>CM060921.1:354914654-356114654 GCA_030737875.1 Allium sativum | reverse complement strand
GTTGAAACTAATTATGGTAATTGTCCTAATGATGTTAATTGGTAAGTAAATAAATTAGATTATATTTAAAACTTATAACAAGCATATTTTATTCATTCGTCAACAGTATTGAACGCGACAAGCATCATTGGAATCATACCGAGGAATACAACAAGTATGTGCGAGATTTGTCGGCTCTGGAACTAATTGGAATTCTATGTAGTTTCAAACGCTCGGTTGAAACTACATAAAACAAAGCAGAACCATCAACTGCAAAATAAAGTGAGTAAACTCACTAACCCTGCTTTGTTTATATTTCTATATAAACAAGTTTTAAATATAGTAATTTTATGTTTGTGATGATTGTTTGGTTGAAATGGTTGATAGTTGATTGATTATTAGTTCTATTTACCAGGATATTTCATATTGATGTGAAATTAATATTGTTGATGTTGATTAACATCTATGGATGCAGGGAAACAGGTTGGAGGGATCTAACTGGATCTCTCAACATTTATATTATTGTTGTTATTTACTGTGATATATACCGTGGTTGATTATGCTGTGTTGAATTAACCTGACCTTAGAATTTTGGTATTTAGATACTCCGTAAAATATTTTCGAACATAGAAAATGAAATTTGAGTTTTAAAAAGGGCATTTATTTCTAAAAATAGAAATGAAATTTCAAATAGAGTTGAAATTAAAGACATGTTAATGGAGAAAAAGAAGTTGTTTATAATCGAGAGTATGAATTAAGTGAATTATTTATCATTGGATAAATTGAAATATAACTTCAAATTTGAATTTATATGAAAAAGTGGAAATCTATTTTGAAACCAATATTTGAAATAAGATTTAAACTTAGAAATTATTAAGGAATTATTAAGGAATTATTAAATGAGATTTTAAATGACTAAAGAGAAATGAGACTTATATGAATAATTCTGAATAGAAGTTACAAATAAAATTTGGGTTTAAGGTAGTATTTATAAGTATGAAATCAAACTGTATATAATAGGAATATATTCACGATGAAAGTGAATAATAGTTTAAAGTAAATATTTTGCAAATGAAATATTTCTAAAGAAAATTTAGATTGGAAATATGAATCCAGATTGGAAATAGAATAAAAAGGGAAATGGGTAATCATTTTAAAAGAAAATGAGGAGCTTTATTTCAAAATTTGGAATATGAAATAAAGTGAAGACTGTGATGGTTATAAAGGAATTTGATAATGATTTGGAAATGGTAAATTCAAAAGTGAATTAGGAATTTGAATTAACCTAAAATAGTAGATAAATTCCAAAATTAGGAATATAAATCGAATATAGATTATTCGAGAGGGAGTTACTTATTGGAATTCGGTTATATCGAATATAGGGAAGTAGTTATTTTTACTTTCCGTTTTAAATCAAATTTAATTATTTATTTAATTTTTGAAATTAATAAGTACAAGTTATATTTTTATAAACCAAATATTTGGGAACAGCGATTATAATGCTGTTGTTATAACAAATGCTTTTATATATCTAAACAACGATCATAACGCTGTCGTTATAACAAATGCTTTTATATATCTAAACATCGATTATAACGCTGTTGTTATAACAAATGTTTTATAAATATAAACAGCAATTATAATGCTACCGTTATAATTAATGTTTTGTAAAATCTAAACAGCGATTTTAGCGCTCCCATTGTAATTAATATTTTATAAAACCAAATATTTGGAAACAACGATTATAATGCTACATTATAATCAATGTTTTTCCGTAAAAGAAGTAGATTCTTAGATTGAATATGAGAGTCACGTAAGCGATGTTTTCTTTGAAGTTGTGAGCTTTGACTATTTCAAAATTGAGAATGTTGTTCAATTAAGGTCAAAGAGGTAATTATAGCCCAACTTGATTGGCTTCATGATTGATGGAGGAATGGTTAAGGTTCGATAGTGAAGATTGGTTAGCAATATGGTTGGTTAATAAATGTTAAGTGGTTTGTGTTATAATAATGATGTTTTATAACATCGCGTTAATTTAAAATATTTTGAAATATTTCCCAAATAAGATGAGGGATATTTTCTACGTGTAGAAAATGAAATGAATTGGTCAACGCGGAATTAAGAAATGGAAGATGGAATATTTCCGATATTAATAAGGTATATTTTCTGAATATAGAAAATAAGGATTCATGGATATTTAGAAATGTTTTCTAACTGGAATAAGAGATATTTTCTTGAATAAAGAAATTAGGATATTGGAAATGTTTTTCCAAGAATCAAGAGAGAAAATAGAGCTTTGAAAGGATACGAAAGATGGGAAATGGGAATTGGAAATGATAATATAATAAGGAATTAATTTAAAAAAGGGACCAGTGTTGTTTGATGGTTAGAATTTCCATCTGGAAATAGGATCGTTGTGTAACGACACGGATTTCGCCCGACCTTAATCGATCGCAAAATCGACCAAGACCGTTCAAAATCCGCATACGTTAACTTTGGGAATACAACAACATCAGAAAAATAACAGCGGACTTTTATTACATCATGATAATATAACATCAGAGTACATAATATATCAGAGTGCATCGAAATTAAAATACAGCGGAAGAAAATTTTACAATAAGTTAAATACAGTGCAGCGGAAATAAAATAGATACAGCGGAAGACAACTAATGTTCTGGACACAGCTTTAAGCTTCAATCCAGGATCCTGCTAAAGAGATAAACCTGTAGACAATTGCTCGACTGCCCGTGTGGAAAGAGGGCACCCGAGTTTGCAAAAAGGTGGAAACAAACAACGGGTCAGTCGTGGGACTGGTGTGAGAATTCTAATCTAATTAATCACTATTAATAGGCACTACTACAAAAGTGGGCATATTCGACACTATTTTACTATGGTCGTAGATCAAAAAAGCGTTGCAGTAGCCCCTTTTTTCAAATAGGCAACACCAGGGGGGCGTGGCATCCGCGGCCGTTGCATTAGCCATCTAAGGCAACGCTTTAGCACATCTACTACCACAGAAAGAAAGTGTTGCGTTATAGACGTAATGCAACACTAATTGTACATAATGCAACATTATTCAGCGTTGCTTGAAAATTAGTTAGATCCTGGGTACCAGGTCACGATAGCGGCGGCCACGTCAGCTTTCCATGTCAGCTGCCACCGTGTCACACGACACGTCAGATCTCCACGTCAGCTGCACACGTGTCACATGCCATGTCAGCTGTGGCGTTTACGTGCCACGTGGACTTACTACTATTTTACGTAATGCAACATCACTGTATTATGGAATGCGACACCATTATCTTGAAACACGACATCAGAAAAAAAGCAAATGCAACAGTAAAAGAAGGCAAATACAACGCTTTAATTATAAATTTTGCAATATCAGTTTTTTACATAGAAGAAACACATCCGTTACATTCATCATCACATTCAAACCTTCAATACATACCGCCTTCAATACATCCGATCAAATATATAACACATACGATCAAATACATAATTTAAAAGTAGTAAAAGTGCCAACACATACCACCTTCAATACAAGTGCCAATAAATAAGATTAGTGTGCATTCTACAAAGTAGCAATGCCATGAACCAGAAACTGTATCTCTATGTCATTTCAGGTCCTCCACTTGCCGGCTGTATCTCCCCTCGTCATTTCAGATTCTGCAATTTGAATTTACAAGTTATTAATTTGATAAGTGCATATGTGTGCTGTGTGCATGCATCTGTGCATTTGGCCATCTAATTAACTTATAAATCTTAGTGAGTTACGCATACAATTATAATAGTTGACCAATCAGCATTGGTCACTACGTGCCACCTCATCAGAAATAGAATTGAGTATGCTTCGTCTTCTGTGCAAGCATTTCCAGTTCACATATCTGCCTGACACCATCCATTGGGTCCCTCGCACATCCTTTCCAGCGTCAGAACATCATCTCCTCCATATCCCTAAACCCCAATCTTCGAAATTTTAAAAAGAAACAAAAACAATGGACTCGTCTCTATACATCACAGCCACTGTTATTAAGGGACATTGGAATTTCGAAGCTGTGCAAGACGTTCTTAAGGTGGCTCTCAATCATAATTCGTGGCCTATACGGGTAATACCCAACAACTCTTTTCTAGTATCATGCCCATCGTACAGAATTCGTGATCATGCCCTAATGTTGAAAGTTTTTACAAAGCCTGGTGGTGCTATTTACCTGCAATCATGGTCTGATGAAGAATTTGAGCCCTCACCAGCGTTAGAAGTGGAATCATGGGCTAAAGTTGATGGCTTTCCCGAGTTCCTAAAGAGTAATGTTCCTGCTGTTGAAGAAGTAATGAAGCCAATGGGACGTGTGCTTGCAATTGACGACTGTTACTGGTCTCAGTATGACCATACATCTTTCTACCTGAAATGCAATTTTATGAAGGCATTGGCAATATAAATACTTTTGCTGCTCAAATCAATAACAAGGTTTACTTCATTAAGGTTCAGCGCTGTACCCATGCTCATCCTGGGACAAGGCCTGAACTTCTTTTTGTGAGCAATAGGGAGGAAGAGGTGGTTCCATGTTTGCATCATTACGGATGGGAATTGGAAATGGATTCAGATGAAAGATTTAATGCAATGATACAAGAAGCTGCTGAGCTACCCCCCTTGCCGAGCTTATTTCCGGAAGCCGCCCATGACATACATGTTGATAACCAAGCCCCAATGAACCAGAGGAATGATCAGTGGGTAGATATAGAAGTTGATCAGGAATTTGACTGGTCAAACTACCTCACCCCTTGTCCTGATGCTGCGGGTCCATCACATGCGGCTGCTCACTTCGGACCGGCTCTCCCACAGCCGCAAAGCCCTAACGAATCAGTTGGAAGTTCCACTGCCCCGCAACCCTGATCTGGTATGAATTGATGCTACTATAATTTCATTTTTTGGATGTGTATATATTAAGTTAACTTTATGATACTTTTGGATGTGGATGTGTATGTTATTTTTTGGATGTGTATGGTATGAACTGATCAATGCTGCCTTATTATACTTGTGCGTGTGTATATACTTGTGCGTGTATGGTATGAACTGATCGATGCTGCCTTATGATACTTGTGCGTGTGTGTATACTTGTGCGTGTATGGTATGAACTAATGTGTATTGTATGGACTGATCCTGCCTTATAATACTTGTGCGTGCGTGTTAGATACGGGTATTTGTATCACAAAACCGCAGTGCGACACATGTATTTGTATCACAAAACCTCAAGCATACAGTTGTATGTCATTTTTTGGAAGTGTATGGTATGAACTGATGCAAAACTGAGCATATGTTTCCAAAATCGAAACATTGAAATTGGTAGTTTCCAAAATCAAATGGAAAATACCTGTGCGTGTTATAAGATACGGGTGAACGACTCGTCCGGATCGGGAAATTGTTAGCCTCAAGCACACCGCAGTGCAAACACACCGCATTACTACACATGTATATGTATCACAAAACCTCAAGCATACAATTATATGTCAGTGTAAATGAACGCAAAGTGCAAATCACTTTCGACTGTACAGTCCCCATTCCTTAACTAGCTCGATCTCTATAATAAACCAGTGTCTTTTTCATGCCAATAGCCCGGTTCTCATGGTTTATTGCTGGGTACAATTTTCGAATAAACCTCAGCATAATCCCAAATCCCAAATCAATGGTCAAAGCGCAACTAATTACTCATAATCTAATATTTCATCGACTAATCACTCATAAGCGAACGGGTTTCCCTAAGTTTGGGATGTCCAAGCAACTAATTACTCATAAGCGAATGGGTTTTCCAAAGTGTAACAAATGAACTACTTACTAATTACTCATAATCCAATCTATATTAAGCGTAACTAATTCACAGTGCTATACAAACTGAACCTGAGTGAAAAAACTGGCGATGTCAATGCCCTGAGCAATCAAAGCTAGAAAGCATTTCAAAGCTTCAACCTTTTCAGAATAGAATTTGCTGTCGAGGAGAGGAGTGATACTGACGTGAATTTAGGTTTAAATTTTTGTCAATAGTAAAAAGGGGGAAAACGATTAGATGATAGAGAAGAAAACAATTTCGTGAAGGGAGAAGATCGCGCCAAAATTTCGTCAAAATAATGCAATGACGTGGCTGTCAATGATTGGATGATGGCTATCGTTAAGATCATCAGACCAACAGATGGTTTGAACCGTTGGATTAATCTTGCATCTACGGTTGGGGTTTTAATATATTGATAAGGCGGATCGCTGAGCTGGATTATATATATGTAATGCTACGCTTTTAACTGGTGTTGCACGTCAAAACACTAGAATTCCCACCGCAACAGTGCATTCACATATAATGCAACAACATATGAATATTGTTGCAAAAGATCAAAGAAAGCATAGCTTTCGCCACACTTTTCATGCAACGCACACAAATTAGTGTCGAATATGCCCACTTTTGTAGTAGTGAGGGCAAATCCAAAGACCACGTCGCTAATGCGGAACGGATTTACTCTAATGGATTGCCATGCATAAACGTGTCAGAATAATTGATAAGTAAATCGTACAACAACGCTATGCTTTTTAGAAAAATGGAATCACCATAAGACCCAGGTCCCATCACACAATGCAACACACACCAGAGGATAGGATTTTACCTTATAGTGATTAAACATGATAAATACGGCAAATACGAGTTAATATTATTATTATTAGTGTGTATATGTTTTAAAAATAATTTCAATCATAATGTATCAATCCTAGGAAGCATAGGTACCATATGTTATGCCTCCGTACTAGTAATACAATCAAAACCGAATGGGGCGTATTGGAAATTGAGTTTCCATCATGAGTCAAGGCTAGGGAGGAGCTCCTACCGATTCGAGACACTCTAGCTAATGTCTCAGGATCCCCCGCAGTGAACCCTTGGAAAGCTGCAGGGCCAGTCCGCCGTACGAGTTGCGGATTAGTTATTCCTGAACACACATTTCCCAGTCCTATAGGACCTATCCGAGGCGCCTCATTCCATCATCCACATAAGTAAAATGTCAGGGCTGGTAGGTCACTGACACCACTCTAGCTAGAAAGAAACGTGCTGCTCTCCCTGCGTTCCCTTGTCCCGTTTTAGATTCCGCCGGTGTGTGAGGCTCGCGAAGTCACGCTATACACAAAGCTATGCCTAAAACAGACTATGCTTTGATCGTCCCACAAGGCCTGCTTTTCAACAAAGCCTTGATCATATGCATCTTAGCATGCCACATCACCAATCCATATCACACTACCAATCCTTTGCCGAAATATATGAACGGGTGTTAAGCAAGAGAATAAATTCTCCACCACCAAACATCTATACATTCGATAGAAGATTAATAACATGATATATAATGGAGTACGATGTCAGACACACAATCTATTTATAAGCTTATGCTTTGGGTCTGAGCGAAAGCCAAATCCGTACAAATCAACACTACGTCTGGGCAACTCCTACTATTACCTTATCATGGTAGCGAGCCATTCTAAGGCAACAGTCATCATCGTCCATTCGATGTGGAGATTTGACGGTCTTCAATCGCCGTCTTCCAATCTTGGATTTTTAAACGTCGTTTAATTATTTGGAATGAAATAAACTTGGACTTTCCAAATAATCCTCGTGTATATATATATATATATTGAAAATCTTTCTTACACATTAATAATTATTTTTATTAATGATTCAGTCCTATTTTAATTATTTAAAATAATTAAATTTTTATATAACGACGCCTTAAGTCCATGGGCAACTATGGCGCTGCATTCAACCAATTTTGATTTTTACACTTCTCAGAATCTAACCGATGGATCTCAACGTAATAAATATCGTTGGAAATATTTTTCCAAGACGGTCCTAACGGTTTCAGTTTCAAGAAAATCCGACGGTCGGATCTTCTTGTATAGTCATTTAAAAGTACGACTTCAAAACGCGAACTACCACGCCCTATTCGTTTAATTTTAATTATATATATATATATATATATATATAATCATTAGATCGTAATAACGTCGTTTGATTAAAACAACGCTCTACACAATTACCGATACTTACTAAATTTTAATTCATTTGAAAATGAAGATAATATTACCGCATCCTGACTTCATTCTTTCCTTACACTGAAAATGTAAATTCCATCCCTTTTATTTACATAAAAATGTAATTTTAATTCCTATGCAAATTCCTATATTCTTTATTTACATGTAAAACAAATGTAAATTTTGATACATTCAAAATCCTACTTTTAAATTACATATGAAAACGTAGATTTCAACTTCAATGTACATTCTCATCTTAGTTACATTATAAAAATGAAACTTATATTTGCAGTGAATCCTATTTTAAATTTACATATCAAAATGTAAGTTTTATTTACAATGCAAACTCTACTTCTAATTTACATTTTAAAAATATAATTTTTAATTACAATGCAAACACTACATCTAATTCACATTGTAAAAATATAATTTTTAATTACAATGCAAACACTACATCTAATTCACATTGTAAAAATATAATTTTTAATTACAATGCAAACACTACACCTAATTCACATTGTAAAGATATAATTTTTAATTACAATGCAAACACTACACCTAATTCACATTGCAAAGATATAATTTTTAATTACAATGCAAACACTACATCTAATTCACATTGTAAAGATATAATTTTTAATTACAATGCAAACATTACATCTAATTCACATTGTAAAAATATAATTTTTAATTACAATGCAAACACTACATCTAATTCACATTGTAAAAATATAATTTTTAATTACAATGCAAACACTACATCTAATTCACATTGTAAAAATATAATTTTTAATTACAATGTCACATTTCTACATCTAAATTACATATAAAATAAATAAATTTTATTTCTAATGCTCATTCTCATTTTATGTTACATATATACATAAGAAAAATGCAATTTCGATCATACAATGAAATTGCATCCTTTAATTGCATAGAAAAATGTAGTTTTGTCATACTGTATACTTTCCTATAGACATTACATATAAAAATGTAATATTTAACACACAATGTAAATTCATGTTTTAATTACATATAAAAATGTAAATTTTATCCTATGGTGTAATTCCCTATATAATGTACATATAAAAATGTAGATTTTAACATATGATGAAATTTCCATGTTAATTACAAAGAAAAATGTAATTTTTAACATACGGCATTAATTCACTTTATAATTTACATATAGAAATGTAAATTTTGACATACGGTGAAATTCACTTGTTAATTACAAAGAAAAATGTAATTTTTAACATGCAACGTTAATTCACTTTATAATTTACATATAAAAATGTAAATTCTGACATACGATGAAATTCACCTTTTAATTACAAAGAAAAATGTAATTTTTACAATACGGTGTACATTCCTATATAATTTACATATAAAAATGTAAATTTTAACGTACGATGGAATTCATGTGTTAATTACAAAGAAAAATGTAATTTTTAATATACGACATAAATTCACTTCATAATTTACATATAAAATGTAAATTTCGACATACAGTGGAATTTACATGTTAATTACAGAGAAAAATGTAATTTTCTTACAATACGGTGTATATTCCTATATATTTACATTAATAAAAATGTTAACCTTTCATACGGTGAATATTCTATATATTCACATTAATAAAAATGTAAACTTTTTATATGGTGAATATTCTCATTATAATCACATCTAAAAATGTCATTTATACTTTATTGTTCTAATTTACATTAAATTAACATATAAAAATGTCATCTTTAATTCATCGTTCAATTTCACATTAAAATAACATATAAAAAATGTCATCTTTAATTCATCGTTCAATTTCACACTAAAATAACATATAAAAATGTCATCTTTTTTTTATTTTCAATGCAAAAATGTCATCTTTTTATTTTCAATGCAAAAATGTCATCTTTTTATTTTCAATGTAAAAATGTCATCTTTTCATTTTCAATGCAAAAATGTCATCTTTTTATTTTCAATGCAAAAATGTCTTCTTTTTATTTTCAATGCAAAAATGTCATCTTTTTATTTTCAATGCAAAAATGTCATCTTTTTATTTTCATTCTTGTCAAATTTTTATTTAATTTGCATTAAACAAGATGTAAACTTCCATTCTCTAATTACAATACAAAATCCATTCTTTCTTTTCAATGTAAAATTTATTCTTTAATTACAATGTATTCTTTTTATTACATTAAAAATAATGTAAATCTTCCTACGGTGAAATTCATATATATTAATATTAAAAATAATGTCAACTAATCCTACGGTTAAATTTCTTTTTAAAATTGACATTAAAAATGTTAATGACATCCTACGGTGTTATTCTTTTTTAATATTAACATTAAAAATTTTAATGACATCCTACGGTTAAATTTACTATTTAATTTACATTAAAAATAATGTAAATTTATACATGCGGTGAAAATACTTTATTTACATAATAAAATCTAAATTTCATGTCATCGCAAATTCTGATTTTAATTTTACATAAAATAATGTAAATTTCATGTCATCCAAACAACAACAGCATTCAAATAACCCAACAGGTCTAAATCTAACAATTCACATCATAATAATATACAGGGTAATGTTTATGTTGGCATATGACAAATCAACGAGGCATGATTCAATAAAATTAACAAATAATTTATTCTAATTAAACAATAAATTCAGATCTACTATTTAGATTTGCAGATCTAACATCATACGGAATAAACAATTCAGATCCATATTTAAAATATCACGACATAGCAGATCTATCAATAAATATTTTTAATAACTAAGAATTAATAATTAAATTAATTAAATTAAATTAAAAATAAATTCTCACCTAGGCCGGATCTGAAATGAATTATCAACTTTGATCAGATCTTGTGTTTGAATTCAAAACGATTTCGGATCTGAAAGATTTCGAATTCAAGTTCATATGAATAATTAAAAATCAACTTTTAACAACTGGCGCAGCGACGGAAATAAGTGTCGCAAAATCTGAAATAGTTATACCTTAATTTTCAGAATTGTTCAAATCTTCAAATGCGGATTTCGGGAGCTGTAGTCGAGGGTTTTACGAACGGTTTGCGGGAGATTGGAGAGCTACGAGAGGGCTATCTTCGCCGGGAGTTGGAAGAGGTGCGGCTGCAAGAAGGAGGCGCGACGGGGGTCCGTTCAGCGCGGGTTGGGGCTCGAAATTCGAGAGCTACGGGGCACGGTTTTATGTGAGACTTGTCGGAGAAGGAAGAGGAAGAGAAGAGCTTCAAAAAGTGTTACTACGGGGAGGTCTAATTCTTCACGGATTAGGAGAGAAGGTGTGAAGTCCATGGGTTCTTGCGGCTGAAGAAGAACGACGGGAGAGAAAGAGAACACGATGGCATTTTATATTATTATATTTAGGGTTATTTAATTATTATTTAATTAGCCCGTTTAAGCCCGTTTTGGTCCGAACTCAGAATCAGGCCTGCTTACTGTCGTTCTTAGGGTTTTGACGTCTTCTGAGCGCAATGGGCTATGTCTCGGGCCCCAATTCTGATGTCTATAGCGTTTTTTTTAAATCCTATTAAAAATTAATTAATAAAATATTGACCGTACATGAAAATTCACCGGGGCCACAAATTAACTTCAAAAATTCCCAAAAAATATATTTAGCTATGTTTTGACGCTGCGGACCTAGAAAAATTAATTTCGTTCAATTCTGAGCTCGTAGAAATTTTTAATGAATTTTTAAAGTCAAAAATTGTCCGTTTACACTAAAAAAAATCAATTATAATTATATATTAATTCTAAAAATTACCGAAAAATCATTTTTAGCTTTGAATTGACAATACGAACCCAAAAAAAGTATTTTCGTCAAATTCTGAGACTGTTTGAAAAATGGCTATTTTTTAAGGCGTTTAAATTTAACCAAAATAGTCAAAACACATTTTCTTTTCCCACGCTCACATATTAAATCGAAAAATTCTGAAAATTGAAACCTAGCAATAATTTGACATTCCGGTTCCAATAAAAGTGGTTTTGTCAAAAACAGAGGTCGTTTGAAAAATGACTATTTTTAAGGCCAGTATATTTAATATTAAAAATACATTTTTAAACAAATAATTTTCGAAACTCGAAATATATAAGTGTTTACTGTTTTTCAATGCAAAAACATCATTCTGAACCCAATGGAAGTGGTTTCGAGTCGAAATTCCTTCGTATGTGAAAAGTAGCCTTTCGGGCCATATATAATATATATATAAATTCTACAACGACCTTTCTAAAAATTGAATTGGCCATAACTTTTGATTTCCGCTATGAAGTTCCAATTTTTTGGATTCGTTGGAAAGATATTTTTAAATAGATTCTAATATTTTAGGTTTCACTAAAATCCGTTAAATTTTGCATCCTGTATGGTCAGTCAAAGTTCAAGTTTGACTTTTCAAACTACCGCGCTATTTCTAACTCTTTTTATAATTAAAATTAAATTATTCATTCTAACTTTGATTTGAACCAAATTTGTGATCATTATTATTTAAAATAGATTATTTTAAATATCAAAACTCAATAAAATCACTTAAAATAATTCTTAAATTTACCCCAAAATTTAGGGTTGTTATAGTCTCCCCCACTTAAAAACTTTTCGTCCTCGAAAAGGAACGAAGCTAAAAGTTGATTAATTAACTAACTAATTATATATATATATATATATATTCTCCATTGGTTTAAATAATTTCATTAGTTGATTAACTTTCAAATATATAACTTTTTATATATTCAAAATCATATTTTCCAAAGTAGAGTATAATTAATCACAAACACGTATATTATAGGCTTGCTACTCTCAACTCATTCTAGGGCATTACTAACCCTATCTCTAATGTGTTTTCTCATTCTAGGATACTGCTGATCCTATCTCTAATGAGTATTCTTATTGGATATTACTAATCCAATCTCTGATGAGCCTTTTGTTCAGTTCTAATGAGTTGTACCCCAAAGACTTGAGCTAACCAAAGCTCTGATACCAACTGTAACGACACGGATTTCGCCCGACCTTAATCGATCGCAAAATCGACCAAGACCGTTCTAAATCCGCATACGTTAACTTTGGGAATACAACAACATCAGAACAATAACAGCGGACTTTTATTACATCATGATAATATAACATCAGAGTACAGAATATATCAGAGTGCATCGAAATTAAAATACAGCGGAAGAAAATTTTACAATAAATTTAATACAGTGCAGCGGAAATAAAATAGATACAGCGGAAGACAACTAATGTTCTGGACACAGTTTAAGCTTCAATCCAGGATCCTGCTAAAGAGATAAACCTGTAGACAATTGCTCGACTGTCCGTGTGGAAAGAGGGCACCCGAGTTTGCAAAAAGGTGGAAACAAACAACGGGTCAGTCGTGGGACTAGTGTGAGAATTCTAATCTAATTAATCACTATTAACAGGGCAAATCCAAAGACCACGCCGCTAATGCGGAACGGGTTTACTCTAATGGATTGCCATGCATAAACGTGTCAGAATAATTGATAAGTAAATCGTACAACAACGCTATGCTTTTTAGAAAAATGGAATCACCATAAGACCTGGGTCCCATCACACAATGCAACACACACCAGAGGATAGGGTTTTACCTTATAGTGATTAAACCTGATAAATACGGAAAATACGAGTTAATATTATTATTAGTGTGTATATGTTTTAAAAACAATTTCAATCATAATGTATCAATCCTAGGAAGCATAGGTACCATATGCTATGCCTCCGTACTAGTAATACAATCAAAACCAAATGGGGCATATTTGAAATTGAGTTTCCATCATGAGTCAAGGCTAGGGAGGAGCTCCTACCGATTCGAGACACTCTAGCTAATGTCTCAGGATCCCCTGCAGTGAACCCTTGGAAAGCTGCAGGGCCGGTCTGCCGTACGAGTTGTGGATTAGTTATTCCTGAACACACGTTTCCCAGTCCTATAGGACCTATCTGAGGCGCCTCATTCCATCATCCACATAAGTAAAATGTCAGGGCTGGTAGGTCACTGACACCACTCTAGCTAGAAAGAAACGTGCTGCTCTCCCTGCGTACCCTTCTCCCGTTTTAGACTCCGCCGGTGTGTGAGGCTCGCGAAATCACGCTATACACAAAACTATGCCTAAAACAGACTATGCTTTGATCGTCCCACAAGGCCTGCTTTTCAACAAAGCCTTGATCATATGCATCTTAGCATGCCACATCACCACTCCATATCACACTACCAATCCTTTTCCGAAATATATGAACGGGTGTTAAGCAAGAGAATAAATTCTCCGACACCAAACATCCATACATTCGACAGAAGATTAAAAACATGATATATAATGGAGTACGATGTCAGACACACAATCCATTTATAAGCTTATGCTCTGGGTCTGAGCGAAAGCCAAATCAGTACAAATCAACACTACGTCTGGGCAACTCCTACTATTACCTTATCATGGTAGCGAGCCATTCTAAGGCAACAGTCATCATCGTCCATTCGATGTGGAGATTTGACGGTCTTCAATCGCCGTCTTCCAATCTTGGATTTTTAAACGTCGTTTAATTATTTGGAATGAGATAAACTCGGACTTTCCAAATAATCCTCGTATATATATATATATACTAAAAATCCTTCTTACACATTAATAATTATTTTTATTAACGATTCATTCCTATTTTAATTATTTAAAATAATTAAATTTTTATATAACGACGCCTTAAGTCCATGGGCAACTATGGCGCTGCATTCAACCAATTTTGATTTTTACACTTCTCAGAATCTAACCGTTGGATCTTAACGTAATGTATATCATTGGAAAGATTTTTCCAAGATGGTCCTAACGGTTTCAGTTTCAAGAAAATCCGACGGTCGGATCTTCTTGTATAGTCATTTAAAAGTACGACTTCAAAACGCGAACTACCACGCCCTATTCGTTTAATTTTAATTATATATATATGTATAATCATTAGATCGTAATAATGTCGTTTGATTAAAACAACGCTCTACACAATTACCGATACTTACTAAATTTTAATTCATTTGAAAATGAAGATATTATTACCGCATCCTGACTTCATTCTTTCCTTACATTGAAAATGTAAATTCCATCCCTTTTATTTACATAAAAATGCAATTTTAATTCCTATGCAAATTCCTATATTCTTTATTTACATGTAAAACAAATGTAAATTTTGATACATTCAAAATCCTACTTTTAAATTACATATAAAAACGTAGATTTCAACTTCAATGTACATTCTCATCTTAGTTACATTATAAAAATGAAACTTATATTTGCAGTGAATCCTATTTTAAATTTACATATCAAAATGTAAGTTTTATTTACAATGCAAACTCTACTTCTAATTTACATTATAAAAATATAATTTTTAATTACAATGCAAACACTACATCTAATTCACATTGTAAAAATATAATTTTTAATTACAATGCAAACACTACATCTAATTCACATTGTAAAGATATAATTTTTAATTACAATGCAAACACTACACCTAATTCACATTGTAAAGATATAATTTTTAATTACAATGCAAACACTACACCTAATTCACATTGCAAAGATATAATTTTTAATTACAATGCAAACACTACATCTAATTCACATTGTAAAAATATAATTTTTAATTACAATGCAAACACTACATCTAATTCACATTGTAAAAATATAATTTTTAATTACAATGCAAACACTACATCTAATTCACATTGTAAAAATATAATTTTTAATTACAATATCACATTTCTACATCTAAATTACATATAAAATAAATAAATTTTATTTCTAATGCTCATTCTCATTTTATGTTACATATATACATAAGAAAAATGCAATTTCGATCATACAATGAAATTGCATCCTTTAATTGCATAGAAAAATGTAGTTTTGTCATACGGTATACTTTCCTATAGACATTACATATAAAAACGTAATATTTAACACACAATGTAAATTCATGTTTTAATTATGTATAAAAATGTAAATTTTATCCTACGGTGTAATTCCCTATATAATGTACATATAAAAATGTAGATTTTAACATATGATGAAATTTCCATGTTAATTACAAAGAAAATGTAATTTTTAACATACGGCATTAATTCACTTTATAATTTACATATAGAAATGTAAATTTTGACATACGGTGAAATTCACTTGTTAATTACAAAGAAAAATGTAATTTTTAACATGCAACGTTAATTCACTTTATAATTTACATATAAAAATGTAAATTCTGACATACGATGAAATTCACCTTTTAATTACAAAGAAAAATGTAATTTTTACAATACGGTGTACATTCCTATATAATTTACATATAAAAATGTAAATTTTTACGTATGATGGAATTCATGTGTTAATTACAAAGAAAAATGTAATTTTTAATATACGACATAAATTCACTTCATAATTTACATATAAAATGTAAATTTCGACATACAGTGGAATTTACATGTTAATTACAAAGAAAAATGTAATTTTTTTTTACAATACGGTGTATATTCCTATATATTTACATTAATAAAAATGTTAACCTTTCATACGGTGAATATTCTATATATTCACATTAATAAAAATGTAAACTTTTTATATGGTGAATATTCTCATTATAATCACATCTAAAAATGTCATTTATACTTTATTGTTCTAATTTACATTAAATTAACATATAAAAATGTCATATTTAATTCATCGTTCAATTTCACATTAAAATAACATATAAAAAATGTCATCTTTAATTCATCGTTCAATTTCACACTAAAATAACATATAAAAATGTCATCTTTTTTTTTTATTTTCAATGCAAAAATGTCATCTTTCCTTTTATTTTCAATGCAAAAATGTCATCTTTTTATTTTCAATGCAAAAATGTCATCTTTTTATTTTCAATGCAAAAATGTCATCTTTTTATTTTCAATGCAAAAATGTCATCTTTTTATTTTCATTCTTGTCAAATTTTTATTTAATTTGCATTAAACAAGATGTAAACTTCCATTCTCTAATTACAATATAAAATCCATTCTTTCTTTTCAATGTAAAATTTATTCTTTAATTACAATGTATTCTTTTTATTACATTAAAAATAATGTAAATCTTCCTACGGTGAAATTCATATATATTAATATTAAAAATAATGTCAACTAATCCTATGGTTAAATTTCTTTTTAAAATTGACATTAAAAATGTTAATGACATCCTACGGTGTTATTCTTTTTTAATATTAACATTAAAAATTTTAATGACATCCCACCATTAAATTTACTATTTAATTTACATTAAAAATAATGTAAATTTATACATACGGTGAAAATACTTTATTTACATAATAAAATATAAATTTCATGTCATCGCAAATTCTGATTTTAATTTTACATAAAATAATGTAAATTTCATGTCATCCAAACAACAGCATTCAAATAACCCAACAGGTCTAAATCTAACAATTCACATCATAATAATATACAGGGTACTGTTTATGTTGGCATATGACAAATCAACGAGGCATGATTCAATAAAATTAACAAATAATTTATTCTAATTAAACAATAAATTCAGATCTACTATTTAGATTTGCAGATCTAACATCATACGGAATAAACAATTCACATCCATATTTAAAATATCACGACATAGCAAATCTATCAATAAATATTTTTAATAACTAAGAATTAATAATTAAATAAATTAAATTAAATTAAAAATAAATTCTCACCTAGGCCGGATCTGAAATGAATTGTCAACTTTGATCAGATCTTGTGTTTGAATTCAAAACGATTTCGGATCTGAAAGATTTCGAATTCAAGTTCATATGAATAATTAAAAATCAACTTTTAACAACTGGCGCAGCGACGGAAATAAGTGTCGCAAAATCTGAAATAGTTATACCTTAATTTTCAGAATTGTTCAAATCTTCAAATGCGGATTTCGGGAGCTGTATTCGACGGTTTTACGAACGGTTTGCAGGAGATTGGAGAGCTACGAGAGGGCTATCTTCACCGGGAGTTGGAGGAGGTGCGGCTGCAAGGAGGAGGCGCGGCGGGGGTCCGTTCAGCGCGGGTTGGGGCTCGAAATTCGAGAACTACGGGGCGCGGTTTGATGTGAGACTTATCGGAGAAGGAAGAGGAAGAGAAGAGCTTCAAAAAGTGTAACTACGGGGAGGTCTAATTCTTCACGGATTGGGAGAGAAGGAGGAGAGAAGGTATGAAGTCCATGGGTTCTAACGGCTGAAGAAGAACGACGGGAGAGAAAGAGAACCCGATGGCATTTTATATTATTATATTTAGGGTTATTTAATTATTATTTAATTAGCCCGTTTAAGCCCGTTTTGGTCCGAACTCAGAATCAGGCCTGCTTACTGTCGTTCTTAGGGTTTTGACGTCTTCTGAGCGCAATGGGCTATGTCTCGGGCCCCAATTCTGATGTCTGTAGCGTTTTTTTTAATTCCTATTAAAAATTAATAAAATAAATATTGACCGTACATGAAAATTCACCGGGGCCACAAATTAACTTCAAAAATTCCCGAAAAATATATTTAGCTATGTTTTGACGCTGCGGACCTAGAAAAATTAAATTTGTTCAATTCTGAGCTCGTATGAATTTTTAATGAATTTTTAAAGTCAAAAATTGTCCGTTTACACTAAAAAAAATCAATTATAATTATATATTAATTCTAAAAATACCGAAAAATCATTTTTAGCTTTGATTTGACGATACGAACCCAACAAAATTATTTTTGTCAAATTCTGAGACTGTTTGAAAAATGGCTATTTTTTAAGGCGTTTAAATTTAACCAAAATAGTCAAAACACATTTTCTTTTCCCACGCTCACATATTAAATCGAAAAATTCTGAAAATTGAAACCTAGCAATAATTTGACATTCCGGTTCCAACAAAAGTGGTTTCGTCGAAAACAGCGGTCGTTTGAAAAATGACTATTTTTAAGGCCAGTATATTTAATATTAAAAATACATTTTTAAACAAATAATTTTCGAAACTCGAAATATATAAGTGTTTACTATTTTTCAATGCAGAAACATCATTCTGAACCCAATGGAAGTGGTTTCGAGTCGAAATTCCTTCGTATGTGAAAAGTAGCCTTTCGGGCCATATATAATATATATATAAATTCTACAGCGACCTTTCTAAAAATTGAATTGGCCATAACTTTTGATTTCCGCTATGAAATTTCAATTTTTTGGATTCGTTGGAAAGATATTTTTAAATAGATTCTAATATTTTTGGTTTCACTAAAATCCGTTAAATTTTGCATCCTGTATAGTCAGTCAAAGTTCAAGTTTGACTTTCAAACTACCGCGCTATTTCTAACTCTTTTTATAATTAAAATTAAATTATTCATTCTAACTTCGATTTGAACCAAATTTGTGATCATTATTATTTAAAATAGATTATTTTAAATATCAAAACTCATTAAAATCACTTAAAATAAATTCTTAAATTTACCCCAAAATTCAGGGTTGTTACACGTTGGTTGTATGGATGTTTTCTTTGATAGTTAAATCACCGGCTATCAAAGTTTGATTTATTTTATACCTCCGTTGTCAATACGGGGAGACTGGGATTAGATTTAATTTTCTGAAAACCACTCCGTATAGGCATAAACGTTGCGAATTGAAATATCTCGAAGATTATTGAAGACGAAGTGAAGTGCAAGGGTTGTTCTATTAATCCTAGGTAGAAGTTGCCCAAGATGGATTGATGGAACAATACCTTCGGTTTGTCCAGTCCCAAGACAACATATATGGACGAATGTCTGACGATGTGATATTCAAATCGAATGGTGGTCATATATCCTGAAAGATAATCGTGACCTCAAGCCACATCACCCGGGAAATGATAGAAATCAGTTAGGTAGCATGGCCATGTGGGTCATTCCCATTAGGGGTATTATCACCTGATCTAGAGGAATTCCATTTGCTTCTTATTCTATTCGTTGTTGTATGCTTTCGGTAATGGTTGCTGATCACAACCGTTGGTGATAATATGCTCGATACACTCAAGTTAAATGAGTGGTCGGCCATGTGTGGGCTGGGTTGCAAGACATTCTTGTTGAACCCAGTGTATTCCCCTCTAGAGATACACTATCGGAAGGTGGTTCCATACCTTGTCATGTTGGAAATCCGATCTCCAATAAGCGCCCTGCGGTTTTCGATTTTATATTATATATGGAGCGTGAGTTGCAAGCGTTCCGCTAGATTCTATTTATTTGATGTAGACATGATTATAATATCACTGGATTTGATATCAAAAATATTTTTGGTTATCGTAAGACAAAAACCATTCGTGTTTATGTGTGGATCGGTTTTACGATTATCATTTCTTTCGAAAGGATTTTGAAAGTTAAACAAATGGTTGGAGTTTACTCACACCAGTCCCATGACTGACCCAGAGTTTATTTTGTTTGTTTTCCCTAAACTCTTGGGTGCCCAAATTTGTACGGGCAGTCAAGTAGTCAGGATTTTACAGATTCAATTGGAGGAGCTTGAAGCAGGAGGCTTCACCAGTTAGCTATAGACTATCATATTTTCCGCTGTGTACTATGTTATTTCTGGAAACATGTGTTTATAACTGTTCTAGGAATAACTGTTGTGCTCTGATAATGGTATGTATATACATATTGATTTGTATTTCAAAAGTTATGTTATTTAATATATTCTATTCGTTCCACTATGAGTTTGTGATCCTCATTTTTCTTCTATTCTAATATTTCTTTCTTTCTATTTCTCATCCTCTAACTTCTTTCTAATAATGATTCGTATTTCTGTGCAATTTGGGTTGGACGTGTGGTGTTATTAGTCGATTCAAAGGGTACGGAAATTCAGGCCGTTACACTATTACAGTTTCTAATTACTATAATCCTAGGCATTTCCATTATTAACCAAATTTACCTATGTCGTTATAGGTTTTCATGCCCTTTTCCCAAGTTATGTTCATAGAACCATATGCCCCAAATTAATATCATTACACTTTACTCAAGTTATGCCCAAATTCCTAATTACAAGTTATGCCCAATTCAATGTTTCCCCCTCGTTCCCAATCTAACACATTCGCATATTGCAACAGCATGCCTAGGCTCGAAGTTAGGCTGGCTATATAAAAATAAAGGGAAAAGATAGAGGGAATAACAGAGATGATCACACTAATATGATGGACATATAATGGCAGAAACAGGCATAAAACATATAGTGGCATAATGACAAGGTAGGCATATAAGAACATATCTAATGAACATATATTAATAGGACTGATTCTAACATAATAGGGACAGGCATGATATGATCTAAACAATGATTTACATGTCTAACTAACAACAAATCTGATTTGGCCATAAACATAATATAGCAGGTATAAGGGATCTAGACAGTGGATTAGATCTACAATCAAAGGCATATCTGATATGATAAATAGGTATAGGTTCAGATCTAGTTCATAATCATGTTAGAATAACTAAGATAAACAGGTTATAGCAGGTCTGATGTGATTCAAATGGTCATAGACATAAATCCAAGTTATAGTCATATCAAGTTTAACTTTTAATTATTTCTATCTAAAAATTAACATAGACTCACAGTGTTTGGATCTAGAAAAATAGAAAAGAAATTGCTGGCGTTGAATCACAGATCTCCAAGCTTGAATAACTCGATTGCAGAAGAAGAAAAAACTTGATTTGATCTGGGCAGAGGCAACATCTAGTTCTCCATTATATTTGATGTGCAAAAACATGAGAGATGAGGCCATATTTATAGCCGCCAGCCCCCAGAAAATCCATCTAGATCTGCCCTAGGGGGGTCGACCCCCTTGAGGGTTCGATCCACGAGTCAACACGCTCCTTAAGGGTCGACCCAGGGGTCGACACCCCTGAGCGGGAAATTTCCCGCTTCCCTAATTCTGCGCGACTTTGAATTTTGGACCTAATTTTGAATTTCTGGACTTAATATATATATATATATTCTTCTTGCACGTATACAAACTACAAACCTTAATAACTTCTTCATACAGTGTCCATTTTACGCAAACCAGGTGTCTATTTTGACCAGAATTCCGAGACGAACGCAATGGCGCAGTCCGTTTCACTTAATTATGAATATTAAATTAATTATTCTTTAATTTATCATCTTTAGTGTTGTTAAAAATTACGGGGTATTACATTTTTCCCTACTCAAAGGATTTCGTCCCCGAAATCTCCAAGTTAAGAAGAATGTATATCCTACCATCCATCACCCATCTACTCATCCACCAATTACAGGCATCCATTATCCTTAAAGACTTCTAATGCTTATATGAACATATGTAAAGGTGTGTGTATATGCCCTAATACTAATGCGAAGATTAGGCGGTCTACTGATTCAGTCGACCTCCTTAATGCAATGTAAGTTAGTGCCATAAATCCAACATGTATGCAAATAATCCTATTATAACATGTAAGTTCTATATGAGTGCATAATCATTTGTCTAAATTCAACATCCATATGATGATACATTCAATTTCATCCATTAAAAGAAGAAAAATGCACACACATCCATATGTAGTATGAGAGTGATTGAGCCGATCTAGTGCTTAATGTGTGTGTATATGCATCCATGAGCAACCACTAGAAAACACTTGCATTCACTTGCATCCATCAAACATAACATGTCTCAAACACATGTTTACATCCATGAGATTTCTACCTAAAGATTGAAGATTCAATCAATAGGATATACTTTATATGATAGAAACAAGCATAAATATAAGCTTTGGAAAGGAAATTTAGAACATACCCTTAAAAAAAAGGGTACGAAGCACGAATCTTGTCTTCAGTCTCCCAAGTTGCATCCTCTAGATTATCTCTCCACTGAACTTTTATCAACTTGACTTCTCTATAGCGTAGCTTCTTAACTTCTGATTCAAGGATACGGGTGGGAACTCGTCTGACTGTCGCCTCCCGTTCTACCTCTACTTCCTCCAATATCCTCGGCTCAACTACTTCTGCGATATCATGCATGCACTTTTGCAAATGAGAAACGTGGAAAACATCATGAACACCGGATAGCCTCTCTGGTAGCTTTACTCTATAGGTCATTTGGCCAATCCTTTCTGTTATGGGAAATGGTCCCACGAACCTTGGCGCCAATTTCCTTATAGATCCGAAGTGAACCACATTCCTCAAAGGTGACATCTTAATAAAAACCATGTCTCCCACTTCAAATTCAATGTCAGTCCTTCTCTTGTCTACGTAGGATTTCTGCTTATCTTGCGCGGTCTTCATTCATCGCCTAATAAGATCAATCTTCTCGGACGTTTCTCTAACCATATCTGGTCCAAGTAGTAGCCTTTTTGTAGATTCCCACCAGCAAGTCGGTGATCTACAGGGTCATCCGTACAATGCTTTGAAGAGTTTCATGCCAATGCTACCTTGATAAATGTTGTTGTATGCAAACTCTACTAAAGGAAGATGCTCTTCCCAAGTCCCTCCAAAATCTAGATATACAGCCTTAAGAGATCCTCGAGAACTCTGTTTACCCTTTTTGTCTGTCCATCGGTCTGCGGGTGATAAGCGGTGATCAGACACAACTGTGTACCTAATGATTCTTGCAAGCTCCTCCAAAATTCACTGGTGAAAATAGGGTTACGATTACTTGCAATACTGGAAGGTACTCCATGAAGATGGACTATCTCACGGACGTAAACTGCCACCAACCAAGCTGTCGTCCCTTGCTCTTAACTAGAATGAAATGAGCGCTCTTAGTAAGTCTGTCTGCTACAACCCAAATACTGGTTTTGCCTTTTTTCGAACTAGGAAAACCATTTATGAAATCCATAGAGACGCTCTCCCACTTCCACTATGGAACCTCCAAAGGATGAATTAAACCATCGGGCTTCTTTTGCTCAGTTTTGACTTGCTGACAAATCAAACATTGAGAAACAAACTCTACTACATCTTTCTTCATCCCAGCCCAAAAAAACCCTCTTCATGTCTCTATACATCTTATTACTTCCTGGATGAATAGTCATATTAGAATAACGGGCTTCTTCTAGGACTGTCTTCAACAAACTCCCAGTTTGGGAAACACAAAGCCTTCCATCTCGTTGCAACCACCCTTTATCGTCTATGGAATATCTACTGAGGCGACTAGAAGTCTCCCCTTTACTGAGCCTATCCAAGATGTCTGAAATATGTGGATCCTCTAGCTGTGAAGCTCCTATCTGATCCATAAGAGTAGGTCGTATCTCTGGCGATGCAAAAAAACCAGGCAAAAACTCGGTGGAGGGTAAAGTCAAAAGTCGATACGAACTCCAAGCTTTTCCTCTCCACAAATAGAGGACTTAAGGCCATCCTCTGCCTACTCAGTGCATCTGCCACCGCATTACCCTTTCCAGGGGTATAAGCAATCTCGAAATCATAAGAAGTTAGGAACTTCATCCACTTGTGTTGCCTTAAATTAAGATCTTTCTGTGAGAACAAGTACTTGAGAGATTTATGATCGGTGTACAACTCGAACTTCTCCCCCAGCAAATAATGATGCCATGTCTTAAGCGCGAATACTATGGAAGATAGCTCTAAATCGTGGGTAGGGTAGTTCTTCTCATGAACCCTTGGCTATCTATCCCCATAACATACTACCTTTCCTTCTTGCATCAGAACCGCACCAAGTCCTGTACCACATGCATCAGTGTATACTAAAAACACTTTATTCCCATCGGGCAAGGTCAAGACTGGGTTGATGGAAGAGCCCTCTTCAATCGCTAGAAAGCAACATCACAATCTATATCCCATGAAAACTTTTTTTGTCAGCCTGGTGAGTGAGGCTGATATCTTTGCGAAGTCCTTAATGAACTTCTTATAATAGCCTGCCAATCCAAGAAAAATTCTCACCTCTGTCGCATTCTTTAGGATCTGCCATTCTTGAGCTGCAACCACCTTTGCGGGATATACTGCTATCCCTTCTTTAGAAACCACTTTCCCTAGGAATCTTACCTCTTTTCTCCCAAAATGGAATTTGGAGAACTTTGCCTTAAGCTGATGCGCACGCAGAGTTTTCAAAACTTCTCTCAAATGTTGGGCATGCTCTTCCTCACTCTTTAAGAAGATCAAGAAATCATCAACAAAGACCATAACGAACTTATTTAGAAACTCCCTGAACACCCTACTCATCAGATCAACAAAATAGGCGGGTGCATTTGTCAACCCAAAAGGCATAATGAGCCATTCAAATAAACCATCTACAGTCCTAAAAGCGATCTTGTCTATACTGTTATTGGCCACCTTCAACTGATGAAACCCAGTGGCCAAGTCTAACTGAGAGAATACTGATGCACCAATAAGTTGGTCAAACGGATCATCTATCCTTGGGAGTGGGTGCCTGTTTTTCTTTGTGAGTTTGTTCAACTCTCTATAGTCCACACGTAAGCGAAGCGAACCATCCGCCATAGTTGCGAATACCACTGGAGCACCCCATTCAGATATGCTTCGCCTAATAAACCCTTTCTCAATTAGCTCCCCTACTTGCTTACTAAGCTCCCTCCTTTCCCTTGGAGCCATATGGCACACATGTAATGCAACTGGCTTTGCATTATCCACCAAATATATACGAAAACTGATCTCGTGCCTCGGAGGTATGCCCCGTACTTCATCAAAAGTGTGACACCCCACCTCCGTTAAGGTCACTCACAAAGGGAATGCCTTAACTTTGGTGGAGCGTTTTAGGTAAAAGATGCAGATAAATTACAAGACAGACAAATAAAGCAGCAGAAAATAAAGTCATTTTATAAACAATGTGGTTCAGTCAAGCTTTTACAACAATTCTCTCAATCATACTTAAAAGTAATACATAGAACTTCTGTCTGGATTCAAAAACTTCCAAGTATAAAAGAAGCATAAAAATAACAATGATATTCCCCCAATAAAGCATGAACCAGCCATAGCAGTGGAAGAGAGAAAGTCCAAAGCAATACATCGACTATCTTCGATTTTGGAAAGAAAACTTTGCTAAGTGGTAACATTTCCTCCCTGTGAACATGGGGGGGGGGGAACGGAAGAAAAGAGGCGAAACAAACTAGGTCAGACATAAGTCTGGTAAGTCCAGTGACTTTCAATATGTAAATAGGCAAAAGCATCATGACATGAATAAACTGAATATAAGACAATACCGTGATAACAAGGATAACAAGATAACATATGATTGGCATGGATATGATAAGGCAAGATAAACTGAATGCACTTCTACTCTTTCTCTGCTTCGCTACTACCCTGTTATTCTGATTTCTATATTTCTGCACCGCCTAACTAGTGTCCAAACTAGTAATCTGTGTAAAATGGTAACATTACAATGCGATCCCAATCCCCGCAATTATGGTAGCCTTCAAGTATATATCTAGTATCAGGATCTTACCTCAATCAGTCTAATTTCCATGAAGATGTTTGATGTACACTTACTACCTTATCGATCGGCTCCTTACTCGTATTAATTTTCCTTGTGTCTGTGTCAATCGGCCCTCTCTTGCGTGTAGATACCCTATGCTAGTCCCACCATTAGGTGTATCAATCCTTATGATAGCAACCCGACACGATTTAAGATGCACAGTGTATAACTACTGGTAACCAGTGTTTGATTTTTCCCACTCCGGAGTATGTGCACGCCCGTAATCCATCGGAACCTACACTGATGTACCCCCTGCAGCAATTTTGACCGCTTATAATCAGCCCAGTAATCGTGCCCCACCCTGCATAGTTTCAGAGTACCTTGATACATCTATGTGGGTTACTGCTGAAATGGGTCCCCGTTACTAGGATTTCTTACTTGTTAAGTTTGTGGGCCTATATTTATTAATATTACCCATCAACCCTATATGTTCTTAACCCTCCCACTGATTCAAACAAGTTTACTTAATGGTTAAGTTTGTGGGCCTATATTTACTAATATTACCCACCAACCCGATATGTACTTAACCCTCCCACACATTATGTCATATTGGTTAAGTGTTGTCCATTCATGTTAACTTAATCCACCCACTCATCATGTCATGTTGGTTAAGTGTTTCTTATTAACCCTTCTCACTCGTCATGTTGGATTGGTTAAGTGTTTCCTATTAACTTAACCCCATTCATTCATCATGTTATATTGGTTAAGTATTTCCCATTAACTTAACCCCATTCGTTCATCAAGTTACATTGGTTAAGTGATTCTTATTAACTTAACCCCACACGTTCATCATGCTGTATTGGTTAAGTGTCATCAATCAATTCAAGTTAACTTAACCCACCCACTTGTCGTGTTACATTGTTTTGCCTTCTTGTGTTAACTTAACCTTTGCACGCATCCTGTTATATTGGTTAAATGTTGCTCCCTTGTTTTAACTTAACCCTACCCATTCATCATGTCATATTGGTTAAGTGTTTCTTATTAACTTAACTCTACTCATTCATCATGTCATGTTGGTTAAGTGTTTCTTATTAACTTAATCCTTCCCATTCATCATGTTGTACTGGTTTACTTAGCCTCACGTTCTTGTCTAATTAACATGTTATAACGGTTAAGTGTTCTAAATTTTACTTAACTTTACCATTCTTAGCATGTCTGTTTATTGGCATTAATTAATTTATTAATGCCCCCAACCTCTCACATTAGAACTGTTGTTTGCGGTTGCTGGATGTGCCGGGCAGTTCCGGGCAGACTTCTACCGCAAACTCATTCTAACCTCAGGTTTTGGGCTAAATGCGCTAACCTCTCACATTAGATCTGTGTTGTTGCGGTTACTGGATGTGCTGGGCGGTTCCGGGCAGTTTTACACCACAACTCAATCTAACCTCGGGTTAGGCATGTTTTTCTTTTAGCATATTTACCATACATGTCCAAGTCTAGATTTTATATGATAATCATCACAAATTCACAAAACTAGTCATGTTCCAATTCTCAAGTTATACCCCAACAAAGTTGATTGCAAGTTATGCTTCACAAATTCAAATTCAAGTTATTACTCAAAATAGGTTACACCCAGTTTTCCCAAATTTGCAATAATAGTCATGCCCCAAAAATCACAATATAACGCATGCCCTAAGGTTTAGTCATATTGCACCGTACAAAATATTCTTCAAAAACCCCAATCATGATTCACAGTATAAACTATAACAAAATTTATATCCTTTAATTATAGTGCATGCCAATTACCTAAAATCCCAATTTAGGCGTGTTCACATTTAACAGTTATCCCTATCTTACTATAGGTTTTCATGCCTAAGCCATACATAACTATACACAATAATCTCCTTCTTCCAAGTCATAAACTATCATATATAATATGCCTCAATTTTAGGTCTTAAACCACAATATGTACTATGCGTTACATGTTTACAGTTCAATTTATGCCCAAACCCCAAGTTATATGTCCAATATACTTTATGCCTCAAATCTCAAGTCATATGTTCAATACACTTTATGTTTTAAATACAACATGTGTTATGTCCTCAAATCTGTTACAAAATCAGTTATGCCCCATTTATACATAATTTAATACTTTCCCAATTTTAGCATTGGCCATGTCCAAATCATATATTATGTCCGATTTTTCCCAACGTACGTTCATCTCTTATGAGATTTGGCTCAGGCTTGTTGTAGCCTGGCTATAAAAACAAAAAAGGAAGAAGGAAAGAAGAAACAAAGAATGGAAATAATAATATCGACGAGATAGATCCAATGGATATAGAATGATAAATAGAAATGGGCATAATCTCAGATTCAGATTTATTACAATGTCAGAATCACAATTAAATTTTATTTCTGAAAGTAACATGAACTTACAAATTACAGAACGTTATTGAACTCTGGGATCTGATTTCTGAATTTGATTAGCTATTCCTTTGATGTAGACTTTGATTGTTAACTTGAAAATTCTATTTTGATTGATTAAGGTGGAGGCTAGGTCACTTCAGGTTTTAGCAGCATATAAACACCTATGAATTCGTGTGGAGAAAACAATATGCTTAGGGGTCTTTTTATAGGTGTATAAGGAGATTTAGAGCCTTCAGATCAGTCTAGAAGTCATCAGAATCGTCCAGAGCAGAATACCACATCACACAGCGAATCAGAAAGCAACACGTGGCAAAACACGTCATCGGCCAGATTTTTGCCAACAGGGGTCGACTCCCTTATAGGGGGGTCGACACCCCTATAGAGGGCTGACACCTATGTCGACTCCCCCTGGGGGGGTCGACACCCCTGAGCGGGAAATTTCCCGCTCAGCCTGCTTTGACCCAAATTCAAGATTTGAACCATGTTTTGACTTCTGGAATTATTTTATATGTATATATATATACTTCCTTGGGTGTATACAAACTTCTAAGGCTTATAACTTCTTCATACGGTGTCCGATTTACGCAAACTCGGACCCTATCCCAAGCAGAATTCCGAGACGAACGCAATGGAGCAACCTGTTTCCCTTAATTCATACTTTTAAAATTAAGTATTCTTTAATTCGTTAATTTAATATTCACAGGAAATACGGGGTGTTACATTCTCCCCTCCTTTAAAGGATTTCGTCCCCGAAATCTCCAGGTCAACGAGAATGTATCCTAACAAACAACATCCATCTACTCAACCATTCAATCACTGGTGTCCATTGTCCTTAAAAAGATTTCTAATGCTTTCATGATCATATGCATAGTGTGTGTACATGTCCTTATCTAATGCAAAATCAGGCGGTCTACTGATTCAGTTGACCTCCTTAATGCGAATTATGTCAGTGCCATGAGTCCATCATGTATGCAATTATTCCTAATCGTACTTTATCACTTCTACATGAGTGCACAATCATTCATACAAATGCAACATCCGTATGATAAAACATCAAGTTTCAATTCATATATATAAAAATTCACTCATGCATATGCAATATGGAAGTGACAGAGCCGATCTAGTGCCTAATTTGTGTATATGCATCCACGAGCAACCACTAGCAGACACTTGCAACCACTTGCAACCATCAATCATAACATGTTTCAAACACATGTTTACATCCATTGGCTTCTACCGAAGGATCGAGGATAAAACGGAGAGGATATACTTAAAGGATAAAGACTAGCATGCAAATAAACTTTACAGAAAAAGAGAGGTCAAGGATATACCCTCAAAAAGGGTATGATGTGCGTATCTGGTCTTCAGTCTTCTACATCGCATCTTCTTGAGCTTCACTTCATATTGCTCTGACTGTCTTAACTTCACGATTGCGTAGCTTATTAATTTCTGTTTCCAGAATATGCATTAGAACTCATTTCACTATCGCCTCTCGTCCCACCTTTTCTTCTTATAGTATACTTGGCACTACGACTTATGTCGTGTCATGCTAACATTCCCAGAACTATCTCTTGAAAATAAACAGATGCTAACCATGATACCAAGTGTATATACTAAGATGATTAGATTATTATTCGTCAATCTAGTAAGTGGGGACGATACCTTCATAAAGTCCTTAATTAACTTCCTATATTAGCCCGCTAGTCCAAGAAAGCTTCTTACTTCCGTTGCATTCCTTGGGAACTTCCCGTCTTGCCCCGTAACTACTTTTGCGGGATCTACTGCTATCCCTTCTTTGGGTGCCACATGTCCTAGAAACCTTACTTCTTCTCTCTAATAATGACTTTTTTGGAGAACTTCGCCATAAGTTGATGCGCTTGGAGGGTATCCGAGATTTCCCTTAGATCCAAAGCATGTTCTTCCTCATTCCAAAATATCATCTATGCACAAGTGAAGTGAACCATCCGCCTTTGTAACGAAAACGACTGGAGCACCCCATTCAGAAATACTTCGCCTTATGAACCCTTTTTCAAGTAACTCTGTTACTTGTTTACTGAGCCATTCCTCTCCCTTGGATTCATGTGTCGTACAGGTAATGCAACTAGTTTTTCATTGTCAACTAGATATATGCGGAAGTCTATCTCGCGTTTTAGGGGATAAACTCCTAACCTGATCAAAAACATCTGCGTACTAATGGACTACTCCGACGGATCGCAAATCGTCGATAGATGCATCAAGTGATTCTAGGCAGCCAAGATAAACTGATCCCTTAGGATCGCACGAAATCTCGAGGATATTCTCGAGGCAAGTCGAAAGTCTAACTACCCTCCTTTCACAATTAATAGCTAATCAATCCATGCCTAGAATCAACCCATAGCCCATGAAACCAAAAACATAAGCATTACACTTAAACTCAATACTTAATATAGCTATTCTCAAATCCTTACAAACGAAAGATAAACGAGCCGAACTACCAACCGGATTTGAGACAATAGTGGGATCTTCTATTATACAAGTACTAAGGTGTAGAGACCCAACTATGGAAGCAGATATAAACGAATGTGAGGCGCTAAAATCAAAAAGAGTACTAACAGGATGATCAAAAAGAAAAACTAGACTTTTTCAATAGAAACTTTACTACCTCTCTCTCAGGTACGCTGGCGGTGAGAGCATGCAGTTGCCCTCCTGAAAATCCTGTCCTTAGTTCTTGCCCTTATCCTTAATTATATGACCCGTTATAAAGACACTTCCTCTTGTCTTAGGTTTTCCTATTCTTTCTTCCCTTCTTGTCCTGTGATTCTTCCACTTACACCTCTTTCTTTTTACCTCCTTTGTGAACCAAGTTTATATCCATGAGTTCCTCATCCTTGGGTTATGCTCCTTAGCCAAACTCCCTCATTCTCATATTTGCCATCCTTGTGTTACTTGTTGACAAGTCTCTTGAAAGCTGCCTCCATCGCACGGAAATCCCTACAAAGCTTGAAATAAAATTAGCCGCAGGTGAAACTATTGCGGCTATAGATGGAAGTTGGGCACTTCTTTTCCCTTTGACAGATGTCGTAGTCTCATCAAGCCTATGGAACCATGCCACGATGAGGTTACCCCCCAGAAAGCCAGGAGCCTCAGCGACTCAGGAAAGAAGGAAACAAGGATTCAAACAGAGAATCAAAAGATAGTGCATATGGCTTTTGGGAATATGCCTTTAAAACAAAACCTTTCTTTTGAAAATGCTTCTTTTAAAACCGCTTTGAAAATAATTTTTCAAATCTTTTATCTAATCTGGTAACCTTCAGCTCTGATACCAAATGTGACACCCCTCCTCCGTTAAGGTCACTCACAAAGGGAATGCCTTAACTTTGGTGGAGAGTTTTAGGTAAAAGATGCAAATAAATTACAAGGCAGACAAATAAAGCAATGGAAAATAAAATCATTTTATAAAAAATGTGCTCCAGCCAAGCTTTTACAACAATTGTCTCAATCATACTTAAAAGTAATACATAGAACTTCTGTCTTAATTCAAAAACTTCCAAGTATAAAAGAAGCAAAAAAAATAACAATGATATTCCCCCAATAAAGCATAAACCAGCCATAGAAGTGGAAGAGAGAGAGAGAGAGAGAGAGAGAGAGAGAGACCAAAGCAATACATCGACTATCTTCGAGCTTGGAAAGAAAACTGAGCTAAGTGGTAACATTTCCTCCCAGTGAACCTAGGGAGGGGGAAACGGAAGAAAAGAGGCGAAACAAACTAGGTCAGACATAAGTCTGGTAAGTCCAGTGACTTTCAGCATGTAAATAGGCAAAAGTATCATGACATGAATAAACTGAATATAAGACAATACCGTGATAACAAGGAAAACAAGATAACATACGATTTGCATAGAAACAATAAGGCAAGATAAACTGAATGCACTTCTACTATTTCTCTGCTTTACTACTACCCTGTTATTCTGATTACTATATATCTGCACCGCCTAACTAGTGTCCCAACTAGTAATCTGTGTAAAATGATAATATTACAAAGTGATCCCAATCCCCGCAATTATGGTACCCTTCAGGTGTACATCTAGTATGAGGATCTTACCTCAATCCGCCTAATTGCCATGAAGATTTTAGATGTACCCTTACTACCCTATCGATCGGCTCCTTACTCGTATTAATTTTCCTTGTGTCTGTGTCTATCGGCCCTCTCTTGCGTGTAGATACCCTGTGCTGGTCCCACCATAAAGTGTATCAATCCTTATGATAGCAACCCGACACAATTCAAGATGCACAGTGTATAACTACTAGTACCCAGTGCCTGATTTTTCCCACTCTGGAGTATGTGCACGTCCGTAATCCGTAGAACCTACACTGACGTACCCCCTGCCGCTATTTTTACCGCTTATAATCATCCCAGTAATCAGCTCCACCCTGCCTAGTTTCAGGCTACCTTGATACATCTAAGTGGGTTACTGCTGAAATGGGTCCCTGTTACTAGGGTTTCTTACTGGTTAAGTTTGTGGGCCTATATTTACTAATATTACCCACCAACCCGATATGTACTTAACCCTCCCACTGATTCAAACATGTTTACTTAATGGTTAAGTTTGTGGGCCTATATTTACTAATATTACCCACCAACCCGATATGTACTTAACCCTCCCATACATTATGTCATATTGGTTAAGTGTTGTCCATTCATGTTAACTTAATCACCCGCTGATCATGTCATGTTGGTTAAGTGTTTCTTATCAACCCTTCTCACTCGTCATGTTGGATTGGTTAAGTGTTTCCTATTAACTTAACCACATTCATTCATCATGTTATATTGGTTAAGTATTTCCCATTAACTTAACCCCATTCGTTCATCAAGTTACATTGGTTAAGTGTTTCTTATTAACTTAACCCCACGCGTTCATCATGCTGTATTGGTTAAGTGTCATCAATCAATTCAAGTTAACTCAACCCAACCACTTGTCGTGTTATATTGGTTAAGTGTTGCCTTCTTGTGTTAACTTAACCCTTCCACGCATCCTGCTATATTGGTTAAGTGTTGCTCTCTTGTTTTAACTTAACCCTACTCATTCATCATGTCATATTGTTTAAGTGTTTCTTATTAACTTAACTCTACTTATTCATCATGTCATATTGGTTAAGTGTTTCTTATTAACTTAACCCTTCTCATTCATCATGTTGTACTGGTTAACTTAACCCTGCTCACTTTTCTAATTAACATGTTATAACGGTTAAGTGTTCTAAATTTAATTAACCTCACCTTCTTGTCTAATTAACATGTTATAATGGTTAAGTGTTCTAAATTTTACTTAACCTTACCATTCTTAGCATGTCTGTTTATTGACATTAATTAATCTATTAATGCCCCAACCTCTCATATTAGAACTGTTGTTTGCGGTTGCTGGATGTGTAGGGCGGTTCCGAGCAGACTTCTACCGCAAACTCATTCTAACCTCAGGTTTTGGGCTAAATGCGCTAACCTCTCACATTAGTTCTGTGTTATGCGGTTACTGGATGTGCCGGGCGGTTCCGGGCAGTTTTACACCGCAACTCAGTCTAACCTCGGGTTAGGCATGTTTTTCTTTTAGCAAATTTACCATACATGTCCAAGTCCATATTTTATATGCTAATCATCCCAAATTCTCAAAACTAGTCATGTTCCAATTCTCAAGTTATACCCCAACAAAGTTGATTGCAAGTTATGCCTCACAAAATCAAATTCAAGTTATTACTCAAAATAGGTTACACCCAGTTTTCCCAAATTTGCAATAATAGTCATGCCCCAAAAATCACAATATAACGCATGCCCTAAGGTTTAGTCATATTGCACCGTACAAAATATTCTTCAAAAACCCCAATCATGATTCACAATATAAACTATGGCAAATTTATAGCTTTTAATTATAGTGCATGCCAATTACCCAAAATTCCAATTTAGGTGTGTTCACATTTAACAGTTATCCCTATCTTACTATAGGTTTTCATGCCTAAGCCATACATCACTATACACAATAATCTCCTTCTTCCAAGTCATAAACTATCATATATAATATGCCCCAATTTTAAGTCTTAAACCACATCATGTACTATACCTTACATGTTTACAGTTCCATTTATGCCCCAAACCCCAAGTCATATGTCCAATATACTTTATGCCTCAAATCTCAAGTCATACGTTCGATACACTTTATGTTTTAAATACAACATGTGTTATGTCCTCAAATCTGTTACAAAATCAGTTATGCCCCATTTATACATAATTTAATATTTTTCCCAATTTTAGCAGTGGCCATGTCCAAATCATATATTATGTCCGATTTTTCCCAACGGACGTTCATCTCTTATGAGATTTAACTCAGGCTCGTAGCAGCCTGGCTATAAAAACAAAAAAGGAAGAAGGAAAGAAGAGACAAAGAATGGACATAATAATATCAATGAGATAGATCCAATGGACATAGAATGACAGATAGAAATGGGTATAATCTCAGATTCAGATTTATTACAATGTCAGAATCACAATTAAATTTTATTTCTGAAAGTAACATGAACTTACAAATTTCAGAACGGTCTTGAATTCTGGGATCTGATTTATGAATTTGATTAGTTATTCCTTTGACGTAGACTTTGATTGTTAACTTGAAAATTCTAATTTGACTGATTAAGGTAGAGTCTAGGTCACTTCAGGTTTTAGCAGCATATAAATGCCTATGAATTCGTGTGGAGAAAACAATAGGTTTAGGGGTCTTTTTATAGGTGTATAGGGAGATTTAGAGCCTTCAGATCAGTCTAGAAGTCATCAGAATCGTCCAGAGCAGAATACCACGTCACACAGCGAATCATAAAGCAACACATAGCGAAACATGTCATCGGCCAGATCTGGGCCAACAGGGGTCGACTCCCCTATAGGGGGGTCGACACCTATGTCGAAACCCCTATAGGGGGGGTCGACACCTATGTCGACTCCCCCGGGGGGGTCAACTCCCCTGAGCAGGAAATTTCCTGCTCAGCCGGCTTTGACCCAAATTCGAGATTTGAACCCTGTTTTGACTTCTGGAATTATTTTATATGTATATATACTTCTTTTGGCGTATACAAACTTCTAAGGCTTATAACTTCTTCATACGGTATCCGATTTAAGCAAACTCGGACTCTTCCCAAGCAAAATTCTGAGACGAACGCAATGGCGTAACCCATTTCCCTTAATTCATAGTTAGAATTAAGTATTCTTTAATTTGTTAATTTAATATTCATAGGAAACACGGGGTGTTACATTCTCCCCTCCTTTAAAGGATTTCGTCCCCAAAATCTCCAGGTCAAGGAGAATGTATCCTAACATCCAACATCCATCTACTCAATCATTCAATCACAGGCGTCCATTATCCTTAAAAAGATTTCTAATGCTTTCATGATCATATGCATAGTGTGTGTACATGTCCTTACATAATGCAGAATCAGGCAGTCTACTGATTCAGTTGACCTCCTTAATGCGAATTATGTTAGTGCCATGAGTCCATCATGTATGCAATTATTCCTAATCGTACTTTATAACTTATACATGAGTGCACAATCATTCATATAAATGCAACATCCATATGATAACACATCAAGTTTCAATTCATACATATAAAAATTCACTCATTCATATGCAATATGGAAGTGACGGAGCCGATCTAGTGCCTAATGTGTGTATATGCATCCACGAGCAACCACAAGAAAACACTTGCAACCACTTGCAACCATCAATCATAACATGTTTCAAACACATGTTTACATCCATTGGCTTCTATCTAAGGATCGAGGATAAAACGGAGAGGATATACTTAAAGGATAAAGATTAGCATGCAAATAAACTTTACAGAAAAAGAGAGGTCAAGGATATACCCTCAAAAAGGGTATGATGCGCGTATCTGGTCTTCAGTCTTCTAAGTCGCATCTACTTGAGCTTCACTCCATATTGCTCTGACTGTCTTAACTTCACGATTGCATAGCTTCTTAATTTCTGTTTCCAGAATATGCATTGGGACTCATTTCACTGTCGCCTCCCGTTCCACCTTTTCTTCTTATAGTATACATGGCACTACAACTTCTGTCGTGTCATGCTAACATTCCCAGAACTGTCTCTTGGAAATAAATCAATGCTAACCATGTTACCAAGTGTATATACTAAGATGATTAGATTCTTCTTCGTCAATCTAGTAAGTGGGGCCAATACCTTCATAAAGTCCTTAATTAGCTTCCTATATTAGCCCGCTAGTCCAAGAAAGCTTCTTACTTCTGTTGCATTCCTTGGGACCTTCCAGTCTTGCCCCACAACTACTTTTGCGGGATCTACTGCTATCCCTTATTTAGGCGCCACATGTCCTAGAAACCTTACTTCTTCTCTCCAAAATTGACATTTTTGGAGAACTTCGCCTTAAATTGATGTGCTTGGAGGGTATCCGAGATTTCCCTTAGATGCAAAGCATGTTCTTCCTCATTCCAAAATATCATCTATGCACAAGCGAAGTGAACCATCCGCCTTTGTAACGAAAAGACTAGAGCACCCCATTCAGAAATACTTCGCCTTATGAACCCTTTTTCAAGTAACCCTTTCACTTGTTTACTGAGCCCTTCCTTTCCCTTGGATTCATGTGTCGTACATGTAATGCAACTGGTTTTGCATTGTCAACTAGATATATGCGGAAGTCTATCTCGCGTTTTAGAGGATAAACCCCTAACCTGATCAAAAACATCTGCGTACTAATGGACTACTCCGATGGATCACAAATCGTCGATAGATGCATCAAGTGATTCTAGGTAGCCAAGACAAACTGATCCCTTAGGATCGCATGAAATCTCGAGGATATTCTCGAGGCAAGTCGAAAGTCTAACTACCCTCCTTTCACAATTAATAGCTAATCAATCCATGCCTAGAATCAACCCATAGCCCATGAAACCAAAAACATAAGCATTACACTTAAACTCAATACTTAACATAGCTATTCTCAAATCCTTTCAAACCAAAGATAGACGAGCCAAACCACCAACTGGATTTGAGACAATAATGGGATCTTCTATTTTACAAGTACTAAGGTGTAGAGACCCAACTATGGAAGCAGATATAAACGAATGTGGAGCGCTAAAATAAAAAAGAGTACTAACAGGATGATCAAAAAGAAAAACTAGACTTTTTCAATAGAAACTTTACTACCTCTCTCTCAGGTACGCTGGGGGTGAGAGCATGCAGTTGCCCTCCTGAATATCCTGTCCTTAGTTCTTGCCCTTGTCCTTAATTATATGACCCGTTGTAAAGACACTTCCTCTTTTCTTAGGTTTTCCTATTCTTTCTTCCCTTCTTGTCCTGTGATTCTTCCACTTACACCTATTTCTTTTTACCTCCTTTGTGAACCAAGTCTATATCCATGAGTTCCTCATCCTTGGGTTGTGCTCCTTAGCCAAACTCCCTCATTCTCATCTTTGCCATCCTTGTGTAACTTGTTGATAAGTCTCTTGAAAGCTGCCTCCATCGCACGGAAATCCCTACAAAGCTTGAAGGAATATTAACTTCAGGTGAAACTATTGCGGCTACAGATGGAAGTTGGGCACTTCTTTGCCCTTTGCCAGATGTCGTAGTCTCATCAAGCCTACAGAACCATGTCGCGATGAGGTTACCTCCCAGAAAGCCAGGAGCCCCGGAGACTCAGGAAAGAAGGAAACAAGGATTCAAACAGAGGATCAAAAGATAGTGCATATGGCTTTGGGGAATATGCCTTTAAAACAAAACCTTTCTTTTGAAAATGCTTCTTTTAAAACCGTTTTGAAAATAATTTTTCAAATCTTTTATCTGATTCGGTAACTTTCAGCTCTGATACCAAGTGTGACACCCACCTCCGTTAAGGTCACTCACAAAGGGAATGCCTTAACTTTGGTGGAGCGTTTTAGGTAAAAGATGCAGATAAATTACAAGACAGACAAATAAAGCGGCGGAAAATAAATTCATTTTATAAACAATGTGGTTCAGTCAATCTTTTACAATAATTGTCTCAATCATATTAAAACGTAATACATAGAACTTCTGTCTTGATTCAAAAACTTCCAAGTATAAAAGAAGCATAAAAATAACAGTGACATTCTCCCAATAAAGCATGAACCAGCCATAGCAGTGGAAGAGAGAGAGAGTCCAAAGCAATACATCGACTATCTTTGAGCTTGGAAAGTAAACTGAGCTAAGTGGTAACATTTCCTCCCTGTGAACCTGGGGAGGGGGAAAACAGAAGAAAAGAGGCGAAACAAACTAGGTCAGACATAAGTCTGGTAAGTCCAGTGACTTTCAACATGTAAATAGGCAAAAGCATAATGACATAAGTAAAATGAATATAAGACAATACCGTGATAACAAGGATAACAAGATAACATACGATTAGCATAGATACGATAAGGAAAGATAAACTGAATGCACTTTTACTCTTTCTCTGCTTCGCTACTACCCAGTTATTCTGATTTCTATATCTCTGCACCGCCTAACTAGTGTCCCAACTAGTAATCTGTGTAAAATGATAACATTACAACGTGATCCCAATCCCCGCAATTATGGTAGCCTTCAGGTGTACATCTAATATGAGGATCTTACCTCAATCAGCCTAATTGCCATGAAGATGTTAGATGTACCCTTACTACCCTATCGATCGGCTCCTTACTCGTATTAATTTTCCTTTTGTTTGTGTCAATCGGCCCTCTCTTGCGTGTAGATACCCTGTGCTGGTCCCACCATAATGTGTATCAATCCTTATGATAGCAACCCGACACGATTCAAGATGCACAGTGTATAACTACTAGTACCCAGTGCCTGCTTTTTCCCACTCCGGAGTACGTGCAAGCCCATAATCCATCGGAACCTACACTGACGTACCCCATACCGCTATTTTGACCGCTTATAATCAGCCCGGTAATCGTGCCCTACCCTGCCTAGTTTCTGGGTACCTTGATACATCTATGTGGGTTACTGCTGAAACGGGTCCCCGTTACTAGGGTTTCTTACTGGTTAATTTTGTGGGCCTATATTTACTAATATTACCCACTAACTCGATATGTACTTAACCCTCCCACTGATTCAAACATGTTTACTTAATGGTTAAGTTTGTGGGCCTATATTTACTAATATTACCTACCAACCCAATATGTACTTAACCCTCCCACACATTATGTCATATTGGTTAAGTGTTGTCCATTCATGTTAACTTAATCCATCCACTCATCATGTCATGTTGGTTAAGTGTTTCTTATTAACCCTTCTCACTCGTCATGTTGGATTGGTTAAGTGTTTCCTTTTAACTTAACCACATTCATTCATCATGTTATATTGGTTAAGTATTTCCCATTAACTTAACCCCATTCGTTCACCAAGTTACATTGGTTAAGTGTTTCTTATTAACTTAACCCCACGCGCTCATCATGCTGTAATGGTTAAGTGTCATCAATCAATTCAAGTTAACTCAACCCACCCACTTGTCGTGTTACATTGGTTAAGTGTTGCCTTCTTGTGTTTTAACTTAACCCTTCCACGCATCCTGTTATATTGGTTAAGTGTTGCTCTCTTGTTTTAACTTAACCCTACCCATTCATCATGTCATATTGGTTAAGTGTTTCTTATTAACTTAACTCTACTCATTCACCATGTCATATTGGTTAAGTGTTTCTTCTTAACTTAACTCTTCTCATTCACCATGTTGTACTGGTTAACTTAACCCCGCTCACTTGTCTAATTAACATGTTATAACGGTTAAGTGTTCTAAATTTACTTAACCTCACCTTCTTGTCTAATTAACATGTTATAACGGTTACGTGTTCTAAATTTTACTTAACCTTACCATTCTTAGCATGTCTGTTTATTGACATTAATTAATCTATTAATGCCCCCAACCTCTCATATTAGAACTGTTGTTTCCGGTTGCTGGATGTGTAGGGCGGTTCCGGGCAGACTTCTACCGCAAACTCATTCTAACCTCAGGTTTTGGGCTAAATGCGCTAACCTCTCACATTAGTTCTGTGTTGTTGCGGTTACTGGATGTGCCGGGCGGTTCCGGGCAGTTTTACACCGCAACTCAGTCTAACCTCGGGTTAGGCATGTTTTTCTTTTAGCAAATTTACCATACATATCCAAGTCCAGATTTTATATGCTAATCATCCCAAATTCACAAAACTAGTCATGTTCCAATTCTCAAGTTATACCCCAACAAAGTTGATTGCAAGTTATGCCTCACAAATTCAAATTCAAGTTATTACTCAAAATAGGTTACACCCAGTTTTCCCAAATTTGCAATAATAGTCATGCCCCAAAAATCACAATATAACGCATGCCTAAGGTTTAGTCAAATTGCACCATACAAAATATTCTTCAAAAACCCCCAATCATGATTCACAGTATAAACTATGCCAAATTTATAGCCTTTAATTACAGTACATGCCAATTACCCAAAATCCAAATTTAGACGTGTTCACATTTAATAGTTGTCCCTATCTTCCTATAGGTTTTCAAGCCTAAGCCATACATCACTATACACAATAATCTCCTTCTTCCAAGTCATAAACTATCATATATAATATGCCCCAATTTTAGGTCTTAAACCACAACATGTATTATGCCTTACATTTTTACAGTTCAATTTACGCCCCAAACCCCAAGTCATATGTCCAATATACTTTATGCCTCAAATCTCAAGTCATATGTTCGATACACTTTATGTTTTAAATACAACATGTGTTATGTCCTCAAATCTGTTACAAAATTAGTTATGCCCCATTTATACATAATTTAATACTTTTTCCAATTTTAGCACTGGCCATGTCCAAATCATATATTATGTCCGATTTTTCCCAACGTACGTTCATCTCTTATGAGATTTGGCTCAGGCTTGCTGTAGCCTGGCTATAAATCAAAAAAGGAAGAAGGAAAGAAGAGACAAAGAATGGACATAATAATATCAATGAGATAGATCCAATGGATATAGAATGACAGATAGAAATGGACATAATCTCGAATTCAGATTTATTAAAATGTCAGAATCACAATTAAATTTTATTTCTGAAAGTAACATGAATTTACAAATTACAGAACGGTCTTGAATTTGGGGATCTGATTTCTGAATTTGATTAGCTATTCCTTTGACGTAGACTTTGATTGTTAACTTGAAAATTCTAATTTGATTGATTAAGGTGGAGGCTAGGTCACTTCAGGTTTTAGCAGCTTATAAATGCCTATGAATTCGTGTTTAGAAAACAATAGGTTTAGAGGTCTTTTTATATGTGTACAGGGAGATTTAGAGCTTTCAGATCAGTCTAGAATTCATCAGAATCGTCCAGAGCAGAATACCACATCACATAGCGAATTAGAAAGCGACACGTGGCAAAATACGTCATCGGCCAGATCTGGGCCAACAGGGGTCGAATCCCCTATAGGGGGTCGACACTTATGTCGACTCCCCCTGGGGGGGGGGGGGGGTCAACACCCCTGAGCGGGAAATTTCCCGCTCAGCCTGCTTTGACCTAAATTTGGGACTTGAACCCTGTTTGACTTCTGGAATTATTTTATATGTATATATATACTTCCTTGGGCGTATACAAACTTCTAAGGCTTATAACTTCTTCATACGTTGTCCGATTTACGCAAACTCGGACTCTATCCCAAGCAGAATTCCGAGATAAACGGAATGGCGTAACCCGTTTCCCTTAATTCCTGCTTTTAAAATTAAGTACTTTTTAATTTTTTAATTTAATATTCACAGTAAATACGGGGTTTACAAAAAACATCAGGATAGTCTTGGGCTACTGGCATAGATCGTCGATCATCAATAGATGCATCAAGAGACTCTAGGAAACTAAGCATGACAGACCCTTGGAGGTCACATGAAATCTCGAGGGTCCTTCCATGGAAAGTTAAAAGTCCAACGACCCTCCTCTCACGTTCCAGAATGGCACCATACATGGCTAGCCAATCCATCCCTAGAATCAAACCATATCCCATAAAACCGAGCACATATGCGTCGCACTCAAACTCGACACCTAACACAAATATTCTCAAACCTGTAAAAATCATGGACAAATGAGTCGAACCACCAATGGGGTTTGAGACAACAATGGGATCCACTACCATACTAGTATTTAGGTGCAGAGACCCAACCATAGAACTAGATATAAATGAATGTGAAGCGCCAGAATCAAAAAGAGTTCTAATAGGATGATTGGAAAGATAAATCAAACCTTCCATAAAAACTTTCTTACCTCTATCTGGAGCACTGGTTGCGAGAGCATGCACCTACCCTCCAAAAGCTCCTGCTCTTTGACCTTGTCCCTGTTTCTTTGGGCACTCATTAGCAAAGTGTCCGACCTCTCCACAATTGAAGCAAGTATTCTTCCTTCTTTTGCAGTCCTTTATCAAGTGACCCTCGCGTTCGCAACTATGGCACTTCCTCTTATCCTTAGCCTTGCCATTCTTTCTCCCTTCTTCTGTTGTTGTCCTTTCTTGGGCCATAATTTTTTGTTTTGTGTTTCCTCAACCTTAACTTCCTTCTTGTTGCTTTTGTCTTCCTCATGTATCAAGGCCATACCAACAAGCCTTTCAAAAGTTGCTCCCATTGTAATATGAGACATAGCTAACCCATGAAGGGGTTCATTTAGTCCTTTAACAAACCGCAAAGCTTTCTTATGCAGAGTATCCACTAGCTCCACCCAAATCTCGCTAGTTGGTTAAATTTGTTAACATATTCTTTGACAGTCATGCCTCCTTGCTTGAGCGCCAAGAACCTTTCCATTTGCATGCTTTTCTCAGCTTGAGAAAGAAACTTCATTTCAAACCTATGTCTAAAATCATCCCAAGTTTCCACCGGATTCCCTGCTTGTGTTACTTCCCACCAGAGCGAAGCTTCATCTTTCAGTAGCCAGGTGGATAATTGAATCTTGCAACGATCGTCCACTTCGAAAATTCCAAACAAGTCGTCTGTCTCCTCGATCCAATTCCTTGCCTCTACGAATGTCTTGGTTCCACGGAATGGCTTCCCTCCCATAGCACAGAAATCTTTGCATATCTTAGAGAAGTTATCTGCACGCGGAGGAGGAGGAGTAACGACGAGTGCAGTTGGGGAAGGAACGTCAGCTTGACCACCGGCAGGCGTCGTGGCCTCTAGAAACCTACGGAACCAGCTTGGTATCGTAACACCCTCAGGAATATTAGGTTTCCCAGACACGTTGAAAAGAAAAGGAAAGAGATTCAGATGAAGGATCAAAAGATATTACTTATGGCTTTGGGGAATATGTTTTTCAAAACAGATTTTTCTTTTGAAAATGCTTTCTTTTAAAACCTTTTTGAAAATAATTTTCAAAAACTTTTATCTAATCTGGTAACCTTCAGCTCTGATACCAAGTGTGACACCCCACGTCCGTTAATGTCACTCATTAAAAGAATGCATTAAGTTTCGTGAAGCGTTATAAGTAAACAGAAACATTACTAGACAGATATAAAATAGCAGCGGAAAATTTTAAAACTTTATTAATCATAAAGCATCGTAGTTCAAAACTTGGTTACATCATATGTTTGAAATACGTAAAACCCAGTACATCATTAAAACTTCTGTATTTTACTTAAAACATCAGAGTACAATAATAAAAGAAGCATAATCCCCAAAAGAAACATAGTCATAGTAGCAAAGATAAGAACTTGAGCAATACATCTAAGCAGCTCCAAGCAAGACGATAGTAGAATCCTGATCAAGCTTGAGTATTCCCACCCTGAGAACCTGGGGGGGAAACGGAAAAGAAAGATGAGGAAACAAAATAGATCAAACATAAAGTCTAGCGAGTCCAGTTACTTTAAACATATAAATAAGTAAAAGTATCATGACAGGCATATAAAGTGGATAAGAAAGATAACATCATAAAAGGCAGGTATGACAAGGTAAACAAGATAAACATGATAGAGTATATTGCGCTTCCCTAATAATTTCTCTGCACCAATATTCGTATAATCCGAATGAGATGATCCCCAATATGTATAAGAAAGTAGACTTAGGCGTACTTTAATTCACTACACCATAATAGCCAATTGGCAACCCTTTTATTTTCCAGTTGGCAACACTTATTTGGGTTGTAAGGTGGTAACAATAGTATGTGTTGCTATATTAAAAAGTGTTGCCAAAAATACATATTAATAACTTTATTATTGGCAACACTTATTTGGGTTGTTAAGGGTGGATTCTGGGGGTAAAAAATGTAAACAAACCAGCATAACCCTAAATTCCTCTTCTACGTTCCATTGTTCCAACGCTTTCCCCATTTTGGCCGCGTAAAACATTATCTCACCTCCCACGAGAATCTCAGAGGAAAAAAGAAAAAAAAATCTGAGCATGACGAAGATGAAGGCGAAGATGAAGGTTCCTCTCTAATCGGATTTTAGGGGTGACTTCACTCGCTTTCAACTCGCAGGTATAAATTTCATTCAATTTTAGGGATTTTGTTCGATTTCAACTCAGGGTACAACTCGCGTTTCAAGGTACAACTCGCGCTTTAGAGTTCAACTCGCTTTCAACTCCGTCTTTGCTATTATCTTCGGATTTGAGGTAAATAATTTTATTATCATTGCAGTTAGGTCAATTGATTTATGTTTTGTTAGGTTTGGTATCTTTTTTGTCCCTTTGATTGTCAGGATTTGTCATGATACTGTAATGTGTGAATGAATTTTTTTACTATAAATATCCGATTTGCTTTTTCTTCTTAGGCCAACTAAACTTATGAGTATCATGCGTTTTTGGTGTTAAATTTGTGAACATGTTTTATTAAGTTGTTCTCCTGATTCCGGATGTTTATTCTTCATGGCTAGCTCCAAACCTATTCGAAGACAAAATCATATGTGAGGCCATGTTTTTGCATTGAGGGTGAATTTCATAGTCTGTCTTATATAGGCACTTTGCTGGAGTACATGGGCATCGTTAGATCAATATTTGTTATGTTTGGAAATTAAAACTCTAGTCATCAATAAAGAATGTTGACTTTTCGAAAACTCCAAAGTCTTCTATGTATATTTTGTTGTAAAATATGAGAAAAGTAACAATATAATAGAACATCATCATTATTTGGATGTATTTCAAAATATGAATTTCCTCTATCAAAAAATCGAAACCCTGCTTCCACTAATTTACTTATTTACTTATATCAACTGTCGATTATCCTAGCATCATAGTGGTTTCAATAATGCATTTGTATTGAACTTTCATGGTTCATATTGATAAATATATCAAATAATCTAATAAATCATTTGGATTTCTTGCCAAAAATGAGTGATACATAAATATTAATTATTATTTTTTCTAAATCTCCTTTTCAGGTAGCCAAAAATCAAATTCACTTTTGTTCCTTCAATCTGATACATTTTCCTTGATGTAGTAAATACATTATCATGATTATAGAGAAAATTTAAATGACTTACTTGTTGTTAAAATAATAATACAAGTATATATTATTTTGATAAGCAAGCATATATACTAAGCATTTATTGCATTGACTCACAGTTTTATTTTTAGTTCAACTCTGTTAATAGTAAATACGAAGGCTATAAACATTTGTTAATTTTGACTTTTATTGTGAACTACATATGCTGATTGTAAACAATATTAAAGAATGGATGTTTCAATTTATATTTTGTTTATGATACTAAATTTTGGACTAGTATTTGTATTCATATTAAGGTACTTATTATTTGGAAATAAAACAAAATTTGGCCCTCAAATGTGCATTTGGGTGTTTTTTTGGTTGCCTGTGCTCATAGTGAGCAATGGTGAGTGACATTGTGTGAACCTAAGGACTGGTGTCCATGATTAACTAGTTGGTGAAGTATTGTGTATGTTGTTTGCGTACTAGCTTGCGTGTATGGTGTGTGTATGGGTTTCATGTACGATTTTGCATTCATTAATTAGTCTCTGCTTTCCTGTGTTTATATGTGGTACTTAGCATTCAAAAAGCTGTACATGCATGTGAAAAAGTTGAGTAAAAATTAAGGCATGAAAGATAATAATCTCGCACCCAAGATTAAAACAAAATGTTGTGTTTAGAAATTATATGATTATTAATGTATACTATGAAATCTTAATCTTAATAATAATAAAAATATAACTACACCTAGTTCCCTTAACATGTCTTTATCCATGCTATATGCTAATTCCATCATGTAATATAAAATGTTTGCTAGTTTCTTTTTTATGTGCATAGATGAGAATATAATGTGGGTGTTGCCTGAGTATAAGTACACATATATATGTGTGTACATAAATAATGGGTTGTGGTATGTGTTGTGCATGAGTGTAGATGTGTATGATTCAGTGGAAATCATTTATATATGTGTGTGTATATACAAAGATTGACGCGTGAATGATATATGCAGCGGTGTACATGAATTTATGAGTCTATGCATCTATTTCTAGGTATGTGTATGCATATGTGTGAGGGAAATCCAAATAACTGTTTGCACAGCAGCTACAAGCTACTGTGCAAACAGCAGCTACTGCTGTTGCCACAGCAGCTTGTAGCTGCTGTTGCACAACAGCTTGAAGCTGCTGTTGCCACAGCAGCTTGAAGCTGCTGTGCCACTAATTTAGTAAATTAGTTGATATAAGTAAATTAGTGGCACAGCAGCTACAAGCCGCTGTGCCACAGCAGCTTCAAGCTGCTGTGCCAAAATTCATTGCTAACAGTGATTTTTTTTAATGCATTTATGTAAAAAAAACAGTGTATTATGAGTGTACCAGATTTTAAAATTAAGGCGTGGATATATATAAAAAAGAAGTGGATGTAAGAGAAACATGCCGATAGTGTTTTCATAATTGAGATATATGAAAGATGATTATGAATTCCATTTACTTCCTCTTTGTGTAGTAGGGCATCATGTTTCTTTTATTTGCCAGTTTTGCTAATATTGTTAAAGTTCACCTATGATATATGGTTTGGTAAAATCCATCTCGATGGTACAAGAGAACAAATATGGGTGCGTTCATTGTGTGGTTGGTCCCCTTTCAAGTTCTCAAATGTATTTGAGTTTTTCTTACTTTGTGGATGTATTGCTCATTTCGGGTTTAACAGGCGCCTCTTATCATGATTCATGAAATATATTCGTACCAATGTTATAATAATACAGTTTAGATGGTTAGGTGTATATGTTTATTAATCGGTTGGTTGTTAGACTATGAGATAAAATATCCTAAGTTTGATTTTTAAAATCATCACAAGAAATGTGCTTTGGAAAGTGGTCATTTATGGACTATTTTATGATGCATGATGTAGCCTGTTTATCATCCATGTTGGCTATCAGAGAGTATTTTTGATGATCTTCAACATTCATGTTGCCTGATTAGTGATTACTATATTTTAGGAAATTACTTAGTCTACAGGTAAACGTTTGTGATAGTGATTACTTTAAGCAGTTGAATAAAACAAATTAATTGTATTCCCAATTTTGGTGCTAGAAGTACATGCAAAATACTAGTTACACATGCAATTTTTTTTTCTTCTAGTTAATAAACTGCTGTGACATAAATTAATACGATGCATTATTCATTACACGATTAGCGTGTTAATCTCAAGAGTATAACTTGTGATGTTGAATTTCATATTTTGAACTACCAACCAAATGGGTCAATCGCTTAAATGATGTGCATCTTTATTCTTTTCAAGAAAAAAAAAATCACTGTTAGCAATGAAAAAAACAGTGCAGTTTTTTAAGCATTTATGTATAGCTCAAATTAAAGTTATTATTCTATATTCATTGCTAACAGTGATTTTTTTTATGCATTTATGCCAAAATTCATCGTCTGTATTTTTTTTATTCAGTAAAAAATAAAATCACTGTTAGCAATGAAAAAAACAATGCAGTTTTTTATGCATTTATGTATAGCTCAAATTAAAGTATTTATTCTATATTTTTCTTTGATAGGTCCAAAAGGTAAAATTTGAAATTTATGTCTAACTCAAGTTCAAGAGAGTGGTTCATGATTTCTTTTATTTTTTTCTTTTCTCGTGATAGGAAGAATTTGACATGGATGTAGATCCTAGCATAGCTCGACCGTTATTAGAGAAACATTTCCCACCGTACTATAGATCAATGAAGTCAACATTAAGAAAAAGTCTTCTTAAAGTTGATGACACTATGATTCCTAAACGTGTTGCCATTGATAGATGTCCAAATGACATAGATAGAGTGTGGTGGGAAAAGTTCCTTGATATTGAGTATACGAATGAAAAGATGGAGCAATGTAAAAAAAATGCAAAAAACAAAGCGAAAAACCAAATCACTCATACTCTAGGAAGGAAACCTTACCATAGAGTGCACAATGAAATGGTAATAAAATTATCTTTTGTAAATGGTTGTTTGTAGAATGTTATATTAACTATGTGTTGTCAACTTTGATATTTCCTGTAGGTCTTAACCAATCCAAAAGCAAATATTTCACGAACGACGATTTGGAAGGTTGGACATAAAAGAAAATCGAGAGAAGTACTATCATGTGCCGCAGAAACATATGTAGGTTTGCATATACATTGATAAGCTCTATTTGTAGTGATAGTTCAATGTTATGTAGAAACATATGTAGGTTTTAAATAAAGGTAGTACTTTGTTAAGTAGAGAATTCATTTTGACATATTAGAATCCCATAGCTCATTCTTACGGCTACGCTTAAAATAACTTTTACATTGCTTCATTTGTGTTGTAGCTAAGGCTTGCAGATTTGGAGCGATATGCAGGCTAATTTTACATATCATCATCTTAATTTATAGGTCAATTTTAACGTACTTTTTATTGTTGATGCTTTGATACCCAACACTTGATCTTGTAATTTATGTTATGTATGACAGTGAATTTAGTACTAGGTTACGAAGAGAGCTACCAAAATACTGAGTAAACAGAAACCTGGAACAAGCTGTTGTTGCACAGCAGCTTCTAGCTGCTGTTGCATAGCAGCTAGAAGCTGTTGTTTGCACTAAATTCACTGTTGTGCAAACAGCAGCTACAAGCTGTTGTTGCCACAGCAGCTTCAAGCTGCTGTTTGCACAACAGCTTGTAGCTGCTGTGCAATAGCAGCTTCAAGCTGCTGTTCGCACAGCAGCTTGTAGCTGCTATGCAACAGCAACTAGAAAAGTGGTTTTCTTCTGCTACAAATGTATTCAGGTTAAATGAAAGAGTTAGAAAATAAACATGCATGTGAGAAAATGACTACCTACAACCTATAAATGCTTAATTTGAGGTATGTAAAGTTAACAAATTGAATACATAAGGAGCAGGCAATGCAGTCGGCTTTCTTTAAACAAAGAAGTCTGGTTACTTATGTTCATTAGTTATCACTGCTCCAGTAAAATAGAGTTTGGTTGCGTCTTTATCAAAGGAAGGATCAACCCATAATATTGGCTGCTACTACACATTGGAAAGGCACGAATTTTATGGATAGTGCCTAAATGCAAGGTCATAGTTATCTGCAACTGAGAAACAAATTTAAACATGTATGAGCACTGGATCAGTACCCTGGTAATTTAGTTTCTTTTTCAAACCAAAATTTTTCATTACTTAAAATCATGTGAAATCACTGAATTTTCTTTCCAGTCCAGTCAATCTAATTCAAAATATATTGGATTGGGTTCAATGTGCTAGAGATGGTGGATTGATCGTTCTTGAATTGTAATAATCCAATTAAGATGGGTTGGTCTAAGGATATAAAATCCATCCAATGTTGTTAGTACTGAAACAGTTAAATAGCATTTGGTTTTAAAACATTTTTTTGGATTTTTAACATGAAGTACATAATGCATGGAGGATAGAAAGATGGTGGAAACAGGCCAATTTGAAAAATGGTTTGAATGCATGGAGGATAGAAAGATGGTGGCACAGCAGCTTGAAGCTGCTGTGGCAAAAACAGCTTTTAGCTGCTGTTTGCACAGCAGCTTCAAGCTGCTGTGCAACAGCAGCAAGCTGCTGTGCCACAGCAGCTTGTAGCTGCTGTGCCACGGCAGCTACAAGCTGCTGTGCAAACTGAATTTAACAACAAACTGATTTTTTTTCTTCCAATTTTCTGTTTTTAACAACAAACTGAATTTTTCAATTTAATGTGACATTCAATGATCGCAGGCACTTCTAGAGGCAGCGGAAGAAAAGATAAAATTGGATGGTAGTTCTAGTGGCGCAGTAGATGATCTTGATAATGATCCAATTGCAGAAGTTTTTGGTTCCGACATGAAGAAAAATTATTGTCGAGCAATTAGTTCTACTTCTTCTATAAAACAAGTTAAGGTGGCTCGAGCTGTAAAAGTTGTAGCTGAAAAAAAACAAGCTGTGGATTTGTCCGTTTGGAAATTGGAGATAGAAAGGCAAGTAGCTACTCAAGTTAATAACGCCATCAATTCAATTACTTCAACTTTTATGAAATTTATACCTAATTTGCAAGAAAAACTTGTTGCAAGTCCTTCCACTCCTCATACAGAAGGTGCTTCTAATTTAGCGGATCATCCTATAAGTAATAATGTAACCATTACTCCAAATGTGTCACTTAATGATCTTCATTCATCTACAATGGAAAAGAAATACGTAATGCTATTGTCAAATGATCTAGAGAAGGAGGTAGCAAAAGGTTATCTTGGAACACAAACAGTTTGTCATTTTAGGAAAGTGGTACCCAATATAGAGAAAGTAATTTGGGTTGTTGAAGTTCTTGAACCGGATGCACCAATTTATGATGGTCCTCAAAATGGAATGTACAAGTTATGTGAATTTTCATATGGAGGCTTCGTTATATGGCCAAAGTTTCGTATTCGTTATTTGTAGAATCTTATTTATGTATTGAATTTAGCAAACTAATTATGTATTGAATTCGACATCTTAATTATGTATTGTGTTTGTCTATTGTTAACTGATATTCTATGTCGTTATGTGATTATCAATGTTATCTATTAGTATGCATTGAGTTTGATATTAGTTTTTGATTCATATTAAATATCGTCTATATTATCATCATGTTGGTTATTAATTGAATATTAATGTTAGAATATGCGAGTTGCTAATACATATTTCTGTTATTATTAAAATTTATATTTGTTGTGAATTAAAATTTTGTAACATGTATAGGCGTTACAAACAAATGTATTGCAACATGTATAAGTGTTGCAAACAAAAATCTTACAACGATTATAAGCGTTGGTAAAGAAAATCTACCAACGCTTATTAGTGTTGCTAAAGAAAATCTACCAACGCTTATAAGCGTTGCGACTGAAAATATACCAACACTTATAAGCGTTGGGACAGAAAATCTACCAATGCTTATAAGCTTTGGTACTAAATTGCCACCCCCCATAGCAACACTAATAAGAATTGCTGAAACTGTTTGCAACGGTTATACTCGTTGGGAATCACCTGTTTTGGTGTAGTATTTCCGGTAAGAGGTTTTAACCCCATACAATCAATAGGTAGCCCAATAACAGGCTTCTAAACTTACCAGAGTCTAGACGTACCCTAACTACTACCCTAATCGATCGGCTCCCTACTCCGTAGATATCCTGTGTTGGCCCCACAATAGGGTGTATCACTCCCTAAAGTGGCAACCCTTCATTTCTCGGATGTGCACAAACATATCTACTGATGTCATAGCGTCTTAGTTTCCTGAGCAAGCGGAGTCATGCACGCACATGATCCCGATGGAACGCGCCGTCGGACACCGTCTCCACTTTTGGATCACTTACAATCAGCCCAGTAAGCGTTCCCTGACTCCGACCTAGTTCAGAGTACTCGTTTGATGCCTATATATGGGTTACTGATTGAAACGGGTCCCACACACAAGATGATGCAAGCTCTCCCCTTTGTCTTGTATCCCCATTACTAAGTTTTCTACAGGTTATGCCCTACCAGTTTAAAAGATCGCATAACCCCACAGGTTAAGTTTGTGGGCCTATATACAATATTACCCACGCACCCCAGATTTACTTAATCCACCCACTGTTCCAAACAAGTTTACTTAACCCCTAATCAGTTTAACATGTTCATACAATCCCTATGGATTCAACTAGATTAAGTATTCAACTTTATTGTCCTAATCATTTATGGTTATAATGTGTTAGACCTCCCATATTAAGCCTACCACTTGTGGATGCTGGATGTGCCGGTCGGTTCCGTTCAAACTTCTTCCATAAGTCGGACTTAACCTCGTGTCTTAGCACATCTCGTGTCTGTGCACTTAGAACCCCCACGTTAGATTCACCACTTGCGGTCGGTGGATATGCTGGGCGGTTTCTGGCAGACTTCCACCACAAGTGTAATCTAACCTCGTGTCTAAGTGCGGTTACAGTTTCTAATTACTGTAATCCTAGGCATTTCCATTATTAACCAAATTTACCTATGTCGTTATAGGTTTTCAGGCCCTTTTCCCAAGTTATTGTTCATAATGAACCATATGCCCCAAATTAATATCATTACACTTTACTCAAGTTATGCCCAAATTCCCAATTACAAGTTATGCCCAATTCAATGTTTTCCCCTCGTTCCCAATCTAATGCATTCGCATATTTCATCGGCATGCTTAGGCTCGAAGGTAGCCTAGCTATATAAAAAAAGGGAAAAGATAGAGGGAATAGAAAGAGATGATCATACTAACATGATGGACATATAATGGCAGAAAAAAGCATAAAACATATAGTGACATAATGACAAGGTAGACATATAAGAATAGATCTAATGAACATATAATAATAAGACCGATTCTAGCATAATAGAGACAGACATGATATGATCTAAACAATGATTTAGATGTCCAACCAACAACAGATCTGATTTGGCCATAAACATAATATAGCAGGTATAACGTGATCTAGACAGTGAATTAGATCTACAATCAAAGGCAGATCTGACATTATAAATAGGTATAGGTTCAGATCTAGTTCATAATCATGTCAGAATAACTAAGATATACAGGTTATAGCAGGTCTGATGTGATTCAAATGGTCATAGGCATAGATCCAAGTTATAATCATATCAAGTATAACTTTTAATTATTTCTATCTAAAATTAACATAGACTCACAATGTTTGGATCTAGAAAAATAGAAAAGGAATTGCTAGCGTTGAATCACAGATCTCTAAGCTTGAATAACTTGATTGCAGAAGAAGAAAAGACTTGATTTGATATGGGTAGAGGCAGCATCTAGTTCTCCATTATTTTTGGTGTGCAAAAACATGAGAGATGAGGCCATATTTATAGCCGCCAGCCCCCAGAAAAATCTGTCTAGATCTGCCCTAGGGGGGTCGACACCCCTCCCCCTTGAGGATTCGACCCATGGGTCGACACCCTCCTTGAGGGGTCGACCCAGGGGTCGAAACCCCTGAGCGAGAAATTTCCGGCTTCCCCAATTCTGCACGATTTTAAATTCTGGACCTAATTTTGAATTTCTGGACTTAATATATATATATATATATATATATATATATATATTCTTCTTGCGTGTATACAAACTTCAAACCTTAATAACTTCTTCATACGGTGTCTATTTTACGCAAACCAGGTGTCTATTTTAACTAGAATTCCGAGATGAACGCAATGGCGTAGTTCGTTTCACTTAAATTTGAATATTAAATTAATTATTCTTTAATTTATCATCTTTTGTGTTGTTAAAAATTACGGGGTGTTACAAAATACGTCATAGTTTCGTTATCCTAACCCTTAGTATTTTCCTCTGATCTTTGGGTTTTAGCTAAAAAATCTCGTAGAGAAAAGGTTATTTAAGTTTACATAAACCTATGCTCTAATACCAAATTGTAACGTCTTATTCCCTTAGGTAGGAAGCTAAATGTTATAGATGCTACAGTCATCTCTTGTTTTATGTCACTAAAGCCCCGCAAAATCCCCGCTATAGCCTATAGAACTCTTCGACCGCTACATTATTTCTATTCGGTGTTGATGAACGGTAGATCTGCTTTTGGCCCCCGCTATTTTCCGTTGCAACCACTAAATCAAGGCTATTTAGCATCCTCTTTAGCAATATTAATATACAAAGGATGATTTGACCCGTTCTATTCTGGAACAAACTGAAAAAGTTAGTTAAAGATCTAATTTAAGGCAAAAGTGCGCTATATATGGTAAGCATATATTTTAATCATCAAATCTAATGTGCAAAAATATGATATTCACTGATTTTGTTACATAATATGAATTAACATTCATTTCTTTTACAAAAATGATGTTAGAATAATAATTAATTAATTTTGAATATCTAGTTTTACATCTAATGGACCTTTTAACACATCCGATGTATCCCTGCTTTATCCCCGCTACAGCTTTTTGCACCTCCACCGCCATAGAACCGCTAAGCGCTTTGACTGCACAGCTCTTGTTTCAACTTTCAGTGATAGAAAATCGAATATTAATCAACCTGAAAATCGAATGAAAAACGAAGTAAATAGCACAAAAGGATTTTTTGGTGATTCATCAATACTCTTGCCTAGAACACTTAAAATTTGTTAATGATTTCAAAGGTTCTTTTTCAAGCTATGATTCCACAATTGGTTCTCACATGTCGATGAGAATTCAACAGGGTAAGAAAGTAAAATCAATTCGATCAGCAAAATAAGTTTTGATTTTTGCTACATAAGTTCTCCACATTCGGGAGGAGGTTTAGAAAGAAGATAGCGACCACATTTTCATTTTGAGAGTCAACCCAGTACTGAATGATGCTTCACTTCTTGGTATAGAGTCGTGCTTCACAACTGCCGAGTCATGAGTTCTTTTATTTCTAGTTTTTTAACTTTGCCTTTTAATCTGTTGGACATGGTTATCTTGAACTTCCTCCCGTGTTTTGGTGCTTTTTTTGTGTTTGGTTTAGTTTCCACCTCCACAAAGCAGATTTATTGGCTCGATTCGATGACTCAGTACTGAATCGATACTTTTTTTTTTTGTGGATATTTGTTACACAACCTTATTTTTCAAGATGATTCACTGCGCATCCCTGTTCAAGTTTGAATGCGAATCGAGTCCCTATTTCCTATAGCAATGTAATTTTTTTATTTTTCATGCTGCTTTATAGAAAAATTCAAAAAATTGTAAATATTCACGGAAATATTCTGCAAAAAAATTGCTGAAATATTAGCAATTTTAGTGAATAATTGCAGATATTTCTACAATTATTCGCACAGTATATAATTGAAAGGAAGATGAATAATTGCAGATATATCAGTAATTATTTATATATAATTAATGATATATCAACAACTATTTTACAATTAACTAAATGAAAAAGTTACTGGAATATCAACAAATATTGTTAATAGTTGCATCATTTTACTGTAGATAAAATATTTATCATTTGTATGCAATTTTTTTAATATTTCTGCTGATTTTCCTGCAATACTTGAATGTCTTAATAAATATAGCCTTTGGATTTTTCACGCAAATATGCAAAAGTTGCATGAAATTATGCAACATTTTTATATAATTGCTGCAATGTAAGCAATTATACGAAATTTTTCTAGAATGTGTTTTTTTGGTTTGAATCATTTTTTGTAGTCTTAATGCATGAATATGATGATGATTATGTGTTGAATTAAATTTTGAAGTTTGATATATTTTTACATTGTTTTTTGTTTATTTTTTTATGATTTTCGAAAAACAAGGACCTTATTTATAACGTTTTTAGACAGGATTTTTTTTATATTCTAAAACTTAACATGGACCTGAGTCAAACTGTCCCTTTATTTTTTGTGCAACTTTGGCTTTCATCATTTGGTTCATCGAAGAGATTGGCTAAGTGTCCTCAAGTGGTAGGCATGGTTCACTATCAGCTATTTTAGTTCGATTAGATTTTGGTCTCTTAAGTTAGGATTCAAGCTTTTAGAATTTATCTCTCATGGTTCTGACTCTTCTAGATATGTTTTGGTCCACAGTAAGGATAACCGAGGAATGATCAATCAAGGTAAAATATCAAGGATTGTAAAAGCTTCCACAACTGAAAGCACCAGAATGTTGATGTCCAAAAGTTGATACAACACTCAAGGATTTTCACGATACTGAAAATAAGTGTAAAATGAGAATTTTTAGTTGAGAAATGCAGTAATGTAAGTGACGCAGTGTTTATAGTGGTTCGGTCCGTGAGAACCTACGTCCACTTTGAAGATTTATCACTTTATTCATGTATCCTTCAGCTTTACAGAGTGGAATCAATTGTTCTGAGTAGCTACAATAACATTGGTGGAAAGAGTCCAAAAAATGTGTAAGAAGGAGCTGAATTTCTTCTTTCAGTATGCCAAAATATGCCTAAGAGTCCATCATACATGATTGAGTTGCGAAAACTTCTGGATAGGTATCCTACATCTGAACTGAATTCTTTTTGGTTAAAGAAATGTTTGTTATGCTTAATATCTTTAGTTGAAGATGCCAAAGATCCAAAAGTGTCAAGTGTCGAGTAACCAACCCCTATCTCGTATCTGAAGAGGGTATTTATATGTGAGATTTTGGAGAGAAGCTAGGAAAGTGCGCATAAAGAAGCCTAAGAGGGCCTAAGGCCCAAATCCCTATGTAGCGAGATCGGTACCGGTCCCAAAACAATTGTTGGATTTTGTGATCTTTAAGTTGGGCGATCTCTTCTTCTCCCTTTGCTTTGTCTTCTGACCAAGTTTGGTTGGGAGTTGCTCGATGGATTGGGAAGTACGATGACTTGAAGTTGAGTTAAACTTCTGGAATCCGAGATACGTACCGATCCGGTAAGAGTTGGTATGAATTCTGAGTTGTTGTTGATTCACACCGATCCCTAGAGGTGACTGTGATTCCTACCGACCCCGCAACACTTAAAGATTTCAAGCGATTCCCGAAGGAGCTGGAAATTGCACCGATCCCGGATTGCTTGGGGATACGTAGTGATCTCTGATGGCTTCAGGAAGTTGTACCGATCCCGATGGCTTAAGAACACATACTGATCCCAGATGTCTTCGGGGAGTTGTACCGATCTCGTAAGACTTAGACATTCTGTTGAACAACTTGGAATGTGGCGATACGTACCGATCCCCATACCCTTAGCTATCTGAGAGTTGTTTTGACTAGCTCGGACGACCATATTTGCATGACTTTGACTGAACTTGACTTTTGGGTATTTGGATGGCACTTCTAAGTCATTTAGCCACGCGTTGGTTGTGTTGTATCCGACTGCTCTGCTTTCTATAGCCGGGCCAAAAAGTCGAGTAACAATTACATATCATGATTGCTCTTTTTGTTATCGCCAACTCCTTTTTGATCATATTTTCCTTCTCCTCTACTTGCAACATCTTCCAAGAGGTTTTCTCCTCATTTATGTTACATAACTTTGATAATGTGCATTGTTTCTAACCTAACATTTCATTTTTGATAGACGGACCAAAAGGCCTGGTAACAATTACATATAATGATTGCTCTTTTTTGTCATCACAAACTCCTTTTTGTTCACCTTTCCCTTCTCTTCTACTTGCAACATCTTCCAAGGGGTTTTCTCCCCGGTTGTGTTACATAACTTTGACAATATGCATTGTTTCTAACCCATTTGTTTTGCATGGAGCATTTCATATGTCCGTCAAAAATTCAATAATTTATTGCTACTATGAAATTGGAGATAATTCCATTATTTCTAATGAATACCTTTAAAAATAAATTCATTTCTTTTCTGAAATGGATGTAGTTGGGCCTCTTGTTGTATTGGGCCATTTACATGAAAAATGAATGAGAAGAAGACCAAGCGCTTCCATTTCGATAAAGCATCATGCTTATCGTTCTCGTTTTCCCAAACTGAAATCTCAAGAACAACAAAAATTGAATACAGAAAATGGCAACCCAAATACTCCTATCAAAACGTATAAATCCCTACTTCCCTCTTATTCATGCCACTCCTCAAATTTCCAGTTACTCTAAACTAAACCTAAAACCGCAATTAAACTACCTCCACAGAATAAACACCGAATATGGCATTAATGGTACCATGGAGTATACCAAGAAGATGTCATTAATAAAGTGCCAAAATAATAAAACTAAAGGGGGCGTTTCTGGTTATGGTGATGAGGCTGTGAGGAAAGCACAACAGGTTGCATTGTGGGCTGCTGAGGCTGTCTATATTGTTTGGCTCTTTTTGCTTCCTTATGCTCCGGTATGTTCTTTTCATTTACTGAATTTTACATGAACTTACGGTCAATGATTATTGAATATTTGTTGAATGTGTACTGAGCCGATGGCACTGAAATTTATGTCATTTTGATCAAGAAACATTCATAATCCTATACTCTGATTATCGATTTACAGATGTTGACCTTATTGATACATTTGTTCAATGGTCCATGTACAATTAGTATATGTATGTTTTTTTACATGTAACCTTGCCTTACATTTTTACAATAAAACATGTTAAATGTTAATTTTACATGCAGATAGGTGCTAGTAAAGTTCTTGGTGTGGCAATTTGAGTAGGTGCATGGTACTTGTAATACAGTTTTTGTTTTGTTTTGTTTTTAATGAAATTAGGTGAATTATTTATAAGTTTTAACTTTTAAGTAGTATATAACATACTACATAGTAAGCGGGTTAGATTCCACAGGGTGGGAATCGAACTTGGGACTTCTTGCACCATGTCCAACTATCTTAATCAGTTTGAACAAGTTGCTTACGGTTATCATAACATTTGCTATTTCAAAGAAAGAATATAATTATATAAGGCCGTTACTTGTTACATATTGTTATACGATCCACGGTAAATATTTTCATCTCAAACTCAAGCTTGTACAATCAAATTTAGGTGACCAGTATGCTGATTGACTCTATATTTTCCCTTTTAGTTTGGCAGCACTAAAAATTAGTGAGGGAGGGTATACATAATCATTGATTATGTAAATACTTCACTAGATTTTGCTATCTTTCAATTGTATGACTAGTTTTGTTTGCATTTTGTGTTTGTTAGTAAGAAACATTATCTTTATCAGTAGTTGGAATGAAGTAACAGTACTTTGGTTTGACCATGAGGTTCTGAAAATGCCATCACTTTTAAGTAGCATGAAGTCACAAGTCGAATGCCACTTATAGCCCAAAAAAATAATAACTGTGTTATCATTTGTAAAGCTTGGAGTGTTATTGAGTTCACAAATTAGAATCTCAATAATGTCAATCTTTCAAAAAAAAAAATTATCCCTTGGTTTCTAGGTATCAGTAAATCTGTATTCATTTTTCATTACTTCAAAGCTATACTGAATGCACCCTTTATTTCTATTTTTGTATAATTTTGAGTTAGTTTGTGAGGAAAAGTAAAATTTTCAAATATTTGAAAATAAAAAACTATTTTGCCTAACCATATATAAGACCAACTTCTTAGGTAACATTTGTATTGCGTTTATTTTTCTCGTACTTGATTATTATATGTTTGTCTATAAAAAATTATCAAATTAATATATTTATAAAATTACGGGTAAAGATTTGATTATTCCAGTTAAATATCTGCTTTGCTCATATGATATTTTTTATTATACATGTCCAGTGCACATGCTTAAGTACTCAATGCCTAATAAAAATATTAACATTCTCCAATCTCATTCATACACAATCTCCAATCAAATTAATTTTTGCTTTTGCAACAATGACAATTATGGGCTAAAATAATAAAATGAAAATTAGTTGTCAAGTCTAATAATCTGATTAGTATTTTAAATTACATCAAGACAATATTCAAAAAAAGTTTTCAACTCTTATAAATATATATAGTCTGGGTTACCAATATCAATGTGTAGGTCGGAAAATGAACAAGGAAAACAATTGTTAAAGTGATATTTAATATGTGTCAAGCAGCCTTAAACTTAAGCTACCATACTACGTTTAAATTACACTTCTCTACTACTTTACATATATTGAATAAATGTTATGATGGTGAAAACTGACATTTAAGCTTTCAAATTTTATATTTGTAACCTTTTATCTTTCACGTGTGTATCCTTTGTAGCCTTCATTCATGTTCTAACACCTAGTGGCATGTCATTTATGTGATTTATTATGCATTTTATGTGTTGTTCGTCTTCATTTGTACAAACCGTTTTTCTTGCATACGTGAAACATTTGACACTAGATCTTGGTGGTTTGGTTCGTCTAAAAAAAGTGTTTTGCTATGTAATATGGATACCTGTACTCAGTGACATCGTTTGATTTATGAGAAACAAGAATAAAACAAGAAAAAAAATGCGGGTAATTGTATTCTGTAATTGTGCACAATCAGGTTGTTTCATTTCGTTGACTACTGTAATTGTACACTCTATTTACTCTTTGATTCCATGTTAGTTCTTTCATTGGAATGCAAGATAATGATTTCAAAACAGTCGAATAAGTAATTTCTATTTAAAATGTTTGTAGTACGTAAACAAACAACGTTTTCAACAATCTACAGTAAATTGTTGGTTTTTTGTATCCAGCATTATAACCAAACGCAACATCACTTGTTTCTCGAGGGTTATCTGTTCTCTTTTCATCATTTGGTATTTAACATTGTAAACAAAGTAACAAACACAACTTAACTTTCATCATTACATTATTTCATATTTTTTGTTATTCAGTTATCACCATTATGAACTAACACAACTTTTTTTCCTCGTTTTCACCATTATTTACATCTGTTTTCATCATTCAAGTATTTAGCATTGTAAACAAATGCAATACAATTTGTTGTTCTCACTATTATGTCATCTCTTTTCATCATTCAGTAATTCAATTTTATGAATGATTGCAGTGTAATTTTGTTTGGTTCACCATCCTTTCTTCTCTACATTGACATTTAAATTTCTAGCTCTATAACTGAGTGCTCATCTCATAAATTTAAGCATACCTAACATACTGCCAAATAATGTTGGAATATGCGACTCTTTGGGGTTTATTATTTTATTTTTTGGAAGATAGTTCAGGCATGCATCTTCTTAGAAGCAAAGCCAGAAGTTGAGCTGTGAGGGTTCTCACTTCTCAGTTCAATTTAATATGTAAACAGCGGTTTTAATTGAACGTGATTTAGATCGTTATGCACAACATAGTAATAATCTGACTAAAAATTGAGGCGGCCAGCTGATTCTCTTTGCCTCAAATTGCCTTTGCACCATTTACTGTATATTATTTCTAATAACTGGGCGGTGACAGTGCATAAACTGTCGTCTAAACAAGGAAAAGAAAAGATAGGTCTTGACAAAAAAAAAATGAGTGGTCTTTGCCTAAATGTGATCAACGCATTGGAAGACTTAATATTAAATCTGAAACATTTCCAGTTTTTTTTTTTTTTTTTTTTTTTTGATCAGCTTCAACATCTATGCACTGACCCTGATGTAAAAATGTTTTCTATTGACAAAAATTCAGGGAGATCCAGTATGGGCTATCAGTTCCAGCACCATCAAGGATCTCATTGGCTTATCGCTCAATTTCTTCTATGTCTTACCCCTACTAAATAATGGTATGTATGCATTTACTATTTTCTTGCAAATTGTAATACAATACACAAGCCTCTGCAGTTCATTTTTGAAAAGGGTCCATTTTGAGAAGCCAGGCTTCATTTGACAAACTCATATCCCATTTAATGAATTTCTATGCAAATACCACACAAACAATCAGTTTGCGTTTTAATTTAGACCTTGACATTCAGTCTTTTTTATTCTGATTTACTGGCAGTATAGTCGGCATTCATGTACTTGAGGCACCAGTACTTCATCCTGTAAGTGATAACCTTCTACTTCTACAATCACACATTTAACTCCTATTTTTCTTTATTTTGAGAAACGTTATTTTGTAGATGTCAGAAGGACTGTTCAATTTTGTCATTGGATGGACACTTCTGTTCGCACCGTTATTATTTACAGACTGCAAAAGAGGCCGTTACAAATGGTCCCTCGATGTCTTATGGGCATTTCAGATGTTCCTGACGAATAGTAATTTTCTCTATTCTATTTCCTTACTATATAATTTGTATTGCAGTGATCTCATGTGAATGAAATTTTGACAAAATATTGTGAATTTGCTCTATAGCCTTCTTAATACCCTACATGGCAATTCGACTAAATGAGGTGGATGCAAACTATACTCGACCCAAACCAAGTACAAAACTAGCCTCACTGATGATAAATGGTGCGCCTACTGTTGGACTAGTAGGTGGAGCTGTTTGCCTTCTTTCAGTTATTTGGGCTCTTTATGCTCGTGATGATTTTGGAAATTTGAAAGATCGTTGGGCGTTTCTGCTAAGTTACCTAGGATCGGAGAGGCTTGCTTATGCTTTTGTATGGGACATAGTTCTGTATGCCATATTTCAACCGTGGTTGATTGGTGATAACCTTCAAAATGTGAAGGAAAGCAGGTTGGGGATTGTAAGAAATTTAAGGTTCGTACCTGTAGTTGGTCTTGTAGCTTATCTTTTATGCTTAGATGATGGTGCAAAGGTTCTTGACTAGAGCAGCAGTGCTTCAAATTCTTATTGTAAAACCTTGAAATTGCTCTATGGGATGGATTAGTTCTTTGTATTGAATTATTGTAGATTATACTGAGATTGCTACATGTAAAGTGTAAACTTCGTCACGGTGTACCCAATATCCTTGAGTTTAACAAAGTATCCTAAATTTTAGTTTAAGTCTTCGTAATTTACTGAGTTCCTTCTGTAAACCTTGTTGACTTATATGTCTATCAAACACCTACTTCAAGTGGTTACTACATGATTGTCTGTTTCAAAACTTGTGATCTTTCGTAGTTTGATCATCGGCCAATTAAGCCAACACAGTTAGTTGTAATCCTAGAAACATACAAGTAGTATTAGTATTAGTATTATTCATTGTGAGTGTTGTTATCTACACATTTTTGAACTAATCCCTATTGTCACTTATATAGGTACTAATATTAAATTGGGGTAAAATATTTCAAAAACTTATTTTGACCAGTTATGCAAATCTAAATGAAAAAATGGACATATAGTCTTGCACCATGGAACGATGAATAATACTAATCTCTTGTGGCAAACAAAAAGGATCTAGCGTGGGGATGGCAATAGGGCGGGTCTAGGGCCCAAATCCCATGTTTTGACCCATTTAGACTCATCCCATAGGGTCTTCGGGGCGGATAGACCTGCGATCCGCTTTTGGATGTTCGGGTCTAGAGTCAGGTATGAGGCATGACTAACCCGCCTCAACCTGACCCGCATTATTGAAACATCATTAAAACACTTATAACTATAATGATTACTAGTTAATTTTCTTAGGTATACATGGTTATAACTTGAATATTATATTTTTTCAATCAACAATAATTTCCATATTATTAAGTTGCATCAATGATAATCATATAATAACAAATGCATACATTTTGAACTATTATCTTACAACTCATTTTATTAAATTCTCTTTTTGTTGTGAAGACATTATAATATGTATATAATTTATCATTTAGTGATAAAAATATAAGTATTTAAATTTGTATACATTAGAACAAAATATCACCGGGTCGCGGGGCGGGTTGGGTCTACCCTGACCCATACGAGTTTCGGGTACGAAGCGAAATTCCGGACCCACACTGGGTCTACGGGGTGAGTGTGGGGCGGGGCTTAAAAAGTCCGGGTCAGGTATGACGTACGAGAAACCCGCTCCAACCCGCCTCATTGTCGCTCTTAGTCTAGTGGAGAACTAGAACCATAAAAATAAGCAAAACTGCAAATATCAAATCTCAATACAGCCTACGAATACAAACAAGTCCCACTCACACCAAAAACAAACCAGTAACACTGGAATCCCGAACTCAAGCAAGCCGGAACCAAGCAAACAGGCCAACAAAACTGGAGGGCAGCTCACAACACCCACAAAGATCAGCAAAGTCGAGACACCCACAAAGAAGCCCAAGGCACCTGGAAAAAAAAAACTCCTCAACCCACTCCTTCCTGCGAGAGAGAGCCAGAACTAACGGAGAACAAACCCATTAACCACAAAGACTGTAACAACCCAGTTTTGGAACCAATTTAAAAGTTTATTTTTAATCGATTTAATGGATTTTAAGAATTTAAAATAATTTATTTTGAGAATTAACGATTTAAAATTTATTTAAATCGAAGTTAGAATGTATAAATTTATTTTAATTATAAATAGAGCCTGAAATGACACGGTACTTTAAAAATTCGATTTTAAATTTCAAATAAATGTACAGAACTCAAAATAAATCAGATTTCAGTAAAACAAGAAACATTTGAATCTGTTTAATTATATCTTTCTAATGAATGTGAAAAATTCAGATTTCATAATATAAATTGAAATTTATGTCCAGTTTAAAATTTGAAATAGTCGTCATGGAATATGTGTGTGTGTGTGTGTGTATATATAGGGAAACTCTATTTAGACACAAAATGAGGACACAAAATTGCACACAATAAATCTCAACCACTGGATCCTCCCGTGAATTCAGCTCTCCACATAAAGACAAACAAATGCAACGGCAGAGGCTTTGCCTCTCTCTCTCTCTTTGTGTTTAATTTTGTGTCCAAATAGCCGATCCCATATATATATATATATATATATATATATATATATATATATATAAGCCCTTAAAAATGGCCATTTTGCAAACGACCTTCGTTTTCGACGAAACCACTTTTGTTGGATTCGGAATGTCAAATTATTGTTAGGTTTCAAATTTCATAATTTTTGGAATTAACATGTGAGCGTAGTAAATTAAACGTGTTTTCAATTTCGATTTAAATTTAATCGACCAGATAAAAATGTCATTTTTCAAACGATCTCCAAATTAGAAGAAATTAGTTTTGTTAGGATCGTATCGTCAAAACATAGCTAGATTAATTTTTCTGTAATTTTTGGAGTCAGTGTGTGGCCAAGGTAAATTAAAATGTACGTTTAAATTTAATATATATTGATTTATATTTTAATTTTGATAAAAACTGATCAAAATAGTCGAATTGGCCTACGAAACATTTCTCATTGTGTCCGGAGTGGGGGTGTTTGGTTATGAGCGATAATCGTTGGGTCTTGTTTAGAGTTCAAGCGTTAAATAGGTAGTTTGTGAATTAAACATTAATTTAATATATATATATATATATATATATATATATATATATATAGAGACCAAAATCTAGTCAAACCCTAACATAACTTTTTCGTGGTCAACAGAATTCCGGGCAGCCATCTACCATAACCGACGATTGAAACTCTGCCATCTTTCTCCTTTAATGATGCCTTATCTGATCATTAACGGCAAAAGCCATCAACTAGAAAATGTCCCCCTCGATGAGATCCTTCTTGTGACCCGCGGAGATGAAGCATCAGTGATCGAGGTGGCCTGGAGCTCCCTTGGAAGCCTCGTCGTTCGAGGCCATATCTCCGCCGCTAGAGACCGATAAGCTCGACGAGGGTTTAGGTGCTAGGAGTGGAGGCAAAGCCCGTCGACGTCAGCACTTTAGATGATCTTCCAATCAACCGATGGTGGTACAATTTCGAGCCCTAGGGTTCGTGATAGGGGCGATACCTGAAGCAATGAAGAAAGGGGACGGGATTTATCCACTTAAACAATGGTTAAGATTTAATTAGAGAAATTAATTATGTAATTAATGTATAACTTGTATATCTTTTTCATACGAGTTCACAATTCAACGAAACAAGTTGCAATGCGATCGTGACGACAAACTTTACATTTCAGAACTGGCTGGGAGGAATTTGGAAGCAGTTAGAATTTTTGACTAAATTAAACTTTGGTTTAGTTTAGTTAAAATCGCCAAATAAAGAATGATGGAGTGGAAACCAATGTGAGAACTCCTTTTCACTAAATTATATTTTATCATGTTATTGTATTCATTTATAAATATATATTGAATTGCCATTGTAGATTTTTATCAGTTTTAATCATTATAAATTGTATACGGTGCCTGTTAGCTCACCTTCCTCTTCCACAGACCATGGACGATTTAACTGACTGTATTGTATGTTGGTTGTGTTGTTGAAATGTTTAACCTATTAAAAATAATGTTAACATTAATGTGGTAGTTGAAATTAAATTATAAATATCTATTTATAATTTTAAATAGTGAAAATTGGCTAATTAGAAAAATAATTCAAACCGAATTAGAATTGGTTAAATTTGTTAACCAATAATTTATTTAAATAAACTGTTGTTGTTTGAAAACCCCACACGGGTCTGGGGATGGTAATTTATTCACATCTCTCCTGAATTTAATTATATGTCAATCGATGGATCGGCAGACTGTGATAAGCGTTATTTAATTATTTAATGCTTATACAGTAGTAAATTTCATTCTGGATGTGAATTGGCTGTTTAATAGCTGTTTATCACTATTTTTGAATACATGAGATGTATGAAAATCCATATAAATAAAATTATATGGTAATAGACTGAGGCTGATTCAGATTCATAAATAATGAATATTTTAAAATAACGAATATTTTAAAATAGTATTCAATGAATAATTAAAATATGATTTTGATGTCCGATTTTGGATGGACACGAAAATATTGAAGTATATGAAGCCGAGTTAAGTTAATATACACAATTTTAATCTGAACGCGTTTATCAATTGATTTTATTCATTTTATAATGAATATGAAAAAGAAATAGATTTCAAAATCTGATATTTTGAAAATATTATCATTTTAAAATTATAATGATATGGAATATTCAACTTTGATTTAAAATTGAAAATGAAGTTGAAATCATTTTGAAAGGAATTTATAAACGAATTCATAAAATATGTTTTGAACGGAAATCGACGGTATATATGTTATATATATTTCGTGGCTTGAATAGAACGCGCCGCGCAGCGACCATTCGCGAATTTCGACCATTGACTTCAAATCGATGTAACAGGAGATCCGACCGTTGGATTCTCCTAAAACTGAAACTGTAACAACCCGGAAAATCTGAACCAATTTAAAAAATTTATTTTGGCAATTTTAATGAATTTTGAATATTTAAAATGAATTATTTTAAATAATAACGAAGAGAAATTTATTTTGAATAGAATTAGAATGTATACATTTATTTGAATCAACGTTAGAATATAAACATCTATTTCTAATTATAAAAGGAATTGAAAATGGTGCGGTAATTAAAAAATTCGATTTCAAATTTCAAATGAATGTACAGGATTCAAAGTAAAGCGGATTTTAGTGAAACCAAAAATATTAGAATCTATTTGAGAATATCTTTCCAACAATCTGAAAAATAGAAATTTCATAGCGGGAATAAAAAGTTATGTTCAATTGAAAATTCAGAATAATCGCTATGTTCAATTGAAAATTCAGAATAATCGCTATGGAATTTTGGTCCTTAAAAATGGAAATTTTGCAAACGACCCTCGTTTCCGACGAAACCACTTTTGTTGGATCCGGGATGTAAAATTATTGCTAGATTCCAAAATTCAAAATTTTTGGGATTGATATGTGGGCGTGGCGAAGGAAAATGTGTTTTGACAGTTTTAGTCAATTTGGATCGACCAGAAAATGGCCATTTTTCAAACGGTCTCCAAATTTGACGAAATTAATTTTGTTAGGATCGTATCGTCAATACGAATCTAGAAATAATTTTTTGGGAATTTTTAAGGTTAGTATGTGGCCCCGGTAAATTAAAATGTACGTTCAAATTCAATATATAGAATTATATTTTGATTTTGATGGAAACTGATCGAAATAATCGAATTGGCTTGCGAGACATATCCGATTGTGTTCGGAATGGGGGTATTTGGATAGCAACGACAGTCGGTGGGTTCGATTTTGAGTTTGAAATAAAAAGTTGCTTTACGGAATAAAATAAATAAAATTTAAAATAATATAAAACTTTTCCAATTAACCGCCCCCAAGACCTTTCTCCTCCAGATCGTTTCATACCGAAATAAAATAAAATAAAGAAAAGAGAAAGGGGGATCAGGACCACTCAGGCCCCCCTCTCGTCCACCGTCGCGCCTCCGGAGATGCGCCACTCCGTCGCCGACGTCAGTCGAGCAACCTCCATCCCCCGACGATCCTTCCTCCCTCCATTCCAGCCCAAACCGTGAGCAACCCCAAACCCCAATTGCCTGAAACCCTCCACCACCTTCACCAGGCCACCGCCGCCCACCCCAGACCCCCTGCGCAAGCCATCCCCTCTGGAAAAATCAATAACAGTAAGTTTTTTTCTTTAGTTTATTTTTATAGTTTTCTGATTTTATTTTGATACGAAATGCTAGGATTTTTGATACCTAATGCTAGGATTTCTAATATGGAATGCTAGGATTTTTAATGACGAAAGGATTAGATTTTTATCGAATATGAAGAAGTGATTTTTATTTATAAAAAGTTATGATTTTTATTGTTTAAGTACAGAGATAAAAATATGATTTTTATATTATAAAGATAATAAAAATATGATTTTTATATATGTATGACAATAAAAATATGATTTATATATATATATATATGATAATAAAAATATGTTTTTTTTATATGTACGATAACAAAAATATGATTTTTATATATGTATGACAATAAAAATTCGATTTTTATATATGTGATATGGAAATAAAAATTCAATTTCTATATACATGATTTTGAAATAAAAATACGATTTTTAGATATGAAGGAGCGAGATGTAAAAATGTGATTTTTTTATATATATGGAACAATCTAAAAATATAATTATTAGTGATATAAAAATATAATTTTTAGCGCCATGAAAATATGATTTTTATTTATGTAGTAGCAAAATAAAAATATGATTTTTAATATAAATTTCGTGAAAACAATTGCGTTGGGATCGAAGCAGCGAATCTGAGCGACGGTAAAGAATGAAGGAGTGGATCCCAAAGGTGAGAACTCCTCGCTTTTATTTTATTCTCTAGTTAAAATATATACTTGGATGCAGACGGTGCTTAGCAGCACCCAACACCCATCGTCCACGGACCATGGACGACTTGTTTGTTTGTTTGATTATGTTGTGACAATTGATTGTGTTATGTGGAATGGAATAAAATATTTTATAGTTAAAAATGTAATTCTTAACGTGTATATGAATAAAATAAATATTTACAAACAAATCGGACGATTTGTTTATGTACACACATTTGACTGATATTGATTGGGACGATAAATTTTACACATCGCCCAATTGCACAATTAAAATTCATTATTTGTTGATTGAAAAACCACATGGGTATTGGGATGATATATGACATACACTAGTCCCAATAATTAGTTGTATGTCGATCGATTGATTGACAGGATGTTCTAAGCGTTAAATATTTATATTTGATGCTTATGCAGTATAGAATGCACTTTGGATGATGGTTGACTATGTTTGATTGTTGTTGTGTACATGTGTGTATGAAATCCATACAAATAACATTATATGGTACTTGACTGTGTCTGATTCCATTTCAGAAAGAATGAATATTTCAAAACAACGATTATTTTGAAATAATGAATATTTTAAAATAATATTCAATAAAAGATCAAAATCAAATTTTGATGTCCGATTTAGGAGGGACACGATTATATTTAAATATATTAAGTCGTGTTGATTAGATTGACGCCATTTTAATGTGAACGATATTTATATCGATTTGATTCATTTCTATAATGAATATTGAAAAAGAATTGATTTCAAAATCTAATGTTTTGAAAATACTATTATTTATATATCGATGATATGGAATATTCAATTTCGATTTGAGATTGAATATAAAGTTGAAATCGTTTTGAAAACGAATTTAAAACGATTTATAAAATATGTTTTAAATGGAAATCTACGAAATATATATTACATATATAAAATAATGGCCTGAATAGAACGCGCTGCGCTGCAGCAGTTCACAAATTTCAACCATTGACTTCGAATGGACATTACGGGAGATCCGACCGTCGGATTCTCCTAAAACCGGAACCTTGGGTTCGTATCGAAAAGAGCTTTGTAAAGAATGTTAGAGATTTGAAATCTAACGGTTGGATTTGGAATTATGTCCAAATCAAATTTGGAAAAGGTCGCTGCAAGTGCAGTTCGATGGCCGTTTGTGGAAATCGACTATACGGGCCTTGATAAAATTATTAAAAATATCGATAATTTGTGTAAAAGCATAATAAATGATTTGGAAAGAATTGGGATGAAAAATTCCATATTTGAAAAGATAAAAAGGTATTTTTGTCGAAATGAACAAGTTATGAACAAGAATAATAAATCCAATGTTTTTAAATAATTAAATTGGATTTGAAATGGTTTTAAAACTAACCGGAATTTCCAATATATGAATTGGAATGGATTTGAATCAAAATTATCTTCAGAATATTTCGATATAGGATTCCGATACAGATACTGTGGAGGAATTTGGAAGATATATGTATTGTTATTCCAATACGGTATTTGTTGATTCCAGAATTTGGTATTGAATATAAGTTGATATATTTTCTATTCAGAGCTTTTATTTAATACTTAACGTGATTTTGGGTTCATCATGAATGGTGTCTTCATTAACACTGTTTTTGAGCCCAGTTGAGAAAAGATTAAATCTTTTTATTTAGATTTAATGAAGGATACCAATTAATTGATATTTAATTGGAATGGAATTGAAATTGGTCTTTGGATTTATCGTGAACGGTGTTTAAATAACACTTGTTCTTTAATCCGATTAACAGTGGAATAGGATTTTGGGTTGTCATGAATGGTATCTTTAATAATACTGTTCTTAGAACCAATGGAGTTAAGAAAAATCAGAAACTAACTGGAGATTAGTTAAATTGAATGGTTTCCTGGGTATTGATCTGATGTTGGTTTCGACCTTCGGGGTTAATACTTAGGAAATTGTTCACTTGCTAATTTACGGTTAAAGGCTGATGGAATGGAATGTGATTTTGGGTTTATCGTGAACCGTGTTTTAAAGGACATTGGTTCTTTAACCCAGTTAAAGACAGGAATAAGATTTTGGCTTGTCGTGAATGGTATCTTTAATAATATTGTTCTTAGACCCAATGGAGTTAAGAAAATCAGAAACTTAATGGAGATTACTTAAGTTGAATGGTTTCCTCAGTATTGATCTGATGTTGGTTTCAGCCTTCGGGGTTAATACTTACGGAATTGTTCACTTGCTAATTTACGGTTAAAGGCTGATGGAATGGAATGTGGTTTTAGGTTTATCGTGAACTGTGTTTTAAATGACATTGGTTCTTTAATCCAGTTAAAGACAGGATATGATTTCTCAAGTTAAACAATCGTTAATATTGATTTTTGGGAAGATTGAAACCAAGTGGAGTTTTAATGCATCTTTAATTAGATTGAAATGATATCCAAAGGAAGATTAAAGAATAAATTTAAAGAATTTATCTTTAATAAAATTAATGGGAACCTTTCCCAAAGAATGTGAATACTTGAATAAGGAATATTCTAGATTGGAATGAGGCGTATGTTGTGTTTTTATAACACCTATTTATTATATACGCGAGTTATTCAGAAAGACCGGGTTTAACCCATTCTGAATAACTGATTCGACTATATGTCGAGGATGAAGATGGTGGTTGAAGACTGGAGGTCTTCACATCATATGGATGATTACTGATGTCTTGATTGGGTTGTACACCCAAGACAAGGTAATAATTGGTGATCGTCCAGATGTACTTGGAGATCGACCGGATATGTGGGGACCTCTCCCCTGTATTAGACATATGGGGGAGGAATAAGGTGCCTCCGGTTTCGTTCAGACCCAGATTGAACTTGTAAATTGATGTGTGTTTGACATCGGATTTCATTCCCTGTGATTGATAGACATCGGTTGCATAGCGTGGATTGCCTATGTGGCATGCTGAGATGCAAATGATCAAGGCTTCTGTTGAAAAGCAGAGTCTTGTGGTTGATGATCAAAGCACGGCTTTGATTTAGCGTAGCTTTTTGTAGCGTTGATTCGCGAGCCTCACACCCCAGTGTGAACCAGAAACGGGAGAGGACTTCAGGGAAATGGACATATGCTGGTTTCTAGCCAGAGTGGTGTCAGCGTTTTGCAAGCCCTGGCATTTTACTTATGCGGATGATGGATAGCGAGGCGCCTCAATCATATCGGTTGTTCCGGGGCCGATGGTATGGTCCTTATACAGACCCATTTTATGCCCCATTGGGCAGACTAGCATATCGTTTACAGTATTATTAGTCCACTCTCTATGGACCGACCCTGACGATCCAAGGGTCACTCGAGCTCTAATCCTGAGGCTCGGGCTAGACAGTCTCAAAGCAGTAAGGACGATCCCTTGCCTTGGTTCACAGATGGAAATCCAACTTCCAATACGTGACTTTGCGGTTTTAATTGTAGAGCCTAGTATTGGCGACATGATATATGGTACCCATGCCGCCTAGGATTGATACATTTATATTTGAAGCTGTTTTATACACTATGCACTTATAATATTATCCAATGATTTGTTTTAACGTACCAAGCATGTTTGGCTATTATAAGGGAAACCCTATCCCCCGGCTTGCGTTGCATTGTGTGATAGGACCTGGGTCTTATAATAGCCTCATTTTTCCAAAAAGCATTGCGTTGTTTTGTTATTTGCGCTGGTATTCTTGAGAGGAAACCCGTTCCGTGTTATACGGCGTGGTCCCTTGATATATCTGATTTAAAGTAAAGTTTTAAATAACTGTTTTAGTTCTCACACCAGTCACATGATTGACCTGGAGTTTATTGTTTTAACCTAAACTCTGGGTGACCCTATTTTCCACACGGGCAACTTGTAGTTTTGGTTTTGCAGATTTATATTCATAGGATCCGGGTTTACAGTTGGGATGATATTCGGAAAGATCTGTATCCGTATATTCTTTTCAGTTGTGTTTTGTATCATTTTCCGCTGCATTGTAACATGTAAATCTCTGATATTTAAAAAATGTGTAATATTTATTCATACTCTATATATTCTTGTATTCTGATGAAATTGTTGTAATAAGTAATGAAATGTTCTTCTGTTTGTGTTCTGATTCGTGTTGTCCTCAGTATAATCCATGATTTCCCGTAAGGGGGATTTCGGTCCTTACATTTGGTACCGGAGCTTCGGTTTACAGAGCTCGGAGAATAAGACACGTTAGAACCAAATGAAAGAATTCATCAGAGATTGGATTAGAATATCCAATGAGAATGGCTCGTTAGAGATAGGATCAATAGTATCCTAGAATGACGGTGAAGAGTGATATTGTAACAACCCGTATTTTCAATAACCTGTTATAACATAAATCGAGGCAGAATTTAATTCAAAAATCTGAATCAAGGGAAACGGGCTATGCCATTGCGTTCGTCTCGGAAAAATATGCGAAATAGAGTCCGAGTTTTCGAAAATCGGAGTCCGTATGACCCAGTTAAGGCCCATTGAAGTTTTCAGAAATTTCCATGGTAAAAACAGATTTAAATTTTAAATTAAAAACAAGGATTAGGGCTAACTGGCGTCAGGCGGGAAAAGTCCCGCCAAGACCCCCATGTCGACAGGCATGTCGACAGGGGTCTAAGGGTGTCGACTGCCCTGTCGACAGCCCTGTCGACATGGGGTGGCCGGGCAGTTTTGCCTGGCGCACCAATTTTGATTTGGGCTTGGATGTGTGGCTTGGTTCTAGAGAATTCCGAAATCTGATGGACCTAAACTAACCTAGGGTTAATCCTAAGGCTAAAAACACTCTAATCTTCTATAAATAAGCCCCTAATCCTACCCTAAAACCTCATTATTCATTCTAGCAACCAAACTATGTCAAATTGAATTCTCAAATGGCCTCCACCTAAAAACCCTAGCCTCCACCCTCTTCAAAAATCATTCCTATGAAGGTTTTGATGTTCATACAAGCATTTCTAAGTTGTATGAATGATCATTAGCTTGCATACATCATCAAGTTGCAAGCTTTATTTGCTAAGCTAGAGTTTTTGGGATTTTTGTTAATTGGAGCTTTGTTTTGGGTTTTTATATGCTTGCATAAAGGGCTTCTCAATCTTTATTAGTAGATTTGTGTCTTCATAATATTTGTAAGCCCTCTTACCTTCATTTTAGAAACTCTAAAGTTAATATGTGATGCAAGTTGGGATTTTTGCAAGTTTATTGAGTTATGCATGTTTATGCAAGTTCACTAAGCCATGATTTGCAAGTTCATTGAGTTATGCATGTTTATGCAAGTTCACTATGCCATGATTTGCAAGTTTATTGAGTTATGCATGTTTATGCAAGTTCACTAAGCCATGATTTGCAAGTTCATTGAGTTATGCATGTTTATGCAAGTTCACTATGCCATGATTTGCAAGTTTATTGAGTTATGCATGTTTATGCAAGTTCACTATGCCATGTTATGCGTGTTTAATAAGTTATGCATACTTATGCAAGTCCACTATGCCATGTTATGCATGTTTAATAAGTTATGCATACTTATGCAAGTCCACTATGCCATGTTATGCATGTTTAATAAGTTATGCATACTTATGCAAGTTCACTATGCCATGTTATGCATGTTTAATAAGTTATGCATGCTTATGCAAGTTCACAATGACATGTTATGTATGTTTGACAAGTTATGCATGTTTATGCAAGTCCCATATGCTATGTTAGGCAAGTTTAACATGTTATGCATGTTTATGGTAATATGCAAGTTCACTATGCTAAGTTATGCAAGTCTAACATGTTATGCATGTTTGTTGTGATATGCAAGTTCATCATGTATGTTATGCCAAGTTCCCTCTTCCTATCCTTTATGCGTTATTACGAATATGTAAGCGATAGAATGACGTTGGGGGGTTTGGGTAAACTTAAAATACATGAAAATATAAGATTGGGAATTTACCTATTAAGTTAGGTCTACCCCTTGGGAATTTACCTATTAAGTTAGGTCTACCCAAGTGTTTGTTGACTTGAAATTATGTTTTGAAATAAAGTGGACATGACACTTAGAAAACATAAGTGTGGCCAACTCGAGGTTGGGTTGAGTTTGTAGCGTAATTCTACCCGGAACCTACCGGCTTAACTAGTGGCTACAAACAATAGGACCCAATGTGAGAAGTTGGTCATGTGGTGCCAAGACCCGAGGTTAGACCAAGTTGTGGTGTAAATCTACCCGGAACCCACCGGCTTAACTAGGTAACCACAACAAAGTCTAATGTGAGAGGTTAAGGTGCATTAAATTAATTAATGCCTCATGATTAGGGTTAAGTCAGGGTCCACTAATACTTAACCAATTTGGGGATTCGAGGGATTGAAATGGGGTTAAGTTGTGAACTGTCGGTTACACTTAACCAATTTAATCCATTTGGGGGTTTGAGGGATTGAAATGGGGTTAAGTTGTGAACTGTCGGTTACACTTAACCAATTTAATCCATGATTAGTGAAAGGTTAAATCGCACTTAACCCTCTTAGAAAACCCTAGCAACGTGGTCTGTTCCAGCAGTAATCCCAGTTTGGTATCATCACAACCCTAGAGGCTAGGCTAGGGCGGGGCACGATTACTGGACTGATGTAAGCGACCAAAGCGACGGCTGAGTGGTACAGCGGTGCGGGTCCAGGCGGGCTACGGACGTGCACGTAATCCGGTATTGGACAAACTCGAGGCACGGGTACCAGTAGGTTTAGACTGTGCATTATTGCTTCAGTGTCTGGGGTTGACACCCGAGGGCTTGATACACCCGAAGGTGGACCCAGCACAGTCTGACTACATCCATATGTGGGCCGTATGGACACCAACACTTGACGTGTTAGGCTTATAGGGAGCCGATCGACTAGACCGTTTGGTTGGACCTTATATTAAGGTCACTTCATGTTATTGGGTCAAAGCTTGGGCCAAGGGATCAATACCTGTTATGTTGGTTTGCTAGTACACCGTGGTGCAGAACTTAACCTTGTTTATGCGATGACACCTCTATCTGTCTTGTAGTCAATTTATCATGCCAGTATGTTGTTACCTATGATCATCTCAGTTTCCATCATGCTGTTAACTTTATTAGTTTATAGACTGATCGTAGCAGGGCTTACTCAGTCTTTTTGACTGACCTGTTTTCTTTCGCCTCTTTTCTTCCGTTCCCCCCCCAGGTCCTCAGGGAGGGAATACAGGAGCCTAGCTTGGATCTTAGCTGCTTTCTTGGATAGCTCATGTATGCTTTGGACTTGAGCTCGCTATGGTTTTTTTCCACTTTGGGGATAGCTACTTTTATGTTTTTCCTTTTCAGTTTCAGATGATGTTATTTTATGTACTAGACTTGTTTATTTGGGAAATTGACATTATGATGTAGCAGACTTGTTTTTGAAATGGTTTAAAATTCTTACGCTGTTTTATCTATCTACTTACTCTGTTTATTTACATATATATATGTCATGTCCTGCCTTGTTATATCATTATGCATGTTTACCTTGTTTTAAAACGCCCCACCAAAGTCAGAGTTGCTTGCAAGAGCCACCCTGGCGGAGGTGGTGTGTTACATTTGGTATCAGAGCATATGGTTTATGAGAAGGGATAAAAAGGTTTTTAAAACTTTTGAAAAACTATTTTCAAAACCAAGTATAAAGTATTTTCCAAAGAAAAGTCTAGTTATTTTTAAAGGCTATTCCCCAAAAGCCATTAGCACTATCCTTTGACCCCTCGTTTGAACTCTTTTCTTTTCGTTTCCAGCATGTCTGATAATCTCATCTTGCCAGAAGGAGTAACAATACCCGATTGGTTTCGTCGGTACTTGGAAGTCACGGCACCGGTCCCGGGTGTCTCTAATGTTGTTTCTCCAGTCAAGGCCGCTGTTCCTCCTCCTCCTTCCGTAGCTGATGTTCCTCTGCTCCCTCAGCCTCCACAAGCGGATTTTGCAGAAACTTGTAAGAACTTTAAGATGATGGGTGGCAAGAATTTTAGTGGAACAGAGACTATTGTAGAGGCAAGGAATTGGTTGAAGGAGACCGAAGATCTTTTAGCCACCTTTGATATAGGTGACCGCAGGAAGGTTTTATTGGCAGTATGGTTGCTAAAGGAAGAAGCTGCAAGTTGGTGGGTAGTCACCACCGCTACTAGGCCAATTGAGACTTGGGATGATTTTAGAGGAAGGTTTGGACTGAGGTTCTTATCACTGAAGCAAGGGGACATGACTATTAGGGAATACATAGATAAGTTCAATCAACTGGCTCGGGTCGATTTAGACTTGGTTAATACAGCCCAGAAGAAGGCCCTACACTTTGCTCTAGGATTAAACGAGCCATTACATGGTTTGGCCATGTCTCATATACCCTTGGGGGCGACTTTCGAGAATTTGGTGAATACGGCCCTACTTCAAGAAGAAGATAACAATGACAGGAAAGAGCTCAAGGCGAATGAGTCTCAAGGCAAGAGGGTAAATTCCGGGAAACGAGGCAAGAATAACAACAACCGCAAGGACAAGCCAAGAGAGAATAGGAAATGCAACTTCTGTGGTAAAGTTGGACATATATCCAAGGAATGTAGGAAGAAGAAGAGAAAGCGGGGCGAATGCTTTCATTGTGGTGAGTCTGGACATCTCAGCAAGGATTGCCCGAGGAAACAAGGGCAAGGTCAGACTCAGTATGCATGACTATTTGGAGGGCGAGTTCATCCCCTCAACACCGTTCTTCCAGCTCATGATAGAGGTAGTGTTTCTGTTGAAAGTCTTGTTTACATTTTCTGACTTTCCCTGTTCGTACTTTGTTTGATTCTGGCACATCGCATAGTTTTATTTCATCTGATCTAGTTGAAAGTTTGCACCTAAGTACTAGTCTAGTTGATGATCCCGTATGTGTTTCAAATCCAATTGGGGGTTCTGCCCGTCTGTCTGTGGTCTGAGTGGATTTGAAAATTTCTATCTTGAGTATAGAATTCTCGTGGGATGTTTATATTCTCGGTTTCAGGGGATATGGGTTGGTTTTGGGCATGGAATGGTTGTCCTGTTTTGGAGCCATTCTTGGTTTTTGTATATAGGGTTGTGAGGCTCATGACTCGCCTCGGTAATACCCTAGAAATTTCTAGCAACCCTATGGGTCCCGTCATGTTATGTTATCTTGAATCCCTCAACTCATCTATCGATAGTTTGCAATCTGTGAGGGTGGTCCGAGAATATCCTGATATCTTGGGGGAAGTAAAAGGGGTTACCCCTAGACGTGGGATAGATTTCCGCATTATCTGGTTGGTAATACCAAGCCAGTTTCGTGGCCGGTTAGGCACATGACCTCACGAGATGAGAGTTAAGAAAGCAAGTCAAGGAGTTGCTTGAGAAGAACTTCCTGAGGCGAAGCATTTTCGAGTAAGGTGCTCCAGTAGTATTCGTTACTAATGTGGACAGTTTGCTTCGCTTATGTGTTGATTATTGTGAGAAGAATAGACAACCGTTATCAAGGATCGATGATTTGTTTGATCAGCTTGTAGGAGCATCTGTTTTCTTTTGATCCAGCTACCAGATTCCATCAGCTTAGGATGGCTGAGGATGGAATTGACAAGACTGCGTTTAGGACTCTAGATGGATTTTTGGAATGGCTAGTCATGCTATTTGGTTTGACTAATGCACCCGCATATTACGTGAACTTGATGGGTAGGGTGTTTAGGGAGTCCTTGAACAAGTTTGTCGTGGTCGTCGTAGACGATATTTTGATCTCCTTAAAAGAACGAGGAAGAACATGCTAGACATCTCAAGGAGGTGATGGATACGCTTAGAGCCACCAGTTGAAGGACAAGTTCTCCAAATGTCACTTTGGAGGAAAGAAGTTGGATTTCTTGGGCACATAGTTCCTAAGTAAGGCTTAGCGGTGGATTCCGCTAAAGTGGTTGCGAGACCGGAAAACTCTGAGGAGGGCAATTGAAGTAAGAAGCTTTCTCCGTTTGGCTAGTTAGTTAGCATTCCCTGAGCTTAGACTTACTCTTCTGGATCAAGAAGGGGGTTTCACAGGAAGAAGACCCGCAGTTAGTCAAGAACATGGACCAGTTGATTCGAGGCGAGATGTTAAGTCACCTCGCTAGATATATTATAGATGACAAGGGATGACTAAGGCGCGATGAGAGATTATGTGTTCCTCGAGTGGAAGACTTGGTAAAGAAGGTTCTTGAAGATGCGCATCACTCGAGGAGGTGGCCGAGTTGGTCTCAGGATGCATGTTGTGCCACCAGGTTAAGGCCAAGTCATAAAAGCCCGGCGGGCCATTACCTCCATTGGAGGTTCCGCAAAGAAAGTGCGAAAACATCTCGATAGATTATGTGGATAGATTACCTAGATCAAAGAAAGGGAATACGGGTAGGTGGGTCATAATAGGTAGACTCACGAAGAGTGCTCATTTCAGTCCGGTGAAGAGCGAGAGGACTGCATCATGGTTAGCAACGGTTTACCCTCAAGAAGTTGGCCAGTTTTGAAATAGCCTACAGGAAGTCATGGGTAGGCAACTGAATCTAGGTATGGCCTATCACTCATAGGCGGATGGTTCATTTCGATTAAGCATGAGTTATAGAAAATCACGTTTGTAAGGGCAATTGGCAACGTGGATTGGTATTTTCAAGAAAAGTTCTGCTGCGTGGAATACTTTATAGTAAGTAGACGAGATCCAGGATTCACTAGTGAATTTTGGAGAGCTTGCATGAAATCATGAGATTATAGTTATGTTTAATCCAAGTATACAGAAAGAATAATAAGAGGAAAAGGAAGACGAGAGGCGATAATGAAATGAGTTCCAACTCGAATTTGGGAAGTAGGAGTTAGGAAGCCAAGAAATCATGAAGTAAAAGACGGTCAAAGCACAGTGGAGTTAAGCTCAAGGAAACGTGACTAAGAAGAGTGAAGACTAGATACACGCATCATATCTCTTTGTAAGAGTGCATCCTTGATCCTTGTTTTCCTGTGGAGCTTGCTTGCAGGTTATCTTTTATATATACATCCTCTCGGTCCCATTCTCGATCTTATTTCTGTTGTAAACTCCATAAGGGGGATATGACTCATCGGTTAGTACTATATGTCAGAGTTTGAATGGATTTCTTGTAAACCAAAAAGGAGTTTATCTTGCTTATCTTCTAAGATCTCTTTTTAGCATATCTCTCTGTCCATGTTTATCTAGTTTATCTAGTTTATCGTGTTTATCTTGTCATGAGAACCTTAGGTAGAAACCCTTTGGATGAAACATGTATTTGAAACATGTTATGCTTGATGTTTGCAAGTGGTTGCAAGTGTTTGCAAGTGGTTACTCGTGGATGCATTATACACATTAGGCACTAGATCGGTTCACACACTCTTCATGTTGCATATGCATGAGTGCTTACACTTATTCATGGTTGAAACTTGTTGTGATACCACATGGATGTTGCATATGGATGAATGTTATGTGCACTCATATAGATACTATGAATTATGTTAGGAATTTGCATACATATGGATTCATTTCACTGACATACATATGCATTAAGGAGGTTTACTGTATCAGTAACCGCCTGATCTTTGCATTAGATAAGTACATATACACACACTTTTGCATATGTTCATACCACATTTAGAATCTTGTAAGGACAATGATTGCTCGTGGATGATGCTTTGAGTAGATGGATGATTGGATGGTAGGATACGTTCTTCCTAACTTGAAGATTTCGGGGACGAAATCCTTTAAGGAGGGGAGAATGTAACAACCCGTATTTTCAATAACCTGTTATAACATAAATCGAGGCAGAATTTAATTCAAAAATCTGAATCAAGGGAAACGGGCTATGCCATTGCGTTCGTCTCGGAAAAATACGCGAAATAGAGTCCGAGTTTTCGAAAATCGGAGTCCGTATGACCCAGTTAAGGCCCATTGAAGTTTTCAGAAATTTCCATGGTAAAAACAGATTTAAATTTTAAATTAAAAACAAGGATTAGGGCTAACTGGTGTCAGGCGGGAAAAGTCCCGCCAAGACCCCCATGTCGACAGGCATGTCGACAGGGGTCTAAGGGTGTCGACTGCCCTGTCGACAGCCCTGTCGACACGGGGTGGCCGGGCAGTTTTGCCTGGCGCACCAATTTTGATTTGGGCTTGGATGTGTGGGTTGGTTCTAGAGAATTCCGAAATCTGACGGAACCTAGGGTTAATCCTAAGGCTAAAAACACTCTAATCTTCTATAAATAAGCCCCTAATCCTACCCTAAAACCTCATTATTCATTCTAGCAACCAAACTATGTCAAATTGAATTCTCAAATGGCCTCCACCTAAAAACCCTAGCCTCCACCCTCTTCAAAAATCATTCCTATGAAGGTTTTGATGTTCATACAAGCATTTCTAAGTTGTATGAATGATCATTAGCTTGCATACATCATCAAGTTGCAAGCTTTATTTGCTAAGCTAGAGTTTTTGGGATTTTTGTTAATTGGAGCTTTGTTTTGGGTTTTTATACGCTTGCATAAAGGGCTTCTCAATCTTTATTAGTAGATTTGTGTCTTCATAATATTTGTAAGCCCTCTTACCTTCATTTTAGAAACTCTAAAGTTAATATGTGATGCAAGTTGGGATTTTTGCAAGTTTATTGAGTTATGCATGTTTATGCAAGTTCACTAAGCCATGATTTGCAAGTTCATTGAGTTATGCATGTTTATGCAAGTTCACTATGCCATGATTTGCAAGTTTATTGAGTTATGCATGTTTATGCAAGTTCACTAAGCCATGATTTGCAAGTTCATTGAGTTATGCATGTTTATGCAAGTTCACTATGCCATGATTTGCAAGTTTGTTGAGTTATGCATGTTTATGCAAGTTCACTATGCCATGTTATGCGTGTTTAATAAGTTATGCATACTTATGCAAGTCCACTATGCCATGTTATGCATGTTTAATAAGTTATGCATACTTATGCAAGTCCACTATGCCATGTTATGCATGTTTAATAAGTTATGCATACTTATTCAAGTTCACTATGCCATGTTATGCATGTTTAATAAGTTATGCATGCTTATGCAAGTTCACAATGACATGTTATGTATGTTTGACAAGTTATGCATGTTTACGCAAGTCCCATATGCTATGTTAGGCAAGTTTAACATGTTATGCATGTTTATGGTAATATGCAAGTTCACTATGCTAAGTTATGCAAGTCTAACATGTTATGCATGTTTGTTGTGATATGCAAGTTCATCATGTATGTTATGCCAAGTTCCCTCTTCCTATCCTTTATGCGTTATTACGAATATGTAAGCGATAGAATGACGTTGGGGGGTTTGGGTAAACTTAAAATACATGAAAATATAAGATTGGGAATTTACCTATTAAGTTAGGTCTATCCCTTGGGAATTTACCTATTAAGTTAGGTCTACCCAAGTGTTTGTTGACTTGAAATTATGTTTTGAAATAAAGTGGACATGACACTTAGAAAACATAAGTGTGGCCAACTCGAGGTTGGGTTGAGTTTGTAGCGTAATTCTACCCGGAACCTACCGGCTTAACTAGTGGCTACAAACAATAGGACCCAATGTGAGAAGTTGGTCATGTGGTGCCAAGACCCGAGGTTAGACCAAGTTGTGGTGTAAATCTACCCGGAACCCACCGGCTTAACTAGGTAACCACAACAAAGTCTAATGTGAGAGGTTAAGGTGCATTAAATTAATTAATGCCTCATGATTAGGGTTAAGTCAGGGTCCACTAATACTTAACCAATTTGGGGATTCGAGGGATTGAAATGGGGTTAAGTTGTGAACTGTCGGTTACACTTAACCAATTTAATCCATTTGGGGGTTTGAGGGATTGAAATGGGGTTAAGTTGTGAACTGTCGGTTACACTTAACCAATTTAATCCATGATTAGTGAAGGGTTAAATCGCACTTAACCCTCTTAGGAAACCCTAGCAACGTGGTCTGTTCCAGCAGTAATCCCAGTTTGGTATCATCACAACCCTAGAGGCTAGGCTAGGGCGGGGCACGATTACTGGACTGATGTAAGCGACCAAAGCGACGGCTGAGTGGTACAACGGTGCGGGTCCAGGAGGGCTACGGACGTGCACGTAATCTGGTATTGGACAAACTCGAGGCACGGGTACTAGTAGGTTTAGACTGTGCATTATTGCTTCAGTGTCTGGGGTTGACACCCGAGGGCTTGATACACCCGAAGGTGGACCCAGCACAGTCTGACTACATCCATATGTGGGCCGTATGGACACCAACACTTGACGTGTTAGGCTTATAGGGAGCCGATCGACTAGACCGTTTGGTTGGACCTTATATTAAGGTCACTTCATGTTATTGGTCAAAGCTTGGGCCAAGGGATCAATACCTGTTATGTTGGTTTGCTAGTACACCGTGGTGCAGAACTTAACCTTGTTTATGCGATGACACCTCTATCTGTCTTGTAGTCAATTTATCATGCCAGTATGTTGTTACCTATGATCATCTCAGTTTCCATCATGCTGTTAACTTTATTAGTTTATAGACTGATCGTAGCAGGGCTTACTCAGTCTTTTTGACTGACCTGTTTTCTTTCGCCTCTTTTCTTCCGTTCCCCCCCCCCAGGTCCTCAGGGAGGGAATATAGGAGCCTAGCTTGGATCTTAGCTGCTTTCTTGGATAGCTCATGTATGCTTTGGACTTGAGCTCGCTATGGTTTTTTTCCACTTTGGGGATAGCTACTTTTATGTTTTTCCTTTTCAGTTTCAGATGATGTTATTTTATGTACTAGACTTGTTTATTTGGGAAATTGACATTATGATGTAGCAGACTTGTTTTTGAAATGGTTTAAAATTCTTCCGCTGTTTTATCTATCTACTTACTCTGTTTATTTACATATATATATATATATGTCATGTCCTGCCTTGTTATATCATTATGCATGTTTACCTTGTTTTAAAACGCCCCACCAAAGTCAGAGTTGCTTGCAAGAGCCACCCTGGCGGAGGTGGGGTGTTACAGATATTTTTAAAATAAAATTGAAAACAAGTTTTGTTTTGAAAATTTGAAATTTATTATTCGTATTTGAATATTATTTTTATATTGATTTGGACAATCAAGTATATAAAGATTTTGCATATACATCTGATCCATGTGTATACGAAGTTTTAATATACTGGCTAGATATAGAATCACACTCTAGTCGCCCGGAGATGATACTTATGATAGTGTACACATCATCAGTGTTTTATGTTCAAGTTTCGAAAGTGGGATATCTATATATTTCAAATTGACTGGTGTGAGAACCAAAACTAGATAGGGTCAATTGTTGTGACTTGGCATCAAAAATGGATTTTTGTATACATAAAATTTATGAATTTGAAACGTTAATTCACTAGTTGATTGATGGTTGTGTTGTGTGATTATTTATTTAAATCAACATGTGAAAGAAAGGTAAATTTAGGCCAAATTCAACTAAATATTGAACTGTAATGAAAATTATTTGGAATTGCATGCATATACATGTATATACATTGAACAGGTCATAACAAGGAGGCTAGAGAAGAGGAATAAAATTGTATGCCCAACAAATAGGTACATGCTTACTAATTTATTGGGTTTGGATGATTTTATGAGCCAACTGGCTAGCCGCTTTGCTTTTCTTTTTGAGACGAGAGGGGCCTATGTGGTGGTTTGGGGATTTTCCCAGTGCTCCCGTACAAAGGAGGTTATGGTGAAATTTTTCAAAAATTTAGGGTGTTAGCAAATTTTTTGAAGAATTGAAAAGTTCTTAGAAACTGAAAAGTTGAAGGATGAAAGCCAAACTAAAAGTTGAGCTGGTTACTTAAACAACTTTCAGCTCCGTTCCTTTTCGAGGACGAAAAGATTTTAAGTGGGGGAGATTGTAACAACCCGAAAAATCTAAACCAATTGAAATTTTTTATTTTGGCAATTTTAAGGAATTTTGAATATTTAAATGAATTATTTTAAATAATAAAGACAGGAAATTTATTTTAAATAGAATTAGAATGTATATATTTATTTGAATCAACGTTAGAATATAAATATCTATTTTTAATTATAAAGGGAATTGAAAATGGGGCGATAGTTTGAAAATTCGATTTCAAATGAATGTACAGGATTCAAAATAAAGCGGATTTTAGCGAAACTAAAAATATTAGAATCTATTTGGGAATATATTTCCAACGAATCCGAAAAATTGAAATTTCATAGTGGGAATAAAAAGTTATGTCCAATTGAAAATTTAGAATAGTCGCTATGGAATTTTGGCCCTTAAAAATGGAAATTTTCAAACGACCTCCTTTTCTGACGAAACCACTTTTGTTGGATCTTGGATGTCAAATTATTACTATATTCCAAAATTCAAAATTTTTGGGATTGGTATGTGAGCGTGGCGAAGGAAAACGTGTTTTGCCAGTTTTAGTCAATTTGGATCGACCAAAAAATGGTCATTTTTCAAAAGGTCTCCAAATTTGACGAAATTAGTTTTGTTAGGACCGTACCGTCATACGAAGCTAAAAATATTTTTTTGGGAATTTTTAAAGTAAGTATGTGGCCCTGGTAAATTAAAATGTACGTTCAAATTCAATATATAGATTTATATTTTGATTTTGACGGAAACTGATCAAAACAATCGAATTGGCTTGCGGGACATATTCCATTGTGTTCGGAATAGGGGTATTTGGTTAGTGACGACAGTCGGTGGGTTCGATTTTGAGTTCGAAATAAAAAGTTGCTTTATGGAATAAAATAAATAAAATTTAAAATAATATAAAACTTTTCCAATTAACACCCCCCAAAAGATCTTTTTCTACCAGATCGTTTCATATCGAAATAAAATTAAAAAAAAAAGAGAAACGGAGATCGCGATCGCTCAGGCCCCCCACTTGTCCACCATTGCGCCTCCGGAGATGCGCCACCCGCCACCGACATCAGTCGAGCAACCCCTACCCCCCGACGATCCTTCCTCCCTCTGTTCTAGCCCAAACCGCGAGCAACCCTAAACACTAATCGCCTGAAACCCTCCACCACCTTCACCAGGCCACCGCCGCCGACCCCAGACCCCATGCGCAAACCATCCCCTCTGGAAAAATCAATAGCAGTAAGTTTTTTTTTCTTTAGATTTTTTTTTTATACTTTTCTGATTTTATTTTGATACGAAATGCTAGGAATTTTGATACAGAATGCTAGGATTTCTGATATGGAATGCTAGGATTTTTAATAACGAAGGGATTAGATTTTTATCGAATATAAAGAAGTGATTTTTGTTTATAAAAAGTTATGATTTTTATCGTTTAAGTAGAGAGATAAAAATATGATTTTTACATTATAGAGATAATAAAAATATGATTTTTATATATGTATGATAATAAAAATATGATTCTTATATATGTATGATAATAAAAATATGATTTTTATATATGTATGATAATAAAAATATTATTTTTATATATGTATGATAATAAAAATATGATTTTTATATATGTATGACAATAAAAATTCGATTTTTATATTTGTGATATAGGAATAAAAATTCGATTTCTATATAGATGATTTTGAAATAAAAATACGATTTTAAAATATGAAAGAGCGATATGTAAAAATGTGATTTTATATATATGGAACAATCTAAAAATATAATTTTTAGTGATATAAAATTATAATATTTAGCGCCAAGAAAATATGATTTTTATTTATGTAGCAGCGAAATAAATATATGTTTTTTAATATAAATTTCGTGAAAACAGATTGCGTTGGGATTGGTGCAGCGAATCTGAGCGACGGTAAAGAATGAAGGAGTGGATCCCAAGGGTGAGAACTCCTCACTTTTTTATTCTCTAGTTAAAATATATACTAGGATGCAGACGGTGCTTAGCAGCACCCGACACCCGTCGTCCACAGACCATGGACGACTTGTTTGTTTGTTTGATTGTGTTGTGAAAATTGATTACGTGATGTGGAATGGAATAAAATATTTTATAGTTAAAAATATAATTTTTAACGTGTATATGAATAAAATAAATATTTACAAACAAATCGGACAATTTGTTTATGTACACACATTTGACTGATATTGATTGGGACGATAAATTTTATACATCGCCCAACCGCACAATTAAAATTCATTATTTGTTGATTGAAACCCCACACGGGAATTGGGATGATATATGACACACACTAGTCCCAATAATTAGCTGTATGTCGATCGATTGATTGACAGGCTGTTATAAGCGTTAAATATTTATATTTCGTTCTTATGTAGTGTAGTATGCACTTTGGATAATGGTTGACTGTGTTTGATTGTTGTTGTGTACATGTGTGTACGAAATCAATATAAATAACATTATATGGTACTTGACTGTGTCTGATTCCAGTTCAGAAAGAATGAATGTTTTAAAATAACGATTATTTTAAAATAATGAATATTTTAAAATAGTATTCAGTAAAAGATCAAAATCAAATTTTGATGTCCGATTTGGGATGGACATGAATATATTTAAATATATAAAGCCGTATTGATTAGATTGACGCCATTTTGACGTAAACAATATTTATATCGATTTGATTCATTTCTATAATGAATATCGAAAAAGAATTGATTTCAAAATCTAATGTTTTGAAAATACTATTATTTATATATTGCTGATATGGAATATTCAATTTCGATTTGAAATTGAATATGAAGTTGAAATCGTTTTGAAAACAAATTTAAAACGATTTATAAAATACGTTTTAAATGGAAATCGACGAAATATATTATATATATATAATATAATGGCCTAAATAGAACGCGCTGCACTGCGACAGTTCGCGAATTTCGACAATTGACTTCGAATGGACATTACAGGAGATCCGACCGTCGGATTCTCCTAAACCGGAATTGTTAGTTTCGTATCAAAAAGAGCTTTCTAACGAATATTAGAGATTTGAAATCTAACGGTAAGATTTGGAATTATGTCCAAATCAAATTTGGAAAAGGTCGCTGTAAGTGTTGTTCGATGGCAGATTTTTGGAAATCGACTGTACGGGCCTTGATAAAATTATTAAAAATATCGATAATTTGTGTAAAATCATAATAAATGGTTTGGAAAGAATTGGGATGAAAATTTCGATATTTGAAAAGATAAAAAGGTATTTTATCGAAATGAACTGGTTATGAACTAGAATAATAAATCCAATGTTTTTAAATAATTAAATTGGATTTGAAATGGTTTTAAAAATAACTGGAATTTCCAATATATGAATTGGAATGGATTTGAATCGAAATTATCTTCAGAATATTTCGATATTGGATTCCGTGGTTATACAGATATTGTGGAGGAATTTGGAAGATATATGTGTCGTTATTCCAATACGGTGTTTGTTGATTCCAGAATTTGATATTGAATATAAGCCGATATATTTTCTATTCAGAGCTTTGTATTTAATGTTAAATGTGATTTTGGGTTCTTCGTGAATGGTGTCTTCATTAACACTGTTCTTGAACCCAGTTGAGAAAAAAATTAAATCTTTTTATTTAGATTTAATGAAGGATATCAATTAATTGATATTTACTTGGAATGGAATTGAAATTGGACTTTGGGTTTATCGTGAACGGTGTTTTAAATAACATTTGTTCTTTAACCTGATTAACAATGGAATAAGATTTTGGGTTGTCGTGAATGGTATCTTTAATAATACTCTTTTAGACCCAATGGAGTTAAGAAAAATCAGAAACTAATTGGAGATTAGTTAAGTTGAATGGTTTCCTGGGTATTGATCTGATGTTGGTTTTGGCCTTCGGGGTTAATACTTAGGGATTTGTTCACTAGCTAATTTACGGTTAAAGACTGATGGAATGGAATGTGATTTTGGGTTTATCATGAACCGTGTTTTAAAGGACATTGGTTCTTTAACCCAGTTAAAGACAGGAATAAGATTTTGAGTTGTCATGAATGGTATCTTTAATAATACTGTTCTTAGACCCAATGGAGTTAAAGAAAATCAGAAACTAACTAGAGATTAGTTAAGTTGAATGGTTTCCTGGGTATTGATCTGATGTTGGTTTCGGCCTTCGGGGTTAATACTCAGGGAATTGTTCACTTGCTAATTTACAGTTAAAGGCTGATGGAATGGAATGTGATTTTGGGTTTATCGTGAACTGTGTTTTAAATGACATTGGTTCTTTAACCTAGTTAAAGACAGAATATGATTTCCCAAGTTAAACAATTGTCAATATTGATTTTTGGGAAGATTGAAACCAAGTGGAATTTTAATGCATCTTTAATTAAATTGAAATGATATCCAAAGGAAGATTAAAGAATAAATTTAAGGAATTTATCTTTGATAAAATAATGGGAACCTTTCCCAAAGAATGTGAATATTTGAATAAATAATATTCTGGATTGGAATGAGGCGTATGTTGTATTTTTATAACACCTGTTTATTATATACGCGAATTATTTAGAAAGACCGGGTTTATCCCATTCTGAATAACTAATTCGACGATATGTCAAGGATGAAGACGGTGGTTGAAGACCGGAGGTCCTCACATCGTTTGGATGATTACTGATGTCTTGATTGGGCTGTACACCCAAGACACGGTAATAAGTGGTGATCGTCCAGACGTACTTGGAAATCTACCGGATATGCGAGGACCTCTCCCCTGTATCGGACATATGGGGAGGAATAAGGTTCCTCCGGTTTTGTTCAGACCCAGAACGAACTTGTAATGGATGTGTGTCTGACATTGGATTTTATTCGCTGTGATTGATTGACATCGGTTGCATAGGGTGAATTGCCTGTGTGGCATGCTGAGATGCAAATGATCAAGGCTTCTGTTGAAAAGCAGAGTCTTGTGGTTGATGATCAAAGCACGGCTTTGATATAGCGTAGCTTTTTGTAGTGTTGATTCGGGAGCCTCACACCCTGGTGTGAACTAGAAACGGGAGAAGACTTCAGGGAAATGGACATATGCGGGTTTCTAGCTAGGAGCGGTGTCAGCGTTTTGCAAGACCTGACGTTTTACTTATGTAGATGATGGATAGCAAGGCGCCTCGGTTATATCGGTCGTTCTGGGGCCAATGGTATGGTCTTTATACAGACCCATTTTATGCCCCATAGGGTAGGCTAGCATATTGTTTATGGTATTATTAATCCACTCCGTATGGACTGGCCCAGACGATCCAAGGGTCACTCGGCTCTGATCCTGAGGCTCAGGCTAGACAACCTCGAAGCGGTAAGGACGATCCCTTGCCTTGGTTCACAGATGGAAATCCAACTTCCAATACGTGACTTTGGTGTTTTTATTGTTGAGCCTAGTATTGGCGACATGATATATGGTACTCATCCTCCTAGGACTGATACATTTATATTTGAAGCTGTTTTATACACTATGCACTTATAATATTATCAAATGATTTGTTTTAACGTACCAAGCATGTTTGGCTATTATAAGGGAAAACCGTATCCCCCGGCTTGCGTTTCATTATGTGATTGGACCTGGATCTTATAATAGCCTCATTTTTCCAAAAAGCATTGCGCTGTTTTGTTAAATGCACTGGTATTCTTGGGAGGAAACCCGTTCCGTATTATACTGGGTGATCCCTTGATATATCTGATTTAAAGTAAAGTTTTAAATAACTGTTTTAGTTCTCACACCAGTCACATGACTAATCTGGATTTTATTGTTTTAATCTAAACTCTGGGTGGCCCTATTTTCCACACAGGCAGCTTGTAGTTTTGGTTTTGCAGATTTATATTCATAGGATCCTGGTTTACAACTGGAATGATATTCGGAAAGCTCTATATCTGTATATTCTTTTCAGTTGTGTTTTGTATTATTTTCCACTGCATTGTAACTTGTAAATCTATGATATTTAATAAATGTGTAATATTTATTCATACTCTGTATATTCTTGTATTCTGATGAAACTATTGTAATAAGTAATGAAATGTTCTTCTGTTTGTGTTCTGATTTGTCCTGTCCTCAGTACAATCCGTGATTTCCCGTAAGGGGGATTTCGGGTCCTTACAGAAACCGTTCGGCTCGTATCAAAAATATCTTTCCAACAAATATAAAAGATTTAAATTTGAACAGCTAGATTTCAAATTATGTCCAACTCAATTTTAGAAAAGGTCGTTATGGATGCAGTTCGGTGGCCAATATTGGAAACCGACTGCCAGGGCCTTAATAAAAGTATTAAAAAAATGGAAAAATTATGTAAAATCATAATAAATGATTCAGAAAGATTTTGGATGAAAAATTCCAAGATTGGAAAGATAAAAATATATTTTTATCTAAATGAGCTAGTTATTCACTAGAATAATAATCCAATATTTTTTAGTAAACAAATTGGATTTGTAAATGGTTTTAAATTAACTAAATTTCTTCCAACGCATAAATTGGAATGGATTTGAATGGAAATAATCTGCGGAATATTTTGATATTGGATTCCGTTATTATACCGATATTGTTGAGGCATTTTGAAGATACAAATATCGTTATTCCCAATAAGATATCCTTTGGTTTCAGAATTTGATATTGAATATGAGCCGATATAATTTCTATTCAGAGCCTTGTATTTAATATCAAATTGAATTTTGGGGTTTGTCGTGAATGGTGTCTTGCATAACACTATTCTTAAACCCAGTTGAGAAAAGAATAAATCTTTTAATTAAGATTTAGATAAGTTTACCAATTAATTAATATTTAATTGGAATTGAATTAAAATTGGATTTTTGGGTTTATCGTGAACAATGTTTTAAATAACATTTTTTTAACCCAATTAACAGTGAAGATATGATTTGGAATTTATAATCTTTTAATTAAGATCAATAGAATTTTCCATAGTAAAGTTTTCCAATTTAAAATATTAAATTGGAATTGAATGGAATTCGATTTGGTAATAATCGAAATGAGCTTCTGTGAAGGAAGACCGTTACTATATATGGAATTTAAAAGGATTTGCCGTTATTCTATTTATATTATTAGTCTGATACGGAAATTTATATCGATTATATACTATTATGATTTATGTGTAGATTCAATTTTGACGGAAGATGATTTTGGGTTTATCGTGAACGATGTTTTAAATGACATTGGTTCTTTGACCCGGTTAAAGACATGATTTATTTCCTAAGTTGAATAAATTATTACATAATGATTTTTTGGAGATTAAAACTAAGTGGATTTTTAATAAATCTTTAGTTATCTGGAATGATAATGTGGTAATTTAATTTTCCAAATTTGAAAAGTGTTTGAGAATGGAGTACCACTAGTTTTACTCCATGCGATAGTTAAATCTTCAATTAGATTTGAACATAGAATGGTAATTGAATTTACCAATAACAAAGTAGGTGTTAATTATGGAGTACCGCCAATTTTGCTCCATAGGATGAATAGGTTGGGATTGGAAAAAATAAAATAAATGATTACTTCGGTAAGGTCGATAATCCCGACTAGTTTGATAAACCTTGTTTTTGGTTTAAATTTGTGAAAAGATAATACAAAATCTTTTTAAATGGTTTCCATGTGAAGATTTAAACAAGAGGTTTAAACGAATTAAATCTTTGATAAGATTTATGGGAATAATTCCTAATGTAAAGAATATTTGAATAGAACAATATTCTGGATTGGAGTGAGGCGTGTGATGTGTTTTTATAGCACTTGATTATAAGATACGCGAGTTATTCGGAAAGACCGGGTTTAACCCATTTTGAATAATTGATTCGACAATTAAAAGTCGTAGATATTGAAGACGGTGGCTGTAGACTGGCGATCTTCACATCGAATGGATTACTACTGATGCCCTAGATTGGTTAACTCCTAGGAAGAGGTTATAGTGGTAGTTGCCTGGATATACTTGTTGATTGTATGGATATGCTAGGGCCTCTCTCCTATATTGGACATATGGGACGAGGAATAAGGTGCCTCCAGTTTCGTTCAGACCTCGAACGGACTTGCAAATGGATGGTATGTCTGACGTTGTATTCCATTATGCTGTATTCGTTTATCTCTGCTAAATATATATTTGTTTGGTGGCGGAGAATTTATTCTCTTTCTTAGTACCCTTCTTTGAGACGTACGAGCTTAGTGGTTATATATTGGTTGAGATCGATGATATGGTATGGATTGACAATGTGACATGCTAGTTGTAGTGATCTGAACTTTTGTTGAAAAGCAGAGCTTGGTGGATGACGATAAAAGCATAGCTTTAATTAGCATAGCTTCGTGTAGCATTAATTCGCAAGCCTCACACACCGGTATGATGGTGAACTGATGGTTTGATCGGTATGTTTTAAAATGAGGATAGACATCTTTAGAGTTGTCACGGATTCGGTCGACTGAGATAAGCTGAGTGTGGTCGCCCCACGCTCAAAGGGATAGGGCACACCCCCCGATTCCCAAGAGGGATAGAGTATATGGCGTTTTCTCATGCCTGGGACGTAAGCCGTTGAGATACTTGATTTCCCAAAAAGGCAGATGTGCATTACGGTGTTTTCTCATGCACACGACGTAAGCCGTTGAGTATTGCACTACGCGATAGATTGTTCAAATCAGGAGCCATCGGTATGGAAATCCAAACTTCCAATACGATATTTTTTTGTTTTAGTTGTAAACCTATGTATGGCGACATAATATATAGTACCTATATCGTCTATGATTGATACATTTATATTTAAAGTTGATTTCTTCACTTATAGTAATAACAAAAGATAAATTTCGCGTACCGAGCATGTTTGGCTATTATAAGGGAAAACTCTATCCTCTGGCTTGCATTGCATTGTGTGATGGGACCCGAGTCTTATAATAGCTTCATTTTTCTTTTATTTAGCATGGCGAGTTTTGTTTTATAGTATTCTTGGGAGGAAACCCATTCCGTATCATACGGCGTGGTCCCTTGATTTGTTCAATTTTAAAATAAAGTTAATAACTATTTTAGTTCTCACACTAGTCCCATGACTGACTCGGAGTTTATTGTTTTAACCTAAACTCTAGGTGCCCCTATTTTTCACATGGGACGCTAGTAGTTTTGATTTTCGCAAATACTTCTTTTCCTAGGATCCTGGATTACAACATGAGCTATGTTCGAAAAGCTTTGTATCCGTGTATCTCTTTCAGTTGTGTCAGTTGTTGTTTTCTGCTACGCATTGTACTTATGTCTTATTTTTTGCTGCTATGTAGATTATTAATCTCTGATATTGTATTTCCAATGTGTAATATTTATTCACACTCTGGAATATTCTTGTACTCTGATGTAAATTGTTGTAATAACAATGAAATGTTCTTCTATTTGTGTTCTGATGCGTCGTGTTCTCAAAGCAGTCCGGGCTTTCTCGTTTGGGGAAGTTTGGGTCGTTTGGGTCGTTTCAAAGACCGAGTTACTAGGATGCCCATAAAAGGGACTCCTCTAAACGCCAAGTAGACATCATCTTTTATACAGTGGATGTTGGAAGTCGAAGACATAGGGGACTCATCAAAAGTGGCCTTATTTCTAGCACACCAAAGGTGCCAATAAAAAAGACACAGAATAAGACAAAGAAAAATGGACCGAAGATCCCAATCGGATCTCCCATCCCAATAGGAAAGCAACGAGGAAGTTACGGAAGAGGACGACACCTACAATCCCACCATCCGCCCGAAAAAACCCCAAATAAAATGAGCACAATCACCCTCCAAGAATAAATGAACAAAAGTCTATGTTTCCCCGCCTCTACAGCACCTGTAATGGGACACCAAAGGGATATTGATGCTCATAACCTTAACATTTAGAGGGACTTCATCATGTAGAACCCTCCACATGAATACGGAGACCGTGGAAGGCATTCTGCTATCCCAAATAAAAGAGAAGATGGCTAGTTTAGGCACTAGAGTTCTGAAAGAATTCCAAGCATCCTTAATAGAAAAAGAAACCCCATCCTAGTTGAGGTCTCTGCCATGCGAGTCGGTAAAAACCTTTACTAATTGCATTCTCTTCCATGTTTCATTGGTGTAGAACGGAAAACCAGAGAAATCAGAAATCAAAAGGCGACGATACTTTGGTGTGAAGGAACGTCGCCCAAAGTGAGTCTTTAGAACGGAAACTAACCCAAAATTTACAAGCGTAAGCTTGACAAAGTTCCCAAAGAATGTGCAACCCCAAACCACCCTCTATCCTGGGATGACAGTCCCAGGAGACCCAGTGGTTTTTATTCACCTCAGCCTTCTTTTTGTAGTAAAAGGAGAATGCTAAGAGCGATAATATCGAAAAAAAGAAGTGGCTGGAGTTATAGCAACGAAAACATGATACCCAAGAGATTCAAGAACAGACTTGATGAGTACATGTTTACAAGCTTGAGAGATAATTGTTGAGTTCCAATGAAATTTCTTCCCTCTTACTTTGTCAGCAAGAGGGTCAAAATGGCATTGAGCTTGCAACCACGATAAAAAACAATCCCAAGATACGAAAGCGAAAGAGAAACTGCCTTAAACCCGGAAAAGGATTCAACCCAATAAACCTGCATAGGTTCTATGGATTTATCATGAACAAAGCAACTCTTCGACGCAATTACAAGTTGGCCTGAACATTTCTCGTAAAGAAGGAGGAAATCCAGAAGTTGACGAAACGATTGTCAACTACCATTGTTGAAGATGGTAATGTCATCAGCAAACGATAACGATGAAATAACCGGGCATCCGCTCGGGATGCCAAAACGCTGGATTTGACCATCAATCATGAGTGAATGTACCCCCCCCCCCCCAAAGCCTTCGCAGCGATGATGAAAAGGGTCGACAATATGGGATCACCTTGGCACGATCCCCTTCCCAAGCGGAAATAACACTTAGCTCCACTTTTTATCAAAACAGAGAACCAATAGTTCGAAATAAGCCTTCAAATCATATCAATCAGTTGCTCAAGAAAATCAAAAGATCAAAGAATCTTGATGAGAAAAAACCAAAACATGTGATCATAGGATTTCGCCATGTCCAGTTTAAGAACAATGTTATACCCTCTCACCTTTCGATCTATCTGGGAGATAAGCTCTTGAGCAAGAAGGATATTGTCAGTGATCAACTGATCCTTGAAAAAACCAGCTTAGGAAGAAGAGATGATTTAGTCCAGAATAGAGGTGAGTCTAGTAGACCAAAACTTATAAATAACTTTGTTAGAGAAGTTACAGAGGCTAATAGGCCTGAAACCGAACAAGACCTAGAATTTGACACTTAGGGATAGAAATTTTGACCAATTCGATAAATAGTTGGAAATATATGTACATACATGTATGAAGGAGATACAGAAAAAATGAAATGACTTATAAGGTAATTAAGCAATTAGTAGCATTCAAAGTATTCATAGTCGTGAATTACCAAAAACTCTAATGGGTCATTTAATAAATGAGTGATTTACTATTATGATAAAACAATATTTTGATGTGCTTATTTCTAGCATGAAACATATAAATGTTTTGTTGAATGTTGAAAAGTAATTTCCTAAGAACATTTTGACAAAAAGAGAAGTTTATAATTTTAAATAGAATATGGGATTTATTCAAATGCAAGATGGATCTACGATGCAACAATTACTCAAGTTGGTTGTTGATTCTCATTATATTCATGCTGTGAGACGAAAGGAAGACGAAAATTCTATTTAGATATTATGTGGACTAAATACAGTCTATCGCGCAAATGCTTTTCATTGAAATTAACTCTTGATTGCACATATAAGAATAGGTTTGAATTGCCATTATTGCAAATGGAATTGATAATAAACAAAAATAAAACATTTTGCACAATATTTCTTGTCATTTAAGAGGGAGAATAATTATAGTTAGGCTCTTACAAAATTTAAAACATTTTATACTCCAAGCAGACCGTCTAACATTGTTGTCGACAGATAGAGAATGGATTTTAATTTATGGGATGAACAAAACTTTTGTATAAGCAGCGCACTTGGCTTGAGACTGATAAATGTTGAACAACATCCTTACAAACTTTAGGAAATATTTTCAATTTGTTAAATTACAGAACATTCAATAGTGGATTAGATGTTTGTTGCTCGAGCAAGTTATGTAGTTGAATACGAAGAATGTTGGATTTTCTTTAATAATACATGGAAAATCTATTCTGATTCATTGAAGTATATAGCTAGTAACTGAACTTCTTATAAGGATCAATTCGTTTATACATGGACAAATAAAGATGGATATCTTGATAATAGAAGTTCTAGTAGAGATATGTCAGCGCATTCTAAACTAAAACAACATCTTGGTGCTTTACAGAGTTTAATTTGTTAATAGATAGGAAAAAAGAATGATTTGTTGGTTTTACAACATACAGAAATTGGTGGTAGCTTTGAATAAAGTTTGTATGTGGTTTCAGAACAACATTGAGATTCCATTTTCAAATATGTTAGATATTGAGTCTCATTATTTTCTTTTAGCATGATTTATGATGAACTAGCGAAAATGGAAAAGAAATAACTTTGTTATGTTTGCTTATGATCACAAGCTTTAAATAATTTTCAGTTTACTTTGTGCATATAAGATGAATGAAAACTATAACACTCTGCTTGATGCGACTTATGAAAATTAGTGAACTGCATGTCCGTGGAGCATAGCTCAGTTGGTAGAGCCGCTTAGCGATCATGGACCGAAGTTCCTTGAGGTCGTGGGTTTGAGTCCTACAACCTATGTGGCAGATAATAGGTAACCTAGCTGTTTCGATTTCATCGGGCAGTTGAAAATAAATAAATAAATAAATAAATAGTGAACTGCAATACCTAAGAATCTAGAGAGTTGAATCACACACAAGCATGTGAGATTTAGGAAACAGTTTGAGAATGCTAATATATGAGAAAAGAATTGCTACTGCAGTAGGAGTTTGGGGAACTTTCAATGACATCTTTGATGGAACCTAAACTCGATTCCTTTAAAGTTGGCCATTGGGAAGCATAGAAAAAACAAAACTTGATACAAGAAAGTTGTAGTTTAAGAAACATGATCCTTCGAAATCCAAAACGACAAAACATTGTATGAATAATTGTCACAATCAACTATCATATAAAATTACTCTGATAAATGAAAGGAATAAATGATACGGTTGGAACAAATCTTGTGTCTAACAAATTCGTAATAGATAAATTATCAGAAATGCTACTTCAACCGAATTTGCCTAAGGTAATTACTACAACAACATTAGCAGCCGTATGATTGATTTGACCCCCTGAATTTCAACCGTATATTCCCGGATCCGTTAATTTTTACCCCAAAACAACCGATCATTCTAGAACTGGTCACAAATTATAGCTGATTGCTATTATACACATAGGGAAAAATTCTTTCATTCAAAATAACATCAATCAATTTGTTGATAAGGTTGAGGAGGAAGGATGGGTGGTGACGTGATTTCCATTGCGCTACTACATATAAGACGAAATGAGTGATGATTTTGTTGAAGTGAAAAATTGATGCTATCATATCTATAAACACATTTGGTTATGTATTATAAAAACTTCAATGTTACTCGATGTGAGAAAATGAGAGTATTACTTGGTTTGTTTGATAAATATGTTTTTTAGGAGTGTTAGTGGAAAAACATGAATGGAATATTTAATAGTGAATGCTTTCAACAAGATATCCTTCTTTATATCCAACATCAAGTGTTTAACTTTTTATGCACGTCAACGGGGTCCTACAAGTGTGAATCCCGATAAGTTTATCGCTTTTATAGACGCAAATAACTATCATTACATGTAAGGGTACGTAAGGAAAATTCACTTATTCCACTAGTTGTAGGCTATTGGCATAGTTTGCAACAAAAAAAGCTGGACTATAGGGTGATCATTATATATATATATATAAAAAGGCAAGTTGAATTTAGCTGATTGAAATCTTATGATGTATTTACAAAAGATGCACCTATATATTTTGAAAATTCTCTTACATAGTTGTGTTAATAATGATTTATATATTCGTTTCGTAAAACTGATGAAACATGCTAGATTTTTAGCGATTAAATAATTAATTTATTTAATTATTTAAATATCGATTTGGCAATTCCAATAACTTGAATTAAATAATTCTGGTTATTTAATTAATATAAATGGTGGAATAATAAATTTAATTCCAAAATAGTCGGAATAATCTGAATTTGCAACTTTGTGTGAATTGGATAATGTAAGAAATTTAATTGAGTTTAGAGTCATAATAACGAATTTATTTATTAAACAACGTTTGAACATATAAATTATATTTAAATTTAAAACGAGCTCCTAACATCGTGGTAGTTCGTAGTTTTATGTTTTGAACTTCAACAGAATATACAAGATTTTATAAGTCGGATTTCTTTGAAACAAGAAACGTTCGAATCTACTGAACTATAATTTTCTAATGAAAGATGTTAACGATATTTTTCATCAACACTGAAAATAGGGATATGGATATGGACCTAGGGGAACCTAGGGATTATTTAGTTCCTACAAGATTGAGTTAGATCACCGTTTCCTAGATATCAAAGTCTTAAGCCCGAAGATTAGTTACTCTTCCGTTAAATAGGTAAGCATCATGCTTACGAGACTCAAAGACCAACAGTTACCCTGGGATAAGGGTTCCCTAAGCTCAACACGAGCTAGAAAGCTAGAAGGGTTAAGGAAGGATATTTTGGTGATTGATGCCCAAAGTATGAAGCTTTGTCGAAGGCTAATAATAAGTAAACGCATGAAATAGGTGACAAGTGTTGATTCTATCTTTATTGATTATTTGCATGAGTACGTAAGTGATTACAAGTGAAATCCTCAAATTGATTTACAAATTAGCGTTTTCTCTCTAAGAAATGGATAAAGATTGTGGAATGAGGAAAAGTTCCCCAAATGAGACCTTAGGGTCTTATTTATAGGCAGTTTGGGGCCCCTTGGCTGCGATTTAGTAGAGGGCCCAGTTTTGAGTGCTCCCGGCTTCGGTAGTAGTTGTTCATCTTTATTTTCAACCCGCCTTTTTGTTCTAGGTGTCGGTCTCGACTCTAAATTTCTTGTAACTCCAGTGCTACCTCCATGATGTGTATTGACACCAAGTACATTGGTGTGGATAGCTTCCTTTTATCTCAATGTCGGTACTAACTTTGTGTTTCTGAGTGTTGTCTTTATACTTCCTCTTTTATGGCTTTGATATTTCCTTCGGTAACGGTATTGATACCAATCACGTTGTTATCGATATCACCTTGTTCGCATCCGAATTGGTTTCATGCTATATCTTCGGTACCGAATGGCATGCTTCTGGTTTTGAGTGTATAGTTCTGCCCTTATCGTCTTTGAACTCGCATTCCCTTTGCCCGGTGCTGATACCAAACTATTTTCCAGTTGTAAGTTGGTATCGACATCGTGCATTGGTTGATATCACTTCTTTGTATCGGTACCAAGCTTTTGTGTAACAACCCTGAATTTCGGAGCAAAATTTAAAATTGATTTTAATAAATTTTGATGAAAAATTTCATGAATAGCTAATTAATTATTGTTAGTATGTAATGGTTGCCAAGATAAATGCATTTAAGGCGCGTTAGTGTATAACGCGAATTTGAAATTTATTGGTTGATTATATGTAGGAATTGTTAGTGTGTGAGGGTTAATAAAAAAATAAAATAAAAAAAATAAATGCATTTGACCTGCGATAGTATATAATGCATATTCGTTTATTAATTGTTATGCGCAATAAAAATAAAGCAATAAACTGATGTAATTGATAATTAAAATTAAACCTTATTTATTAAGTTCTATTTTGATATAAATAAAGTTGATTAGTTCCTAGAATTTAATTAAAGATAACGATATAAATAGGGGATTTATGGCGAATTATTAATGAATTGAAAAAAAAAATTTAATTTAAGTCATTTAAAAAGAATATTTTTTGTAGTTTTGTAAATATGAGTAAACGTGGAAAGTTAGAATTCAATATTGGTATATTTAATAAAATTTAATGGTGCATTTATTTAATTAACCTTTGAAATCACTTTCCTAAAATTCTCTCTTAAATCAACCCTTTATCTATTCACTTTCTTTGCCAAAATGATCTATCAGTTTATTAATTTCTTTCCCTAACTCATTGACATAATTAAATCAAACCAAATTCAGTGGAATTAATTATATATATTATATACATACATATATACTTGATAAAATTTAATTACAATTGAAACCAAACATTGAAAATCGTTGTAATAACTAACTTGAATTTTTATATGTGAATTTGTTTTTAAAAATATAGTAAATGCTTGGCAATTATTTAAGTAATCAAAGCCATATATATATATAGAGTGTAACATACTAAAATAATGAAACATAAAATACTATAACATAAATACTCCATTCTCTCTCTTCCTTTCATATGCAAATATTCCATTATAGAACGTAATCAAAGGGGATTTGAAAAAAAAAGGAGAAATAAATTCGCCACCTCAGCCATAATATTATTAATACCCTAATATTCTAAACTCTCCACTACATACTATCATTTCCTCTCCTCGAATTCTCATTTCTCTTTTTCCTCAAAATTTAACATCAGTCATCTTTCTCTCTCTCCCTCTCTCTCAAAACTATGCATGAAAGCCCCTCAAAATTAAATAATTTATATCTCCCAAACCATAAGGAGTTAGGCCATGAAATTCTGTGAGCACCTAGAGAATGAAGAGTGTTATTCATGCCTAAATTAGGTGAAGAATTGGAAAGCATAACTGGTGAGATTCTTATTTTAATAATTAATTTAATTTAACTATTTTTCTCGTGATGTGAAATCGATGTTTGTTTGGAAATAAAGTTAGGTCTGTGATGATTGAGTACTATGCTTGTGTTTTTAGATTTTGTTGTTTTGTGAATTGTAATGTTTTGTGATATTCAAGTTTGTTAGATCCATAAATTTTGATGAAATCTTCATACGAGTTCTCATCTTTATTTTTTGTTTCTTGAAAGTTTAGATCTCTATTTTTATATAAATAAAAATTAGATCTTTTATTTTGAAATAAAGTAAATAAATTTGGATCTTTATTTTTAAATAAAAGAAAGAAGGAAAATTTGGATCTTTTATTTTAAATAAAGGAAAGGATGAAAGTTTGATCTGTATTTCTTAATTAAGGAAATAATAAAGTTGAAATTAAAGAATTATTCTTTTATTTAGATTAACCAAATAAATAAAGATTTATTTTTTTTATTTTGATTTACTGAATAAATAAAGATTTATTCTTTTTTTATCAAGTAAATAAAGTTTAGATCTTTGTTTTGAAATAAAAGAAGATAATAAAGTTAGATCTTTATTTTGAAATGAATAAAATTAATAAAAGTTTAGATCTTTTTAATTTACAAAATTAATAAAAGTTTACATCTTTTTGATTTACAAAACAAATAAAGTTTAGATTTTTATTATTGAATAAAAGAATGAAATAAATTTGACTTTTATTTTGAAATGAAAGAAATGGAATAACGATTGGATTTTCGTTCTGATTCACAAAATATAATCAAGTTGGACCGTTTATTTTGATTCATGAAAGCTATACACAATTTAATATGTTGTTATTGTATTGCGTTAACATGAAAACTATACACTATTTAATATGTTGTTATTATATTGCGTTGACATGAAAGCTATACACCATTTAATATGTTGTTATTGTATTGCGTTGACATGAAAACTATACACCATTTAATATGTTGTTATTGTATTGCGTTGACATGAAAGCTATACACCATTTAATATGTTGTTATTGTATTGCATTGACAGGAAAACTATACACCATTTAATGTGTTGTTATTGTATTGCGTTGACATGTTAGTAAATAAAGGTTGGGTTATTTCATGTGTTATAAGTTGACATGTCGATAACAAAAGTTGGGCTATTTCATGTATTATAAATTTACATGTTAATTGAAACAATAGTTAGCGTCATCTACTTTTATGAAAAATATGTAATGTAGTTATAAAATTAGCATTAATGAAAAATATGTAATGTAGTTATAAAAGTAGCATTAATGAAAAATATGTAATGTAGTTATAAAATTAGCATTAATGAAAAATATGTAATGTAGTTATAAAATTAGCGTTAATGAAAAATATGAAATGTAGATACAGAATTAACGTTAATTAGAAACATGGAATATCATCATATTTTTAGCATTAATGGGAAAAGTGAATTATTAAGATTATTTTCACTATTTATGTTAAAATATGAAATTAAGATTATTTTCACTGTTTATGTGTTAATTTAGAAATTGACATTATTTTCACACCGTTATGTGATAATTTAGAAATGAACATTTTGCACCGTCATGTGTTAATGAATATTTTTACCGTCATGTTTGTTATAAAAAAAAACATTTTTAATGTGAATAAGATTAAAGAAATAAAAGTTACATTTTTCATGTAATTGAATAAAAGTAAAAGTTACATTTTTCATGTAATTGACTAAAAGTAAAAATTACATGAAAAGTAAAAAATTACATTTTTCATGTAATTGAATAAAAACAAAAGCTACATTTTCCATGTAATTGAATAAAAACAAAAGTTACATTTTTCATGTAATTGAATAAAAGCAAAAGTTACATTTTCCATGTAATTGAATAAAAGTAAAAGTTACATTTTCCATGTAATTGAATAAAAGTAAAAGTTACATTTTCCATGTAATTGAATAAAAGTAAAAGTTAAATTTTCCATGTAATTGAATAAAAGTAAAAGTTACATTTTGCATGTAATTGAATAAAAGTAAAAGTTACATTTTTCATGTAATTGAATAAAAGTAAAAGTTACATTTTTCGTGTAATTGAATTAAAGTGAAATTACATTTTTCATATAATTGAATTAAAGTGAAATTACATTTTTCATGTGAATTGAATTAAAGTGAAATTACATTTTTCATGTGAATTGAATTAAAATGAAAGTTACATTTTCATGTAACTGGATTAAAGTAGAAATTACATTTTTCATGTAATAAGTTTTTAAGTAGAAAATTTACATTTTCATGTAAATAGAATTTAAAGAAGAAAATTTACATTTTCATGTAAATAGAATTTAAAGAAGAAAATTTACATTTTCATGCAAATAGAATTTAAAGAAGAAAAATTACATTTTCATGTAAATGGAACTTAGGGAAGGAAATTTACATTTTAACGAATTGAATTTTCATTAGAAAGGACAACGGTATGAAATTTACATATTTATGTAAAAAAGATTTTCAGTAAAGATTATAATGATGAAATTTACATTTTAATGAATCGGATTTTCATTAAAAAGATAAAGATAGAAATTTACATTTTTATGTAGATAGATTAACACACAATTTTTTTTTTTTTTGTAATGAAAGATTAACAAAGTTATTATTTTTTTAGAATTGAAGTTGACACCAAAATATATTGCATTTTTGTTAGAAATTGAAATGACACAAAAATACTCATTTTTTGTTAAATTATAAATGACACACAAAAATATTCATGTTTGTTGTAATGGAAATGAAACACAAAAATACCTATTTTGTTGTAATTGTAATGATACATGAAATATACAATTTTGTGTAGTTTGAAAGATGATTGAAAAATATACCTTTTTGTATATAGGATGTGAATGCAAGTCGAAATAAAGATCAACATTCTTATGTGCCATGAATTATATTTAGATAATAATTCTTGTCGTTAGCAAAATATAGTAAATTAAAATACATTTCACTATGTATTATAAAAATGTAAATAGGTTACGGAAATATAACGTTCTTTACTTGTTGTGTTAATCACGATAACGAAATGGATGAAGGAATTATATTTATATATAATTATATATATATAAATTAAAATTAAACGAATCGAGCGTGGTAGTTTGCATTTTGGAATTGTACTTTAATTGATTATACCGAAATATCCGACCGTCGAATTTTCCCAAAACTGAAACCGTTAGGTTCACTTTGGGAAGATCTTTCCAAGATATGAATTATGTTAAAATCCAATGGTTAGATTTAGAGAAATGTGTAAAACAAATTTGGGTGAAAACAGCGCCAGGGTCGCCCATTGACCCGAAGCGTTGTTAAACTAATTTGGGCTATTTTTTATATAAATAAAAATAGCGATAGATCGTTATTAAATACTAATAACGATATGAAATGATTTTAAATATATATATATATATATATATATATATATATATGCGAGGATCATTTGAAAACTCCAAGTTCAATCTCATTTCAAATGATTATACGACGACATAAGTCGAAGAGTTGAAGACGGTGATTGAAGACCGACGATCTTCACATCGAATGGATGTGTTGTTACTGAGGCCCATGATTGGAATAGCTACCTTGAAGGGGAGTCAAGGGTAGCCGTCCGGACGTATTGTTGATTGTTCGGATATGCGAGGTATAAGGTGCCTTTGGTTTCGTTCAGACCTAGAACGGACTTGAAAAAGGATTGTATGTCTGACGTTGTATTTTTTTATACGGTATTCTTTGATCTCTGCTAAAAATATATCTGTTTGGTGATTAACACCCTTCTCTAATACGTACGAGCTTAGAGGTTATATATTGGTAGGAATCAATGGTATGGTATGGATTGACAATGTGGCATGCTAAGATGAAAATGATCAAGGCTTTTGTTGAAAACAGGCCTTGTGGTTGATGATCAAAGCATGGCCTGTTTAGGTGTAGCTTTGTGTATAGCATGACTTCGCGAGCCTTACCCCCCGATATGAGTCAAAAACGGAGCAAGGGAACGCAGGGAGAGCAGCACGTTTCTTTTTAGCTAGAAGTGGTGTTTGGGTTTTTACATGGCCCGACATTTTACTTATGTGGATGATGGAATGAGGCGCCTCGGATGTTAGGTCCTATAGGACCGGAAAACGTGTGTTCAAGAATAACTAATCCACAAACCGCAAGTGTGGACCGGCCCTGCAGCTATCCAAGGGTCACTCGAGCTCTGATCCTGAGACATTAGCTAGAGTGTCTCGAATCGGTAAGGAGATCGTTCCTAGCCTTGACTCATGATGGAAATCCAATTCCCAATACGACCCTACGGATTTGATTGTATTACTAGTATGGAGGCATAGTATATGGTAGCTATGCTTCCTAGGACTGATACATTTACTTTGAAATGTTTTTGAAACCTATATACACTAGCAATAATATCAAACCTGTTTTTTTTCGTACCAAGCATGTTTAATCATCATAAGGTAAATCTCTATCCTCTGGTTTGCGTTGCATTGTGTGATGGGACTTGAGTCTTATGATGATTCCATTTTTCTAAAAAGCATTGCGTCGTTTAACGATTTACTTTAATTTATGCACCAGCAATCCATGGGAATAAAACCCATTCCGCGTTAGCGGCGTGGTCCTTGGATTTGCCTTATTGCTATTAGTCATATTAGTTAAGAATTCTCACACCAGTCGCATGACTGACTCGTAGTTTGTTTCACTTTGCAAACTCGGGTGCCCTCTTTTCCATACGGGCAGTCGAGTAGCTTTTTGCAGATATTTATCTTTAGAAGGATCCTGGATTGAAGCCTAAAGCTGTGTCCAGAGCATAGTTGTCTTTCGCTGCCTTAGCTATTTTATTTACGCTGTGTATTGTATTAATTTATTGTAATTTATCTTCCGCTGTAATTTTATTCAATGTACTCTGATATTCTGTACTCTGATGTAACATTATTATGATGTTTTATAAAAGTCTGTTGTTGTTATGATATTGGAGTTAACGTATTCGGGATTTGAACGGTCTTGGTCGATTTTACGATCGATTGGGTTCGGGCAAAATCCAAGTCGTTATAGTTGGTATCAGAGCTCTGGTTAGCTCAAATCTTTGGGGTACAACTTGTTAGAACTGAAAATAAGACTCATCAGAGATTGGATTAATAATATCCAATAAGGATACTCATTAGAGATAGGATCGGTAGTATCCTAGAATGAGAAAACTCATTAGAGATGGGGTTAGTAATGCCCTAGAATGAGTTAAGAGTGACAAGTTTATAATTAACGTATTTTTAATTGTATATAACCAATTTTGGAAAATATGATTTTTGATTAAATAAAAGCTATATATATTTGGAAAGCTAATCAACTAATTGATTGATGGTTGTGTAGTGTAATTATTAGTTCAACTAATAAAACTATAAAAACGAATTAAAGAATGAAAGATGAGTTAATTAATTAAACAACTTTTAGCTTCGTTCCTTTTCGAGGACGGAAAGTTCTTAAGTGGGGGAGACTGTAACAACCCTAAATTTCGGGGCAAAATTTAAAATTTATTTTAATAAATTTTGATGAAAATTTGCATGAGTAGCTAATTAATTATTGTTAGTATGTAATGGTTGCCAAGATAAATGCATTTAAGGCGCGTTAGTGTATAACGCAAATTTGAAATTTATTGGTTGATTACATGTAGGAATTGTTAGTGTGTGATGGTTAATAAAAAAATAAAATAAATAAACGCATTTGACGCACGATAGTATATAATGCATATTTGTTTGTTAATTGTTATGCTCAATAAAAAGAAAGCTATAAACTGATGTAATTGATAATTAAAATTAAACCTTATTTATTAAGTTCTATTTTGATATAAATAAAGTTGATTAGTTTCTGGAATTTAATTAAAGATAATGATATAAATAGGGGATTTATGGCGAATTATTAATGAATTGAAAAAAAATAAGTCATTTAAAAAGATTTTTTTTGTAGTTTTGTTTATATGAGTAAATATGGAAAGTTAGAATTCAATATTGGTATATTTAATAAAATTTAATGGTGCATTTATTTAATTAACCTTTGAAATCCTTTCCTAAAATTCTCGCTTAAATCAACCCTTCATCTATTCACTTTCTTTGCTAAAATAATCTATCAATTTATTAATTTATTTCCCTAATTCAGTGACATAATTAAATCAAACCAAATTCAGTGGAATTATATATATATATATATATATATATATATATATATACACACATACATACATACATATATACTTGATAAAATTTAATTACAATTGAAACAAAACACTGAAAATCGCTGTAATAACTAACTTGAATTTTTATATGTGAATTTGTTTTTAAAAATATAGTAAATGCTTGGCAATTATTTAAGTAATCAAAGCCATATATATAGAGTGTAGCATACTAAAATAATGAAACATAAAATACTATAACATAAATACCCCATTCTCTCTCTTCCTTTCATATGCAAATATTCCATTATAGAACATTATCAAAGGGGATTTGAAAAAAAAGGAGAAATAAATTCGCCACCTCAGCCATAATATTATTAATATTCTAAACTCTCCACTACATACTATCATTTCCTCTCCTCAAATTCTCAATTTTCTTTTTCCTCAAAATTTAACAGCAACCCTCTTTCTCTCTCTCCCTCTCTCTCAATACTCTGCATGAAAGACCCTCAAAATTAAATAATTTATATCTCCCAAACCATAAGGAGTTAGGCCATGAAATTTTGTGAGCACCTAGAGAACGAAGAGTGCTATTCACGCCTAAAATAAGTTGAAGAATTGGAAAGCATAACTGGTGAGATTCTTATTTTAATAATTAATTTAATTTAACTATTTTTCTCGTGATGTGAAATCGATGTTTGTTTGGAAATAAAGTTAGGTCTGTGATGATTGAGTGCTATGCTTGTGTTTTTAGATTTTGTTGTTTTATGAATTGTAATGTTTTGTGATATTCAAGTTTGTTAGATCCATAAATTTTGATGAAATCTTCATACGAGTTCTCATCTTTATTTTTTGTTTCTTGAAAGTTTAGATCTTTATTTTTATATAAATAAATATTAGATCTTTTATTTTGAAATAAATTAAATAAATTTGGATCTTTATTTTTAAATAAAAGAAGAAGGAAAATTTGGATCTTTTATTATAAATAAAGGGAAGGATGAAAGTTTGATCTGTATTTCTTAATTAAGGAAATAATAAAGTTGAAATTAAAGAATTATTCTTTTATTTAGATTTACCAAATAAATAAAGATTTATTTTGTTTATTTTGATTTACTGAATAAATAAAGATTTATTCTTTTTTTATCAAGTAAATAATGTTTAGATCTTTGTTTTTGACACGACCCGAACTTCCCTGGTAAGGAAAGCCCGGATTGAGTTGCGAACAACACACAAAAGAACGCAAACAGAAGAACATTTCATTGTATATTTCAACAATTCCATCAGAATACAATAATATACAGAGTATAAATCAATAAAATACATTCGATAAATATAAGAGATTACAATAAATTACATACCAGCGGAAAATAGTACAATACACAACTAGAAGTAATACATGGATACAGAGCTTTCCGAGTATCGTTCCAGCTGTAAATCAGGATCCTGTGAATATAAAACTGCAAAACCAAAACTACTAGCTACCCATGTCAAATTAAGGGCATCCAGAGTTTAGGTTAAAATAATAAACTCCAGGTTAGTCATGTGACTGGTGTGAGAACTAAAACAGTTATTAATCTTTATTTTAAAGTTAGGTAAATCAAGGGACCACGCCGTATAACACGGAACGGGTTTCCTCCCAAGAATACCAGTGCAAGAAACAACAGCGCAATGCTAAATAAAGAACAATGAAGCTATTATAAGACCCAGGTCCCATCACACAATGCAACGCAAGCCGGAGGATAGGGTTTTTACCTTATAATAGCTAAAGAATGCTTGATATGCTAAAAACAAATCATTTGATACTATTTTAAGTGCATAGTGTATAAAACAACTTCAAATCATAAGTATCAATCATAGACGGCATAAGTGCCCCATACCACGCCGTACTAGGCTCTACAATCAAAACCGCAAAGTCAAGTATTTGGAAATTGGATTTCTATCTGTGAACCGAGGCTAGGGATCGTCCTCTACCGAATTCGAGACAATCTAGCCCATGTCTCAGGCAAGTACTCAGTCAAGCCTTTGGAGCGACAGGGCCGGTCCACCGATGTGGATTAAAATGCCTGAACACTGCGTTTCCCCGCCCTTTGGGGCGTAAATGAGTCAAATGACTCCATCGGCTTCACCCTGTCATCGATATATCCGAGGCGCCTCGCAATAGCAACAACCACATAAGTCAAACTCGTCAGGGCATGTAAAACCACTGACGCCACTTCTAACTAGAAAGAAACGCATGTCCTCTCTGAGGTCCTTCTCCCGTTTCTGGTTCACAACCGGGCTGTGAGGATCGCGAATCAACGCTACACAAAGCTATGCCACACAGGCCGTGCTTTGATCATCAACCACAAGACTTTGCTTTTCAACAGAAGCCTTGATCAATTTGCCACTTAGGCATGCTACACAAGCAATTCACTCCGTGCGATTGATATTCATCAATATATAACTCCTGAGCTCGTACGTCTCAGAGAAGGGCGTTAAGCAAGAGAATAAATTTTCCGCCGCCAAACAGATATATACTTAATAGAAATCAATCACACAGAATAAAATCCAATATCAGACACACAGTCCATTTACAAGTTCGTTCTGGGTCTGAACGAAACCGGAAGCACCTTGTACCTCGCATATCCATCGATCTCCAAGTATGTCTGGACGATCACTAACTGATTCCCTCCTCTTGGGTGTACGGCCCAATCAAGATCATCAGTAATTATCCAAACGACGTGAAGACCTCCGGTCTTCAACCACCGTCTTCATCCTCGACACCACGTCGAATCAGTTATTCAGAATGGGATAAACCCGGTCTTTCTGAATAACTCGCGTATATAATAAAAAAGTGTTACACAAGCACAACATACGCCTCATTCCAATTCATCAGTCACTAACCGTAAATTAGTAAGAGAACAACTCCCTAAATATTAACCCATATTAACCCCGAAGGCCGAAACCAACATCAGATCAATACCCAGGAAAACATTCATCTTAAGTAAAGTTGCTAAATTTCACATTCTTCAGGGGAGGTTCCCATTAATTTTATCAAAGATAAATTCCTTAAATTTATTCTTTAATCTTCTTTTGAATATCAATTCAAACCAACTTATGGTTTATCCAAACTAGTCGGGATTAATGAACCTTACCGAAGTAATCACTTGTTAATTTTCTCAACCCCAACCTATTCATCCCATGAAGTAAAACTGGTAATACTTCATATCTAACACCACGGTGTTATCGGTAAATTCAATTACCTTTTCACATTCAAATCTAATTAAAGATTTAACTATCGCCTAGAGCAAAACTGGTGATACTCCATTCTCGATCATTTCAATCTAATTAAAGATTCATTAAAACTCCACTTAGTTTTAATCTTTAACTGGGTTAAAGAATCAATGTCATTTAAAACACAGTTCGCGATAAACCCAAAATCACATTCCATTCTATCAGCTTTTAACCGTAAAATAGCAAGTGCGCAATTCCATAAGTATTAACCCCGAGGGCCGAAACCAACATCGGATCAATACCCAAGAAATCATTCAACTTAACTAATCTCTAGTTAGTTTCTGATTTTCTTAACTCAGTTGGGTCTAAGATCAGTATTATTGAAGATACCGTTCACGACAACCCAAAATCACATTCCATTAATTATTGGGTTAAAGAACAAGTGTTATCTAAAACACTGTCTATGATAAACCCAAAAATCAATTCAAATTCAATTCCAATTAAATACCGTTTAATTTGTAACTTCATTAAATCTAAATAAAAAGATTTAATCTTTTTCTCAACTGGGTTTAAGAACAGTGTTAATGAAGACACCATTCACGACAAACCCAAATCACATTTGATATTAAATACAAGGCTCTGAATAGAAAATATATTGGCTTATATTCAGTATCAAATTCTACGACCAACAAATATTGTATTGGAAATAACGATATAAATATATCTTTCAAATTTCCATAACAATATCTATATAATCACGAAATCCAACATCGAAATATTCTAAAGACAATTTCGATTCAAATCCATTCCAATTCAATTATTGGAAATTCTGGTTACTTTTAAAACCCTTTTAAATCCATCTTATTTATTTAAAAACAAATATATTATTATTCTAGTTCAAAACTAGTTCATTTCGATAAAAATCTATTTTTATCTTTTCAAATATGGAAATTTTCATCCCAATTCTTCACAAATCATTTCTTATGATTTTACACAAATTATTATTATTTTTAATAATTTTATCAAGGCCCGTACAGTCGATTTCCATCAATGGCCATCGAACTGCACTTACCGCGACCTTTTCCAAATTTGATTTGGACATAATTCCAAATCCAATCGTTAGATTTCTAATTTCTAATATTTGTTAGAAAGCTCTTTTCGATACGAACCCAACGGTTCCGGTTTTAGGAGAATCCGACGGTCGGATCTCCCGCAATGTCCATTCGAAGTCAATGGTCGAAATTCGCGAACTGCCGCAGTGCGGCGCGTTCTATTCAGCCATTATATATATGATATATATATAATATATATTTAATATATATATTATATATATTTCGTCGATTTCCTTTTAAAATGTATTATATAAATCGTTTTAAATTCGATTTCAAAACGATTTCAACTTCATATTCGATTTCTAATCAAAATTGAATATTCCATATCATCGATATACAAATGATAATATTTTCAAAACGTTATATTTTGAAATCACTTCCTTTTCTCTATTCATTATAGAAATGAATAAAATCGATATAAATATCGTTCACGTCAAAATGGCGCATATCTAACCAACACGGCTTTATATATATATATATATATATATATATATATATATATATATATATATATATATATCATTAACTTCGTTATTCTATTTAACAAATGAATATTTTCTTCAACACATGAATTTTCATTTTTCTATTCAACACATGAATTTTCATTTTTCTATTCAACACATGAATATTTATTCTATTCAACACAAGAATATTTATTTTCCAAATTGGAATGAGGTCCAATCAATTACCATATAATGTTAATTATATGGATTCTATATAACACACGTATATAACAGCAATGATAAATAATCAACCATCATCCATAGTGCACCACACAATTGCATAAGCATTAAATATAAATAATTAATGCCTACACAGTCTGTCAATGACATATAACTAAACAATCAGGATTAGTGTACGTCAAATATCATCCCAATACCCGTGTGGGGTTTCAAATCAACAAACACAGATTTTATTTGTGCAGTTGGGCAATGTGTAAAATTTACCGTCCCAATCAATATCAGTCAAATCAGTGTATATAAACAAATCGTCCGATTTGTTTATAAATATTTATTTTATATACACGTTAAAAAATATATTTTTAACCATAAAATATTTTCCACTATAAAATATTTTATTTCATTCCACATTACACAATCAAATTTCACAACATAGCAACCAAACAAACAAGTCATCCATGGTCTGTGGACGACGCGTGTCGGGTGATACTAAGCACCGTCTACATCCTAGTATATATTTATAACTAGAAAAGAAAATTTAAAGTGAGAAGTTCTCACCGACTAGCTAAACCAATACACTGCGACTCTTCATACGTAGAAATCTTTGTCGTGCTCGCCTTTCGTCAATTTCATTGTCCGTAGTCACTACATATATAAAAATCACATTTTTATATTGTTGCTATGTATATAAAAATCACATTTTTATAATCACTCTATATGGATGAAAATCACATTTTTATACCGCTACTATATAGACAAAAATTCTATTTTTACATCGCTACTATATAGATAAAAATTCTATTTTTACACCACTACTATATAGATAAAAATTCTATTTTTACACCGCTACTATATAGATAAAAATTCTATCTTTACAACGGTGTTCATATAATAAAGATCAAATCTTTACTATCTATATAATATAAAAATCGTATTTTTATATTCTCTATTAGATAAAAATCATATCTTTAATACTCTCCATTTATAAAAATCATATTTTTTTCCTCGCCATTCATATGATAAAAATTATTTCTTTCCAACGCTTTACAAATTTTACTATTCTATTTTAAAAATATAAACACTCTACAACAAAAAATCTAACCTTTCCTTAAATAAAAATCATTTCTTTACTTACTATGCCAAAACTGATTTTTTTTATAGGTTGCTAAAACTAATTGCTTTAAAATAAAATAAAATAAAAAATAAGGTAAAACTCACTGTTATCGAAGAGGAGAGGCGCAGGGGGGTGTTGCTAGCTGGGGGAGGCGGCGCACATGGTGCAGGTGGCGGCGTAGGCTAAGCAGTGGCGGGATTGGGTGCTTGGCGCGACGGTTTGTGGCTTCGGGGGATTAGGGTTCGGAGGGCGTTAAATCAAAGGAGGAGAGCGACGCGAGGGAAGGGGGGAAGCCGACGTCAACGTTGGGGGGGGGGGGGGTGCGGTGGGTTCGGCGACGGCAGGGGCGGGTGGCGGCGCTCCATCGTTCATCGCGTTTTTTTTCTATTTCTGTTTTGAATCTGACAGGAAAGAGAAAGACGGAGGGGGGGCTTTATTGAAAAGTTTAATTATATTAATTTAATTATCCAAAAAGTAACTTTTTATATCGACCTCGAAATCGAACCCACCGACTGTCGTCTATAGCTAATTACCCTCATTCCGAACACAATGGGATATGTATCATAGGCTGATTCGACTATTTCGATCAGTTTTCGTCAAAATCAAAATATAACTCTATATATTGAATTTGAACGCGCATTTCAATTTACCGGGGCCACATACGGACCTTAAAAAATCCCGAAAAATATTTTCTAGCTTCGTATTGACGATACGGTCCTAACAAAACTAATTTCGTCAAATTCTGAAACCGTTTGAAAAATGGTCATTTTCCAGTCGATTAAAATCAACTGAAACTGGTAAAACACGTTTTACTTCGCCACACTCACATATTGATTCGAAAAATTACGAATTTTGAAACCTTGCAATAACTTGACATTTTGGATCCAACAAAAGTGGTTTCGTCGAAAACCGAGGTCGTTTGCAAAATTTCCATTTTTAAGGGCCAAAATTCCATAGCGACTATTCTGAATTTTCAACTGGGCGTATCTTTTGATCCCCGCTATGAAATTCCAATTTTTCGGATTCGATGGAAAGATATTGTCAAATGGATTCAAATATTTTTGGTTTCACTAAAATCCGGTTTATTTTGCACCCGGTACATTCATTTGAACTTTGAAATCGAATTATCGAACTACCGCGCCATTTTCAATTCCTTTTATAATTATAAATAATTATTTATATTCTAACGACAATCTATATAAATATATACGTTCGAATTCTATTCAAAATAAATTTCTTGTCGTTATTATTTAAAATAATTCATTTTAAACATTCAAAATTCACTAAAATTGCCAAAATAAAAATTTTAAATTGCCTCGGATTTCTGGGTTATTACAATCTCCCCCACTCAAAACTTTCCGTCCCCGAAAAGGAACGAAGCCGAAAGTTGTTTAACTAATCAACTCAACTTTCACTATTTCCATTACGGCCCAAGTTATTCAACTTTTCAGTTTCTAAGAACTTTTCAAATTTTTCAAAAATTTGGCTAACACCCTAAATTTTTGAAAAATTTCGCCATAACCTCCCCTGCACCGGGAGCTTCGAGATATTTCATATAGCCTCCCATGGCCTTCTTCAATCCAAAAGAAAAAGAAAAAGCCTAGCGGCTAGCCAATCGGCTCATAAAATCATCCAAACCCAAAGAAATACAATAAACATGTACCTATTTGTCGGGCAAACAATTTTATTCTTCTGCTCTAGCCTCCTTGCTATGACCTGTTCAATGTAAGTACATGTATATGCATGCAAATACGACAATTTTTCAATACAATTCACTATTTGATCAATTTGGCTAAAGGGTTCAAATTTTAATTAATCAAGCAATAATCAAATAACACAACTAGCAATCAATTAGTTGATTAACGTTTCAAATTCATAATCTTGATACATAGCCCAAAAATCAGATTATTGATGCCAAATCACAACAATAAACCCTATCTAGTTTCGGTTCTCACACCAGTCAATTGGAAATATATAGAAATCTCACTTTCGAAACTCGAAATTAAATACTGGCGATGGTGCCCCGTCACCAGAATTATCCCCGGGCAACTAGAGTGTGATTCTATAACTATCCAGTACATTAAAACTTCGAATACACGTTTGCAAGGCGTATATGCAAAATCTTTATATATTGGATTATCCAAATTAATTTAATATAAATATTCAAATACGTATAAAACGATTTAAATTTCAAAACAAACTTGTTTTCATTTTAAAAATATACTCTTCACACTCGTCCTTGGATACTACTGATCCCATCTCTAACGAGTCATTCCCATTGGATATTACTAATCCAATTTCTGATGAATTCTTTCATTTGGTTCTAACGTGTCTTGTACTCCGAGCTCTGTAAACCAAAGCTCTGATACCAAGCTGACACAACCCGAACTTCCCCGGTAAGCAAAGCCCGGATTGAGTTGAGAACAACACACAAAAGAACGCAGACAGAAGAACATTTTATTGTATATTTCAATAATTCCATCAGAATACAAGAATATACAGAGTATAAATCAATAAAATACATACGATAAATATCAGAGATTACAATAAATTACATACCAGCGGAAAATAATACAATACACAACTAGAAGTAATACACGAATACAGAGCTTTCCGAGTATCGTTCCAGCTGTAAATCAGGATCCTGTGAATATAAATCTGCAAAACCAAAACTACTAGCTGCCCACGTCAAAATAAGGGCACCCAGAGTTTAGGTTAAACCAATAAACTCCAAGTCAGTCATGTGACTGGTGTGAGAACTAAAACAGTTATTAATCTTTATTTTAAAGTTAGGTAAATCAAGGGACCACGCCGTATAACACGGAACGGGTTTCCTCCCAAGAATACCAGTGCATAAAACAACAGCGCAATGCTAAATAAAGAACAATGAAGCTATTATAAGACCCAGGTCCCATCACACAATGCAACGCAAGCCGGAGGATAGGGTTTTTACCTAATAATAGCCAAAGAATGCTTGATACGCTAAAAACAAATCATTTTAAACCGTTATAAGTGCATAGTGTATAAAACAACTTCAAATCATAAGTATCAATCATAGATGGCATAAGTGCCCCATACCACTATGTCGCCGTACTAGGCTCTACAATCAAAACCGCAAAGTCACGTATTTGGAAATTGGACTTCTATCTGTGAACCGAGGCTAAGGACCGTACTCTACCGAATTCGAGACAATCTAGCCCATGTCTCAGACAAGTACTCAGTCAAGCCTTTGGAGCGACATGGCCGGTCCACCGATGTGGATTAAAATGCCTGAACACTGCATTTCCCCACCCTTTGGGGCGTAAATGAGCCAAATGACTCCATCAGCTTCACACAGTCACCGATATATCCGAGGCGCCTCGCAACAGCAACAACCACATAAGTCAAACTCGTCAGGGCATGTAAAACCGCTGACGCCACTTCTAACTAGAAAGAAACGCATGCCCTCCCTGAGGTCCTTCTCCCGTTTCTGTTTCACAACCAGGGTGTGAGGCTCGCGAATCAACGCTACACAAAGCTATGCCACACAGGTCGTGCTTTGATCATCAACCACAAGACTTTTCTTTTCAACAGAAGACTTGATCAATTTACCACTTAGGCATGCCACACAGGCAATTCACTCCATGCGATTGGTATCCGTCAATATATAACCCCTGAGCTCGTACGTCTCAGAGAAGGGCGTTAAGCAAGAGAATAAATTCTCCGCCGCCAAACAGATATATACTTAATAGAAATCAATCACACAGAATAAAATCCAATGTCAAACACACAGTCCATTTACAAGTTTGTTCTGGGTCTGAATGAAACCGGAGGCACCTTGTACATCGCATATCCATCGATCTCCAAGTACGTCTGGACGATCACTAACTGATTCCCTCCTCTTGGGTGTACGGCCCAATCAAGATCATCAGTAATTATCCAAACGACGTGAAGACCTCCGGTCTTCAACCACCGTCTTCATCCTCGACACCACGTCGAATCAGTTATTCAGAATGGGATAAACCCGGTCTTTCTGAATAACTCGCGTATATAATAAACAATTGTTACACAAACATAACATACGCCTCATTCCAATTCATCAGTCACTAACCGTAAATTAGTAAGAGAACAACTCCCTAAATATTAACCCCGAAGGCCGAAACCAACATTAGATCAATACCCAGGAAACCATTCATCTTAACTAATCTTCAGTTAGTTGCTAAATTTCACATTCTTAGGGAGAGGTTCCCATTAATTTTATCAAAGATAAATTCCTTAAATTTATTCTTTAATCTTCTTTTGAATATCAATTCAAACCAAATTATGGTTTATCCAAACTAGTCGGGATTAACGAACCTTACCGAAGTAATCACTTGTTAATTTTCCCAACCCCAACCTATTCATCTCATGAAGTAAAACTGGTAATACTTCATATCTAACACCACGGTGTTATCGGTAAATTCAATTACCTTTTCACGTTCAAATCTAATTAAAGATTTAACTATCGCCTGGAGCAAAACTGGTGATACTCCATTCTCGATCATTTCAATCTAATTAAAGATTCATTAAAACTCCACTTAGTTTTAATCTTTAACCGAGCTAAAGAATCAATGTCGTTTAAAACACGGTTCGCGATAAACCCAAAATCACATTCCATTCTATCAGCTTTTAAATGTAAAATTGCAAGTGAGCAATTCCCTAAGTATTAACCCGAAGGCTGAAACCAACATCAGATCAATACCCAATAAACCATTCAACTTAACTAATCTCCAGTTAGTTTCTGATTTCTTAACTCAGTTGGGTCTAAGAACAGTATTATTGAAGATACCGTTCACGACAACCCAAAATCACATTCCATTAATTATCGGGTTAAATAACAAGTGTTATTTAAAACACCGTCCACGATAAACCCAAAAATCAATTCAAATTCAATTCCAATTAAATACCGTTTAATTGGTACACTTCATTAAATCTAAATAAAAAGATTTAATCTTTTTCTCAACTGGGTTTAAGAACAGTGTTAATGAAGACACCATTCACGACAAACCCAAATCACATTTGATATTAAATACAAGGCTCTGAATAGAAAATATATCGGCTTATATTCAGTATCAAATTCTACGACCAACAAATATTGTATTGGAAATAACGATATAAATATATCTTTCAAATTTCTATAACAATATCTTATAATCACGAAATCCAACATAGAAATATTCCAAAGACAATTTCGATTCAAATCCATTCCAATTCAATTATTGGAAATTCTGGTTACTTTTAAAACCCTTTTAAATCCAACTTATTTATTTAAAAACAAATAAATTATTATTCTAGTTCAAAACTAGTTCATTTCTATAAAAATCTATTTTAATCTTTTCAAATATGGAAATTTTTATCCCAATTCTTCACAAATCATTTCTTATGATTTTACACAAATTATTATTATTTTTAATAATTTTATCAAGGCCCGTACAGTCTATTTCTGTTAACGGCCATCGAACTGCACTTACAACGAACTTTTCCAAATTTGATTTGGATATAATTCCAAATCCAACCGTTAGATTTCTAATTTCTAATATTCTTAGAAAGCTCTTTTCGATACGAACCCAACGGTTCCAGTTTTAGGAGAATCCGACGGTCGGATCTCCCGCATTGTCCATTCGAAGTCAATGGTCAAAATTCGCAAATTGCCGCAGCGCGTTCTATTCAGGCCATAATATATATTATATATATTTCGTCGATTTCCTTTTAAAACGTATTATATAAATATATATATTTCGTCGATTTCCTTTTAAAACGTATTATATAAATCGTTTTAAATTCGTTTTCAAAACGATTTCAACTTCATATTCGATTTCTAGTCAAAATTGAATATATCATCGATATACAAATGATAATATTTTCAAAACATTATATTTTGAAATCACTTCCTTTTCTCTATTCATTATAGAAATGAATAAAATCGATATAAATATCGTTCACGTCAAAGTGGCGCATATCTAACCAGCATGACTTTATATATATATATTTCAATAACTTTGTTATTCTATTCAACAAATGAATATTTTCTTCAACACATGAATTTTTATTTTTCTATTCAACACATGAATTTTCATTTTTCTATTCAACACATGAATATTTATTCTATTCAACACATGAATATTTATTTTCCAAATTGGAATGAGGCCCAATCAATTACCATATAATGTTAATTATATGGATTCTATACAACTCATGTATATAACAGCAATGATAAATAATCAACATCATCTAGAGTGCACCACACAACTGCATTAGCATTAAACATAAATAATTAACGCTTACACAGTCTGTCAACCCATTGATTGACATACAACTAAACAATCGGGATTAGTGTACGTCAAATATCATCCTAATACCCGTATGTGGTTTCAAATCAACAAACACATATTTTATTTGTGCAGTTGGGCGATCTGTAAAATTTATCGTCCCAATCAATATTAGTCAAATCAGTGTATATAAACAAATCGTCCGATTTGTTTATAAATATTTATTTTATATACACGTTAAAAATTATATTTTTAACCATAAAATATTTTTAACTATAAAATATTTTATTTCATTCCACATCACACAATCAAATTTCACAACATATCAACCAAACAAACAAGTCATCCATGGTCTGTGGACGACGGGTGTCGGGTGCTACTAAGCACCGTCTACATCCAAGTATATATTTATAACTAGAAAAGAAAATTTAAAGTGAGAAGTTCTCACCGACTAGCTTAACCAATACACCGCGACTCTTCATATGTAGAAATCTTCGTCGTGCTCGCCTTTCTTCAATTTCATTGTCCATAGTCACTACATATGTAAAAATCACATTTTTATATTGTTGCTATGTATATAAAAATCACATTTTTATAATCACTCTATATGGATAAAAATCACATTTTTATACCTCTACTATTTAGATAAAATTTCTATTTTTACACGGCTACTATATAGATAAAAATTCTATTTTTACACCGCTACTATATAGATAAAAATTCTATTTTTACACTGCTACTATATAGATAAAAATTCTATTTTTACAACGGTGTTCATATAATAAAGATCAAATCTTTACTATCTATATAATATAAAAATCGTATTTTTATATTCTCTATTATATAAAAATCATATCTTTAATACTCTACATTTATAAAAATCATATTTTTTTCCTCGCCATTCATGTGATAAAAAATATTTCTTTTCAACGCTTTACAAATCTTACTATTCTATTTTAACAATATAAACACTCTACAACAAAAAATCTAACCTTTCCTTAAATAAAAATGATTTCTTTACTTACCATGCCAAAAATGATTTTTTTATAGGTTGCTAAAACTAATTGCTTTAAATTAAAATAAAATAAAATAAAAAATAAGGTAAAACTCACTGTTATCGAAGAGGAGAGGCGCAGGGGGGTGTTGCTAGCTGGGGGAGGCGGCGCACATGGTGCAGGTGGTGGCGCAGGCTAAGCAGTGGCGAGATTGGGTGCTTGGTGCGGCGGTTTGTGGCTTCGGGGGATTAGGGTTCGGAGGGGGTTAAATCGAAGGAGGAGAGCGACACGACGGGAGGGGGGAAGACGGCGTCAACGTTGGGGGGGGGGGTGCGGTGGGTCCAGTGGGTCCAGCGCCGGTAGGGGCGGGTGGCGGCGCTCCATCGTTCATCGCGTTTTTTTTTTCTATTTCTGTTTTGAATCTGACAGGAAAGAGAAAGAAGGAAGGGGGCTTTATTGAAAAAGTTTAATTATATTAATTTAATTATCCAAAAAGTAACTTTTTATTTCGACCTCGAAATCGAACCCACCGACTGTCGTCCATAGCTACTTACCCCCATTCCGAACACAATGGTATATGTATCGTAGGCTGATTCGACTATTTCGATCAGTTTTCGTCAAAATCAAAATATAACTCTATATATTGAATTTGAACGCGCATTTCAATTTACCGGGGCCACATAAGGACATTAAAAATTCCCGAAAAATATTTTCTAGCTTCGTATTGACGATATGGTCCTAACAAAACTAATTTCGTCAAATTCTGAAACTGTTTGAAAAATGGCCATTTCCATTCGATGAAAATCAACTGAAACTGGTAAAACACGTTTTACTTCGCCACACTCACATATTGATTCAAAAAATTACGAATTTTGAAACCTAGCAATAAATTGACATCACGAATCCAACAAAAGTGGTTTCGTCGAAAACCGAGGTCGTTTGCAAAATTTCCATTTTTAAGGGCCAAAATTCCATAGCGACTATTCTGAATTTTCAACTGAGCGTATCTTTTGATCCCCGCTATGAAATTTCAATTTTTCGGGTTCGTTGGAAAGATATTGTCCAATGGATTCAAATATTTTTGGTTTCACTAAAATCTGGTTTATTTTGCACCTGGTACATTCATTTGAACTTTGAAATCGAATTATGGAACAACCGCACCATTTTCAGTTCCTTTTATAATTATAAATAATTATTTATATTCTAACGACAATCTGTACAAATATATACGTACGAATTCTATTCGAAATAAATTTCTTGTCGTTATTATTTAAAATAATTCATTTTAAGCATTCAAAACTCACTAACTCTGTCCAATTTTATAATTTTATAATATATTTTAGAATTGATAAATTATTATTAAATATTGTGTGATGGTTGTTTGGATGAATTGCTAATAAATTGGTTGAAATTATAGATACAGTTATATATATACATCGTTGATTATATATTGATTCTATTTATCATGATATCTCATACTGAAATGAAATTGATGTTATTTACAATGATTAACATCTATGAATGCGGGATACGGGTTTGAGGGTTCCAACTGGATTCCTCAAAAAAGTTACTTTTTCTTTCACATATTGTGATATATGATGTGTTGTATGTTCTATGATAGATTTGTTGTGTTTGGATGCTCGAATAGCACTGACCCTAAAATAACTGGTATTTAAATACTGTAATAATATATTCAAATGAAAAGAAAATGAATTTGAGTTTCATAGGGAAAATTTTATTTTTACAAAACAGAAATTGAATTTCAAATGAGCTAGAATATAATAACTTGTTTTTAATAATAAAAAAATAGTAAAATTTACAAACGAAGTTTATATATAAAGTGCAATAATTATCATTGGATAATTTGGAAATGTAAATTCAAGGATGAATCTAAAGGGAAATTAGAAATCGTTTTCAAAGAAAATGATGAAATTTAATCTTACGTTTAGAATGTGAATAGAACTAAAATAAATCCATAAGGACTTATAATTTGAATTTGACTATGTCAAATTGTGTATAAACAATTTACTTCCAAGAAATTATACATAACATAATTCAGATTTTGACAAGATAATTAATATTTGGTTTAAAACCGATATTTTATAATTGAATGTAAAGGAAATATAAAATTATAAAGTTATTAAATAAAATAGACTAGAAAGTTGATGTGTAAACAGGATTTGATAATAAAAGGGGAATGTGAACGAGGAATTATAAAATGACTCGATGGATGGAATTTTAACTTGTAATAATATTCATAATTTAAATCAAAATATATTTAATAAAATGAGTCTAGATTTCTATAAAGGATTCATATTCACATTTTAAAGTGAATAATGGTTTAAAAGCAAGGTTTTGCATATTCAAAAAGTTATAAATAAAATTGGTAATGGTTTGGAAGTAATAAATTCTAAAGTGAATTTAGAATGAAAGTTGAATTTGAGTTGACCTGAACGGTAAATTTAATCTGAAATTTGGAACGTTATTTGAAAGAGAGTTATCGAATAAAGATTATTTGAAAGAGAGTTACCAAATAGAGATTATCTGAAAGAGAGTTATCGAATAGAGATTATTTGAAAGAGAGTTAAACATTGAAATTCGACTATATCGAATTCAGGGAAGTGCTATTTATTTTCCATTTTATCAAAGATTAATTAAGTGTTCATTTATTTTTTAACATTTACTTATTCCAATTAATGAATAAAAGTTATATTTTAAAATTAAACATTTCGATAGCGGAGAATATAACGCTATAGTTATGATCAGTGTTTTCCGTAAAAGAAGTGGATTCTTAAATTGAATCTGAAAGTTGCATAAGCGATGTTTTGTTGATATTTGAAGTTATGAATTTTGTCTATTTCGAAGTTAGAAAAGTTGTTCAGTTAAGGTCTGAGAGGTAAGTATAGACCAACTTGATTGACTTCATTGTTGACTAAAAAATGGTTAAGGTTTGGTAGAGAGGATTGGTTAATGGTACAGTTAGTTAATGAGTGATAAATGGATTGAGTGATCATAACGATGTTTCGTACAACATTCCTTTTAGTCCAAGTAATTGACTTTTGGAAATGTTTTCCAAAGAAAATCAGAGATCTTTTCTAAACATAAAAAATGGAATGATTTGAAATTTGTAAAGAATATGTAAACGTTTTTTTAGTGATTAATAAGTATACCTTCTCTATATGGAAAATGAGAATTCTAGGAAGATATGGAAACATTTTCAGATGTTAATAACATATATTTTACAAATACAAAAAAAATATAGAAAAGATGAATATACGGAAGGTTTTTTTCGAATATGATAAGAGATATTTTCTGGAATATATGTAAAATAAATTGTTTATGATATATGGAAATGTTTTTCAAGAATCCTGAGAGGAAAAACGAGTTTTGAGAAATATCTGGGGATAGATAGGGAATGCAGGAAATAAGAAACGAGAAGTTGGGTAATGATAAATTAATAAGAAGTTAATTTAATGGGACTTGGTATCGCTTGATGCTTGATCAATAGAATTTCCATTTGAAAATATGATCGTTGGTTGTATGGATTTTTTCCTTTGATAGTTAAATAACCGGCTATCAAAGATTTTGGCCCATTTTATATTTCCATTGTCAATACGGGGAGATTGAGATCAGGTTTATTATAAGAAAACTACTCCAATGGGCATAAGCGTTGCAAATCAAATATGCTAAAGATAACTAAAGACAGGGCAAAGTGCAAGGGCTATTCTGTTAATCCGGGGTAAAAATTGCCTAAGATGAATTGATGGTATGGTGCCTTCGGTTGGTCCAATCTCAAGACAACTTGTATGGACGCCTAGCAGATCATCTAAATTGATCTATTAAAACATATTTACATTGGTGGCGAAGGAATTCATTTGTCTAAGCTTTATACCCATGAAAATTTTGGGGAAATCAATAAATGGTTTGTCAGGTTTCACGATGTAGCATTCAAAGTAAATGATTGATTTGGTATTAAAAAGATAAGTATGACCTCAAGCCTCACAATTGGGAAATAACAAAAATCAGGCAGGCAGCATGGCTAAGTGGGTCACTCCCATGAGTGGTTGGTCATGTGTGGCCTGGGTTACATGATGTTTTTGTTGAACCCAGTGTATTCCTCTCTAAAGATACATTATGGGAAGGTGATTCTATAGCTTATCATAGTTGAAAATCCATTACCCCATAAGCGTCCGCGGTTTTGCTAATATACTATATATGTAGAGCGTGAGATGCAAGCGTTGCGCTAGATTATTATTGATTGATTAGACACTATTATAATATTGGAATAGTGTTGATATAAAGAATATTTTGGGTTATCGTAAGGTAAAAACCATTTGTGTTTATGTGTGGGTCGGCCTTACGATTATCCTTTCTTTTAAAAGGATTTTTAAAAGTTAAACTAAGTAGTTAGAGTTTAGTCACACCAGTCCCATGACTGACCCAGAGTTCATTTTATTTTACCCTAAACTCTTGGGTGACTTAATTTGTACGGGCAATCATGTAATCCTATTTTATAGATACACTTGGAGGAGCTTGGAGCAGGTGGCTTCAGCATTAGATATGTACAGTTAATTTCCACTACGTTGTATTGTATTGTAATCTGATGATGGTAAGTATATACAGTTACAGATTTGTAATTTAAAAGTTATGTTACATAATATATTTAATTTGTTGCGTTATTTTATTGTGTTTACTCTGATGTTGTGAGATTGTGATCTTCTTTTCTTCTATTCTAATTTTACTTTCTTTCTAGTTCTCACTGTAGTGTCCCGAAATTCCGGTCCAATTTGAGCTGACCAAATAACACAAGTCCAACCCAAATTACACCGAAAACCAGAAAACTAATAGAAAGAAATTAGAGGGTGAGGATAGATAAGATAGAAACTTAGAATAAAAGAAGAAGAAGAACATACAATACCAGAGTAAACACGAATCTCACAGCGGAACGAATAAATATATTTCATAACATAACTTTGAAATACAAATGTGTACTTGAATATACATATCATTTCCAAAGTACAACACTTACAACACAGCAGAATAACCATAGCTATATAATTCTGAAGCCTCTTGCTCCAACTATTCAAGTATCTGTAAATCCCGACTACTTGACTGCCCGTACAAAATTGGGCACCCAAGATTTTAGGGAAAACAAAACAAAATAAACTCCGGGTCAATCATGTGACTGGTGTGAGTAAACTCAAATTATTTGTTTAAACTTTCAAAATCCTTTTTAAACAAAGGATAATCATAAGACAGATCCACACATAAACACAGATGGTTTTTACCTTACGATAACCCAAATCAAATAATATTATTCTGATATTATAATAATGTCTAACACAAGTAATATCAATCTAGTAGAAACGCTTGCATCTAACGTTCTACATATATAATATACAATCAAAACCACGGGCTCTTATTTGGGGAATGGATTCCAACTATGACAAGGTATGGATCCACCTTCCACTCAGTGTACTCTAGAAGCGATACACTGGAGTTCAACAAGAACATCTTGCAACTCGGCCACACATGACTGACCACTCATTTTGCTTGAGTTTATCGAATATATTGTCACCTTATAGTTGGTAAACCAACATAACCATTCCCGGGTTATACAGAATTGAAAGAAGTACAAATATGAATATTCTCTAGATGGTGACAACATATCCTACTTGGTTGCGAACCACTTAGCCATGCTGCCTGCCCGATTTCTATCATTTCCCAGTTGATGAGGCACGAGGTCAAAACGTATCTTTTAACAGATCACTCCTCCATTTACTTCGAATGCCACATCATCATACCCATCAAATCACAAACTGATTTCCCCAAAAATACCATGGTTATAAGCTAAGAGAAACAAATTCCTCCGCCACTAATGTAAATATGTTTGAAACGATCAACTTACGTGATCTACCAGACATACTCTGTCAAACATTCGTCCATTCAAGTTGTCCTGGGACTGGACAAACCGAAGGCACTATTTCGTACACCCATCTAGGCAATCTCTACCTAGGACTTATACAAAAGCCCTTGCACTTTACTCTGTCTTCAATTTGTCTTCGATCTATTTGATTCGAAACGCTAACGCCCATACGGAGTGGTTCTTTGGATAAGAATCCAACCGGTCTCTTTGTATTGACGACGGAAAAATGGTCAAAACTTTGATAGTCTGTGATTTAACTATCAAAGAAAAACACGTGTGCAAACAACGATATTATTTCCAGATGGAAATTTTATCGATCAATCATCAATTAACATTTATCTCTTTAGTTCATTAATTTACTTATCTCCTGTTTCCATATACTCTAAATTCTTATTTTCTATTATCAGAAAACATTTCTGATTCTTATTTGGAAAACATTTCCAAAACTCCTTCACTGGATTTAAACTTATGTTTAAATCAAATATTGCTATGCCAACTCAAACCATTTCGCTCATTAACTAAATTCACTTAACCATCATTCACTATCAAACCTTACCATTCCTTAGTTAAGAAGGAAGTCAATCAAGTTGGGGTATAATTACCTCTCAGATCTTAACTGAACATTGTTTTAACTTCGAAATAGCCAAAGTTTATCTTTTAAATCTTTAAAAAACTTCCTTACGTAACTCTCTTTCGAATAAATCTCTATTCGATAACTCTTTCCTTCGAATAAACTATATTCGATAATCTCTCTTCTTCGATTAACTCTATTCAATTAACACTATTCGATTAACTCTAATTGATTTACTCTTATCAGTTAGCTCTATTTGATTAACTCAATCTATTAACTCTATTTGATTAACTCTATTGGATTAACTCTATTTGATTTACCCTACTGGATTAACTCTGTAATGACCCGGTATTTTACACTGATCACTGACATAGATGTTAATTAATCGTAAGTACGTATTTTCAAATACGATTTAAAATCTAGACTTTGAATTCCAGAACATGTTAACTCTTGTATAACAGCAATTATAGATGCATATATTACAGCATTTACTAAAAACCATTTTGACACATTTCTTGTATGATAGCACATCTTTGTTAGCGTTGTTTAAATTGATTTTTACACATATGTATGGATAACAACACTTTTTAATAGCAAGTTTTGATGCCATTTTATTTACATGTTTGTTCATTATTTTCAGAGTATTTAAGAATTACGTGTTTGCAAATTTTTGATTAAAAACTTTTAACTTTTGAATTTAAAACATGCCAAAGCCCCTTTTTTTGTTATCAAAGCAATTTCAAAGGAAAGTTCACATGTTCATTAAAATAAAACATGAAAGTACCAATTCCCTTTGCTAGCATGTTCATGAACAAGATGCAAGGTAACACCTACACTAGTAAAAGAGAATCTAGGGAGAGATATTTGGCACATGGAAAATCCTTTTGCATCAAATATATTTCAGTTTTGAGATTTTTTTATTTTCCTTTCATTTGATTTTCTGAAAATACCTTTCTTGTTTCATTTTCCAAAATTTGGCTAATTTGTCAATGAACATATACATAAAAGATATACAAAAAATCATACATAGATACCATGATCTTACCTACACTAGTTGAGTTCAACACCATAGATTTTTAAAGATTTTCCTTGTCCTTTCCATCACATGCCAAGATCAATTTTAGTACAAGGAAATTTCAGATTTTATAAGACCTTGCAAGGCAAGTAAAACTATGTTATGTTTTCATGTTACATCAAAATGGTCATGAGAGATTTTTGTTTGAATACTCAAGGAAAAACTGAACCTATATGATCCTAAAGTGACACTAAAATTTGAGTAAACCAAGGAGAAAGATTTGTGAAAATCTTAGGATGTACATTAGCATCTATTTGTGATATTTTAGGAAAAGATGTGGTGGTTGGCATAGGGGGAAAGAGGCCATGGGCATAGGGGTTTTAGGGTGATCATGGCTAATCTAAGCCATGTGACGGTGCTGTTTGATTTGGTAGAGAAGAGGATTTTTGTTGTTGTTGTCAATCAAAGTGTCAAAACAAATCTCAAAACTGATTTTTATGCTTGTTTTTCAAAAACAGTTTTATTTGCACCAATATTTTAATAATTCTCTACCACTATAAAAAGACCTTAAGCACATACACTTTCACTCACACAAACAGTTTAGTTGGATCAGTAAAGGAGAAGTAAAACCAAGGTTTCAAGCATTTATTTTGGTGAGTAAACTTTGGTGTCATTTTATACTTAATTGTTAATGATCTGATACATGGGTGATATACCTCTGAGTATGATTAAAAATAATGTTGGGACCATATACATGTTTGTATAGGACCACACCCTGTTTCACTTGTTAAAACTATATGCTTTGTTTGGCAATAACCCTCACATCTATGTTTTAGTATACATTCAATTTGACTCCTTTATGAAAGCCTGTTATGTTAAATGTAAGCCACTGCATCTCAACAAATGCACGTATGTCTAGCTGAAACGTATAGTCCCAACTAGATGAGTTCTAAATTTAAGGGATAAATATATTTGCATTACAAAGTCAGTTTTTAGAAATAAACAATTGGGATTTTAATAATTGAAAAATGGGCATAAGAGTTAGTCGTGATGTGGTGCACAACCATTTTGATAATCTGTGTTATTATCATCACGGAAGTAGGTCGAGATAAACGTAATAGCCTAGGCAAATAGAAAAAAAATGCAGTACATTCTTTTTATGAACAAACTGTTAGTTCTATTTAGTCGGGGTTAATTTCGGGACTGTTTGGCAAGCTGCGAAAACAGGGGTTGAGAAAGTGGGAAGTTATTCAGTGAAGTGATCTGTTACATTGTCGACCGCATATAGGCGAAGTCCGGGGTTTGATCTATGGTGAGTGAAGACAGCATGAACCATTTTCTTTTGAAGTAAGGCGTTTGTTTTCGAAACCCAGTTGGAGTGTCTTTTTCTGATTTAGTTGATCGAAGGCGGACTAGAAAGGTTATAACGGTGATGGCGCACTTGTGTGAGTGGTGGAGATAACCGTGTACGGGCGGATGTCCGTGTGCATGTGCACAATGAGTGGTGCACAGTTTTGGGCACTGGAAAAAAAGAAAATGTAGTGAAACATAACTAAAATGCAGAAAAGAATGAAGATTGTGAAGTGGTCTGCAAAGCATTGAAGAGGGGTTGAGTTCGCCAGTCACTGGAAATGGAATAAGTGGCGGGGGAATTGAAATTCACGACAGTAAGGGTAAGCTTGAAAAATTGAGAAGCAACAGGGAAGTAAAGAACAGGAAAGGTGTAACGACCCGGAAAATCTGAACCAATTTAAAAATTTTATTTTAAATAATTTGGTGGGAAAATGCGGTAGAAATTAAAATTTTCATTTTTAAATAATATTAAAGACAGTGAAAATAGTCAATATTCAAATGATCTTTGTTTTCGACGAAACCACTTTCGTTGGAACCGGAATGTCAATTTATTGCTAGATTTCAATTTTTAGAATTTTATGAGTTAGTATGTGAGCGTGGCGAAAGAAAATGCGTTTTGTTCAATTCAGTCAAATTTAAACGACTAAAAAATAGCCATTTTTCAAACGGTCTCAGAATTCGACGAAATTAATTTTGTTAGGACCGTATCGTCATAACAAAGCGAAATATAATTTTTCTGGATTTTTCTGAGTCCCTATGTGGCCTCGGTGAATTTATTTTGCGAACGAATTAATTTAATAAAGAAATTTAAATATTAAAATAAGTAAAACAGGCCACAGACAGCCGTTTGGGCTAACGGGACCTGGCCCGTTGGATTCGGAATATGGGTTATTTGCTAGAGACACCTTCTGCTGTACCGAAATCAGTACGGTTTAAAAGTTATGGTTGTTTTTATAAAATTACACATAAAATAGTATAAAAATGGAAAATACCAAACCCTAAAACACTATTCATCGTCTCCTTCTGTAGCCGCCACCCCCCTATTCAATGGCCGAAATGTCACCACCTTCCTCCCTTAATATCTTCTTCTTCTCTTTGAATTAGAACCCAGTCCTCATCCCACTCCGAAGCTCTCTCTCTCTCTCTCCTCTACATTTCCATACCACCTGATCGTTCTTTGGTGCCTCCATCACCGAGCCACACACCCATAAACCCGCCGCCAAAAGCCCCGTCGCCCTCCCCTTTGGCCCCACCGAGTGGCCCCCTATCCCAGGTGCACGTGCGCCTTGTCGTGCCCTCCGACGCAGGGACATCCGATCGTGCCAATTCATCCCGGTTTGATCGCAAAATTTGAACCCTAGTTCTGAACTGTAGTGAAAAGGGTGCGTCCGTTCATCTGTTAGGTGGAAGAAGGTTAATTCTCTAATTAATTAATTCATTAATTAATTAATATAAAATATTATCCATCTTAATTTAATCATAACTCGTTTGTTCGAACTCGGAATTTGACGATTTCAGGACCGTCGGGATCATAATTCAGAGGGCTATTTTTCTATACTGATTCAGTACAGTTCCGAGCCAGTCTAATTTTTGGCCAAATTCAAAGCGGATCTATTCGGAGTACAATATCTGTGAGAATTCTGATTTATTAAATTAATTATAATTATGAAATCACGATCTGTAAGTTATTATTTTTGATCTACGATGTTGTGATTGTTGTATTGTTGGTAAGATGTGTTGTGATGTCATGATATAGCCATGTTAGTTTAGATCTATAAATTCTGATGTAATCTCTATAAAGTTCTCATCTTTATTATTTTATTTTTATTTCTTTCTAGAAATGAAAAATTGAATTTTTATTCTGATTTACTAAATAAAGTTTGAATTTTTATTTTGTTTTGCAAAATAAAAGAAAGTTAGAATATTTTGAAATAAAATGAAAAAGTTGGATTTATATTTTGATTTACATAATAAAAAGAAAAGTGAATCTTTATTTTGATTAACAAAATTAAAGTTGAATCTTTATTTTGTTTTATGGTTTCTAAAATAAAGAAAGTTCAAATCTTTTTTTTTGATTCACAACATAAATTGAAAAGTTGAATTCTTATTTGGATTAACTAAATAAGAGAAAGGTAAATCTTTACTTTTGATTCTAAAAATAAATGAAAGTTTGAATTTTTATTTTTATTTGCAAAATAAACAAAAAGGTTGAATTTTTATTTTGTTTTATGATTTATAAAATAAGGAAAGTTTAAATCTTTTAAATTTTAATTAAAAGATAAATAAAGATTAGATATTTGATTTTGATTTACAAAATAAAATAAAGATGAGGCCTTTGTTTTGATTCATGAGAATTATACACCAAATCATATGTTGTTGATGTGTGTGTTGACATGAAACCTGACACCGAATTATAGTTTGCCATCGTTATGTTGACATGAAAACTTAAACACTAAATTACATGTATGTTGACACCAAAAACTAAGAAATAAAAGTTCACCTTTTTATTTGCATTTTACAATGCAAATATTACATAGAAAAATAAATTAACTTTTTATTTGAGTTCTCTAATGTGAATAAAACTTAGAAATAAAAGTTCACCTTTTTATTGCATTTTACAATGCAAATATTACATAGGCAAATAAGTTCATTTTTCTTTGTTGTTATGTTCACAACACAAATATAACATGAAATAAAAAGAGTAGTAAAAGAATCATATTTTATTAAGAAATATGATCTACATAAAAAAAACATATTTTTATTAAGAGATATGTTTTACATTTAAAAACATATCGTTAATGTAATATTAGAAAATTTACATTTTTCCTATGTAAAGAAATAGAAAAGGGAAATTTACATTTTTATGTTATAAAAATGAATCAAAGGAAATTTACATTTTTTTGTTATAAAAATGAATCAAAGGAAATTTACATTTCTATGTTATAAAAATGAATCAAAGGAAATTTACATTTCTATGTTATAAAAAAGAAAAAGGAAATTTACATTTTCATGTTATAAAAAAATGAATCAAAGAAAAGTACCTTTTTATGTTATAAAAAAATAAAGTAAAGAAAAAGTACATTTTTATGTTATAAAAATGAATTAGAGAAGAAGTACATTTTTATGTGTTAAAAATGAGTTAGACAAAAAGGACATCTATTTACATTTGGTGTGAGTAAACAAGAAAACTAAAAAGGAATAAAAAGAATTTACTTTATTTACATTTCCTTATGTAAATAGAAAGAACAAGTTTACGATGACATTTTTATTTACAATTTCTTATGTAAATAAAAAGAACATATTTATAATAAAAGCACTTATTTACATTTAGTTAAATAAATAAGGAAATGAAACCATTTATTTACATTGTAGCGTAAATAAATAAGAAGAAGTGAAAATCACATTTATGCACATGTAGAATAAAATAAAAGCACCATTTTAAATAAGTGGATTTTTATTTGCAAACCATTTGCAAATAAAGATATGAATTTAGGAAACACATTTTTATCATCGTGATGAGATGCGATAAAAGAGTAGAAATTAGAAATGTTAATTTTATCGTCACTTAGGGTGAGATAAAAAGAATAAATTAAAATAGTTGAAATCGCTAAACGATTTATATTTATAAATGTTTATATATATTAATATAAATATAAAATTTAACGAAACGCGCGCGGCAGTTCGCGTATCGACAATCGTAACTTTAAACAATTATACCGAAAGATCCGACCGTTGGATTTTCTCCAAACTGGAAGCGTTAGGACCGCATTGGGAAGAGCTTTCCAACGATACGAATTTCACCAAAATCCGACAGTAAGATTCCAGGATAAGTGTAAATCAAAATTTGGTTAAAACAGCGCTAGGGCCGCCCACTGACCCGAAGCGTCGTTTATTTATTTTGAGCTATTTTCAAATAAAAATAGCGATAAATAGTCATAAATATATATGAAATGTTTTAAATGATAATTATGTGACAGTAATTTGAAAAGACCAAGTTTAACTCATTTCAAATAATTGCACGGCGATTAAATCAAAGATATAAGAAGACGATGGTTGAAGACCGGCGATCTTCACATCGAATGGACGACAACTACTGATGCCTTGGACTGACTTGCTCCCAGGACGGGATTGAAGCAGTAGTTGTCCGGACGTATGTGTTGGTCGTGCGGACAAGCGAGCGCCTCTTTGGTGTCTCCGGTTTCGTTCAGACCCAGAACGGACTTGTAAATGAATGCGTGTCTGACGGTGGAATTCATTTCGTGTAATTAAATCGATTTATATTAATATATGCCTGTTTGGTGGTGGAGAATTTATTCTCTGCTTAACACCCTGATATATAGTAATAGTTATCGATCGCATGGCGTGAATTGTCAATGTGGCACGCCAAGATGCAATGATCAAGGCTTTGTTGAAAAGCAGGCCTTGTGGATGACGATCAAAGCATAGCCTGGTTAGGCATAGCTTTGAGTATAGCGTGACTTCGCGAGCCTCATACCCCGGTATGAGTCAAAAACGGGATTAGGACTGCAGGTAGTGCACACGTTTCTTTCTAGCTAGGGGTAGTGTCAGTGCTTAAACTGGCTGGCATTTTACTTATGTGGATGTTGGATTGAGGTACCTCGAGTTTTTATAGGCCGGAAGTGGTCATACTATAGGTTCAAAGGAACCGGGAAGCGTGTGTTCAGGCATAATTAATCCACTACCGTTAGTTGGGGACCGGCCCTGAAGATCCAAGGGTTCACTGCGAGGGATCCTGAGGCATTTGCTAGAGTGTCTCGAATCAGACGATCCCTAGCCTCGATTTCATGATAGAAAACCAATTTCCAATACGACATTTCGGTCTTGATTGTAAACTTATATACGCCGACATAGTAGGATGGGGTATTATGCTGTCTAGGATTGATACATTTATATTGAAGTATTTTAATACTGCTTAGACACTAATGATAATATTAAAATATTATTTTACACGTATTAAGCATGTTTGATCATCATAAGGGAAAACTCTATCCTCCTGTGTGCGTTGCATTGTGTGATAGGACTTGAGTCTTATGATGATTTCATTTTTTTTCAAAAGTCATTTCGTTGTTTTTATATAAACTTTATTAAGTTATGCACTGGCAATCCAATGGAGTAAACCCGTTCCGCGTTAGCGGCGTGGTCCTGTGATTCGCCATAATGTTAGCTAGTATAGAAAGATTTCTCATACCAGTCCCACGACTGACTCGATGTTTGTTTCACTTTGCAAACTCGGGTGCCCTCTCTTTACATGGGCAGCCAAGTTACAGGTTCTTAGGGAGGCATTTTCTGGGTTTGAAGACTACTTGGAAGGAGAAGGAAAAGACTCTCTTTTATCTTTATCTTTTGCTTTTAGAGACTTTATTCTATCTTGGATTTTGATGTACGTTTGGAGTTAGAACTTATTTCCTTTGATTCAGACTTTTATTTTGCTAAGTTGTATTCTGTAAACTGCGTACTCTGTGGTTCTGTTGATGTGATGTTTATGACTTATATCTTTCTGCTGCAATAATTATGTGTTATGATATCATCTGAGATCTGTTGTTGTTATAAATATGTTGTATTCCTAATGATTATCCTTACTTTCGGTCTACGGAAGTTTGGGGTCATCATAAAAGGGGAATTGAGTGGGAAATTTAAGTATGATTTTGATTTAATTGACTTACAATTCATTAGTTATTTGTTTTAAACACTACTTTTAAAAAGCAGTACAAATACTAGAAGTCCTTGTTAAATCTAGTTTATTGCTAATATCAGCTTCGTTTTACCTAAGAGAATCGTGACTGACTGTTGATCGCCGACCGATGTACCCAAACTCAATAGCGGTGTAAATGGCGTAGTGATTGATCGGCACTGCCCTAGGGTATCGCATACGACGATCGTCCATTAACTGTGGTATCTTACGGCAGGAAAGTAAGGCTGCACCAAAGAGTAAACGTGGAAGTGAAATGAACATGAAGATGAGTAAACAACAGGTCTTGCAAATGGTAAACACGGGAGTGGAAACTATGAACTAACATGGACGGATACCAGAACTGGAGGTGTAGAAGATGTTCACAGCAGTCAAGGGATAATGGAAATAAGGTGTAGACATGAAAGTGTAGCATCAGGAAAAAAGGGAAAACAATAAATAAAAAGTGAATGGTTAACAGCAAGTCTAACAACAAGTCTCTGCATTTGTGGGGAGGACTGCGTGGACTTCGGGAACAAGGACGGAGCACTGTAGGCTGGCAGAGGAGCGGACATGAAATTGCAGAAAGGTTAGGAACATCAGTAAGTGGAATAGAATAGTTTAAACAATGGAAATGGAAAGCATGATGTAGTAGCAGGTCTCAACCGTAAAAGGACTGGCTTGTTTCTTTGAATGGATATTTGAAGGCCACGTGGCCATGTTGGAGAGTTAAGGGATTACGGGCCTTAAGGTTTTGGGCTGTTGACATTTTGGGTAACTTTTTAAATCATTTAATTAAAACATAATGGGAAATATGGACGGGTTTTGGGGTATAGGCCGAGGACAGTAAAGAACGTGACTTGCTAAGATAGTTTTGAACCTGGTCTTTTATTTTGAGAAGTACAAATACTTGTGATTGTAGTGGAACCAAAACCCTTGCAAAGCAAAGCTTACACTTATGTAATGAATGATTTTTTTAAAAAAATTCTAAATCACTACTTTAATTAACTTAAATAAAAATTAAATTTAGTAAAGGTTTACTTAAATCATTTTGAAACCAAGGATATGAAAATGTAAAGTGTCAAAATTTACTGCAACTATCGGAAGGTGGTTAGCGACAAGTGAATATGAAAATTTATGATAAGTTGAAATAGATAAAGTATCACGTCAAACCGGGCAGGTGAACAACCGAAAATAATAGTAATAACATATTTAAACTTCTGATTTTATCAACCAAGTGTAACAACCCGGAAAATGCAAGCCAGTTTAAAAATTTTATTTTAGCGAATTTTGATTATTTAAAATGAATTATTTTAAATAATAACGACGAGAAATTTATTTTTAATATAATTAGAACATATATATATTTATATACGTCATCGTTAGAATATAAATAATTATTTATAATTATAAAAGGAATTGAAAATGGCGCGGTAGTTCGATAATTCGATTTCAAACTTCAAATGAATGTACCGGGTGCAAAATAATCCGGATTTTAGTGAAACCAAAAATAATAGAATCTATTTGATAATATCTTTCCAACGAATCTGAAAAATTGAAATTTCATACCGGGGATAAAAAGATATGCCCAGTTGAAAATTCAGAATAGTCGCTATGGAATTTCGGCCCTTAAAAATAGCCATTTTGCAAACGACCTCGGATTTTGACGAAACCACTTTTTTTGGATCCGTGATGTCAAGTTATTGCTAGATTTCAATTTTCATAATTTTTTGAATCAATATGTAGCATGGCAAAGAAAAATGCGTTTGACCAGTTTCAGTTGATTTTAATCGACTGGAAAATGGTCATTTTTCTAACGGTCTAAGAATTCGACGAAACTAGTTTTGTTAGGACCGTATCGTCGAAGCTAGAAAATATTTTTCTGGAATTTTTCGAGTTAGTATGTAACCCCAGTAAATTGAAATGCGCGTTCAAATTCAATATATAGAGTTATATGTTGATTTTGATGAAAACTGATCGAAACGATCGAATCAGTTTAAGATACATATCCCATTGTGTTCGGAATGGGGGTAATTAGCTTGGGGCGACAGTCGTTGGGTCTCGTTTGGAGTTCAATTGCAAAGTCAACCTTTTTGGGATTAAATAGAGAAAATTAAATAAATAAATAATATAATTATAATAGGCCCAAGCCCTTATCTCCCTCCTCTCTCTCTTCTGAAGTCAGATCGATCGAAACAAAAAAAAAGCGGATCTCGTATGACCCGCGCTCTCCTCCAATCGCCAGACGCCGGAGGTGGATGACCCCCCCTCCGATCGACGTTGCGTTGTTGGCCCCGCTTCCCCTCTTCTGCTGTGAACCGATGGAGGAACCTCGACACCCCCCCTGAGCAGCCGTCTCCGATCACCCACCTCGCCTGCGCCACCTACTCGACGCCGTGAAGCCCCCCAGCGCCTCCCCGCTTCGATTCCCCACTTTCCATTTTAACAGTAAGCTTTCTTCTATTTTATTTACTTAATTTCATTTTTTTATATGTAATAATATTTACATAGAGTCAGATTTATATGGATATGAAACATTGAATTAATTCTCAGTTTTTAAAGTAATAAAAATTTGATTTTTAATTATATGAAAATTTTGATTCTTAACTTCGTAAAGAGATGATTTTTAATTCAGTAAAAATACGATTTTTAAGTAAATAAAAATATAATTTTTATATTGTAGAAAGGTTAAAGATATAATTTTTATATTGTAGAAAGGTTAAAAATATAATTTTTATATTGTAGAAAGGTTAGACATATAATTTTTATATTGTAGAAAGGTTAAAGATATAATTTTTATATTGTAGAAAGGTTAAGAATATAATTTTTATAATGTAGAAAGGTTAAAGATATAATTTTTATATTGTAGAAAGGTTAAAGATATAATTTTTATATTATATAAAGAGAAGAAAAATATGATTTTTATATTTGAAAAGGCGAAATCTTTATATTTGAAAAGGCGAAATCTTTATATTTGAAAAGGCGATATCTTTATATTTGAAAAGGCGATATCTTTATATGAAGAATAGCGTGATAAAAATATAATCTTTATTATATGAACACTAGTGTAAAAATAGAATTTTTATCTAAATAGTAGCAGCGTAAAAATAGAATTTTTATCTATATTGTAGCGGCGTAAAAAATAGAATTTTTATCTATATAGTAGCGGCGTAAAAAAATAGAATTTTTGTCTATATAGTAGCGGAGTAAAAATATGATTTTTATATACATAGCAACAATATCAAAATGTGATTTTTATATATGTAGTGGCTACGGGCAACGAAAGTGACGAAAGGCGAGAACAGTGATGATTTCCTACATTAGAAGATTCGTGTCAGTTTGGTATCAGAGCTTTGGTTTACAGAGCTCGAGAACAAGACACATTAGAACCATACGAAAGAATTCATCAGATATTGGATTAGTAATATCCAATTAGAATGACTCGTTAGAGATGGGATCAGTAGTATCCTAGAACGAGTGTGAAGAGTATATTTTTCAACTGAAAACAATATTGTTTTGAAATTTAAATCGTTTTATACGTATTTGAATATTTATTTATATTGAATTTGGACAATCCAATATATAAAGATTTTGCATATATGCGTCATGAACGTATATTCGAAGTTTTAATATACTGGATAGATATAGATTCACATTTTAGACCCCCGGGGATAATTCTGATGATGTTCGGACATCATCAGTATTTTTATTCGTGTATCGAAAGTGTGATATCTATATATTTCCATTAGACTGGTGTGAGAACCAAAACTTATTTAGATAGATTTATTGTTGTGATTTGGCATCAAAACAAGATTTTCAGTATATATATCAAATTATGAATTTGAAATGTTAATTCACTAATTGTTTGCTGGTTGTGTTGTTTGTTTATTTGTTTGATAATTTTGAACCATTTAGCCTAATTGTATCAAATAGTGAACTGTATTGAAAATTGGTCACATTTGCTTGCATATACATGTACTTACATTGAACAGGTCATAGCAAGGAGGCTAGAGCAGAGAAATAAAATTGTTTGCCCGACAAATAGGTACATATTTACTATAATTTGCTGTTTTGTTTGGGTGATGATGATTTTATGAGCCGATTGGCTTTTTCTTTTTCTTTTTGAGATCAGAGGGCCTGTATGGTGATTTCGGGATTTTCCCGGTGCTCCCGGTGCAGGGAAGATTATGGCGAAATTTTTCGAAAATTTAGGGTGTTAGCCAAATTTTTGAAAAATTTGAAAAGTTCTTAGAAACTGAAAAGTTGAAGAACTTAAGCTGTAATTAAAATAAAGAAAGTTGAGTTGATTATAAAACAACTTTCGACTTCGTTCCTTTTCGGGGACGAAAAGTTTTAAGTAGGGGAGATTGTAATAACCCAGAAAATGCGAGCCAGTTTAAAATTTTTATTTTGGCAATTTTAGCGAATTTTGATTATTTAAAATGAATTATTTTAAATAATAGTGACGAGAAATTTATTTTTAATATAATTAGAACGTATATATTTATATACGTCGTCGTTAGAATATAAATAATTATTTATAATTATAAAAGGAATTGAAAATGGCGCGGTAGTTCGATAATTCGATTTCAAATTTCAAATGAATGTACCTGGTGCAAAATAATCCGGATTTTAGTGAAACCAAAAATAATAGAATCTATTTGATAATATCTTTCCGACAAATCTGAAAAATTGAAATTTCATAGCGGGGATAAAAAGATATGCCCAGTTGAAAATTCAGAATAGTCGCTATGGAATTTCGGCCCTTAAAAATAGCCATTTTGCAAACGACCTCGGATTTTGACAAAACCACTTTTGTTGGATCCGTGATGTCAAGTTATTGCTAGATTTCAATTTTCATAATTTTTCGAATCAATATGTGAGTGTGGCAAAAAAAAAACGCATTTGACCAGTTTCAGCTGATTTTAATCGACTGGAAAATGGCCATTTTTCTAACGGTCTCAGAATTCAACGAAACTAGTTTTGTTAGGACCGTATCGTCAATACGAAGCTAGAAAATATTTTTCTGGAATTTTTCGAGTTAGTATGTAACCCCAGTAAATTGAAATGCGTGTTCAAATTCAATATATAAGTTATATGTTGATTTTGACGAAAACTGATCGAATCAGTTTAAGATACATATTCCATTGTGTTCGGAATGGGGGTAATTAGCTAGAGGCGATAGTCGTTGGGTCTCGTTTGGAGTTCAATTGCAAAGTCAACCTTTTTGGTATTAAATGGAGAAAATTAAATAAATAATATAATTATAATAGGCCCAAGCCCTTATCTCCCTCCTCTCTCTCTTCTGAATTCAGATCGATCGAAACAAGAAAAAAAAGCGGATCTCGTATGACCCGCGCTCTCCTCCAATCGCCAGACGCCGGAGGTGGATGACCCCCCTCCGATCGACGCTGCGTTGCTGGCCCCGCTTCCCCTCTTTTGCTGTGAACCGATGGAGGAACCTCGACGCCCCCCCCCCACCCCCCATGAGCAGCCGCCTCCGATCACCGACCTCGCCTGCGCCACCTACTCGACGCCGTGAAGCCCCCCAGTGCCTCCCCGCTTCGATTCCCCCCTTTCCATTTTAACAGTAAGCTTTCTTCTATTTTATTTACTTAATTTCATTTTTTTTATATGTAATAATATTTACATAGAGTCAGATTTATATGGATATGAAACATTGAATTAATTCTCAGTTTTTAAAGTAATAAAAATTTGATTTTTAATTATATGAAAATTTTGATTCTTAACTTCGTAAAGAGATGATTTTTAATTCAGTAAAAATACGATTTTTAAGTAAATAAAAATATAATTTTTATATTGTAGAAAGGTTAAAGATATAATTTTTATATTGTAGAAAGGTTAAAAATATAATTTTTATATTGTAGAAAGGTTAAAGATATAATTTTTATATTGTAGAAAGGTTAAAAATATAATTTTTATATTGTAGAAAGGTTAAAGATATAATTTTTATATTGTAGAAAGGTTAAAGATATAATTTTTATATTATAGAAAGAGAAGAAAAATATGATTTTTATATTTGAAAAGGCGAAATCTTTATATTTGGAAAGGCGAAATCTTTATATTTGAAAAGGCGATATCTTTATATTTGAAAGGTGATATCTTTATATGAAGAATAGCGTGATAAAAATATAATCTTTATTATATGAACACCGGTGTAAAAATAGAATTTATATCTATATAGTAGCGGCGTAAAAATAGAATTTTTATCTATATAGTAGCGGCGTAAAAATAGAATTTTTATCTATATAGTAGCGGCGTAAAAAATAGAATTTTTATCTACATAGTAGCGGCGTAAAAAAATAGAATTTTTATCTATATAGTAGCGGAGTAAAAATATGATTTTTATATACATAACAACAATATAAAAATGTGATTTTTATATATGTAGTGGCTACGTGCAACGAAAGTGACGAAAGGCGAGAACGGTGATGATTTCCTACATTAGAAGAGTCGTGTCACCAAGGGTGTTTTCCATTTTAGAAAGAAAGGGAATGATATAAATATTTACTACGAATAAATATGAACACTAAAAGTTTTTTTTTTGAAATAATAATTTGTCCTATTTAAATATCATTTGTCCTTAAAGGATTTAACGTGGATCATTTCGAGGAATCCAGATATATAGTCCACCTCGATTCGATTTTTACGCTGCTAATAATAATTATCAAAAGTGTGAAATGGCATATAAACAAGCTAACATTTTGAGTGAAATACCGTGTGCGACGCACACAGTTTAGTTGTTCATTTATAGAAGATAGTCGAAATGTCTGGATTTAAACAATGCAAACATATACTGTTCTGTTTGGCGGAAACTCCTAAATAAAGGATATATAAAATGAATTATACTTAATAAGATTCATTTTAAGCTGATAATTATTTATTTAAGCAAATATTGAACTCTGTTCTTTAAGTATCGACTAACCGTAAAAGACATTACGCTAATCATTTCGAAGAGGCCGAAATCATATTCCACTTCGATATTATTTATACATCACGTATCAGAGATTATTGAAGATATTTGAAGACGGCGATATACAAGGACTATTCTTGAATAGTACCTTCGGTTTGTCCAGTCCTAGGACAACTTGTATGGACGAATATCTGACAGAGTATTTCAAAAGGAATTACGTACGTTGTTTTCTTCAAACGTACCAGTTGCTTGCACAGAAGGGAAACTTCTTTAGCCTGATAACCAGAGTATTTTTGTGGAAATCAATTAGTGTTTTCCGATGGATTTGACGATGTGGCATTCAAAGAAAATAAACAGTGATGATGGAAAGGTAAGTCTAGCCTCAAGCCTCACACCCAGGAAATGATAAAATTCGGGCAGGCAGCATGGCTATGTGGGTCCCTCCCATAAGGGTGTAGCATCACCTATCTAGAGAAATTCCTTTTGTTTCTTAATCTATTGATTCTGCCATTTGGGAATGGTTGCCGTACACAACCATTGGTGATATACATTCGATACACTCAAGAGAAATGAGTGGTCGGTCATGTGAGGGTCGGGTTGCAAGACATTCTGGTTGAACCTAGGTGTATTTTCCTTTAGAGATTTATCATCGGAAGGTGGTCCCATACCTTGTCATAGTTGGAAATCCAATTTCTATAAGCGCCAAGCAGTTTTTATTTGTATACTATATTGGAGAATGTGAGATGCAAGCATTCTTCTAGATTCTAATTTATTTGTGAAAACACTAGACACTATGATAATATCTGATTTAAAGTATACAAAGTGTTTTGATCTCATAAGGTAAAAACCCGTTTCGTATTTACGGCGTGGTCTTATGAGATATTTTTATTTGTTTTTAAACTGTTTACTCATACCAGTCCCTTGACTGACCCGGAGTTTATTTTTCTGTGTTTCCCTTAAACTCTTGGGTATTCATAACACTTGTTATGAATAGACAAGTGAATCAAGATTTGGATAAACTTGTGAAGCTGGAATGAAGATTTTGCTATGTGTTGGTCCATCTATCTACTGTATAATTAAGTCTGTCAGTTGATCATCTATGATATGTATAATTACTGATGTACTATGAACGCGTTGTTTCACTAGATTTTGTATGCTCTGATGTAATATATTCCGCTGTGAAATGTTATAAAGTATTATCTTTTGTAAAAATTCCGCTGTGAGATTCTGATGTTTCTGTGTTTTATCTTCTATCTATTCTTAATTCTTATTAATGGCACGACTTCCGATGTGTTCGAAAGTTGGGTCGTTACAGTTGGTATCATAGCTTAGGTTACTGATTACCTAGGCTTTGGGTGAGTGTGAAAGAGCATATTTTTATATAAATTTAAAATAAATTTAAAATTGATCAACTTGAACGATATACCGAAGATAGTTATATCCGATCAAGTCTGGATTGACGACCTGTTATATTCAGGTGATTAAAATGAGTAACCGAGGACGAAGAGGTCAAGCTAGTGGAATTTCCACTACTACTGGTCGTAATACTGGATCCTAGGATCAAGGAGAAACTGTGGCGGAAGTTCTACCAGTCCGGCAGGATAAAAGGAGTTAATTAACTAGGGTCAGCCTCAAGATAAATTAAATATGGTTGGATTAAATAAGGATAATATCCAATCATATTGATACCGGAAATTGGGACAGAATTCTAAATTGAAGTAAAATTTGGATTTCCCGAAATTATGGATGGACTGAAGTATTCATTGGATATGAACTAAAGAAATGTGAACTGGTCGATTTGTGAAATCAGATCATATTTATGAGTCTCGAAATGGAGATCGTTAAGTACATGAATAAAGATTTTGGGTAATACTTAACGGAGTTAAAAAAATGGAATGATGAGTTAGAAAGGGAATTTGGGCAGATATTTTTGGTTTGAATTTGATATTGCAGATATGTGTTTATATATATAAGTCGATAACGCTAATCTACTGTCTACAAATTTCGGGGACGAAATTTTTATAAGGGGGTAGAATGTAATGACCCGGTATTTTACACTGATCACTGACACAGAAGTTAATTAATCATAAGTACGTATTTTCAAATACGATTTAAAATCTAGACTTTGAATTCCAGAACATGTTAACTCTTGTATAACAACAATTATAGATGCATATATTAAAGCATTTACTAAAAACCATTTTGACACATTTCTTGTATGATAGCACATCTTTGTTAGCATTGTTTAAATTGATTTTTACACATATGTATGGATAACAACACTTTTTAGTAGCAAGTTTTGATGCCATTTTATTTTCATGTTTGTTCATTATTTTCGGAGTATTTAAGAATTACGTGTTTGCAAATTTTTGATTAAAAACTTTTAACTCTTGAATTTAAAACATGCCAAAGCCCATTTTTTTGTTATCAAAGCAAGTTCAAAGGAAAGTTCACATGTTCATAAAAATAAAACATGAAAGTACCAATTCCCTTTGCTAGCATGTTCATGAACAAGATGCAAGGTAACACCTACACTAGTAAAAGAGAATCTAGAGAGAGAAATTTGGCACACGGAAAATCCTTTTGCATCAAATATATTTTCAGTCTTGAGATCTTTTTATTTTCCTTTCATTTGATTTTCTGAAAATACCTTTCTTGTTTCATTTTCCAAAACTTTGGCTAATTTGTCAATGAACATATACATAAAAGATTTACAAAAAATCATACATAGATACCATGATCTTACCTACACTAGTTGAGTTCAACACCATAGATTTTTAAAGATTTTCCTTGTCCTTTCCATCACATGCCAAGATCAATTTTAGTACAAGGAAATTTCAGATTTTATAAGACCTTGCAAGGCAAGTAAAAATATGTTATGTTTTCATGTTACATCAAAATGGTCATGAGAGATTTTGGTTTGAAAACTCAAGGAAAAACTGAACCTATATGATCATAAAGTGACACTAAAATTGGAGTAAACCAAGGAGAAAGTTTTGTGAAAATCTTAGGATGTACATTAGCATCTATTTGTGATATTTTAGGAAAAGAAGTGGTGGTTGGCATAGGGGGAAAGAGGCCATGTGCATAGGGGTTTTATGGTGATCATGGCTGATCTAAGCCATGTGATGGTGCTGTTTGATTTGGTATAGAAGAGGATTTTTTGTTGTTGTTGTCAGTCAAAGCGTCAAAACAAATCTCAAAACTGATTTTTATGCTTGTTTTTCAAAAATAGTTTTATTTGCACCAATATTTTAATAATTCTCTACCACTATAAAAAGACCTTAAACACATACACTTTCACTCACACAAACACTTCAGTTGGATCAGTAAAGGAGAAGTAAAACCAAGGGTTCAAGCATTTTATTTTGGTGAGTAAACTTTGGTGTCATTTTATACTTAATTGTTGATGATCTGATACATAGGTGATATACCTCTGTGTATGATTAAAAATAATGTTGGGACCATATACATGTTTGTGAAGGACCACGCCCTGTTTCACTTGTTAAAATTATACACTTTGTTTGGCAATGACCCTCACATCTATGTTTTAGTATACATTCAATTTGACTCCTTTATGAAAGCCTGTTATGTTAAATGTAAGCCACTGCATCTCAACAAATGCACGTATGTCTAGCTGAAACGTATAGTCCCAACTAGATGAGTTCTAAATTTAAGGGATAAATATATTTGCATTACAAAGTCAATTTTTAGAAATAAACAATTGGGATTTTAATAATTGAAAAATGGGAATAAGAGTTGGCCGTGGTGTGGTGCATAGCCATTTTGATAATCTGTGTTTTTATCATCATGGAAGTAGGTCGGGAATAACATAATAACCTAGGCAAATAGAAGGAAAAAAACAGCAGTACATTCTTTTTATGAACAAACTGTTAGTTCTATTTAGTCGGGGTTAATTTCGGGACTGTTGGGCAAGCTGCGAAAGCAGGGGTTGAGAAATTGGGAAGTTATTCAGCGAAGTGATCTGTTACATTGTCGACCGCATATAGGCGAAGTCTGGGGTTTGATCTATAGTGAGTGAAGACAGCATGAACCATTTTCTTTTGAAGTAAGGCATTTGTTTTAGAAACCCAGTTGGAGTGTCTTTTTCTGATTTAGTTGATCGAAGGTGGACTAGAAAGGTTATAATGGTGATGGCGCACGTGTGTGAGTGGTGGAGATAACCGTGTACGGGCGGATGTCCGTGTGCATGTGCACAGTTTTTGGCACTGGAAAAAAAAGAAAATGTAGTGGAACATAACTAAAATGCGGAAAAGAATGAAGCTTGTGAAGTGGTCTGCAAAGCATTGAAGAGGGGTTGAGTTCGCCAGTCACTGGAAATGGAATAAGTGGCGGGGGAATTGAAATTCACGGCAGTAAGGGTAAGCTTGAAAAATTGAGAAGCAACAGGGAAGTAAAGAACAGGAAAGGGGAATTGAGTGGGAAATTTAAGTATGATTTTAATTTAATAGACTTACAATTCATTAGTTATTTGTTTCAAACACTACTTTTAAAGAGTAGTACAAACACCAGAAGTCCTTGTTAAATCTAGTCTGTTGCTAATATCAGCTTCGTTTTACCTAAGAGAATCGTGATTGACTGTTGATCACCGACCGATGTACCCAAACTCAATAGTGGTGTAAATGGCGTATTGATTGATCGGCACTGCCCTAGAGTATCGCACATGATGATCGTCCGTTAACTGTGGTATCCTACGGCAGGAAAGTAAGGCTACACCAAAGAGTAAACGTGGAAGTGAAATGAACATGAAGATGAGTAAACCGCAGGTCTTGCAAATGGTAAACACGGGAGAAGAAACTATGAACTAACATGGACGGATACCAGAACTGGAGGTGTAGCAGATGTTCACGGCAGTCAAGGGATAATGGAAATAAGGTGTAGACATGAAAGTGTAGCATCAGGAAAAAAAGGGAAAAAAATAAATAAAAAGTGAATGGTTAACAGCAAGTCTAACAACAAGTCTCTGCATTTGTGGGGAGGACTGCGTGGACTTCGGGAACAAGGACGGAGCACTGTAGGCTGGCGGAGGAGCGGACATGAAATGGCAGCAAGGTTAGGAACATCAGTAAGTGGAATAGAAAAGTTTAAACAATGGAAATGGAAAGCATGATGTAGTAGCAGGGCTCAGCCATAAAAGGACAGGCTTGTTTCTTTGAATGGATATTTGAAGGCCACGTGGCCATGTTGGAGAGTTAAGGGATTACGGGCCTTAAGGTTTTGGGTTGTTGACATTTTGGGTAACTTTTAAAATCATTTAATTAAAACATAATGGGAAATCTGGACGGGTTTTGGGGTATAGGCCGAGGACAGTAAAGAACGCGACTTGCTAAGATAGTTTTGAACCTGGTCTTTTATTTTGAGAAGTACAAATACTTGTAATTGTAGTGGAACCAAAACCCTTGCAAAGCAAAGCTTACACTTATGTAATCAATGTTTTTAAAAAAAAAAAAATCTAAATCACTACTTTAAATAACTTAGATAAAAATTAAATTTAGTAAAGGTTTACATAAATCATTTTGAAACCAAGGATATGAAAATGTAAAGTGTCAAAATTTACTGCAACTATCGGAAGGTGGTTAGCGACAAGTGAATATGAAAATTTATGATAAGTTGAAATAGATAAAGTATCACGTCAAAGCAGGCAGGTGAACAACCGCAAATAATAATAAAAACATATTTAAACTTCTGATTTTATCAACCAAGGGTGTTTTCCATTTCAGAAAGAAAGGGAATGATATCAATATTTACTACTAATAAATATGAACACTAAAAGTATTTTTTTTTGAAATAATAATTTGTCCTATTTAAATATCATTTGTCCTTAACGGATATTAACGTGGATCATTTCGAGGAATCCAGATATATAGTCCACTTCAATTCGATTTTTACGCTACTAATAAGGATTATCAAAGGTGTAAAATGGCGTATAAACAAGCTAACATTTTGAGTAAAATACCGTGTGCGACGCACACGCTTTAGTTGTTCATTTATAAAAGATAGTCGAAATGTCTGGATTTAAACAATGCAAACATATACTGTTCTGTTTGGCAGAAGCTCCTAAATAAAGGATATATAAAATGAATTATACTTAATAAAATTCATTTTAAGCTGATAATTATTTATTTAAGCAATATTGAACTCTGTTCTTTAAGTATCGACTAACCATAAAAGACATTATGCTAATCATTTCGAAGAGGCCGGAATCATATTCCACTTCGATATTATTTATACGTCACGTATCAGAGATTATTGAAGATATTTTAAGATGGCGATATACAAGGACTATTCTTGAATAGTACCTTCGGTTTGTCCAGTCCTAGGACAACTTGTATGGACGAATATCTGACAGAGTATTTCCAAAGGAATCACGTACGTTGTTTTCTTCAAACGTACCCGTTGCTGGCAGAAGCGAAACTTCTTTAGCTTGACAACCAGAGTATTTTTGTGGAAATCAATTAGTGTTTTCCGATGGATTTGACTATATGGCATTAAAAGAAAATAAACAGTGATGATGGAAAGGTAAGTCTAGCATCAAGCCTCTCACGCAGGAAATGACAAAAATTGGGCAGGCCGCATGGCTATATGGGTCGCTCCCATTAGGGTGTAGCATCACCTATCTAGAGAAATTCCTTTTGTTTCTTAATCTATCGATTCTGCCCATTCGGGAATGGTTGCCGTACACGACCATTGGTGATATACATTCGATACACTCAAGAGAAATGAGTGGTCGGTCATGTGAGGGCCGGGTTGCAAGACGTTCTGGTTGAACCTAGGTGTATTTGCCTCTAGAGATACATCATCGGAAGGTGGTCCCATACCTTGTCATAGTTGGAAATCCAATTTCCATAAGCGCCAAGCGGTTTTTATTTGTATACTATATAGGAGAATGTGAGACGCAAGAATTCTTCTAGATTCTAATTTATTTGTGAAAACACTAGATACTATGATAATATCTGATTTAAAGTATACAAAGTGTTTTGATCTCATAAGGTAAAAACCCGTTCCGTATTTACGGCGTGGTCTTATGAGATATTTTTATTTGTTTTTAAACTGTTTACTCATACCAGTCCCCTGACTGACCCGGAGTTTATTTTTCTGTGTTTCCCTTAAACTCTTGGGTATTCATAACGCTTGTTATGAATAGACAAGTGAATCAGGATTTGGATAAACTTGTGAAGCTGGAATGAAGATTTTGCTGTGTGTTGGTCCATCTATCTACTGTATAATTAAGTCTGTCAGTTGATCATCTATGATATGTATAATTACGGATGTACTATGAACGGGTTGTTTCACTAGATTTTGTATGCTTTGATGTAATATATTCCACAATGAAATGTTATAAAGTATTATCTTTTGTAAAAATTCCGCTGTGAGATTCTGATGTTTCTATGTTTTATCTTCTATCTACTCTCAATTTTTATTAATGGCACGACTTCTGATGTGTTCGAAAATTGGATCGTTACAAACTCTATTCAATTAGCTCTAAATAATTTACTCTTATCAATTAACTCCTTTCGAATAAACTATATTCGATTAACTCCTTTCGAATAACTAATATTCGATTAACTCCTTTCGAATAACTAATATTCGATTAACCCCTTTCGAATAACTAATATTCGATAATTCCATTCGAATATCTAATATTCGATAATTTCTTTCTCTATTCGAATAAATTATATTCGATTAATTCTCTTATTCGAATAACCTTATTCGATAACTCATTCTTCGAATAAACTATATTCGAATAACTCTAATCCGACTAACTCTAATTCGATTAACTCTATTCGAATAACAAATATTCGACTAACTCTTGTTCGGTTAACTCTATTCGAATAACTCTAGTTCAATTTAACTCTAATCGATTAACTCTAATTGATTAACTTTAACTGGTTAACTCTAACTCTAATCGATTAACTCTAACTCTAATCGATTAACTCCTCTAACTCATTTTGATTAACACATTTTGATTAACTCCCTTGATTAACTCTACGTCCACATTCAGTTTCAAATATCGATGTTGAAATCGATTCTTACTTCTCTATATAAGCCCTGACTTATATATTCTGTTTGTCCAATGATAAATATTTTATTTAATTTATAAAATATTATTCATAAATTAATCTTCTCAATCTATCGGTTACAACAGATTCTATTTAAAATCTTTGCTTTAAACCCATATCATGTTATACTGGTGTGCGAAGCGCGGGTCTAAACTTTCTTGATGTAAAATTCTATTCATTTGCCAAATATTTCCTTATATGACATTCTTTTTCATTTCCCAATAAATCCATTTTATAACTCTATTTATTTTCTAGATAAACATTTCCTTTTTTATAACTCTATTTATTTTCTAAATAAACATTTCTCCTTTTTATAACTCTATTTATTAATGTTTTACCAATATTTCTCTTTCTTTTTTATTTGTAAATGTTATACAAATATTTCTCATTCTGTTTTATTTGTAAATGTTTTACAAATATTTCTCTTTATATTTGTTTTACAAATATTTCCCTTTATATTTGTTTTACAACTAATTCCCTTAAATATTTGTTTTACAAATAACTTCCTTTATATTTGTTTTACAAATAATTTCCTTTATAAAATCCCTTGATTTTATAAATATTCCTTCATATAAAATCCTTTGATTTTGTAAATATTCTATTCCAATATACAGTTTGAAATCTTCCTTCTATATAAAATCTTTCGATTTTATATAATATTTTATTTCAATATAGTTATTGAAAATTTCCTTTTTCATCCCAGGGTTTTCTTACGGTATTTAAAATACCAAACAACAGCGATCGATATCATTCAAACTCACATAATCAACAATAGATTATATATCACATCATATATCACAATATATAAAACAAAATAGTACTTTATAACAAAATAGTACTTTATATATTGAGGAACCCAGTTGGGTCCCTCCAACCTGTTTCCCTGCATCACATATGTTAAACAATATAATTAACATCGATTTCATTTCACTATGAAGTATTCTGCTAAACATAATTAATATTTGATTAACGATTTATATATATATCGTTATCTATAATTTCAACCAATACATAAGCAATTCAACCAAACAGTTAACAAACAACAATCAACAGATCATTATCAGTTCTAAGAATACGTTATAAAAATATAACTATTCAGAGTTGGTGAGTTTTACTCACATTAGACGATCATCATTAATAACGATAACCATCGCTTGATTTGATTCTGACAATTTATTTCACTGTAAATTGTAACGAGCTTCGATTCGCTCCCCGTCAGTTCCATTGTGAAGCCACCGTTCATACGATCCCAGCGGATCTTGTATCGCGTGATTCTGATAATGTATGGAAAAGTTAATGGCTTTACAAGTGTGGTGCACATATAAAGGTTATTCACTATATAGACTACATAATTAAATCGATCCTTAATCACCTTCTTTCAATTCCTAAACCATGTTTCAATTGTCTAAACTACCCCTCATCCTCCTTCTACAACAGCGCACCAGTTCACATGCCACATACCTTTCCCTCTAAACATTCCTTCTCCCATTCATAAAAACCCAATAGAAATTTCCGACACTTCTTTATTAATAAATATTTAATAAATTAGAAAACCTTAATCAAGTCTTAATCCAAATTAGGTTGCGCCTAATTCTCCTTCTCCACCGAAATAAAACACGAGCTACTCCTTGCGTTTCAACATCCATTACCGATGATTTTAGCTCCACCACTCCCTACGTCCAATCACCGATCATCATTTGAACATCACCATTAAAATCTCCATAAAAAACCCTTCATCCCAGTCATCATCGCTTCCACCAACCACTGGAGTCGCCATTGCTCGATCCTCCCCCCGACATCCTCCACCTATGATGCCAACTCGCCCTACGTGCTGACCCCAAAAGTGAACCCAGGTTGCCAGGATTTGGCCCTAACCAAAAACCGATCAACTAGAAAATACTGACTCTCACTGTAATAAAAACTAGCGAACCATGATAGTTCGAACCCAATAGAATCCACATAGAAGTGGAGAGAAACACTCCAGAAATCTAGAAACAGTACTAGTTTCGTCGATTACAAACCCAAATTCGAGAATCGGATAACCCAAATTGACCGCATAAAATTTCCAACGAACAATACTTGTTCGGATGCTTTAAAATACATATCAGATAGGAGAGGATGATCTCAGGAATTCCAATACATAAGTTAGAGATTTATAGGCTTTTCTATAATTTCTTGTGGTTTTTCGAGAGCACGATTTGTTGTGGAGGAAGAAATGTTGGCGCCTACCATTCTTCGACTGAAAATTAGGGTTATAGGATGTATTATATTTATATACTTTTAGTTGGATGAGTGTGGATCTTTTGAAGGCCACACTTTCCTTTTGTTTGTGATTTAGAGGATGCCACGCCTTCACTTGTTTGTGGCTGAGAGAAATTTAGTGCGTGCTTCCTTTTTGACTGCGAAAATAAACCCCTTTCTCTTAGCTAAGAAATAGCGTATCCCATTACGTAGTATTTTGTTTACATACGAGTTGTAATAACCCGGAAATCTGGGCCAATTTAAAAAAATTATTTTGGCAATTTTAATGAATTTTGAATATTTAAAATGAATATTTTAAATAAAAACGACGAGAAATTTATTTTGAATGGAATTTGAACATATATATTTATATAGATCGTTGTTAGAATGTAAATATTTATTTATATATATAAAAGGAATTGAAAATGACGCGGTAGTTCGATAATTCGATTTCAAATTTCAAATGAATGTACCGGGTGCAAAATAAACCGGATTTTAGTGAAACCAAAAATATCTGAATCCATTGGAGAATATCTTTCCAAAGAATCCGAAAAATTGAAATTTCATAGTGGGGATCAAAAGTTATGTCCAGTTGAAATTTCAGAATAGTCGCTATGGAATTTGGGCCCTTGAAAATAGCCATTTTGCAAACGACCTCGGTTTTCGAAGAAACCACTTTTGTTTGATCCGCGTGTCAAACTATTAATAGGTTTCAAATTTCAAAATTTTTCGAATCAATATGTGAGCGTGGCAAAGGAAAACGCGTTTGACCAGTTTCAGTTGATTTTAATCGACTGGAAAATGACCATTTTTCAAACGGTCTCAAAATTTGACGAAATTAGTTTTGTTAGGACCGTATCGTCAATAAGAAGCTAGAAAATATTTTTCTGGAATTTTTAGAGTCCGTATGTGGCCCCGGTAAATTGAAATGCGCGTTCAAATTCAATATATAGAGATATATGTTGATTTTGTCGAAAACTGATCGAAACGATCGAATCAGCTTGCGATACATATCCCATTGTGTTCAAAATGGGGGTAAAACGCTAGGGATGATAGGTGGTGGGTCTCGTTTCGAGTTCGAGATAAAAAGTTACTTTTTAAAATTAAAATAATAAAAAAAATATTCCTTTACATTAAGCCCCCCTTCTTTATTCTCTCCCTCCTTTTTATTCAGTAAAAAGAAAAAAGAAAAAAAATGTCGCCCTACCCACGAACACCACCCCCCCTCCATCGTCACCGCCGCCTCAGACGCGGAGCCCCCTCCCTCTCCTCCTCTCGCCGCGAGCCACCCAGACCCCCCTCCCCACTTCCAAATCTAACGTCGCCTGTCCACCCGCCCACTTCCAAATTGAACGCCGCCTGCCCCCCGACCCACCTCCAGCACCGCCTCAGGCGGTAGAGCCACTCCCCCGGCCGTCCTCTCCGTTGTGAACCCTTCCCCCCTTCAAAACAAAGGTAAAATTTAATTCAATCTTTCAATTATTTATTTTATCTAATGCTGTAAAATAAAATGAAGGGTTTTATTTATATACGATAGTGAAGTGAGAAAGGTTTGCTTTTTATTTTAAAGAAAGGTTTGATTTTTATCATGTGAAGAACAAAATAGAAACAAGATTTGTATGTATATAGATTTGGAATGTGATAGCCCGTAACTTCCCCGGTAAGGAAAGCCCGGATTATCTTGAGAACACTACAAAATAGAACGCAGACGGAAGAACATTTCATTGTTTATTACAACAATTCCATCAGAATACAAGAATATACAGAGTATGAATAAATATTACACAGAAAATATCAGAGATTACAATAAATTACATAGCAGCGGAAAAACAATACAAAACACAAATGAAAGTGATACACGGATACAGAGCTTTCCGAGCATCGTTCCAGCTATAAATCAGGATCCTGTGGATATAAATATGCAAAACCAAAACTACTAGCTGCCCGTGTGGAAAATAGGGGCACCCATAGTTTAGGTTAAAACAATAACCTCTAGGTCAGTCATGTGACTGGTGTGAGAACTAAAACCGTTATTAATCTTTATTTTAAAGTTCGGTAAATCAAGGGACCACGTCGTGTAACACGGAACGGGTTTCCTCCCAAGAATACCAGTGCATAAAACAAACAACGTAATGCTAAATAAAGAAAAATGAAGCTATTATAAGACCCAGGTCCCATCACACAATGCAACGCAAGCCGGAGGATAGGGTTTTTACCTTATAATAGCAAAAGCGTGCTTGATACGTTTAAAACACATTATTTTGATATTACTATAAGTGTATAGTGTCAAAACAATTTCAATCATAAATATCAATCATAGGCGGCATAAATGACCCATACCACTATGTCGCCATACTAGGTTCTACAAATAAAACCGCAATATTACGTATTGGAAATTGGATTTCCATCATGAGTCGAGGCAAGGGGCAAGCTCCTCTCCGTTCAAGACACTCTAGCAAATGTCTCAGGACCCTACTATGATCCTTGGATCTTCAGGGCCGGTCCTCACCTAACTTTGGAGGATTAGTTATTCCTGAACACACGTTTCCCGGTCCTAACAGACCTATATCCGAGGCGCCTCGCATTCCAACAACCACACAGGTGAAAAGTATACAAATGTCAGGGCTGGTAGGTCACTGACACCACCATAGCTAGAAAGAAACGTCGTGCTCTCCCTGCAGTCACTATCCCGTTTTTGACTCATACCGAGGTGTGAGGCTTGCGAATTCATGCTGTACACAAAGGTGCGCCACACAGGCCGTGCTTTGATCATCAACCACAAGACTTTGCTTTTCAACGGAAGCCTTGATCATTTGCCACTTAGGCGTGCCACACAGGCAGTTCACTCCATGCGATTGATGTCCATCGATATACAACCTCTGAGCTCGTACGTCTCAGAGAAGGGCGTTAAGCAAGAGAATAAATTCTCCGCCGCCAAACAGATGTATATTTAATAGAGATCAATCAACACAGAATAAAATCCAATGTCAGACAAACAGTCCATTTACAAGTTTGTTCTGGGTCTGAACGAAACCGGAGGCACTTTCCTCGCATATCCATCCATCTCCAAGTACGTCTGGACAATCACCAACTGATTCCCTCATCTTGGGTGTATAGCCCAATCAAGATCATCAGTAATCACCCAAATGATGTGAAGACTTCCGGTCTTCAACCACCGTCTTCATCTTCGACATATCGTCGAATCAATTATTCAGAATGGGTATAAACCCGGCCTTTCCGAATAACCCGCGTATATAATAAACACGTGTTACACAAACACAACATACGCCTCATTCCAATTCAGAATATTCTTTTATTCACAAAATCACATTCTTAGGGAAAGCTTCCCATTAATTTTATCAAAGATAAATTCTTTTAAATTTATTCTTTAATCTTCCTTTGGATATCATTCCAAACCATTTTATGGTTTTCCAAACTAGCCGAGATTAGCGAACCGCACTGAAGTAATTATTTATTTTATTTCCCAATCCCAACCTATTCATCCCCTGGAGTAAAACTGGTAATATTCCATATCTAACACCACAGTGCTATCGGTAAAATTAATTACCATTTCACATTCAAATCTAATTAAAGATTTAACTATCGCTTTGGAGAAAAACTGGTGGTACTCCATTCTCGATCACCTTTCAGATTTGATAATTTAAATTATCAATTCACATTTCAATCTAATTAAAGATTCATTAAAACTCCACTTAGTTTTAATCTTTTCAAAAATCAATATCCTGTCTTTAACTGAGTTAAAGAACCAATGTCATCTAAAACACGGTTCATGATAAACCCAATCACACTTGATATTAAATACAAGGCTCTGAATAGAAAATATATTGGCTTATATTCAATATCAAATTCTGAAACCAACAAGTATCATATTGGAAATAACGATATAAAATATATCTTTCAAATTTCCACAACCATATCTGTATAATCACGAAATCCAACATCGAAATATTCCAAAGATAATTTCGATTCAAATCCATTCCAATTCGTATATTGGAAATTCTGATTATTTTTAAAACCACTTTCAAATTCAATTTATTTATTTCAAAAATAAATTGATTTTAATTCTAGTTCAAAACTAGTTCATTTCGACAAAAATATATTTTTATCCTTTCAAATGTGGAATTTTTCATCCCAGTTCTTTCCAATTCATATATTATGATTTTACACAAATTAATAATATTTTTAATAATTTTATCAAGGCCCGTACAGTCGATTTCCATCAACGACCATCGAACTGCACTTACAGCGACCTTTTCCAAATTTTATTTGGACATAATTCCAAATCCAACTATTAGATTTCAAATTTCTAATATTCATTGGAAAGATATTTCCGATATGAACCCAACGGTTCCAGTTTTAGGAGAATCCGACGGTCGGATCTCCCGCAACATCAATTCGAAGTTAATGGTCGAAATTCACGAACTACCGCGGCGCGGCGCGTTCTATTCAGGCCATAATATATATATATATATATATATATATATATATATTATATATTTCGTCTATTTACTTTTAAAACGTATTTTATAAATCGTTTTAAATTCGTTTTCAAAACCATTTCAACTCTATATTCAATTTCAAATCAAAATTGAATATTTCATATCATTACTATATAAATGATGATGTTTTCAAAACGTTATATTTTGAAATCACTACCTTTTCTATATTCATTATAAAAACGAATATAATTGATATAAATATCGTTCACGTCAAAATAGCGCAACTCTAATCAACACGGCTTTATATATCTCAATAAATTCGTTATTCTATTCAACAAATGAATATTTACTCTATTCAACACATGAATCTATATTTTCTTCAACACATGACTAATCTCAACACATGAGTACTGTCAACACACGACTATTTTTGTTATGTAATATATTTTATAAAATTATGGTATCTATCGTTTGATTTTTAATTAGACTCTAACCATAAAGTAGATTCTAATTTTAAATATGATAAAGATGTAAATTTTATTGTTGAAATATTTTACTCAATACATGAATAGTTTCAACACATGAACATCATCAACACATGACTATTTTTATAGTCTAATATTCTTTATTTTCCCAATTGGAATGAGGCCCAATCAATCACCATATAACGTTAATTATATGGATTTCATACAACACATGTATATAATAGCAACGATAATCAATCAACCATCGTCCAAAGTACACTACACAACTGCATAAGCATTAAATATAAATAATTAACGCTTACACAGCCTGTCGACCAATCGATCGACATACAATTAAATAATTGGGATTAGTGTACGCCAAATATCATCCCAACACCCGTGTGGTTTCAAACAATCAAACACAGATTTTATTTGTGCAGTTGGGCGATGTGTAAAATTTATCGTCCCAATCAATATCCGTCAAATTAGTGTATATAAACAAATCGGCCGATTTGTTTATAAACATTTATTTATTCACATTCACTATATTCATATTCACGTTAAAAATTCTATTTTTAACGATAATTAATTTATTTCAACCATCTACATTTTATTATCGATTTCACATCAACATCACAAACAAATTTCACAACACATCAAACAAGCATACAAGCCGTCCATGGTCTGTGGACGATGGGTGTCGGGTGCTACTAAGCACCGTCTGCATCCTAGTATATAATTTAAAACTGGAAAAGAAATTTAAAGTGAGAAATTCTCACCAAATCTATCCCAACTCCACGACACTTCAAATGTAGAAGTCATCGCTGTTCTCGCCTTTTGCCACTTTCGTTGCCCGTATTCACTACATATATAAAATCACATTTTTATATTGTTGCTATGTTTATAAAAATTCTATTTTGACACCGCTACTATATAGATAAAAATTATATTTTTACATCGATGCTATATAGATAAAAAATCTATTTTTACAACGATACTATATAGATAAAAAATTCTATTTTTACAACGATACTATATAGATAAAAACTCTATTTTTACATCGATGTTCATATAATAAAGATTATATTTTTATCATACCATTCTCTGCATAAAGATTTCGCCCTTTCAAATATAAAGATTTCGCCTTTTCAAATATAAAAATTTCGCTTTTTCAAATATAGAAATATAATCTTTATACTTTAAAGATATAGTTTTTCCTTCGGTAAAAATCAATTCTTCTTGTCAAGAAGATCATATCGTTTCTATCACTAAAAATCATAATTTTTCATCTTAAAGATCCTTCCTTTTCACTATTAAAAATCGAATCTTTTTAATGTTAAAAATCATATTTTTATATATTATTTCTCGTATATTAAGAATCATGTTTTTACTATGCTATTCATATAAGATCTCGTCTTTATATTTATAAAAATATCATCTTTACATGACTAAAAATATCATCTTTATATGGATAAAAATCTAGTCTTAATAATATAAACATTACATACGAAATCAGATTTTTATCGACCTAAATAAATTAAAAAAAATTAAAAACTCACTTTTTGTGTAAAAATAGAGTCTTTAACGCTGGAGGGCCCACCATCGGCGCTGACTAAGTGCAGGAGGCTCGCTAGGGAGGTCGCGGTGGCTCTGGGACAGTGGGGTGGTGCTGGCGGCGCTAGGGAAGAAAGGGGCGGCGGGTTTTTCGTGCAAGAGGGAGGGACTCGGGAAGAGGAGAGGCCGACGCGAGGATGGGGGAGGCTGCTGGAGGGCCCACCATCGGCGCTGACTAAGTGCAAGAGGCTCGCTAGGGAGGTCGCGGTGGCTCTGGGACAGTGGGGTGGTGCTGGCGACGCTAGGGAAGAAAGGGGCGGCGGGTTTTTCGTGCAAGAGGGGGGGGCTCGGGAAGAGGAGAGGGCGACGCGAGGATGGGGGAGGCTGCGGTCATGGGGGTGGCGGCGTAGGAGGGTGCGGCGGGGAAGGAAGGGAGCGGTGGGCGATTTGGGTGGCTCGACGTGGGGTTTCGGGGCGTGGTGGTTCGCGTTGGGGGGAGAGAGAGGCGAGAGAGGGTTGGAGGTCGGCTGCTCCGCCCTAGGCGCGGTGGCGCTCCGATGGGAGGAGCGACGGCGCTCCTCCCCCCTCTTCTTTTTTTTTAATTTCGATTGTGAAATGAACGGGGGGGGGGGGGGCTGAGAGGAATATAGGTGAGAGAGGTTTTATTTTTTTTTTATTTTATTTTCAAAAAGTTGACTTTTTTATTCGACCTCTAAACGAGGCCCACCGCGTGTCGTCCATAGCTAATTACCCTCATTCCAAACACAATGGGATATGTATCGCAGGCTGATTCGATCGTTTCGATTAGTTTTCGTCAAAATCAACATATAACTCTATATATTGAATTTGAACGCACATTTCAATTTACCGGGGTCACAAACTAACTAGAAAAATTCTCGAAAAATATTTTCTAGCTTCATATTGATGATATGGTCCTAAAAAACTAATTTCATTTAATTCTGAGACCGTTAGAAAAATGGCCATTTTCCAGTTGATTAAAATCAACTGAAACTGGTCAAACGCGTTTTCCTTTGCCACGCCCACATATTGATTCAAAAAATTATGAAATTTGAAACCTAGCAATAAATTGACATCGCGGATCCAACAAAAGTGGTTTCGTCGAAATCCGAGGTTGTTTGCAAAATTACCATTTTTAAGGGCCTGAATTCCATAGCGACTATTCAGATTTTTCTATTGGACGTATCTTTTGATTCCCGCTATGAAATTTCAATTTTTCGGATTCGTTGGAAAGATATTCTCAATTAGATTGTATTATTTTTGGTTTCGCTAAAATCCGGCTTATTTTGCACCCGGTATGTTCAATTGAAATTTGAAATCGAATTATCGAACTACCACGCCATTTTCAATTCCTTTTTTATAATTATATATAATTATTTATATTCTAACGACGATCTATATAACTATACACGTTCTATTCCTATTCAAAATAAATTTTTCGTCGATATTATTTAAAATAATTTATTTTTAAATGTTCAAAATTCGCTAAAATTGCCAAAATAAAAATTTTAAATTGGCTCGCATTTCCGGGTTGTTACATGGAATGAAGGTATGGCCTTTACTATGTAGTTAGATTTATAACAATAGGATTTTTATATAGTTGAAATAGTAAAGATGCGATTTTTATATAGTAGAAATAGTAAAGATGTGATTTTTATATAGTAGAAATAATAAAGATGCGATTTTTATTATGTAGAAGAGATAAAGATATAATTTTTATATGATGTAGAGTATAAAAATATAATTTTTATAGAGGTAGCGAAATAAAAATCTGATTTATATTATAAATATATGTTGAAATAAAAATGGGATTTTTATAGCGATGATAAAAAATTTGATCTTTATATTAGAAAGAAGAGCGATGTAAAAATAGAATTTTTATCCATATAGAGCGAATTAAAAATGTGATTTTTATATACATAGCAACAGTATAAAAATGTGATTTTTATATATGTAGTGAATACGGGCAACGAAAGTGACGAAAGGTGGACACGGCAAGATTTCCTACATATGAAAAGTCACAGTGAATTGGTTTAGCTAGTCGGTGAGAACTTCTCACTTTTAATTTTATTTCTAGTTGAAATATATACTAGGATGCAGACGGTGTTTAGTAGCACCCGACTCCCATCGTCCACAGACCATGGACGACTTGTATGCTTGTTTGTTTGATTTTGATGTGTAGTTGATTGTGTGATGCGATGTGAAATAAAATAAAATATTTATATAGTTAAAAATATTTTATAGTTGAAAATAGAATTTTTAACGTGTATATGAAAGGAAATAAATTAATATAAACAAATCAGAGATTTGTTTATATACACTGATTTGACTGATATTGATTGGGACGATAAATTTTACACATCGCCCAACTGCACAAATAAAATCTGTGTTTGATTGTTTGAAACCCCACACGGGTATTGGGATGATATAAGACATACACTAATCCCAATAATTAGTTGTATGTCGATCGATTGATTGACATACTGTTATCAGCGTTAATTATTTGAATTTGATGCTTATACAGTGTATAATGCACTTTGGATGATGGTTGATTATTTGTCATTGTTGATATATACATGTGTTGTATGGAAATCCATAGAAATAAAATCTATGGTAATTGATTGGGCCTCATTCCAGTTTTGAAAAAGAAATATTTGACTAGAGATATTTGGAAAAGAAATATTTGAATAGAAATATTTGAAAAAGAAATATTTGAAATAGAATATTTGAAAATAGAAATATATGAAGCCGTGTTGATTAGATTGACGCCATTTTGACGTGAAAGATATTTATATCGATTTTATTCATTTTATAAAGAATATTGAAAGTGATTTCAAAATCTGATAATTTTGAAAAGAATTGGAATTCGAATTGAAATTGAATAGAAATGAATTCGAATTGAAATTGAATAGAAATGAATTCGAATTGAAATTCAAATAGAAATGAATTCGAATCGAAATTGAATTGAAAACGAACTGAAATTGAACTAAAAATCGATTTGCATTGAAATCAATTTGAAAAGAATTTAAAACGAATTTATAAGGAAAAATTCAATTTTGATTTGAATTTGAAAGGAAGTTGAAATCATTTTGAAAACAAATTTAAAATGATTTATAAAATTCGTTTTGAAAGGAAATCGACGAAATATATATAATATATATATTATATATATAATGGACTCAATAGAACGCGCCGCGCCGCGGCAGTTCGCGAATTTCGACCATTGACTTCGAACGGATATTGCGGGAGATCCGACCGTCAGATTCTCCTAAAACCGGAACCGTTGGGTTCGTATCGAAAAGAGCTTTCTTATGAATGTGAGAAATTAGAAATCTAACGGTTGGATTTGGAATTATGTCCAAATCAAATTTGGAAAAGGTCGCTGTAAGTGCAGTTCGATGGCCGTTGATGGAAATCGACTGTACTGGACTTGATAAAATTATTAAAAATAGTAATAATTTGTGTAAAATAATAAGAAATGATTTGTGAAGAATTGGGGTGAAAAACTCCATATTTGAAAAGATAAAAATAGATTTTTATCGAAATGAACTAGTTTTGAACTAGGATTAAAAATCAATTTATTTTTGAAATAAATAAATTGAATTTGAAATCGTTTTGATAATAACCAGAATTTCCAATAATTGAATTGGAATGGATTTGAATCGAAATTATCTTTGGAATATTTCGATGTTGGATTTCGTGATTATACGGATATTGGTATGGAAATTTGAAAGACATATTTATATCGTTATTTCCAATACGATATTTGTTGGTCGTAGAATTTGATATTGAATATATGCCGATATATTTTCTATTCAGAGCCTTGTATTTAATATCAAATGTGATTTGGGTTTGTCGTGAATGGTGTCTTCATTAACATTGTTCTTAAGTCCAATTGAGAAAAAGATTAAATCTTTTTATTTAGATTTAATGAAGTGTACCAATTAAATGATATTTAATTGGAATGGAATTGGTATTGATTTTTGGGTTTATCGTGAACAGTGTTTTAAATAACACTTGTTCTTTAACCCAATAATTAATGGAATGTGATTTTGGGTACATAATGAACCGTGTTTTAAATGACACTGATTCTTTAACCCAGTTAAAGATTAAAACTAAGTGGAGTTTTAATGAATCTTTAATTAGATTGAAAAGATAGAGAATGGAGTATCACTAGTTTTGCTCCAGGCAATAGTTAAATCTTTAATTAGATTTGAACGTGAAATGGTAATTGAATTTACCGATAACACTGTGGTGTTAGATATGAAGTATTACCAGTTTTACTTCATGGGATGAATAGGTTGGGATTGGGAAATAAAATAAATGATTACTTCGGCGTGGTTCGCTAATCCCGACTAGTTTGAATTGATATTCAAAGGAAGATTAAAGAATAAATTTAAAGAATTTATCTTTGATAAAATTAATGGGAACCTTTTTCCCAAAGTATAAGAATATTTGAATAAAAGAATATTCTGAATTGGAATGAGGCGTATCTTGTGTTTGTGTAACACCTATTTATTATATACGCGAGTTATTCAGAAAGACCGGGCTTATCCCATTCTGAATAACTGATTCGACGTGGTGTCGAGGATGAAGACAGTGGTCGAAGACCGGAGGTCTTCACGTCGTTTGGGTGATTACTAATGATCTTGATTGGGTCGTACACCCAAGAGGAGGGAATCAGTTAGTAGTCGTCCAGACGTACTTGGAGATCAATGGATATGCGGGGTACTAGGTGCCTCCGGTTTCGTTCAGACCCAGAACGAACTTGTAAATGGACTGTGTGTCTGACATTGGATTTTATTCTGAGTGATTGATTTCTATTAAATATATACCTATTTGGCGGCGGAGAATTTATTCTCTTGCTTAACGCCCTTCTCCGAGACATACGAGCTCAGGGGTTATATATTGATGGATATCAAACGCATGGAGTGAATTGCCTGTGTGGCATGCCTAAGTGGCAAATGATCAAGGCTTATGTTGAAAAGCAAAGTCTTGTGGGTGATGATCAAAGCACGTCCTGTGTGGCATAGCTTTGTGTAACGTTTATTCGCGAGCCTCACATCCCGGTTGTGAACCAGAAACGGGAGAGGACATCAGGGAGGGCATGCGTTTCCTTCTAGCTAGAAGTGGCGTCAGTGGTTTTATACGCCCTAACAAGTTTGACTTATGTGGTTGTTGTTGTTGCGAGGCGCCTTGGATATATCAGTGACTTTGTGGATCCGATGGAGTCATTTGGCTCATTGACACCCCATAGGGTGGGGAAACGTAATGTTCGGGCATAATAATCCACATCGATGGACCGACCCTAACAATCCAAAGGGTTGATGCGTTCTGATCCTGAGACACGGGCTAGAGCGTCTCGAATCGGTAGAGGACAATCTTTTGCCTCGGTTCACAGATGGAAATCCAACTTCCAATACGTGACTTTGCAGTTTTATTTGTAGAGCTTAGTATGGCGACATAGTGGGATGGGGCGTTTATGTCGTCTATGATTGATACTTATGATTTGAAGTTGTTTTATACACCATGCACTTATAATAGTATCAAATGATTTGTTTTAAACGTATCACGCATTCTTGGCTATTATAAGGTAAAAACCCTATCCTCCGGCTTGCGTTGCATTGTGTGATGGGACCTGGGTCTTATAATAGCTTCATTGTTCTTTATTTAGCATTGCGCTGTTTGTTTTATGCACTGGTGTTCTTGGGAGGAAACCCGTTCCGTGTTATATGACGTGGTCCCTTGATTTACCTAACTTTAAAATAAATATTAATAACTGTTTTAATTCTCACACTAGTCACATGACTGACCTGGAGTTTATTGATTTAACCTAAACTCTGGGTGCCCTTATTTTGACACGGGCAACTAGTAGTTTTGGTTTTGCAGATTTATATTCACAGGATCCTGGTTTACAGCCTGGAATGATATCCGGAAAGCTCTGTATCCGTACATCTCTTCTAGTTGTGTATTGTATTATTTTTCCGCTGCTATGTAATGTATTGTAATCTCTGATATTTTTCTGATGTATATTATTTGTTTATACTCTGTATGTTTTTGTATTTTGATGGAATTATTGTAATACACAATGAAATGTTCTCCTTTCTGCGTTCTAATTTGTCGTGTTCTCAAAACAATCAGGGGTTTCGAACGGTCTTGGTCAGTTTAGCGACTGATTCGGATCGAGCGAAATTCTCGGTCATGACATCGTGGTATTAGAGCTTTGGTTTACAAAGCTCAGAGAAAAGACACATTAGAACCATATGAAAGAATTCATCAGATGTTGGATTAGTAATATCCAATGGGAATGACTCGTTAGAGATGGGATCAGTAGTATCCTAGAACGAGTGTGAAGAGTATATTTTTGAAAATGAAAACAAATTTTTTTTTGAAAATTTAATTCAATTATTCGTATTTGAATATTTATTTATATTGATTTGGACTATCCAGTATATAAAGATTTTGTGTATACGTCTGATCCGCGTGTATTCGAAGTTTTAATATATTGGGTAGATATAGAATCACATTCTAGTCGCCCGGAGATGATTCTGATGATTGATCGATCATCGTCAGAATTTATGTTCGAATGACGAAAATGGGATTTCTATATGTCTCCATTAGACTGGTGTGTGAATCGAGACTAGATAAGGCTTATTGTTGTGATTTAACATCAAAAATGTAATTTTTGACTATATATCAAAATTATGAATTTGAAATGATAATCAACTAATTGAATGCTGATTGTGTTGTTTGATTATTGGTTGATTAGTTAAAATTTGAACCATTTAGCCAAATTGTATCAAATAGTGAATTGTATTGAAAATTAGTCGCATTTGCTTGCATATACATGTACTTACATTGAACAGGTCATAGCAAGGAGGCTAGAGCAGAGAAATAAAATTGTTTGCCCGACGAATAGGTATATGTTTACCATAATTTAGTGTTTTGTTTGGGTGATGATGATTTTATGAGCCGATTGGCTAGCCGCTTGGCTTTTTCTTTTTCTTTTTGATTGAAGAAGGCCATGGGAGGCTATATGAAATATATCGAAGTCCCCGGTGCAGGGGAGGTTATAGCGAAATTTTTCGAAAATTTAGGGTGTTAGCCAAATTTTTGAGAAATTTGAAAAGTTCTTAGAAACTGAAAAGTTGAAGAACTTAAGCCGTAATGAAAATAACGAAAGTTGAGTTGATTAGTTAAACAACTTTCGGCTTCGTTCCTTTTCGGGGACGAAAAGTTTTAAGTGGGGGAGATTGTAATAACCCGGAAATCTGGGCCAATTTAAAATTTTATTTTGGCAATTTTAATGGATTTTGAATATTTAAAATGAATATTTTAAATAAAAACGACGAGAAATTTATTTTGAATGGAATTCAAACGTATATATTTATATAGATCGTTATTAGAATGTAAATATTTATTTATATATAAAAAAGGAATTGAAAATGACGCGGTAGTTCGATAATTCGATTTAAATTTCAAATGAATGTACCGGGTGCAAAATAAACCCGATTTTAGTGAAACCAAAAATATTTGAATCCATTGGAGAATATCTTTCCAACGAATCTGAAAAATTGAAATTTCATAGCGTGGATCAAAAGTTATGTCCAGTTGAAATTTCAGAATAGTCGCTATGGAATTCGGGCCCTTGAAAATAGCCATTTTGCAAACGACCTCGGTTTTCGATGAAACCACTTTTGTTGGATCCGCGATGTCAAATTATTGCTAGGTATCAAATTTCATAATTTTTCGAATCAATATGTGAGCGTGGCATAGGAAAACGCATTTGACCAGTTTCAGTTGATTTTAATCGACTGGAAAATGGCCATTTTTCAAACGGTCTCAGAGTTTGACGAAATTAGTTTTTTAGGACCGTATCGTCAATACGAAGCTAGAAAATATTTTTCTGGAATTTTTAGAGTCCGTATGTGGCCCCGGTAAATTGAAATGCGCGTTCAAATTCAATATATAGAGATATATGTTGATTTTGACGAAAACTGATCGAAACGATCGAATCAGCTTGCGATACAAATCCCATTGTGTTCAGAATGGGGGTAAAATGCTAGGGACGACAGGTGGTGGGTCTCGTTTCGAGTTCGAGATAAACAGTTGCTTTTTAAAATTAAAATAATAAAATATATATATTCCTTTACATTAAGCCCCCCTTCTTTATTCTCTCCCTCCTTTTCATTCAGTAAAAAGAAAAAAGAAAAACCCATCGCCCTACCCACGAACGCCGTCCCCCTCCATCATCACCGCCGCCTCAGGCGCGGATCCCCCCTCTCCTCCTTTCGCCGCGAGCCACACACCCCCCACTTCAAAATCGAACGTCGCCTGCCCCTCCCCCCCTCCGCCCACGTCCAGCGCCGCCTCAGGCGGCAGAGCCACTCCCTCGGCCGTCTTCTCCGCTATGAACCCTTCCCTCCTTCAAAACAAAGGTAAAATTTAATATTTATTTTATTTAATTCAGTCTTTCAATTATTTATTTTATCTAATGCTGTAAAATAAAATGAGGGGTTTTATTTATATACGATAGCGAAGTGAGAAAGGTTTGCTTTTTATTTTAAAGAAAGGTTTGATTTTTATCATGTGAAGAACAAAATAGAATTACAATTTGTATGGATATAGATTTAGAATGAAGATATGGCCTTTACTATGTAGTTAGATTTATAAAAATAGGATTTTTATATAGCAGAAATAGTAAAGATGCGATTTTTATATAGTAGAAATAGTAAAGATGCGATTTTTATATAGTAGAAATAGTAAAGATGCGATTTTTATTATGTAGAAGAGATAAAGATATAATTTTTATATGATGTAGAGTATAAAAATATAATTTTTATAGAGGTAGCGAAATAAAAATCTGATTTATATTATAAACATATGTTGAAATAAAAATGGGATTTTTATAGCGATGATATAAAAATTCGATCTTTATATTAGAAAGAAGTGCGATGTAAAAACAGAATTTTTATCCATATAGAGCGAATTAAAAATGCGATTTTTATATACATAGCAACAGTATAAAAATGTGATTTTTATATATGTAGTGAATACGGGCAACAAAAGTGACAAAAGGCGGACACTGCAAGATTTCCTACATATGAAGAGTCACGGTGAATTGGTTTAGCTAGTCGGTGAGAACTTCTCACTTTTAATTTTATTTATAATTGAAATATATACTAGGATGCAGACGGTATTTAGTAGCACCCGACACCCGTCGTCCACAGACCATGGACGGCTTGTATGCTTGTTTGTTTGATTTTGTTGTGTAGTTGATTGTGTGATGTGAAATGAAATAAAATATTTATATAGTTAAAAATATTTTATAGTTGAAAATAGAATTTTTGACGTGTATATGAAAGGAAATAAATTAATATAAACAAATCAGAGATTTGTTTATGTACACTGATTTAACTGATATTGATTGGGATGATATAAGACATACACTAATCCCAATAATTAGTTGTATGTCGATCGATTGATTGTCAGACTGTTATGAGCGTTAAATATTTATATTTGATGCTTATACAGTGTAGAATGCACTTTGGATGATGGTTGATTATTTGTCATTGTTGATATATACATGCGTTGTATGGAAATCCATAGAAATAAAATCTATGGTAATTGATTGGGCCTCATTCCAGTTTTGAAAAAGAAATATTTGAATAGAGATATTTGGAAAAGAAATATTTGAATAGAAATATTTGAAATAGAATATTTGAAAATAGAAATATGTGAAGTCGGGTTTATTAGATTGACGCCATTTTGACGTGAACGATATTTATATTGATTTTATTCATTTTATAATGAATATCGAAAGTGATTTCAAAATCTAATAATTTTGAAAAGAATTGAAATTGAATAGAAATGAATTCGAATCGAAACTGAATAGAAATGAATTCGAATTGAAATTGAATTGAATTGAAAACGAACTGAAATCGAATTAAAAATCGATTCGCATTGAAATCAATTTGAAATGAATTTAAAACGAATTTATAAGGAAAAATTCAATTTTGATTTGAATTTGAAAAGAAGTTGAAATCATTTTGAAAACGAATTTAAAACGATTTATAAAATTCGTTTTGAAAGGAAATTGACGAAATATATATAATATATATTATATATATATAATGGCCTCAATAGAACGCGCCGCGCCGCGGTAGTTCGTGAATTTCGACCATTGACTTCGAACGGATATTGCGGGAGATCCGGCCGTCGAATTCTCCTAAAACCAGAACCGTTGGGTTCGTATCGAAAAGAGCTTTCTAACGAATGTGAGAAATTAGAAATCTAACGGTTGGATTTGGAATTATGTCCAAAACAAATTTGGAAAAGGTCGCTGTAAGTGCAGTTCGATGGCCGTTGATGGAAATCGACTGTACGGGCCTGGATAAAATTATTAAAAATAGTAATAATTTGTGTAAAATCATAAGAAATGATTTGTGAAGAATTGGGGTGAAAAACTCCATATTTGAAAAGATAAAAATAGATTTTTATCGAAATGAACTAGTTTTGAACTAGGATTAAAAATCAATTTATTTTTGAAATAAATAAATTGAATTTGAAATGGTTTTGATAATAACTATAATTTCCAATAATTGAATTGGAATGGATTTGAATCGAAATTATCTTTGGAATATTTCGATGTTGGATTTCATGATTATACAGATATTGGTATGGAAATTTGAAAGATATATTTATATCGTTATTTCCAATACGATATTTGTTGCTCATAGAATTTGAAATTGAATATAAGCCGATATATTTTCTATTCAGAGCCTTGTATTTAATATCAAATGTGATTTGGGTTTGTCGTGAATGGTGTCTTCATTAACACTGTTCTTAACCCCAGTTGAGAAAAAGATTAAATCTTTTTATTTAGATTTAATGAAGTGTACAATTAAATGATATTTAATTGGAATTGAATTGGTATTGATTTTTGGGTTTATCGTGAACAGTATTTTAAATAACACTTGTTCTTTAACCCGATAATTAATGGAATGTGATTTTGGGTTCATCGTGAGCCGTGTTTTAAATGACACTGATTCTTTAAACCAGTTAAAGATTAAAACTAAGTGGAGTTTTAATGAATCTTTAATTAAATTGAAAAGATCGAGAATGGAGTATCACTAGTTTTGCTCCAGGCGGTAGTTAAATCTTTAATTAGATTTGAATGTGAAATGGTAATTGAATTTACCAATAACACCGTGGTGTTAGATATGAAGTATTACCAGTTTTACTTCATGGGATGAATAGGTTGGGATTGGGAAATAAAATAAATGATTACTTCGGTGTGGTTCGCTAATCCCGACTAGTTTGAATTGATATTCAAAGGAAGATTAAAGAATAAATTTAAAGAATTTATCTTTGATAAAATTAATGGGGACCTTTTTCCCAAAGTATAAGAATATTTGAATAAAATAATATTCTGAATTGGAATGAGGCGTATGTTGTGTTTGTGTAACACCTATTTATTATATACGCGAGTTATTCAGAAAGACCGGGTTTATACCATTCTAAATAAAGGATTCGACGTGGTGTCGAGGATGAAGACGGTGGTCGAAGACCGGAGGTCTTCACGTCGTTTGGGTGATTACTGATGATCTTGATTGGGCCGTACACCCAAGAGGAGGGAATCAGTTAGTGGTCGTCCAAACGTACTTGGAGATCGATGGATATGCGGGGTACTAGGTGCCTCCAGTTTCGTTCAGACCCAGAACGAACTTGTAAATGGACTGTGTGTCTGACATTGGATTTTATTCTGAGTGATTGATTTCTATTAAATGTATACCTGTTTGGCGGCGGAGAATTTATTCTCTTGCTTAACGCCCTTCTCTGAGATGTACGAGCTCAGGGGTTATATATTGATGGATATCAAACGCATGGAGTGAATTGCCTGTGTGGCATGCCTAAGTGGCAAATGATCAAGGCTTCTGTTGAAAAGCAAAGTCTTGTGGGTGATGATCAAAGCACGACCTGTGTGGCATAGCTTTGTGTAATGTTGATTCGCGAGCCTCACACCCCGGTTGTGAACCAGAAACGGGAGAGGACATCAGGGAGGGCATGCGTTTCCTTCTAGCCAGAAGTGGCGTCAATGGTTTTACACGCCCTGACGAGTTTGACTTATGTGGTTGTTGCTGTTGCGAGGCGCCTCGGATATATCGGTGACTGTGTGGAGCCGATGGAGTCATTTGGCTCATTGACACCCCATAGGATGGGGAAACGTAGTGTTCGGGCATAATAATCCACATCAGTGGACCGACCCTGACGATCCAAAGGGTTGATGCGTTCTGATCCTGAGACACGGGCTAGAGCGTCTCGAATCGGTAGAGGACTATCTTTTGCCTCGGTTCACAGATGGAAATCCAACTTCCAATACATGACTTTGCGGTTTTATTTGTAGAGCCTAGTATGGCGACATAGTGGGATGGAGCGCTTATGCCGTTTATGATTGATACTTATGATTTGAAGTTGTTTTATACACCATGCACTTATAATAGTATCAAATTATTTGTTTTAAACGTATCAAGCATTCTTGGCTATTATAAGGTAAAAACCCTATCCTCCGGCTTGCGTTGCATTGTGTGATGGGACATGGGTCTTATAATAGCTTCATTGTTCTTTATTTCGCATTGCACTGTTTGTTTTATGCACTGGTGTTCTTGGGAGGAAACCTGCTCCGTGTTATATGGCGTGGTCCCTTGATTTACCTAACTTTAAAATAAAGATTAATAACTGTTTTAGTTCTCACACCAGTCACATGACTGACCTGGAGTTTATTGTTTTAACCTAAACTCTGGGTGCCCTTATTTTGACATGGGCAGCTAATAGTTTTGGTGTTGCAGATTTATATTCACAGGATCCTGGTTTACAGCTGGAATGATATCCGGAAACCTCCGTATCCGTATATCTCTTCTAGTTGTGTATTGTATTATTTTTCCGCTGCTATGTAATGTATTGCAATCTCTGATATTTTTCTAATGTATATTATTTGTTTATACTCTGTATATTCTTGTATTTTGATGGAATTGTTGTAATACACAATGAAATGTTCTTCTGTCTGCGTTCTAATTTGTCGTGTTCTCAAAACAATCAGGGGTTTCGAATGGTCTTGGTCGGTTTAGCGGATGATTCGGATCGAGCGAAATTCTCGGTCGTGACACGAGTTGTCATGGATAGATATAAAAATATCGTTGTGATGGACAATGCCCCACGATTATATAAATATAAAAATACCGGTAGATTAACTCATATTGTGAAACCCCAAAATCGCTGATTAAGGGTGCAAAATACTCCAAATAAAAAGTTGCTTATTTATTTAATTAAAAATTACAGTAAAATTCTAAAAATTAAATTATCTCTACGTCTCAAAGGGCTTGTCTAAATTCGAGGCCAATATTTAATTATAATTAAATATATCGTTATGGTTGATAGACGATTCCATAGCGAATATTCGAAAATTTGATTTGGACATAAATCAAAATATACACAATGAAATCCCGATTTTTCTCTTCCACTATAAGAATATACTTCACCAGCTCCGAACATTTCTTGTTTCACTGAAATCCAATTTAAAACGAATCCTGTATTTTCAGTTGAAGTTCAAGTCGCCCAATAGCGAACTGCCGCGCCATTTCGAGCTCGATTTTAATTATATTATAATTATACGTTCAACTATCGTTTATATAATATATTCGTTATTCGAATTCAATTCCAAACTGAATTATATATATTTTGAATTGTCCAGTTCACATTATATTGTCAATTCACTAATTCTGATTATTTCAGAATTAAATATATTATTCTATTACTTATATTAATTAAATATTCAATATAATTTAATTAAACAACCATTTTCAATTTTTAAATAATTAAATTAATTAATTATTATATCGCTGAAAATACGGGTCATTACATTCTTCCCCATTTAAAATAATTTCGTCCTCGAAATTGCTAAGGTATAAAATAAACCCTATTAACTAGTTAGAACTTATTTCTTTACTTCTTAAATTTCAGTTTCACTAAACCAGTTTATTCCAATTAAAATATTAATTTATTCTATTTACGAAAATTCCCAAAAATTCTAAAAAAATTCTAACACCTTAACTTTTCGAAAAATTTCGCCAACACCTCCTTTGTACTGGTTAATAGGTCAAACTCCAATTTGCCTCTCTAGGCCTTCTTTAACCCAAAAGAAAATCAAACAGCCAAGCGGCTTGCCAATTCGACTCATCAAAATCACCAAACTCATATATAATATAAACTGGTAGCTTTTTCTCGGGCATATCAACTTTATCACTTCTATCTGCTACCAATTTTAGCAAATACCAATGTCAGCCCAATCAAATTCCAATCTGTTTTTATACACAAATCCAACCATTCGCTTATACCTAAGTCGAATTCAATCTCAAATCAAAGTTCCATTCTCGATTTTTAAATTCTTAACTCATCAGTCCAATACCATTACGGATTCCTATGCCACAAATCCAATTTTCTCGATATCATTCTAACCTAATTCAATTTCCACTTAATTGGTTTTCAATTCAATTCCAATTTATTTCCATAAATTTTTGTTTAAATTTGTTTTTAATTCAAACAGCCTCTTCCTGGGAGTTTTAAACAACTTTTCTTTTCTCAAAATCAAACATTCATTTTCAGGATTTAAAACAACTTGTTTTGCCAAAACAATTCGAAATCAATATCTTTGGTAGTAATCCGTCACTTAGAACTCGGAATGAACACTAATGATGTCGCAATTCATCATTAGGGTTATTTCCCAGCCATCGAAGTGAGTTCAATACTATATTACTTTCAAAACCATTTCTAAACACTTCTATTTTGAAATACATTTCAAAATACTATTCCCAACGCTTGTAAAACAATTTAAAATCTCCTAGGATTTTAAAATTCTCATATATTAATTTCAACTCCATCTACAAACACTTTTCCCAGTTTCTAGTGTTTTAATTCCAGTTTTGATTAAAATTCAGATTTAATTCATCGGATTTCATAAGGTTCTCTTATATGATTTCTGATTGGTTATATATAACCATTTCACTTTATAGTCTCACTCGATTATAATAACTAACATATCCAATATACGATAATATTTCCAATATGTATACTTTTCTCTATATCAAAATATACTTTGGGTAAATTATTTTCATTTACCCTCTTTTCAAAACATATTGTGTCGACCCATCATATTCGAGTGTTTAGAAACTCCTACCGATACAGTGGATCAAACTGATCTACCAGAACTCACAAACTACTCAACCAATAAATCTGCACAATATAAAATTATTTTTATACAATCTACAAATACGTTCACTCGTATATATATACTCAACTCAATCTAGGGCATTACTAACCCTATCTCTGCTGAGTCACGCCACAAAGCCAAGGTAATTACTTAACCTTAAGCTCCGATACCAACTGTCGTGTCCCGAAATTCCGTTCCAATTTGAGCTGACCAAATAACACAAGTCCAACCCAAATTACATTGGAAACCAGAAAACTAATAGAAAGAAATTAGAGGGTGAGGATAGAAAAGGTAGAAACTTAGAATAGAAGAAGAAGAACATACGACATCAGAGTAAACACGAATCTCACAACAGAATGAATAAATATATTTCATAACATAACTTTGAAATATAAATATGTACTTGAATATACATATCATTTCCAAAGTACAGTACTTACAACACAGCGGAAAAAGCATAGCTATATAATTCTGAATCCTCCTGCTCCAGCTCTTCAAGTATCTGTAAATCCCGACTACTTGATTGCCCATACAAAATTGGGCACCCAAGAGTTTAGGGAAAACAAAACAAAATAAACTCCAGGTCAGTCATGTGACTGGTGTGAGTAAACTCAAATTATTTGTTTTAACTTTCATAATCCTTTTGAAACAAAGGATAATCGTAAGACCGATCCACACATAAACACGGATGGTTTTTACCTTACGATAACCCAATCATTAATAAAACAATATTATTCTGATATTATAATAATATCTAATACAAGTAATATCAATCTAGTAGAAACGCTTGCATCTAACGTTCTACATATATAATATACAATCAAAACCGCGGGCTCTTATTTAGGGAATGGATTCCAACTATAACAAGGTATGGATCCACCTTCCGCTCAGTGTACTCTAGAAGCGATACACTGGAGTTCAACAAGAACATCTTGCAACTCGGCCACACATGACCGACCACTCATTTTGCTTGAGTGTATCGAATATATTGTCACCTTACAGTTGGTAAACCAACATAACCATTCCCGGGAGATACAGAATTGAAAGAAGTACAAATATGAATATTCTCTAAATGGTGACAATATACCCTACTTGGTTACGAACCACTTAGCCATGCTGCCTGCCCGATTTCCGTCATTTCCCAATTGATGAGGCTCGAGGTCAAAACATATCTTTTAAGAGATCACTCCTCCATTTACTTCAAATGCCACATCGTCATACCTGTCAAATCACAAATTTATTTCCCCAAAAATACCACGGGTATAAGCTAAGAGAAACGAATTCCTCCACCACCAACGTAAATATGTTTGAAATGATCAACTTACGTGATCTACCAGATATACTCTGTCAAACATTCGTCCATTCAAGTTGTCCTTGGACTGGACAAACCGAAGGCACTATTCCGTGCACCCATCCTAGGCAATCTCTACCTAGGACTTATACAACAGCCCTTGCACTTTACTCCATCTTCAATTTGTCTTCGATCTATTTGATTCGAAACGCTAACGCCCATACGGAGTGGTTCTTTGGATAAGAATCCAACTGGTCTCTCCGTATTGACGATGGAAAAATGGTCAAAACTTTGATAGTCAGTGATTTAACTATCAAAGAAAAATACGTGTGCAAACAACGATATTATTTCCATATGGAAATTTTATCGATCAATCATCATTTAACATTTATCTCTTTAGTTCATTAATTTACTTATCTATTTCCATATATTCTAAATTCTTATTTTCTATTATCAGAAAACATTTCTGATTCTTATTTGGAAAACATTTCCAAAACTCCTTCACTGGATTTAAACTTATGTTTAAATCAAACATCGCCATGCCAACTCAAACCATTTCACTCATTAACTAAATTCACTTAACCATCATTCACTATCAAACCTTACCATTCCTTAGTTAAGAAGGAAGACAATCAAGTTGGGGTATAATTACCTCTCAGACCTTAACTGAACAACATTTTAACTTCGAAATAGTCAAAGTTTATCTTTTAAATCTTTAACAAACTTCCTTACGTAACTCTCTTTCGAATAAAGCTCTATTCGATAACTCTTTCCTCCGAGTAAACTATATTCGATAATCTCTCTTCTTCGAATAACCTATTTTGAATAACTCTATTCAATTAACACTATTCGATTAACTCTAATCGACTTACTCTTATCAGTTAACTCTATTTGATTAACTCAAATCTATTAACTCTATTTGATTAACTCTATTGGATTAACTCTATTTGATTTACCCTACTGGATTAACTCTATTCAATTAACTCTAACTAATTTACTCTTTTCAATTAACTCCTTTCGAATAAACTATATTCGATTAACTCCTTTCGAATAACTAATATTTGATTAACTCCTTTCGAATAACTAATATTCGATTAACTCCTTTCGAATAACTAATATTCGATAATTCCTTTCAAATAACTAATATTCGATAATTTCTTTATCTATTCGAATAAACTATATTAGATTAATTCTCTTATTTGAATAACCTTATTTGATAACTCTTTCATCGAATAAACTATATTCGAATAACTCTAATCCTACTAACTCTAATTCAATTAACTCTATTCAAATAACAAATATTCGACTAACTCTTGTTCGGTTAACTCTATTCGAATAACTCTAGTTCGATTTAACTCTAATCGATTAACTCTAACTGATTAACTCTAACTGGTTAACTCTAACTCTAATCGATTAACTCCTCTAACTCATTTTGATTAAATCCCATGATTAACTCTACCTCCATATTCAGTTTCAAATATCGATGTTGAAATTGATTCTTACTTCTCTATATAAACCCTGACTTATATATTCTATTTATCAAATGATAAATATTTTATTTAATTTATAAAATATTATTCATAAATTAATCTTCTCAATCTATCAGTTACAACAGATTCTATTTAAAATCTTTGCTTTAAACACACATCATGTTATACCCGTGTGCGAAGCACGGGTCTAAACTTTCTAGATGTAAAATTCTATTCATTTGCCAAATATTTCCTTATATGACGTTCTTTTTTATTTCCTAATAAATCCCTTTTATAACTCTATTTATTTTCTAGATAAACATTTCCTTTTTTATAACTTTATTTATTTTTTAAATAAACATTTCCCTTTTTTATAACTCTATTTATTATTGTTTTACCAATAGTTCTCTTTCTTTTTTATTTGTAAATGTTTTACAAATATTTCTCTTTCTATTTTATTTGTAAATGTTTTACAAATATTTCTATTTATATTTGTTTTACAAATATTTCCCTTTATATTTGTTTTACAAATAATTTCCTTTATATTTGTTTTACAAATAATTTCCATTATATTTGTTTTACAAATAATTTCCTTTATAAAATCCCTTTATTTTATAAATATTCCTTTACATAAATCCTTTGATTTTATAAATATTCTATTCCAATATACAGTTTGAAACCTTCCTTCTATATAAAATCTTTCGATTTTATATTATATTTTATTTCAATATAGTTATTGAAATTTTCCTTTTTCATCCCAGGGTTTTCTTACAGTATTTAAAATACCAAACAACAGTGATCGATATCATTCAAACACACATAATCAACAACATATTATATATCACATCATATATCACAATATATGAAACAAAACAGTATTTTATATATTGAGGAACCCAGTTGGGTCCCTCCAACCTGTTTCCTTGCATCACAGATGTTAAACAATATAATTAAAATTGATTTCATTTCACTATGAAATATTCTGCTAAATAGAATCAATATTTGATTAACGAATTATTTATATATATATATATATATATCTTTATCTATAATTTCAACCAGTACATAAGCAATTCAACCAAACAGTTAACACGCATCAATCTACAGATCATTATCAGTTCTAAGAATACGTTATAAAAATATAACTGTTCAGAGTTGGTGAGTTTTACTCACATTGGATGATCATCGTTAATAACGATAACCATCGCTTGATTTGATTCTGACAATTTATTTCACTACAAATTGTAACGAGCTTCGATTCACTCCCTGCCAGTTCCATTGTGAAGCCATTGTTCATACGATCCCAGCGGATCTTGTTTCACGCGATTCTGATAATGTACGGAAAAGTTATTGGCTTTACAATTTTGGTGCACATATCAAGGTTATTCACTATATAGACTAATTTTTTTAAATAAATCCTTAATCACCTTCTTTCAATTCCTAAACCATGTTTCAATTGTCTGAACTACCCCTCACCCCCCATTCTACAACAGCGCACCAGTTCACATGCCACATACCTTGCCCTCTAAACATTCCTTCTCCCATTCATAAAAACCCAATAGAAATTTCCGACACTTCTTTATTAATTAATATTTAATAAATTAGAAAATATTAAACAAGTCTTAATCCAAACAAGGCTGCGCCTAATTCTCCTTCTCCACCGAAAGAAAACACAAGCTACTCCTTGCGTTTCAGCATCCATCACCGATGATTTTAGCTCCACCACTCCCTACGTCTGATCACCGATCATCATTTGAACATCACCATTAAAATCTCCATCAAAAACCCTTCATCCCAGTCACCTTTACTTCCACCAACCACTGGAGCCGCCATTGACCTGTCCTCCTCCCGACATCCTCCACCTACGATGCCAACTCACCCTACGTGCCGACCCCAAAAGTGAACCCAGGTTGCCAGGATTTGGCCCTAACCAAAAACCGATCAACTAGAAAATACCGACTCTCGCCGTAATTAAAACCAGCGAACCATGATAGTTCAAATCCAATAGAATCCACATAGAAGTGGAGAGAAACACTTCAGAAATCCAGAAACAGTATTAGTTTCGTCGATTACAAACCCAAATTCGAGAATCGGATAACCCAAATTGACCGCATAAAATTTCCAACGAACAATACTTGTTCGAATGCTTTAAAATACATATCAGATAGGAGAGGATGATCTCAAGAATTCCAATACATAAGTTAGAGATTTATAGGCTTTTCTATTATTTCTTGTTATTTTTCGAGAGCGCGATTTGTTGCGGAGGAAGAAATGTTGGCGGCTACTATTCTTCGGCTGAAAATTAGGGTTATAGGATGTATTATATTTATATACTTTTAGTTGATGAGTGTGGATCTTTTGAAGGCCACACTTTCCTTTCGTTTGTGATTTAGAGGATGCCACGCCTTCACTTGTTTGTGGCTGAGAGAAATTTATGCATGCTTCCTTTTTGACCGGAAAAATAAACCCCTTTCTCTCAGCTAAGAAATAGAGTATCCCATTACGTAGTATTTTGTTTACATACGAGTTGTCATGGACAGATATAAAAATACCATTGTGATGGACAAAGCCCCACGATTATATAAATATAAAAATACCGGTAGATTAACTCATATTGCGAAACCCTAAAATCGCTGATTAAGGGTGCAAAATACTCCAAATAAAAAGTTGCTTATTTAATTAATTAAAAAATATAGTAAAATTCTAAAAATTAAATTATCTCTACGTCTCAGTGGGCTTGTCTAAATTCGAGGCCAATATTTAATTATAATTAAATATATCGTTATGGTTGATAGACAATTCCATAACGACTATTCGAAAATTTGATTTGGACATAAATCAAAATCTACACAATGAAATTCCTATTTTTCTCTTCCGCTATAAAAATATACTTCACCAGCTCCGAACCTTTCTTGCTTCACAGAAATACGATTTAAAACGAATCCTGTATTTTCATTTGAAATCACCCAATAGCGAACTGCCGTGCCATTTCCAGCTCGATTTTAATTATATTATAATTATACGTTCAACTGTCGTTTATATAATATATTCGTTATTCGAATTCAATTCCAAACTGAATTATATATATTCTGAATTGTCCAATTCACATTATATTGTCAATTCACTAATTCTGATTATTTCAGAATTAATTCTATTATTTATATTAATTAAATATTTAATATAATTTAATTAAACAACCATTTTCACTATTTAAATAATTAAATAAATTAATTATTATATCGCTGAAAATACGGGTTGTTACACTCTCCCTCTAACTTCTTTCGATTAATGATCGAGAATTGGTCAGTTCGTTATAAGTGAACAATGACTGATCCTCAACTATAACAACCTAGAATTTTAGTTATTAGATTTCATATATTTAACTAATTTTCAATATTTAAAAGATTGAATTTGTAATGGCCCGGTTCTTAACACATATCGTTAACACAAATATTTATCGATTGTGAGTACAACTTTACAAATACAATTTAAAACCCATACTTTAAATAATTCAAAACATGTTAAAGGGTTTAATTTACCATTACCTTTACATGTATGTATGGTAGCATGTGTGAGAGATTGCATTTGTTTAAATTCATTTTTACACATGTATGTATGATAACACATGTGCATAGCAAGTTTTAAAACGCCATTTTTATTACATACCTTATGCATTTTTTTCAAAGGGTTTGAATCCTTATTTTTAAGCAAAATTCTTGATTTTTAGCATAAAGCATTGTTAGCTTGCTTTGTGTCCAGACTATCCAAAGCCCAAGAACTCTATCAGGAAGGCCACTCAGGGATTGAGTATGAACCGGCAGAGATCGACATCTGCTTGGACGAAGTAACAAAGGATGGAAAACTCGTATTTCTGCGCACATAAGCCTTGGGTTAGATTCCACCATTTTGGATCAAGCTAAAGCGAATATTTCTGACCGACCAAACCGGATCGGGTAAACCAGATCGGGTCATCCGGATCGGGCCATTCGGATCGGGCCATCCGGATCTGGCCATCCGGATCGGGTCACTCACCCTAACCGAATTCTGGGCAGTTAAAGACCATTTCACCATTTTCTCCACTACTTTCGAGATTTACTCTGAAGCTGCCACGTGGCCACTCAACCCTAACCGAATTTATACATATAAATACACATATAACGCATCATTTTGGTGGACTTTTTTGCACTTCATTTATTCATGGCAGCATGGCCGAATTCCTCCATAAATAACCACCTTATTCTCCAATGAAAATAATGAATTCGGAGAGAAGTATTCATTGATTTCGAGTTATTGTGTGAATGTATCCATTGTAATTGTAATTTCGGAACGAAATGAGAAACTATAAAGTGGACGTAGGCTCGTTAATGCCGAACCACTATAAATCTTGTCTGTTGATTGATTTCTCTTGCTTTTTCATGCATGATTTCTTATTATTCTCTGCAAAACATGATCAGTTTGGTGTTAGTGCCATTTTTTGGTCTAACATTTTGGTGCTTTCACAGAGAAATGAAGATTCTTAGCGTTTAAGGATTCTCCAATCTACTTATTGGATCGCCAAGTCCGATGAGGAAATCCTATAAATTCTATTGATTTTACAAATGTGGAGATCACCAGATGTGAAGTTACCTCTGTGCCATATAGCAGAAATCGCTAGAGATTGGAAACAGTGTCCTATAAAGCTTCTGGATCGGATCGGATGTGTTACAGTTCAGATGAGCTCCGGATCGGATGCAGATGAAATGACCAGGTCGGATGCAGATTAAGCCCTCGGATCGGATGTAAACAAAGTGTAGGCCAATATACCAGAGGGAACGGATCGGGGCCTATCCGACCCGAACAAGAACCTCCGACCCGAACCGAAGGGGAGATCCGAACCGAACCGGAGGGCAGATCCGAACCGACCACCAGCTATTGATGTTCCCCCGACCCGATCCGATGACATCTCCGAAGCGCAACTTGAAGGAAAATTCCGATCTGACCCGGTACGGCTGTTTTTGGGAAAAAAATACATTTTTCAGATCATTTCAGAAAAGGCTCCATCTTCCAAAATTGAAAAAATCGTGCGGGACTGTGGGGCCCCGAACCCCTACAGGCGCTGCGCCCGGACCCGCTGACGGCCTCGCCTTCGTCTCGAAGCACGGCTCGCCTTCAGCTCGATGTATATTTTAGCTACCCCTCCTGATGAGATGGTGTACGAAGGAGGCATCGGCTTAGCAAGCAAAGGAAACATCATATAAGGAGTTGCCCGATGATCTTGTCGAAGACATAGATCCCAGAGGGTGAAGATTCGGAATGCAGGAGGGCGAAATCTAGCGAAGTCCTGCAGTGACCTGAGGCATCTGGAAGATTGCTTGAGCAGAACATCGAGCTAAATCAGTCCAACTTCAATTCCCTCCTAAAGAAGTCCATATAGGGCAAGAATTAGTTGACTTCGTCGCTGAGTTTACCGTTCCCAAAGAGGATTAGTTAGATGAAGAGGATGGCCCCTCGAAATGAAAGATGATATCAGGCACCTGGAAGCTGTATACAGAAGGTGCAAACAATGGTCAATGACCCGACGTCGGAGTTGTGTTGATAACTCCTGAAGGATGGTTCGAAGTGCATTCCAAACGGAGGGACCACAACTCGCAACTTACTTAGAATGGGTAGAAGAGCCATTAGATTGATGGGTACATTACAACATACCTCATATTCCGCATACAAAAAATCATAAGGCGGATAATATGGCCAAGTTAGAAGGTTCCGACAATCCAGAAAAGATGGAGATGATCCTCATCGAGACACTACAAAATCCGACCATTGATCAGATAGAAGTTGATTCAGCGTTGGAGATCGAATCTGGAAGAGAGTCATGGACAACCCCATAAATAATTTCCTACAGCACGGAGTGCATCCAGCAAGGAGAAGTGAAAGGCAGGCCACCGTTTGTTATGCCTCTGTATATGACAAGCAGGGCGACATTGCTTATTTCCCTGGGAAGGTTGTCCTAAGATTGACAGCAACGAGACCTATTGCTGAATACACCATCCTGAATGATTAGACAAAAGCACTCATCAACTTCCCACTAGATAGGAGATGTACATGAATGAAGCTTCTAACGAAAGACGTCTTGGAGTTAGAAAGTGAAGATTCACAATTCCACTCAATTGATGGATTATCTGCCAAGTAACTCATGCCCCTGATGTTGGGGGCAATAGGAGATTCAAGCGTGGATTGCTTGTGATTACATCATCTAATTCAATGCTGATACATCATAAGCCTACATGACTGATTGCCTCAGTCTTTCCTGAAGAGTGGCGAGTTAAGGGTTTGGAACACTTAAGCCTGGATGCTGATTGATTGTTTGTGTATAAGCTTTTATCTCCGGCGCCGGATCGAAGGCATATCTGCAGACGGATGAGGCATGTTTATCCTTATGGCTCTCGCACCAACTTCTTGACATGGAAGGGGTTGAGCTCCTGTAAGCATGGACCCATTTTCAGCCATGTCCTACTTCTTAGCATGAAGAGTGCAAAGCTTCCCTAATCATAAATCTATTGTTCTCCTGCCAACTACTGTCCTAGCACCAATATGATGATATGCTTCCATTAGCGGTACAAGCGTGACTCCCTGACACTCAATCCTTGCCTTTAGCAAGGGGGTAAGAAGGCGATTTAAAGGAGATGCGACCTCGTCATTCGCTTACAGTGTTTACCTAGCTACCTTTGTCGCTCCAAGGCCCCAATCAAGCCATCCCCTGGCAGAGATTAGGCAAGGCAAAATGGAACTACCAAGAACCTACAGTGCCATTTTCGCTTCGAATGATATTCATCCTTTTAAGAGGATTACTCTTTAACCATGACTCTTATATTTTCATGCTTTATAAGTTATTGATGTAATTGACTCAGATGAATTAACATGTGAATGGTATAGGTACCTCGGTTTTGACATCGATCAAACTTCTAGCACCCGCATATGGAGTTATGGAATAAACCCTTAATGGGCTCGACTGAACTTCTCGTATACAAAGCCACGCCCTCCGCCTGAAAGATAATTATGCATTGACTTTTGCATTTCAAAGTTGGAATCCGATTTCAGATGGATGCAGTTCGACCGTCTACATGGCTTGATCCTATATTTGACGCCACCAAATTACATAAATCCAAATAAAGGAGGCAGCACTGCCCCTTGATATTCTTACTTTTCAATCATGCAATTTACTCTTACATGCTTCCCAAGTTATTGACATAACTAACTCATGCAATATAAATGATGCAGGTACCCAAAGTTCGTTGTCGATCACTCCTCACATGGATTAATCGAAGGAACACAGAGCCTTGGAAAACATTTTCTGACTGTTTTCCCAATCCTCAGAGCTTGGATAGATGTATGAACCTAGGACGGGTGTGAGGGGTACCCCAGGATTGAAGATCAATCGATCCATGACACTAACTCTTATGATTTGAGAGAGCGTTTAAAGGATGATACTGCAATGTCCGATCAAACTCCATCCCACGAGTCGACGGGACAAGAGAGACTTGATTATTGCAAATGGCCACCTTTACCAATGAATCAGGGATTATGAGGTAGTGCCCCGGCGAGTGTGGTCTGACCGCTTGCCCGAAAAAACTCCCTCTGCCAGAGTGAAGCATGGAGTAAGGACTAAAACCGAGTTTGAGAATGACATTCGACACGGTGGACTCCCACTCTTGGAAATAGAGTGTAGAAGGAGCGCCGGGGTGAATGATGCAACTGTTCACCTAATTAACTCTAACTCTCATGATTCGAGAGAGAGAGTATAAAGGACGGGAAGACGACGTCCTCAAGGCGTGATGGTGCACCACGATTAAAGACCGCCTTGATTACACTCTAACCCGGGCATACGTCAGGAGAGTATAAAGGTGCTAAGATTAAGTACCGAAGACAATAGGCTCCTACCGCACTAAAGGATTGGGGATAAGATTGAAAGCTGAGCCGATGTCCCCTACAGAAGGATTGGGGGCAATACAATGTCGAACAAGCCCTGACTGGGCGCTTTATCCATGATTGATTGGGGGCACACACATCACCCCTTTTAGATAAATTCTATATGATTTGCTAGATATTATTTGATTGCATGGATTCTGAATTAGAACCCTTACTTGATTGTGATGTGCTTTATTACCTATTACTTATAGATTCGCTTTGTTTACAAAGTGCAGGCTTGTACTAAATAACGAGACAAGAATGCGAGGGCTGCACTCACGACAACCACAACAGACTAGTGGAAAACAAACAAAGGGCAACGCCCAGAAAGCTGACACTGATGCCCAATACTAAACTTCCCTTGTGACGACGACCGAAAGGAGGCCTTGAGAGTGAATTGTTTAAAGACGTATCACGCGACTTAAGGCAACAACCGAAAGGAGGCCCTAAGAGTGATGTATCAAATCAACATACACGCCTACGTGTGACTGACCATAGCACAAGTGCAATGACGAGTGCCACCTCACAAATACACTGAATGAAAAACGCGTCGACTCGAGCACTTGGATAACTCAATCACTTGATCTTTGAAAGCCACTAGAGGACCATGGAATGGATGCAGACTGAACGTCCATTTGCTAATCCTAACCAACTTCCCGATTGAAAGACCCTGGATAAGGGGGGCACGCCATTACTTTGACTTCTAGCTTGCAAGGAAGTGATCTACTTGATACTCCGACTCAAAGGATAAGAAGAAGGAAGATATGAATTTCTTTCGTGCTGAGGATATTGGCACAGAAGGCGCTAGGAACAAACGAAGTCAGCTGATTTCTTCTTACGATGATCCCTCAGCATGTCAAGCTAGATATGAAATGGGTGGTACCCTTGCTGATTTGAGAACTCAGATGGTTCAGCGAGATGAACTTCTCCGGAAATGACAGAAAAAGATGGATAACTTCTTTACTTAGATAGATGGAAGGCCGAGTAACTATGACTTACTTTCTGGAGCGAGCACCATGGAAATTCAAGCGGCAATGAACTTGGCTCAAACACTCCTTGCTCCGTGGTCCAGATCATATGATGCCCTAGGGCAAGTTGGCATAGTTGTCTTTAATGAAACAAGATGCAACCAACCTCCTCCCAGGCATTTGTAGCATGCAACTTCTGGCCATAACATCTTGGATGAAAACGATGGATATGCAAGAGTCACTGAGAACTTAAACGGAGCCCGACCAACCTTTGCTCCAGTTCAGATGAATGTTTAAAATCCAGCTCAACCTCAACATGAGGCTCCCCATGTAGGGGCAAACGAGCGCATTTGATACAACTATAATCTAACTTTATCGCTACCCGACTCCGAACCTCAGAGATTGGATAGGAGATCGAAGACTAACATGGGATGGACACGAGCAAATCATTTTGTATCAAACTCTAACTCACAGCTTGATGAGGGAGTATGAATTCAGAGAATACGTGGATTTGATGATTACCGTTTAGTAAAATCCCCGTGGATGGGGAGTGCGGGATACTAGTTTCGAGCACATAATTTGACTACCCGCCAACTTTAGGCACATTTTCTATTATCGGAGTTCCGCAAGATCCCAGACTATAACCAAAAGAATGGCTCCTTAAGGACAACCTGCATACATCCGAGTAGCGGATCACCATCCATAATTAAAAGACAGAAGCCTGATTGACGGCTATTATATATGCGCAACCAAGAAGCCAGAGACTGGCTTCCACCCACTTCAAGACTTCATACCGGGGGCACCAGCGCTAAATTGGACAATTGGCGACAAATTCTCAAAGGCGAGGGCCAGATTGCCAACATTAATTGATGCTTCAACAGAGCTCCGGCGAGACCCTGCATGCATTGCTTGAAAGATTCAATGCTGCAGTGGCATCGGTAAATCGATCTGGACCATATATGGTGTTGATCGTAGCAATATCCGGCATTCTGGATATCTCAAACTTCAAAATCTCTCTGCAACAAGACCCACCAAGAGGACTTGGCAAATTCACTTCTGAAACAAACCTCAGTATCTCTCTACCATGAGATTTTCCTAGAAACATTGGAAAATCCTATCGTAAGATAGACAGATTCATGCAACAAGAGGGTGTTAATGTTGAAATGGATGATCTTAATGTCTTCACGACAAAATGGAGCAGCATCTGACTCTTGAAATGATAAAGGAAAAAGAAAAGCCCCAGGAATGACTGATAGGAGTTTACAATTCTGGAAAAGACCAATTTCATTAATCGGGCCCACGATTTTGATTGTCGAGCTTAATGGAACCAAGCATGGGAAATAGACTCTACAAGACTATGATGGCTATTTCGGATCATGCCAAAGTATGAACGAAAGAGCTAGAATAAATCACTAATGACATTTGCTCGCTTGCAAGATTGACGAGCTTACTCAACTTTGTGGCTGATGCAAGGAGAGTATCTAAGTTCGCTGATACTCAATAAGGCGATCACTGCTTTCTAACTAAACAGATGGGATGACCCCGACATGAATATAATTCGACCATTCGCATATATAACTCCAACCCTTGATGACTTGGGAAAGTACACAAAACGACACAGGGTGACCGAGATTGCTGAACCTGCATCTCTAACCCGATGCGGCGGAAAATAGTATAAAGGCTAAAAGACTGGATGTCTGATTGACTGTGCATAACCCCCACCGATGTTGAGGGCATAAGCACTAACATCGCTCGTCCTCTACTGATGCTGGGAGCATCACCTTCAACCGACAAATTTACTTTGAACATGACCCTGACTCAATGCATGATTCAGAACGTATACATTATATCTTTAGAATATAACGTGATTCGTCTCGACCATCTAAGTGAGCCAACTAACAAATCAAGCATAAATCTAAAAACTTGATCCGTAACTGCATCAAATGGAGAGTATGATGAACTCCTCTGTTGCCTTATGATTGTGATAATCCTACCAGCTATTGGCTTGCATGTTTTCAATAAGTTCTCGTATTGACTCGTATGTGATCACGGGATTATAAAACGATCCGGAGTGATCATGGCTTTCGGATACCCTATTGTTACGATTAGACGCAATCATGGAGTACTAGATTAATATCTTGATATCGAGATAATCCAAATCCAAGAAAAATGACAGATTCATATGCCAACTCTGATGCGCTTTGTCCCAACAACCCAGATGCTAGCTCAAAACACGAAGATTCTGACATCACCATATGAACTGGATGACTATTTTATACATTGACTTATACATAAAAGAAATACTAGCTTAGTTTTTCACTTGACTTGTTTAGGAAGACGGTGTCGTTTGGCATTAACTTGTGCATGTACAATCTCACACGGGAACCAATGATATTGCATGAATTATGATGAAGGAATTCAACCACTTGATTCGACGAGGTCTAAATGATTACTTGATCATCTTAACCACTCTAGCCATGGAATTTGGCCTGATAAACATCAATGGAAGCATGTGGTATATGACAAGCCATTTATACAGGAAAAGATCCATACGACGGAACTATTCAATACTCAATAGGACACAACAGTCTGATAAAGCCTCCTCAAGGGTGGATGATGTTCCAAAAAGATTCAGCTCGACTTTTTCAAAGCATATCTCATTTGCAGTAAGATGTACTTTAGGGGGCAAAATGTTAGCTTGCTTTGTGACCAGACTATCCAAAGCCCAATAACTCTATCAGGAAGGCCACTCAGGGATTGAGTATGAACCGGCAGAGATCGGCATCTGCTTAGACGAAGTAACAAAGGATGGAAAACTCGTATTTCTGCGCACATAAGCCTTGGGTTGGATTCCACCATTTTGGATCAAGCTAAAGCGAATATTTCTGACCGACCAAACCGGATCGGGTAAACCGGATCGGGTCAACCAGATCGGGTCATCCAGATCGGGCCATTCGGATCGGGCCATCCGGATCGGGTCACTCACCCTAACCGAATTCTGGGCAGTTAAAGACCATTTCACCATTTTCTCTTCTACTTTCGAGATTTACTCTGAAGCTGCCACGTGGCCACTCAACCCTAACCGAATTTATACCTATAAATACACATATAACGCATCATTTTGGGGGACTTTTTTGCACTTCATTTATTCATGGCAGCATGGCCGAATTCCTCCATAAATACCACCTTATTCTCTAGTGAAAATAATGAATTCAGAGAGAAATATTCATTGATTTCGAGTTATTGTGTGAATGTATCCATTGTAATTGTAATTTCGGAACGAAATGAGAAACTATAAAGTGGACGTAGGCTCGTTAATGCCGAACCACTGTAAATTTTGTGTGTTGATTGATTTCTCTTGCTTTTTCATGCATGATTTCTTATTATTCTCTGCAAAACATGATCAATTGGGTGTTAGTGCCAGTTTTTGGTCTAACAAGCACACTTGGATAAAACATGCTAAAAACCACTTTTAACAAGTTCAAGTAAAAATCTTTGTGTTCACATGTGCATCAATCAAAAACATGGAATGTCATTTCTTCTTGAAAATCATGTTTTCATTTTTAGACTTAAGGGCACAACCTACACTAGTAATAGGCTAGCAAATAGGATCATGGTGGAAATATCTTTCACATGGTCGCATTGTCATGATAAAATATTTTCAGCTTTTTTCCTAAACATAAAAATAGAGAAGAAAACCATATTTTCTTGTGCTTAAGCAAACATTGCTCCTTAGAATTTTGTGCATACTTGAAAATATAAACCAAAGATTGTGCCTACCCTAGATCCTTATTAGCATATAGATTTTTTAAAAAAATTCCTACACATACATCACATGGCCGTGGATCATTTGTACAAAGATTTTCAGTTTTTTACAATTCCTCTGAAGCCAAGTAAGAATTTTATATGTTTGTTTGTTAAATCAAAAGGTCATGTGAAAAATGTGGTTTAGAAACCCAAAGATTTCTGAGCACTTGCGGTACAAGAATGGTTGCTACATATTTGTTTATACCAAGGAAAGATATAGAGAAGAACATGGTTGTACATAAAGCATTTAATGTGATATTTCATAGTAGACCAGTGAGAGGAAATTATGCTCTGCGCAGGGGATTTTCAGAGCATGATTTGGATGATTAAAGCCATGTGAGTTTAGGGAGGAGTGTATGGTTTGAGAGAGAAAAGGATTTTTTTTGTGGTCAATCATTTGTCACAAATGAAAAATGAAAACCATTTTGCCACTTTTTCCCAAACCTGTAATTAATGCACCAGTTTTTTTTTAAATTAATTTCCTACTACTATATATAGACACAACAATGCACACTCTCCTCACTCAGCACAAAACCATTCGAATAAAATCAGTGAAGACAAGACTGAGGGCTTTTAACCAAACAGTGAGTAAATTTTTCTGAATTTACTTCCTGTTCCTTTCTGTTCTAACTATAAGTAGAACTTGGTTTTGTGATGAACTTGTTTAAGTTGTATGTCTTGTTTGCATATCATTCTTTGCCTAATCAAAGAACTAGGGGTTAGTACTTAAACTATTGAGTGGTATTAGTTTAAGGGTGTGATCATACTGGCATGAACTCTGCTGTTCTGATTTAGTTTTAAAGAATCAAACTATTGATTTTTTTTGTCAGTGAACTTAAGTTAGAAGGTTTGAATAAGACATCCTGTTAAGTTTGAAACATTACATAGGAAATAAGTCATCTGAAAGTAAGAAAAGAAGGTGAAACATTTCAAACAAACACATAGGAATGAAAACAGAAAACAACAGTAGCTCTCTGTAACACCAAAAATCCCAACCTCATAAAAACTTGATTTAAATATATAAATTGAATCATATAGCAAAATGGTGATTTTTGGTGGTGGTCTCGCGATTTTTAACATCCTAGATAATCGGTTATACTGAGATGATAAGAATTTGAAACTTGATCAAATTCCGACCACCCAGGTCGTCGGAGCCCACGTGGTTGAGGGGAGAGTTTCACCTAGGGTCGAGGGTTCTAGGAAAAATACTAAATAATTTTTCTAAGGTGTGAATTTCAAGGACGAGGTAAAAATAGGGTTTTTGGGTTTGTTTTGGTCACTTTGGTTCTCGTAGAAATTGTACGATGATGGGAGTGTTTTGGTGGTGCGTTCCAGGAGGGATGGCGGCGTGGAAGGCCCATAGTGGCATGGCTGGAGGAGGACATCGATCGGTGGTCAGGGTGTGGCGTAGTGGAAGCTTTCTCAGATTGAACCCATTTGGCCATGGCAACTCGAACAGTGAAAACACTATAGCATCAAGGTGGTGGTGATCGAAGGGTGGCAAAGTGATCCGGGGTGGCAAGGTGACGCGTGGGGGTGGTCGGAGGTGATGGGCGGCGGCTCGTGCGTGTTTGCACATGCACGTGTACATAAAGAAGGGGGTACTAGATTTTTGAAGTGATCAAGCCAGAAATCATGAGGATCCGGGGGGTGGTACTTCGGCTAATATGGGTACTTTGGTACTGGGATTGGAACACAAAGATTTACAGCAGATCAGCAGGGAAATCATGTGGTTTTGGAGTGGTGTTTTGGTACTTGATCTGGTATGTGATACTTTGCCCAGATCATGGAAGATGGATTGATTTTCATATGTGCACACCATGGGTCTGAAGTGGTACTTTAGTCCAAAGTTTTTAAAAAAGAAGAAGAAGTTTTTGAACATGAATTTAATTAAAAACCAGTTTTAATTAAATAATAAATAAAATTTAAAGGAAAGATAAATAAGAAAATAAAAATAGAATTTTCATTGAAACGATCAAGTGGAAAGGAGAAAGTGAATCAAGTGCAGAAGATCGAGTGAAGTTTTTGACAAAGTTGATAATCAAGTGTAAAAGCTGAAATATAAATTATAAATTATAAATTTAGTTTATTCATAAATAATTAGAATGGGAAACAATTTTTCGAAAGAACAACGTAAGTATTCATTTTTTTTAAAAAGTGACGAACAAAGTAGAAGGGAAAAAACCATGTGCGACGCGCACACTGAAATTGTCCATTTTTTTTGAGATAATCAAAATATCTAGGCAAAAGCAAAATAATCATATACTGTTTTTTTTGACTAAAATTCATAAATTAAAGGTATGTGAATCAAATTATAATCATGTTAGACCGATAATTAAAAAAATATTACGCTAATCGTTTCGAAGAGTCCGGAATTTATATTCCACTTCGACTTGATCTATACGTCGTAGTCAGATATTATTAACGATAATTGAAGACAGAGATAGGCAAGGGCTATTCTTGAATAGTACCGTGGGTTTGTCCAATCCCAGGACAACATGTATGGATAAATGTCTGACAAAGTAATTCTAAACTGATCACATACGTTGATCTCTTCAAACGTATTTAAATGGTGGCAGAGGAAATCGTTTCTCTCACTTTATACCTATAATATATTTTTTGGGAAGTCAATTAGTGGTTTGCGAGTTTTGACGATGTGGCATTCAAAGAAATAAAATAGTGATGATAAAAAGGTGCGTCTAGCCTCGGGCCTCACACCCAGGAAATGACAAAAATCGGGCAGGCAGCATGGCTATGTGGGTCGCTCCTATTAGGGTGTAGCATCACCTATCTAGAGAAATTCCTTTTATTCTGACTCTATCGATTCTGTGCCATTTGGGAAATGGTTGTCATACACAACCATTGGTGATATACATTCGATACACTCAAGAGAAATGAGTGGTCGGTCATGTGTGGGCCAGGTTGCAAGAAGTTCTTGTTGAACCCAAGTGTATTCACCTCTAGAGATACACTATCGGAAGGTGGTCCCATACCATGTCAAAATCGGAAATCCAATTTTCCATAAGCGCCAAGCGGTTTTTATTTGTATACTATATAGGAGAATGTGAGATGTAAGCATTCTTCTAGATTCTAAATTAGTTGTGAAAATCCTAGACACTATGATAATATCTAATTAAGGTATACAAAGTATTTTATTCTCATAAGGTAAAAACCTGTTACGTATTCACGGCGTAGTCTTATGAGATATTTTTATTTCTTTAATTTGTTTTAAATTGTTTACTTATACCAGTCCCCTGACTGACCCAGAGTTTATTTTTCTGTGTTTTCCTTAAACTCTTGGGTACTCATAACACTTGTTATGAGTAGACAAGTGAATCAGCTCTTGACAAAACTTTAGAAGCTGGATGGAACTTTCTGTGTGTTGTTCTACTTGTCATGTTTACTGTATAATTATAAGTCATCACGTTAGTCATCGATGATATGTATAATTAAATTTGTACTATGAAGTGGTTTGTATCCCTAGATCTATTGTGCTCTGATGTAATATGTCCTGATGTGTAATATTATAAAGTATCATCTTTCGTAAAATTCCGCTGTGAGATTCTGATGTTTCTGTAGATTATCTTCAATCTATTATTATTCTTATTAATGACACAACTTCTAATGCGTTCGAAAGTTAGGTCGTTACAGTTGGTATCAGAGCTTAGGTTACTGATTTACCTAGGCTTTGGGTGAGTGTGAGAGAGCGTATTTTTAAAAAAAAAAAATTTAGATCAAATTGAATGATATACCTAAGTTGGTTATATCCAATCAAGCCTTGATTGACAACCTGTTATATTCGGGGGATAAAAATGAGTAACCGAGGACGAAGAGGTCGAGCTAGTGGGACTTCCACTACTACTGATCGTAATATTGCCACCCAAGATCAAGGAGAAACTGTGGAGGAAGTTACACCAGTCCAGCAGGACAAAAGCTTTGCAACTATCTGTAAGGAGTATACCACTCTGGAAGGGAAGGTATTCAAAGGGACTGAATCTTTCATTGAGGTTCAAGCGTGGTTAAGATCCTGTGAAAGGATTTTTAAAGAACTGGAATTGAATGATGAGCAGAAACATCTCTTAGCATCGTGGCAACTCCAAGAAGCTGCTGCAATTTGGTGGGATGCTCAAACCACGAATGTTCCTGAAGAGGATTTCACTTGGAATAAATTCAAAGAGGCATTCGAAGTGCAATTTCTCCCTGTCGCTGGCAAAACTAGGATGTATCAGGATTTCATCAATCTCAAACAAGGGAACATGAAAATATCTGAATATGAAAATAAGTTCAATTCACTTTCCTGCTTTGGGCCGGAGTTAATCAAAACCTCGCTCAAGAAGAATGAAATGTTTATAGCAGGATTGAAGGACAGCTTGCAGGTTAAAATGATTGGGTATCTAAAGATTCCATTTGTTGATCTAGTAGATATGGCAGTTCGTTATGAGGCACTCGAGGGAAAGAAGCCAGTTGCAAAAGCGTAGACAGGAGAACCCAGTGGTGAGAATTCCAATAAAAGGAAATTTAACCCAAACTAGAACAACAAGGGAGTACCAAAAATGGGGGAGAAAGCCGAGGAATGATTTAAAGATACAAAATGCCACAATTTCTAGTAGAAGGGGCATATTGCTAAGTTCTGCACAAAACCAGCAGCGAAAAAGCCACAGCAAACTCAGCAGCAACAACAACCTCAACAGCAACAGTAGAAACAACAGCAAGGCCCTGGAAATGCAATGGTCATGAAGACTCTATGTTTCAATTGCCATCAGCCTGGGCACTTGGTCAAGGATTGTCCACTCATGAAAAAGGCGCAGCAACCAAAAGTTTATGCTATTAAAGGTAAACCATCAACTTCCTAGGATGTGAAAGGAAAGGGAGTTCTCGAAGGTACTTTTGATTTAAATGAAATTGATGTTCATGTTTTATTTGACACCGGCGCCTCACATAGTTTCATTTCTTCTGCAACGGTAGGAAAATTCCAATTTATCCCAGAGATTACCCCAAATCCAATTTGCGTATCTAATCCCATTGGCGGAAAAACTGAACTAAAAATGTATTGCGATAATGTGGCACTCTCGTACCTTTTGCATTCCTTCCTTTTTGATTTCTACGTTTTGGACCTTAAAGGATTTAATTTTATACTTGGGATAGACTGGTTGAGTAAATTCCAAGCTAAGATTAAATGCGACAAAGAAATCGTAACGTTGATAACCAATATCAAAAGCAAAGCTAGGATACCGCGTGGATAACCCGGTATTCATATGTGTAGTTTCTTTTATGCTTTGGAAGCACCACAAGAAAATTTGGAGACATTAGAAGTAGTCAGAGATTTCTCTGACGTATTTGAAGAAGTTAAGAATTTACCCCCACATCACGAGATAGAATTCCTTATCGATCTAATTCTATGAGCCAGACCGATAGTTCAACCTAAAAGACGAATGGCGCCAAAGGAAGTCATGGAAATCGAAAAGAAAACTCAAGATTTGTTGGCCAGAGGATTGACCAGGCCAAGCTTTTCAAGCTGGGGTTCAGCAGTAGTTTTTGTGGTTAAGTCTGATGGATCACTAAGATTATGCGTTGACTATAGAGAGTTAAATAAAGTGACCATCAAGAATTAGTATCCTTTGTTGCGAATTGACGTTCTCTTTGACCATTTGAATGGAGCTACGGTATTTTCCCAAATGGATCTTGCAACAGAATTCCATCAGTTAAGAATTTTTGAAGATAGTATTCCTTTAACCGCTTTCAGAGGCCCGGATTTCTTTTATAAATGGTTAGTTATGCCATTCGGATTAACTAGCGCACCTATGTATTTTGTTGATTTGATGAACCGTGTCTTTAGAAAGATTCTGAACAAATTTGTCCTAGTTTATACCGACGATATATTAATCTTTTCGAAGACGGAAGAAGAACACCGATATCATCTGGAGGTGGTATTGGAGACTCTAAGGACAAATGTATTGAAGGTGAAATTTTCTAAATGTCATTTCTAGCAATCATAAGTTAGATTCTTGGGGCACATTTCTAAATGTCATTTCTAGCAATCAGAAGTTAGATTCTTGGGGCACATTGTAAATGGAGATGGTATTTCTGTAGACCCAATCAAAGTTGAAGCAGTGCAACAATGGAATCAGCCCAGAACACCAACGGAGGTCCGTAGTTTCTTGGGATTAGAAGGATATTACAGGAGGTTTATCCAAGATTATTCTAAGATATCTTCTCATTTGACTAAGCTAACTAAGAATGGTGAGAAATTTACATGGACTCCAAAATGTGAAGAATCATTCAAGACGTTAAAGAAGAAATTGACAGAGGCACCAGTTCTTGCTGTTCCCGATGGGAAAAGTGGATTTGCGGTTTATACTGATGCTTGTGGAGTTGGACATGGTGCAGTACTAATGCAGAATGGACGTGTGATTGCGTATGTTAGTAGACAACTGAAGATTCACGAGAAGAATTACGCTACACACGATCTAGAGTTATTGGCAGTTGTTTTTGCATTAAAAATGTGGAGACACTTCCTATTAAGAGAGAATTTCAACTTTTCACAGATCACAAACCACATAAATATATGTCCAAAAAGATCTCAACCTAAGGCAGCAAAGGTGGCTGGAATTCCTTGCATCATATGATCTGGATATTATCTATACTCTAGGAAATCAAATGTCGTAGTAGACGCTCTAAGCAAAAATGCAATCTTGTCTCTTCTAGAAGCTACTCCAGCACTTCAACGAAGAATAATGGCAAATCAACGGAGAGATGAAAATCTGGAGAAGTTAATTCAAGGAGTTATAAGGGGTAGGGAGTCATATTTTGAAGTGGATGGCCAAGGTATTCTCAGAATTAATGGGAGATTGTGTGTTCTTGGTGTTGACGGGTTAAGGCAAGAAGTTTTGGTAGAATTCCATAAATCAAAGCAAAGTATTCATCCAGGAGTGCACAAAATGTATAGAGATATGAGGCGAGTATTTTGGTTGCCCAGGATGAAGAGAGATATTCTGACTTATATAAATCTGTGTCTATGCTGCCAGCAAATAAAAGGTGATCATCAGAAGCAACAGGTCACTGAAACCTTTGGAGATTCCTAACTGGAAGTGGGAGATGATATCAATGGACTTTATCGATGGATTACCCAAGACTAGAAGGGGATATGAAGGAGTTTGGGTTATCGTAAATCGACTGACGAAGAGTGCGCATTTTATTCCGGTAAAACCAACTCGGACTGCAGCTTCGTTAGCCGAGATTTTTATAAGGAAGATTGTACGATTACATGGAGTCCCAGTAAGTATTATAAGTGATAGAGATCCCATTTTCACCAGTAAATTCTGGGAAGCGCTCCAAACAACTTCGGGTACTAAGCTGAATTTAAGTACCGCTTACCATCCCCAAACAGACGGCCAAACAGAAAGAGTAAACATGATATTGGAAGACCTGTTAAGAGCGTTTATTCTTGATTTTGGGGGATCATGGGAGGATCACTTACATTTAGTTGAATTCTCCCACAACAACAACTACCAAGCAAGTATAGGCATGGCACATATGAAGCTCTCTATGGAAGACCGTGCAGATCACCAACTTGTTGGGTGGAGTCGGGAAATAAACTTGTTCTCGGACCAGATATGATTCAAGAAGCAACTAACAAGGTGGAGTCAGTCAAAAGAAGAATGAAGGAGGCCCAGGATCGATAGAAAAGTTATACAGACAAAAGATGAAGGGATCTTAACTTTTCTGTTGGAGATTTTGTGTTTGTAAAGATTTCACCAATCAAGGGAACGGTCAGATTTGGTAAAATAGGGAAGTTAGTTCCACGATATGTGGGACCTTTCCATGTTCTTGAGAAGGTTAGATCTCTTGCTTATAGGATGGAATTACCAGAAAGAATGGCATGGATTCACAATGTTTTTCATGTGTCTCATCTTCGCAAATGTGTTCACGACCCGTCTTTAATTTTGGAACCATCGGTTCAGGAAGATCTTGAGATTAAACCAAACTTTAGTGTGGTTAGATATCCAGTCTATGTGGTGGATAAAGAAGAAAAGTGACTTCGGAATAAGGTTATGAAACTGCTTAAGATACAATGGAGTGAGAATCGGTATGACTGTACTTGGGAAACGGAGAAGCACATCAAGGAATTTTACCCGGATTTTTTTTGAACTAGGTGTTAGCTACCGTATGTTTGATTTGGATGTATCCTATGAATGATGGTATTGCATGGCTTTTTATGGATATTATCTTTTGTCTGGAAACGGGATTTTGGGTTTTTCACCTCTGTGGATTATTGATGTTTGAGGATTCAGTATTCGTAGGACTTATGAACTCCTTCAGTTTACTATCACTTGTACTGAAATCTATTCTTTGTTTCTTTTCCAGATGGCACCTGTCTTCAAAAGGACAGTAAGGAAGCGCTTGACTCCACTACAGAGGTTGAGGTTTCACACCGGCATTAGCATACATGAGATTATAGGTCCTCAGGATAGTATGGGACATGCCCAGAATGATGAGGAGGAGAGACGATATGTGGACATAGAGGAGACTGGGATTTACTGTGGGGAGTCTTCCATTGAGGAGGACAGTATGGATTTCCTTCAGGAGTCTGAGTATGAGGGAGAGGACGGACAGGAGGAGTATTATGCAGGTGAGGGAGGTGATGATGGAGATAGTGGTGATAGTGGTAGTGGAGATGACGATGACAGGGATGATGATGATAGGGATGATGAGGAGGAACCTGAAGAGGAGCCTGAGGAGAAGCCCGAGGAGGAGCCGGAGGAGGATCCAGAGGAAGAGCCTAAGGAGGACATCATACCAGATCAGCCATAGTACAAGCCATAGGTTCAGACCCCACTAGTACCATTCGATGGACAATTAGCAGTCCCGCGGGAACAGCTCGCTCAGAAGATGATGCAGTTTCAGGCAAATGGAGGGAATTTGGGTATACCCATGGATTATACATACCCTGATATGATGCTATACCCACCTTCTCCCATTGAGATCATAGAGCTCTCATATGATGACGACCTTGAGGAGAGTGATTAGGTAGTAGAGGTCATTGATATCTCGGATAGCGAGGAGGTGATTATTATTCCAGACGACGAGGAAGTGATTATCATTCCAGATGATAAGGAGATGATTATCATTTCAGATGATGAGGATATCATCGAGATCAGCAGCGGCTCAGAGTAGGATGGATGGACTGAGATGGTATTGTACATATAGTAGTACTAGTAGTATGGCAGATATGTATTATAGTAGTCTATGACTCAATACTAGACGAGTATAGTACTTATATTTTTATGTAGTCAATTTGACATGCTATGCTATGATATATTATCTTTTGCCTATCTTTTGTTTACAAATTTCGAGGACGAATTTTTTTATAAGGGGGGTAGATTGTAATGGTCCAGTTCTTAATACATATCGTTAACACAAATATTTATCGATCGTGAGTACAACTTTACAAATACAATTTAAAACCCATACTTTAAATAATTCAAAACATGTCAAAGGGTTTCATTACCTTTACATGTATGTATGATAGCATGTGTGAGACATTATTTGTTTAAATTCATTTTTACACATGTATGTATGATAACACATGTGCATAGCTAGTTTTAAAATGCCATTTTTATTGCATACCTTATGCATTTTTTCAAAGGTTTTAAATCCTTATTTTTAAGAAAAATTCTTGATTTTTAACATAAAGGACACTTGGATAAAACATGCTAAAAACCACTTTTATTGTCAAAACAAGTTCAAGTAAAAAATCTTTGTGTTCACGTGTGCATCAATCAAAAACATGGAATGTCATTTCTTCTTGAAAATCGTGTTTTCATTTTTAGACTTATGGGCACAACCTACACTAGTAATAGGCTAGCAAATAGGATCTTGGTGGAAATATCTTTCACATGGTCGCATTGTCATGATCAAATATTTTCAGTTTTTTTCCTGAACATAAAAACAGAGAAGAAAACCATATTTTCTTGTGCTCAAGCAAACATTGCTCCTTAGAATTTTGTGCATACTTGAAAATATAAACCAAAGATTGTGCCTACCCTAGATCCTAATTAGCATATAGATTATCTATTTTTCCTACACATACATCACATGGCCGTGGATCATTTGTACAAAGATTTTCAGTTTTTACAATTCCTTTGAAGCCAAGTAAGAATTTTATATGTTTATTTGTTAAATCAAAAGTTCATGTGAAAAATGTGGTTTAGAAACCCAAAGATTTCTGAGCACTTGCGGTACAAGAATGGTTGCTACATATCTGTTTATACCAAGGAAAGATATAGAGAAGAACATGGTTGTACATAAAGCATTTAATGTGATATTTCATAGTAGACCAATAAGAGGAAATTATGCTCTGCGCAGGGGATTTTCATAGCATTAATTGGATGATTAAAGCCATGTGAGTTTAGAGAGGAGTGTATGGTTTGAGAGAGAAAAGGATTTTTTTGTGGTCAATCATTTGTCACAAATGAAAACTGAAAACTGTTTTGCCACTTTTTCCCAAACCTGTAATTAATGCACCAGTTTTTTTTATTAATTTCCTACTACTATATATAGACACAACCATGCACACTCTCCTCACTCAACAAAAAACCATTTGAATAAAAGTAGTGAATAAAAGACTGAGGGCTTCAAACCAAACAGTGAGTAATTTTTTTAGAATTTACTTCCTGTTCTTTTCTGTTCTAACTGTAAGTTAAACTTGGTTTTGTGATGATCTTGTTTAAGTTGTAAGTCTTGTTTGCATATCAGTCTTTGCCTAATCAAAGAACAAGGGGTTAGTACATAAACTATTGGGTGGTATTAGTTTAAGGGTGTGATCATACTGGCATGAACTCTGCTGCTCTGATTAAGTGTTAAAAAATAAAACTATTGATTTTCTTGACTTTGAACTTAAGTTAGAAGGTTTGAATAAGACACCCTGTTAAGTTTGAGCCATTACATAGCAAACAAGTCATCTGAAAGTAAGAAAAGAAGGTGAAACATTTCAAACAAACACATAGGAATGAAAATAGAAAACAACAGTAGCTCTTTGTAACATCAAAAATCCAAACCTCATAAAAACATGATTTAAATATATAAATTGAATCATATAGGAAAATGGTGATTTTTGGTGGCGGTCTCGCGATTTTTAACATCTTAGATAATCGGTTATACTGAGATGATCAGAATTTGAATCTTGATCAAATTTTGACGATCTCAGTCGTAGGAGCCCTTGTGGTTGAGGGGAGATTTTCACCTAGGGTCGAGTGTTCTAGGAAAAATACTAAATAATTTTTCTGATGTGTGGATTCCAAGGACGAGGTAAAAATAGGGTTTTTAGGTTTGTTTTGGTCGCTTTGGTTCTCGTCGAAACTGTACGATGACGGGAGTGTTTTGGGGGTGCGGTCAGGGGGGATGGCGGCATGGAAAGTCCATGGTGGCATGGCTGGAGGAGGACATCGATCGGTGGTCAGGGTGAGGCGCAGTGGAAGCTTTCTCGGATTGAACCCATTTGGCCATGGCAACTCGAACAGTGAAAACACTGTAGCATCAAGGTGGGGTGATCGAAGGGTGGCAAAGTGATCCGGGGTAGCAAAGTGACACGTGGGGGTGGTCGGAGGTGATGGGCGGCGGCTCGTGCATGTGTTCATGTGCATGTGTACGTGAAGAAGGGGTACCAGGTTTTTGGAGTGATCAGGCCGAAAATCATGAGGATCCAGGGGGTGGTACTTCATCTAATATGGGTACTTTGGTACTGGGATTGGCATACAAAGATTTACAGCAGATCAACAGGGAAATCATGTGGTTTTGAAGTGGTGTTTTGGTACTTGATATGGCATGTGATACTTTGCCCAGATCATGGAAGCTGGATTGATTTTCATATGCGCACACCACGGGTCTGAATTGGTACTTTAGTCCAAAGTGTTTTTTTTTAAAAAAGAAGTTTTTGAACATGAATTTAATTAAAAACCAGTTTTAATCAAATAATAAATAAAATTTAAAGGAAAGATAAATAAAAATAGAATTTTCATTGAAATGATCAAGTGGAAAGGAGAAAGTGAATCAAGTGCAGAAGATCGAGTGAAGTTTTTGACAAAGTTGATAATCAAGTGTAAAAGCTTAAATATAAATTATACATTTAGTTTATTCACAAATAATTAGAATGGGAAATAATTTTTCTAAAGAACAACGTAAGTACTCGTATTTTTTTTAAAAAAAGTGATGAACAAAGTAAAAGGGAAAAAATAGTGTGCGACGCACACACTGAAATTGTCCATTTTTTGAGATAATCAAAATATTTAGATATAAGCAAAATAATCATATACTGTTTTGTTTGACTAATTTTCATAAATTAAAGGTATGTGAATCAAATTATAATCATGTTAGACTAATAATTTAAAAAAAATTACGCTAATCATTTCGAAGAGTCCGGAATTTATATTCCACTTCGACTTGATCTATATGCCGCACGTCAGATATTATTAAATGTAATTGAAGACGGAGATAGGCAAGAGCTATTCTTGAATAGTACCTTGGGTTTGTCCAATCCCAAGACAACTTGTATGGACGAATGTCTGACAAAGTAATTCTAAACTGATCACGTAGTACGTTGATCTCTTCAAACGTATTTATATGGTGGCAGAGGAATTCGTTTCTCTCGCTTTATACCTATAATATATTTTTGGGGAAGTCAATTAGTGGTTGACGAGTTTTGACGATGTGGCATTCAAAGAAATTAAATTGTGATGATAAAAAGGTGCGTCTAGCCTCAGGCCTCACACCTAGGAAATGACAAAAATCGGGCAGGCAGCATGACTAGGTGGGTAGCTCCCATTAGGGTGTAGCATCACCTATCTAGAGAAATTCCTTTTGTTCTGACTCTATCGATTCTGTCCCATTTGGGAAATGGTTGCCGTACACAACCATTGGTGATATACATTCGGTACACTCAAGATAAATGAGTGGTCGGTCATGTGTGGGCCGAGTTGCAAGAAGTTCTTGTTGAACCCAAGTGTATTTACCTTTAGAGATACACTATAGGAAGGTGGTCCCATACCTTGTCAAAGTCGAAAATCTAATTTTCCATAAGCGCCAAGCGGTTTTTATTTGTATACTATATAGGAGAATGTGAGATGTAAGCATTCTTCTAGATTCTAAATTAGTTGTGAAAATCCTAGACACCATGATAATATCTGATTAAGGTATACAAAATGTTTTATTCTCATAAGGTAAAATCCCGTTCCATATTCATGGCGTGGTCTTACGAGATATTTTTATTTCTTTAATTTAAATCGTTTACTCATACCAGTCCCCTGACTGACCCGGAGTTTATTTTTCTGTGTTTTCCTTAAACTTTTGGGTACTCATAACACTTGTTATGATTAGATAAGTGAATCAGGTCCGATAAAATTTTGGAAGCTGGATGGAACTTTCTGTGTGTTGTTCTACTTATCATGTTTACTGTATAATTATAAGTCTGCATGTTAGTCATCGATGATATGTATAATTAAAGTTGTACTATGAAGTGGTTTGTATCCCTAGATCTATTGTGCTCTGATGTAATATGTCCTGATGTGTAATATTATAAAGTATCATCTTTTGTAAAATTCCGCTGTGAGATTCTGATGTTTCTGTAGTTTATCTTCTATATATTCTTATTCTTATTAATGACATGACTTCCGATGTGTTCGAAAGTTGGGTCATTACAGAATTTTTGGAATTTAATAAGTTGAATACCAATTTAGTGGTTATCTAAATAATTTAAATTATTTTAAGTATTAACTATAACGAATTTGATAATTTCATTTGACATCGTTTATTAAATCCATATTTATTATAAATTAATTTTGTAAATTCATTGACAATACTAAATAGTTCGTATTTGGATCGATATTTAAATCGGTTTTTAATTAGAATATTTTAATATAAAAAAGTCATTTTTCAAAAGATCTCGAAATTTGACGAAACCAGTTTTGGCGAACTCGAAATGGTATATTATTATAAGATTTCAATTTTCGTATCCATCGAAGTTATTAGGTGATCGTGTGTTATATAAACTCGTATCAGTAAATGATTCGAAATTAAAATAATGTACGATTTGAGTTTAAGAATAATAGTCAAATGTGATTGAACTATCTTTCAAAACTAGTTCCATTGAGTCCAAAATATAGATAATTAGCTATAAACGCCTGAAAGCATATCAAATGTTGAGTTCTGGAATTTTTGTTGTAAATAGTACATGAAAAGTAATTTTTAATAGCTTATAAATGTAAACCTTGTTCTCTTTCTAACTCAAACCCCTAATTCTTAAAGTCAAAGCCGCCATTTTTCCAACCCTACATCCTAGGATTAGATTTTTTTTATAGAGAAATCAAGGCCTTTTTACTCGAAGTCTTCAACTAGGGAAAGGAGAATGGTGGTCTCAGGTGTTGGTCGGTGGTGGTTATTAGTTGATTGGTGGCCTACAGCATCGGCCATCTCCATTCATAGTAACGTCGATTTTCAGTATTGGATAGCCAACTGAGGCGTTGATTGGTGGCGTTGGGTCACAAGGGATCGGAGCCTGTTTCAGTGCAGGCGCAGTCAAAGGTGGGGTTAATGGAAGCGGCGGTGCTCCCAATTTTGGTCGTTATCGGGTTTTTCTTCTGACTTGGAATTAACCGGAGGAAGATTAGGATGTTAACTAAGGTTGTTAATTATAATTAAGATAGTTAATTAAGTTAATATCTAATTTAATTATCGAACAATTATAAATCTTGTATCCTGCTCATATGAGGTCGGATTGGGATGAAACTAGTTATGTTGCACTTGTAGCAGCGAATACTATGCATACAAGTTGGATCGGTTTGTTTAGAGCTAACTGGAATTTTAGATGATTTTAAACATCTGATTGAAATGGGTTAAATGACATGAATCGTTCAATTGGAATTGTTCAATTGAAATAGCACACGGATCCATCACGCGCCACTAACACCTTAAAGTGCAAGTGTTTCCCCATCATTATCAAAGATGCATCTCTATTATGGTTCTCTCAACTCCCTCTGGGAACCATCTCAACTTTCTACCAACTCACCAGGAGTTTGGTTGCGTAATCCAGGGTACACGTCGCAATGCCCAAAGATTCCCTCGCAGTCTCGAACATTTAACAGGGCACAAGTAAAACTCTCAAAAGCTACCTCAAAATATTCAACACCGCCTTGGCTGAAGTTGAGAAATCTACCCCTCGAATTGTACTCATCCAGCTTGCAAAGGGTGTAAAATTTGATTCCGAACTCAGAGCAGGGATTGATCTAAAGCAACCGAAGATTCGGGAGATCTTATATGAAAGTTCCAACTACTTCCTACGTCGAGAGTTAGTACAAAGGAATTGAGCTTCTCGCCTCAATAACTTGAATTGAGGCGAAGCCCAGAGCTTCAATGACCCTAATACCATCGCTCTGTGCAATCTTGCTCATGCCGGCAATGTTAAAGGTAGTCGCAACAACAAGAGGAAACATCTCCGACTTCCATCCTTCCACAACTACACTTCTCTTAATGGCACCCCCGAGAACATTGATCTCGCGACTTGTAATATCCTGCCCTATAAAAGTCCTAGGTCTAATGGGTGCACCAAGAGACTCTATAGAATACTTTTGGTTCCACAGCTCCTATGGACACGACACAAACAGGTGTCTTCATTTATAGAACAACATCAAGAAAGTCATCCGCAAGTGTGACTTCGAGTAGTACCGATAGAATCCACTGCATGGTATCTTTGAGCCACTCAACGCTCATCAAAGATCCCAACCAACAGGGCATCGACCGAAAACTAAATCCCTCAAGGTCATCCCCTCGGCTCATCAGGGCTGCTGCAACAATAAGCAGTCGTGCCTCACCACTTGCCTCATGTGGATCGCCTTTTGTACCGATTCAGTTGATATAAAATCTCAAGTGTTGTAAGTCTGCCATATGGCTTTATGTTCGACCTATAGGCAACCATTACAACTAATTCGCATACACAAGCGCACTACACTGGATCGGCATTTCAGACATGGGAACCAGCCCCCTGAGTCGAGCCTCAAATTTACGATGAGACTGAGCATAACAACCATGTTCCTAAGTCTTCGAACTTAGGGGAAGTCCGTCCGTCGAATGAACATGACATCGAAAACTCGTTCAGCTCCATCTGACCCAAGGGGTTTGGATCCGGGTAACATTTGGCGCTCCAACGATGCCCTCGGACTCTGCTCGACGCAAGCCTCTCTAGAGTGGAGTTTCGGCCAAACCCTAAGTGTAACGCCGAGTCATGATACTTGGGCACTTGGGGCCACTACCTCTATGATGCGGCGATCCCCGAGGTTGTAATCAGAGATGTCAGTTCGCGACTCATTCCCACCTTTACCTCCCTCGTTGGAGGAGAAAAGAAAATAAAAGCTAGCCTTCTTCTCCAAAAGACACCTCCTCTTCACTGTATCATAGCCATTTTCCTCCACCTGATGCTCCGGCAACTCACCAGTTCATTGGTGATATGTGGAGAAAAACTATCGGAGGCAGGTTCGGGAGCAGGCTCGGGGTGCCAACCCTCCATCAGTCCTGCAACCGCCCTCTACGACGCAAGGATCTGTGAGGTCATCATCAAAGGTGTCAGCTCGTGGCTCAATCCCACCTTAGCCTCCTCTATTGGAGGCGAAACAGGAATGGAAAGTGAACCCTCTCCTCTAGAAGATACCTCTTTTCCCCCGTGTCGTAACCATCTTACTGCTTCTGAGCTTTGGCAAACCTCCAGTTAAATGGGGCATGACTGGAAGAGCTAACGGAGATCCATTCAAGGCCGGGCTAGGAGGGCACTGGCGCTTTACCAGTTCCTGCATCCTCACCAACAACATCTTCCCTGCCACTGCATAGCGACCTTTTGGGAGTGAACCCACCGTACGGAGAGGATGGTCTGAAGCTAAATTCCTAGCACCGCAGGAGCTGTTCGCAACACCACCCGACTTTAGGGATCATCACGTAAGCACCCCGGAGCTAGATGACGGCCTTTAGTTTTAACAAATAAAACCATAGTCATCGTCGGCCGCTATAGCGACACTTGGGTCGAACTACGACTATGACACGATTGGACTAAGAACCAGACCCTTTGGACTGACTACCCACCCGGACATCCATGTTTACCATACAGGTGCGGGATGACAGGCCAAGTGGCTCTGCTTCTCGAACATTACGCCATTAAGTTGCATTATGTTCGGCTTCAAATACGATCCAATCATGCGACGTCACGATGACCCAAACTTGCTAAAACAAACTTGAAATCGAGGAAGACTAAGTAAGTACGCAGGCACGAGGGAAATTACTCGAACACTGGACCGACACCCAGAGCACGGAAGCCAGTATCACCACTCGAGTCACGAACCAACGACGTGACTAGGAACAAATAACTCTGGATTGACACCCCAAGCACGGGAGCCGGCACCGTCACTCGAGTCTCGAATCAACGATGAAACCGAGTATAAATAACACCACATGAGTCTCAAGCCCGCGACGAGACTGAGTCTAAATAACACCTCTCGAATCTCAAACCAACGACGAGACCGAGCGTAAATTGGTTTGTTCCCAAGTCTTCGAACTTAGGGGCAGCCCTTCAGCCAAGCTAGTGTAATACCGACCACTCCCGCGACTCCATCCGACCCATCGGGTCAAGATCTGGGTACCTCCCGAACCTTGAACCAATGACGGGACCGAGTATAAATCGTTTCATTCCTATGTCTCCAGACTTGGGAGCAGCCCACCAGCCAAGCTAGTGTGATACCGACCACTCCCGTGGCTCCATCCGACCCACCAGGTCTGGTACCATTTAGCGAATAAATTACGCCCTCGAGCTCAAACCTAAATGAACGATGAGAGAGCCAAAAAGGATGAGTTCACAATGTCCATGAAATCTCATGACTTAGGACTAACGAACTCCAGGTGTGACAACCTGAATTCCGACATACTGATTTTTTTTTCAAAATTCTAATCTATTGAAACTCGTGTTGTTTTTCTCTGGTATCCTGCAGAAAAAATAGAGACATATTTTATGTCAGAGCTCAGAAAATATCTCACAACGGAATGGGTAAAATATAATAAAATCAAAGTATAGCCTTACCGTATTAATAATACTGCCTAACCATTATCTAAAGCTATCATTGTCTCTGCCACAAATCTAACCTATGAGTATGTTATGAGGAGGGGGTCAGAACACAAGTTCTGGTGACTAGATTTAAACTATACACTTTGGATAATCCTACATATACCATTCAATCACATTTTCTTATTTATTAGGTTACTTGGGTAAACAACACTCAATGCTTACACATACGTCGTACCCATTTACTTCCCAGTGGATTAACCTAATACAGTATATATATAGCTACCCCCAATATTAGGGTACACCCCATGGTACCCTACTTGCACGGTCTCCACCGTAATACCACCGAAATATACGCAGTCCCTCATCCTAACCGAAGTGACGTATGGATCTCTATATAACAATGTTATGTTCCACATATATCTGTCAATTCTATGCTACGTAAGACCTTCAATCGAAACAGAATCCATACCAGAGTAATGCCCTTAAGTCCACGATACTTCACCCAGAGCAGACATGCATGTATCTAGACTTTCCCACGTATGTATCGTCAATTGTAGCTCGATGCCTTATCTCTACGTCCTCTAATGTGCACCGAGTTCCATGGCAGGGCGATACAAGAAATACGGAACTCGGTCGGGAGCTTTTCCATATTTGTACAGGCCCGCCTTTAAGAGCCTCAAAATGCAGAAATTCCTTGGGTCTATTTTTCATGCTGGCTATGGCCCCACCTCGACCCCTCCCTCAACTAGTAAAGACTACAAGAGCTAAGCGACATGCCCCTAACAACAAACAATCTAAACATCCAATTGGCATCTCCCCTCGACCACCATACCTCGATAGTGAAAGGTGAATGGTCTATTGGATTTATCTCTATTCTTTTTGCATCCCACTGACTGCCGAAGACGGGTATCCGACGATCTACTATCCTTGTTGGTCATGACTCTCTGCCTCCTCGTTGAGGCGACCACCGAATTACCCTATTGTTACTTCGTCATAGCATTCTGACTACAAAGCTACTTTTGCAGTCAATGCCCACCTACCTGGCAGTTACGCGCAGACCCAACCTCTGAGAGCACATCCTAAACATCTGCCACCACACAGAGGACTACCAGGAGCACCTTACGTACCTCAGGAAGACATGCTTCCCCTTCTAGTCCTTCGGTGCCGAAGGAATAATCAGATGAATGTGCGCTCCCCTCGTGCCTTATGACACCATGATGATCTACCCCGTTGGGTTATTCACCCTCAAATGTGTGGGCTGGTCCAAGCGCCTCACTTTAATATGTTATTAGACCCTATGTCTAAACATTCTTTTATGCGCTTGCTTTACCTCATCGGGTTTCCATTTAACTTGGTTATCATTTTAACTTTTTATTCAGGTAATTAAGTTCTTTCTAGCCCCTTATATCTCTAAGGAATGGGCCCCTCTCGCTTATTAATTTCAATCATATACCTTAACCCATTTAAGTTTATTAATAAGCCCACAACGTGTTATTCTCTAGATTGTGATCCAAGGTCTGTGATCCACAATTTATTTATATTCTTGTTTGATTCAAGGTTACAATAACATGTTCTACTTAATACATAATTAAGTATATCTCAATTTACATGTTTTCTGTCTAACATGTCACTTATTATTTATGATTAAATATAACTTATTTCATTTTATAAGTTTTCCTCACTCTTTCCTATTTAATCATAATTCCATCTTACATTGTCACCGCAACTTACTGTTGTTTACTTATTAACTTAGTTCTCTTAACTAAGGCTCACTGAGAAGTCTCCTTTCCCTTTATTATAACCTATGTTATAATTTCCTCTTGTCCCTAGGACAAGCCTAAACATGTTATTCTTATCAGCAGATTTCAGACTTCCAAGTTTACAGATTACTTAATTTATAATTAAGTACAACTTCTTACATTTCATAAATTTCCCCTCTTTTCTCTATTATTACAAACAACTGGTTTCAGGCTTCCCCGTTTACTGATTACTTAATTTACTATTAAGTGACACTTATCTCATTTCACTAGTTATCTCATTTCCTTAATAGTTTATTATAACCTAAGTTATAATATTCACTTATCCCTAGGACAAATCTACCTATTATATAACATTCTAATTAATATAATTTATTTATAATAGGTTGTTATCATTCCCCATTCATTCCCATTTCCTTTTACTGTTGTAATTATCTTTCATTCAATTCCATTAATTTCAATTAATGTCACTTATCAATCCTTCCATATACATATATTTATATATATGTTTATGCGATAGACCTCTCACATTAAGCCTACACTTGTGGATGCTGGATTTGCCGGGCAGTTCCAAGTAGACTTCTTTCATAAGTTGACTTAACCTCGTGTCTTAGCACCGTTACATGTATTATTTATGCACTTAGACCTCTCAGATCAGATTTTACACTTGTGGTGCTAGATATGCTGGACGTTTCCGGGCAGACTTCTACCACAAGTGTAATCCAACCTCGTGTCTAAGCGCGGTTATAGTTTCTTATTTATTATAAATCTTTTATATAATCTAGGCATGTCTATTATTTCAAATTTCCAATGTAATATATATTTTACATGTCATTATATTATGCCTATTTTATGTCATATGTTCTTTCAAACATATAATCAATTCTATTCTAACATATAATTTTCTCAATTTTTATCGTTAATGGTCCAGGTACATAAATGTCACAAGTTAACATGGAATTGAAACAACGGTAACTGCTACGGGCATATTTTGATAAGTTTATCTTTCAACATATAAATTTTCCCACATATTAATATCTTAGCATATTAATATTCCAACATGTCATATTCATCACTTTAATCCTTTTAACATATGTTCAAACATTTCAACATATCATATTTAAACATGTCATAATAACATTTCAATACTTACAATTATTCTGGCAAATTCACATTATACAATAACGGAGAATGTTAAATGATAATATATCATTATCAAAAATGATATAACTTAAATCCACTCACCTTGATATGCCGATATAGAAAAGAATCTCTTTGGATTGGTTGTAGATGGAGAGTCATGAGTTTGTACTGTTGTTGTAGTTGAAAACACCTTATTTTCTGAATTTGTTGTTGTTGACGATAAATTTCCTTTTTCTTTTCTTTATTCTTCATTTAGATAGCGCCCCAATATTATAGTTAATAATTTTATTCATAAATTATATGGAGGAAGAAGAAGAGAGTGAAGAAACAACAAATGAGAATGGAGAGCTATTTGGTCCTTTATATAAGAAGCTTAAATCCATGCTAACCGTCTATTTTTCCTGATGAAATCTATTCTCTCCATGTCATATAGCCAATAGGAAGTTGCCACATCAACAATAATTTTGAATTGAACCAATAGAATAAAGCCAACAAGGCATGCATTGTCACTTCCTACTAATTAAATGTGCCAATTAGGCGCAAAATTTTGAATTTCGAATGTTTGAATTGTTTTGGCGCATAATTTTGATTTTCGAATGTTTGAAATTTCTGGAATTTATTTAACTATTATATTCACATGTAATTTCTTATAGTTATACAGTTCTTCTAATGATCATTTTATGCGTATATATATACGCACAATTTTCGTTTCGTTTTCAAAATTTAAAGGGTATTGCACCGTTTTTTGATTCTTGTCATATTTCATTAACTTTAGCCTTATCTTGAAATTTATCTTTTGTATACATATATTTATGCACATTATGTGTGTGTATATATATACACACATTCTCATATATATATATACATTTTTTTTCTTTATTTCCTTATATGTATGTTCTTATCTTTTCAAAATTTGAATTTGTACGCGTACTTTTATTTGTATATTCAGTTGGCCCTCTCTAAAACAAAGATAAAAAATATGTCGTCGTAGGGGTTCAAACCACTGGCCTCTATGTTACATACCCAATGCCTTAACCAAATGAGCTATGTTGCCTTTTGTTAATAAGTTTAGAAACAATGGTAGTTATTGTTCTCCTTCTTTTACCTTATTTTCATGTTTTGCTACTACACTTCATTTAAAGGTATATCTTTCATCTTAAATCAGTTTTATGCAATCCATAGGTCTAAATTGACCAGGAAATCGCCACGAACGCAATGACGCTAATCCCATAGCCAAATTCTAGAAGCTCTCCAATTTTTTCTTTTTAAAATATGCATAATCAATGCTTGCAACATATTTACACTATATGCAACCTATCCTTTCTTTCTTTTTCTATGCATATATTACATTTTTATTTGCATTAATATTCTTCTTTTAAATATTTATGTCAATGCATATATGTACATATATACATTGTTTAATTATTTAATTGTTACAAAATGCGGGGTGTTACACCGAGCGATCCAAGGGAGAGGGCACCTAACCTAAATTCCACGCACCTCGGGACTCTTGAACAAAGGAATCCCCAAAGTGAAACCAGCGCACCATCTCCGTACGACTGGGGGAATCCCTAAGGTGGAGTCTCTGAGTGGTTTCGCTTAGGTATGATAATAAATAAGCTTGTGCAAGTATAGGATGCTGGAAAGCATAAGACGAACATCCGAACACTTAACGTGAAACACGATTTAAGAAAAGTTAACTAATATTTCTTTTTCATATATCAAAAGAAAACGACATATCTGATGTCTTTCTTTCTAAAGACAGAGTGTACATGAGAACCACACCATGCCTTTGGAGACCAAAAGCCAGGGTCGTACGTACTCACATATACTATCAGCCTACATAACCAAAATGTCTATGATATCTATGACTACCACTAATACTACTCATCTTTCTTCTTTCTTTTCTTTTTCTGTACAGATTCGGCAGTAGGCTAGTCATCAATAATGGACGTCTTCCTTCCGGACCCACTTTTGCCTTTCCCTCCTCTGCCCTTCGTGGGAATGATAGACTTGTGAGACACCGATGCACACCTCCCACCATTATCCTCGCCGCTCGTAATCACCGTGACCTCCCCAGGTGGAATACATTGTAGCAATTTAGGATTGGCATCAGAGGCATAGGACAACATAGCCTCAGTTCCTCCTTGGGTCTTCTTGATCTCCAGCTCCGCTTTCTTCTTGGTTTCTTTGGTGACCTTCTGATTAGCCTGTTTCTTGGCATTGAGTTTTGCAGTGTCATCTACCTTAAGCTTCTCATAGGTCTCCACGGCTGTTTGTTTCGCATCATCAACAGCTTTCTTTTTTCTGGCTTCCTTAGCATCCCTTTACTTCTCTGCCTCAGCGTCGGCCTTCTACTTCTCCACCACAGCAGCAGCTTTCTCCTCGGCACCCTGTCTAGCCTTCGCATGTGCCTCTTGTATGGCTGCCCTGCTTCTCCTTCTTCCCCTCAAACATTGCCACCATATGGGGTTTCTAAGCTTCCGCCATGTCTTGCATTATGAGCACATCCGCATCAGTTGTGCCCGTCACAATAGCACTTTGGCCATCCACAACCTCTCCCTCTTTAAGGAGACTCTTATAAACACTGGATCCCAAGTCCACGTCCGAGAATGTATCCAAATGTTCTTCTACTTCTCCAAATCATAGTCCCTACAACCCCAATCCAGAATCGGACATTTGAGGAAGCATGGAGGCAATGTATGGTGTCACTTCCGTTCTAAGGGGGCTGCACAGCAAAAAACGCAACTATTTTCTTTTTGAAGATTAAGTGCCCTCACCCTCTTCAGGAAGACGGGCTTGGGGACATCCCAATATCAATTCTTGCACCGGCTTGGCCATCGTAGGACTCAAGGCGAATCCCCACCACTTCCCACACTAGCATCACCATTGCCATAATCTTTGAAGCAACCTTTTTTAAGAGCTACTTCCACCTCACGAAGAAGGCGATCCAGAGCCAAAGTCCAGGCCTTGGAAGTTTCCAACATTCCATCAGTGCAGAGACTCAACAAAAGCAAACACCATGGAACGTGATGGCAACCTTTAGCTGCAACAACTAACGTCATGGCCTTCACCAACCACCAGTGTGATGCTTGAGTCGAGATGCGACTACACGGTGATTGGATTCTGGATCAAATCCTGAAATAACAGCTCAACTATGTATCCACACCCTACATGCACATCCGGGCTGCCAATCCAAACAAGTCCATTCCTCGAGTTCCACTCCGCAAGGCCACAACTCACCAGTCTTAATCTGATCATGCAACTCCATGTATAGGTTTAAGTTCACTAGCTTAAGCTTGAAGCCAAAGCCCGATGAGGTCATTGGAGCATGAAGTTCTATTTCGTGCTCCCACGCACCCGCTAAGCTATCATGTCCCTAAAACCAACTTCGACCCTGTGAAGAACCTGGAAGATTTATCAAGTGTCTGCGATATGAAGTCCAAGCCCATATCTGCACATACTTGGTGACTTTTCCCCAAACTCCTACTTCCATTTCCCAAAATCCGCCACTCCATGTTCTTGAGTGCCACTCCTAGAAACCCTCTCCTTTTCCATATCTCTCTTCCCTTCTCTCGAAAACCCAAAAACAGCTCGGACATCAAAGCTACAAATGCTACATTTTGTATCCTCCACGCCTTAAGTTGACTTTTTGTCTGGAGAAGAGAAGAAAGGGAGAAAGTACAACTCTGGGATCGGCATGCTCCAAACGTGCATTTCAAGATCAAAATTCAGGATCATAAACCCGGCTATGGTCGCGTTTACTTATCTTCGAAACCCCAGCTACCAAACCAATCTCGACTCAATGACCACTCATGTACTCATCCAACCATCAAGCCATACACAATGGAATTTGGGTTTGACTTCACTTCAGAGGAAAATCTATGTGATCACATGCCACGAAATGTGCTAAATATTGTCCTTACAACGATGTTCACACATACGGGTTCCCGAAACTTTGATCATTGGGACCAGCTCGGATCATTAAACGATTTTGTGCTTATGAATCCAAGTAATTCAACGGGACACGCCAAAATCAAGCACCAGTCCAACAACGTTTTGGTAACCACATTACGCGATCGCACGCCCAAGCCACGTCGATGACCACGCATACGCGCTTTCGAAATCCTAACCGATCGTACCATCTTGATTTGTTAATCAAATGTATGCTCACAAGCTTAAATGGTTCAATTGTGCACATCCAGCGATCAGTATACGATCTGAAAACTTTTCAAAAGCTAACTTGCGCGGTCGCAGGCCCACGGCATACAATTTAATTTCATGTTACTTATTCCAACTCAGATCGCATCATGCAAGAACACGTACAAATGTGTGATAACATATGTGATTCTGACCCGACAATAAACCATTTGTACTTTGGTGCAATCGGGAGTTGGTGACTAACATTTCATCTCTTTAACGTATAGGAATTAGATGCCTTAGACAGGTTTTAACTCAAGCGGAAAGGCTTAAGTGAGTCAAAGCTCTTAACAATGCCTGAGTCCCAAACTCATACCAACAGGTTTCAACAATGCGTCTCAACCACTCCGAAGCAGTGCATTCCCTAGTATAAACTCAAGGGAAAGGCTATGACCAATCGCTAAGCACAAGCGTGGAAATCTTTCTACCCAACGCCAGACTTTTCCCACTTCAAAGTATGTCAAAGCTTGTCCTGTTAACAGAAGACATATTTTCAGGGGGAAAATATTAATTGGCATTTTGGTCCGGTTACCGGAAGTAGTCTAGGCCCAAACGACTCGACCCATCACGTGGTTCAATGGCCCAGAAGTGTTGCTAACATCATTGGGAACCAAGCTAAGACAGGGTCACGCAAGAATAGTTGTTGCGGCTCGCCAGACTGCTCTCGGACAATACAAGTCATAAATCAAGTGAATGCACTCAGGGTAGTGTGATTGTATCAAGCAAATCAAAGGTTATAGCACTAGAAGACTCAAGTCAGACCACTGGAGAATGTCGCATCCCTCAGATGTGAGATTCATCGATATGAAAGGTTGCTCGCCTGGCACGTGTCGACCACCTCCAAAAGCTTGCACAACTCGCACCGGTCAATTCCAGAATCAATCCCTGGCTCCATTCGTGCCTCGCATCCATGCCTCGCTTTCGTGCTTCGCTTCACCATACTTCGCATCGCCATGCTTCACATCTGTGCCTCACACCATCATGAATCGCATCATCATGCTTCACATCCGTGCCTCGCATCATTATGCTTTGCATTGATGCCTCACACCACGATGCCTCGCACCACTGTGCCTCGCTTCACCAGGATTCTCATCACCTGTGTTGACACGCTTTTGGTTAAATCTGTCGCACCTCAGCAACATCGTCAAAAAGCACAAAGCAATTCAGTCAAAGTCACATCACAAACTTAAAAGTGGATAGAAATTCTTGTAGTCATGTGAGTTAGATTCAGATACAACTTTCGTTTGGCCCAAATGGTCTTACGGTTTGAAAGTTATGCATGTTTCCGTGAATGCGTGTCGATTGATCAAGATCATCAGATCAGCCGGCAAGCCCTGAGTTCGACAGGCAACCCTCATCCCCTTTTTCGTATCCCATATCCCCTGGGAGGATATGAATTCGTACCTATACATACCCCTCAGGAAGGATACGAATTTCGTATCCCCCAAAAGAATATAAAAATCATATCTCGTATCCCCTTAAAGGGATACAAATTTTGTACCCCCCGGAGGGATACGAAATTCATATCCCTCAAGAAGGATAAGAATTTCATATTCCATAGGGGGATACGAAATTCGTATCCCTTTGAAGGGATATGAACTTCGTATCCCTCAGAGGGATACGAAATTCATATCCCTCAGAAAGGATACGAATTTCATATCCTGTATCCCCCAAAGGGATACGAAATTCGTACCCCTCAGTGGAGAGCCAAAATTTTCTTGAGCCTCACAAAGGGACCCGAAATCTTTATGTTTAGGCACCATATCCTATCTACTCCCACCAAACCCTTCCATTATGAAAACCCCCTCACTTCCTACATAAAAGAGGTTGGTTTTCAAGCTCTCCTCCAAGCTTTAATGGATTTCTAGGAAGAAGAAATTTTTCACTAAGCCTCCTAAACACCTTCCTTCATCATGCAAGGTAGAAGATACATATGCTTGGACCCATGAGCATACTCTTGAAGGTTTAACCGTACTCCTGGACATTAAACCACCGATGGACTTCTTGAAGCTCTCAAGCACCATTAATGGCTTCCACCTTCTCCCTTATGGCCATTGGACATGGCATGGACCACTAAGACGTTGCATACACGTTTTCCATCCACTTTCAGACATCTACAAGGACCTTTACACTATCTTCGGATATTTCCGGATCTCTCGAACATTATTGACCAAGTCAACACCTTTTCTACTCAACGAAGAAGAAGGACTCGGAACCTTCCAACTCCGACATCCTCTTGGATCCTCCGACTACTACCTTCTCTCGAATACCGACTCCGACATCCTCTCGGATCCTCCGACTACGACCTCTTCTCGAACCCCGACTCCATACCTCCTCCCGGACCTTCCGCACCTCCTCTTGGAACCCAACTCTGACCTCCTCTCGGACCCGACTCCGCTCCTCCTCTCGAAACCCGACTCCGACCTCCTCTCGGACCCCTACTCCCTCCTCCTCTCGGACCATGACTTCGACCTCCTCTCGGGTCCTCCGACTCCGACATCCTTTCAGACCCTCGACACTCTCCAAACCTCCCAGCATTCTCTGAACCTCGAATTTACCCAATACATTCAAGACATCGGCACCTCCGACACCACCCGGATCTTAGTAGTTTCCCAACACACGCTGGACCTTGGGAACTCTTTGACTACTCCAGATCATAAAGGAAGCTCGATAACAAGGACTAATAGGGCATCGTTAACCATTGTATTCATTTTAATGTTGTCTTCCATTGTACTTTAACAGTAGTGAAATAAAGTCAGTAAAGCCTTTAAAGTGGACGTAGGTTTAATCTGAATCGAACCACTATAAATTACTGTGTCCGTTACTTTCCCGCACATTATTACTGCATCTCCCATACTTTTTCGCTCTAGACTTTTAGTTTCAAATTTTTGGAACTCTTGGATGTTGACAACAATTTTAGATGTCAATAATATTTATAAATTTATTTATTATTTGATTTAATAATAATGAGATTCAATTGACTATTTCAACAAATGACAATTGAGTCTGATTTTGCATAAGTAAAGAATTGAAAGTTGATTATTCATTCCAATCAACGATAATAAAATTTAATTACTTATCGTAGTTATTGAAATTTTATTTTAATAAATTATTTTAAGTAATAATTAATTGAAACTTAATAATCAGTTTAATGAATGATGCTTTTGTTCCATTAACTTATTTTAACTATGAGATTTGATTTGATTGATCTGTTTTTACTAGTTTACTTTTTATGTGAAACTGAATTGATTTAATGAATTGAATGGAAAACTAATTCAATTGATTGGGTAAAAAGGATTCAAGAATGAATTTACTAATTTATAAAAAAAAAAGGGTTTAAAACCTTGATTTAATTAAGTTAGTAACTGTTTGTATATAGTCAATTTATTGGTTATAAAAGATCATAAATGTGATTAGCTATCTTATTGGATAATTAATGTTGTTTAGATATTTATTAACAAATTTTGCATCAGGTTCGTATCCTTTTGAGAATATAAAAAGGGGAGTTTTTATAATAACGAATTTTATTAATTGTCTTTTAGAACGATTAATACTTGTTTTAATTATATTAAAGTATTTAAATTTTATTTATTATCCTTCTGGATAAATACTATCTTTTAGATCTTATAAATGATAGTTTTAAATAAGAGTGTCCTTTTCAAATAGAAATGGTTTGAAATTTAGTCTATGTGCACGGTGAGTTGGGTTTTATCGAAATTGATGTTTTAATTTAACATTTGTTTCAACTTTTCTTTTAAATACACTTAGGATAATAATTATCTCTTAAAAATAATATTTTAATGAGTATTTTTAATATTGTTTCCGCTCAAATTTTGAAAATGTGAAAACTTAGCACAAGTTTGAGTTTTGAAGTTTACATTTTCAATACGAATATGGAAAGAAATTTCCATAAACCATTTCACTAATATGGAAAATATCGAGTTATAGTTGTATGACTAGATGTCAGAGGACATAAAATTTCCTCTATCTCGAAGTTTGAAAACATTTTCTATATGATGCCTAGGGGTAACACAACCTCAATTTGTCCGATTTTATTTTTAACCAAGAGATAGCAATATTTTGGGATCGATAAATAATGGTAAGGGAATGTGATTTAGTTTTCATATACGATTAGCTTGAATAATCTTGATAGTTGATTTAGCAGCTATTGGTTCAGCTTTCTTGAGTTGTATCGTCAAATCAAAATGATTTGTTTCCCTTTGAGAATTGTTATCCTTTGTTGTAAATGACTAAATTCAGAAAGCGAATGGACGTGTAGCAATGTGGGATTGCTCCCATTATGGTAACTTCACATCTGCTATAAGGTTGGTTTGGTTGAATGCATGCAATATATGAAATACTCGGTAAAGTTGGTAGGGTTTGGCTAGTACATTTTAGAGAACAATGTAGTTATCATGTATATTCTAGAGGCATACTATGCAATCAAGTGGTCGCACCCTCTTAGTCGTTTGTTGGAAAATTTCTCATTCTATTCCTTTGATTTCCAAATTTATGAGTTTCCCATTTTAATTGCATCGGAAAGATAAATTCTTCAAGATGTTTAAATTACTTGTATCCATGGTAACATAAAACTTCACGATGCTTAAATTACTTGTATTCTTGTGGGTTTGTTTGTAAATTATGGTCTAAACATGGGATGCCAATTTGTCGATAGGGATTTCTAAACATTCGAACAAGGAAAGTAGACACAATATTAATTTTTGAAAATTGGTAAATGAAATATTTTACCCAGGATATATCTCGTACGTATAAAGAAAATAATGTAGTCTAAAATATAGAGAAGGATTTATCATCAACATGTGGAAATGATTCAACTAGAATCTAATTTTTATCTATTTGAATAATAATGTAATTCAAAAAATGTAATCACACAAAATCAAATAACAAAAAGAAAAGAGAGATATAAAAGATGACATGGTTCATATTTGTATGCCTTTCATAAAGACCCAACAAACATTTTTATTCCAACTAGAAGGTACAAGAGATTACAAGCCAAATTTATGATTAAGGAATTAAAATATGAGCAAACTACTTCTAACCAATCACTGAATTGAAGAATTGCAATATAAAAGTGCTCAAAAAGGAAAAATCCAAAATTGGATTAATTAGGATTTCTTAATTAAGTAGATGATTAGGAGATTAATATACATATCTATAATAATTTAGATCATCAGATCATATCAAAAGTAGAACCATGCACCATATTTGCGGATATACCCTCAGAAATTTAAATTCGATGGTAGCCTGAAAAGTCATTGCTAATAACTCGGACATTTGAATTGAAGTGGGACATTTGAATTGAAGGGTCATTGTCTTTTGTAAGAGCTTGAAAAATATCATTTTACAACTTAGACGTTTGGCCTTACGTCTCTATAGTAACATCGAAACTCTTAGGTTTTTAAATAGCTACTTAGTTGTTTGATTCCCACGTCGAACATTTGATCACCTTGAAGCTCTCTATTTTGAATTCTACACATATTCAAACGTCTAGATTGGAAATCCAATTGTCCACTTGCTTGATTCTAGCACTTGACAGTTTTCTTTTCTCCATTCCTTTTGATGATCTCTTCCTCAATCAGCATTATGTATCTTCCTATACTACATCTTCAATTTGAAATACTCATAGGCATATATTTGAATTGCATAATAACTATAACACCCCAGAATTTAATACACTATAACCATGCTTAAAGACAATAAATTGGTAATAACTTCGTTCAATATTCAGAGTTAAGTGAAACCGGCATTACCATTGTGTTCGTCTTGAAATTCTAGTTCAGATAAACCCTAAGTTTGCATAAAACAGACAAAGTACGAAGAAGTTATAGGCTTTAGAAGTTAGTATATGCATAAGGAGCATATGTATGAATAAAAATTTAAAATAATTCCATAAAATCAAAATGAAACAAGGTGGGAAAACGATCGGAAAACATGCCCGTTATGGGGTGACCCACGCTCAGCCCGGGTCGACCCATGGGGTAGGTGGGTCGACCCATCCCTGATCCGGGCAGATTCAAAGTACTTATCTGGACTATTTTGTGAACTGTATTCATTGCTGACTCAACATCACTTGTACGGTTTGGATTTAAAACCTAAAATCTAAAGGCTGATGTTGACTCTGTGATTCTATAAATAGATGACTTCTCCCATTCCCAACTCACACAAATTCTCCATATCTTTTTCTGCCTCTATGAAATTATTCTAAAAAATATAAACATATAATAGGGGAATGCTGCTGAGGATTTAAACAAACAGAGACAACTTCAGGATTTGCATAGACACAACTTCGATTGGACTTCTCTACAGCATATTGTTATATATATTTATCTTCACTGTTGACCAACTTTTTAGCATAAACTGTCGCGGTTCATTGAATCGAAGCCCAATGTCAAGAAGCACGCTTTTCAGCATCGGTCGGTCGACCAATAGAGTGGTTTGTACTTCAGAAAGCCCAGAAAAGATTTGGCCCGAGTTAATCTCCTACGAGCAACAGTGTCTTGTGCCCCAGTACAATCGGTTTCCCAAACCAACCGAGTCTAGCGCTCCCTTCAAATTCGGATCGACCAGATATCTCTGGATCTACATAGAAAATTCAGCCGAGTCATTCAATACTCGGCCCGACTCTCAAGGCATTAAAGGCGGTCAACCACTTCCGGACAAAGCTCTACTTTTAATACACCTCATCTCGAGTGCTATGTAAACCGCAATTTTCGAGGACTATTAATCAGCAGTAGACCGGGTCGCACTGCCGCAACTACTTTCGATGATCGAGCTCCACCTTTCAGAGCTCCACAAAAGAGGCAAGTCACGTGGTGGCTCGCTCAGCCCATTTCTCCATCTATAAATACATCCAAGCTCAAAGAGGAAAAGACCGGCTTTTTAGACGCTCTTATCTCCACATAAGATTTCTGATTCTAAGCTCTCCATGGCTAACTCCCAAAAAGGGCCAACTCCTCTTTTTTCTCAAATAGAAAAATCATTATACTAGTAATCAAAAGAAATCAATACATACAAAGTGGATGTAGGCACCATCTTTGCTGAACCACTATAAAAAGTCTTGTGTGTTCCTTGTTCTCTTTATTTTACTATATTCCATAATTGTTATTCGTGTGCTCTCCACATGACTGGGGGTTGACTGTCACTAGTGACCATCTTTTGACTTCAACATTCACCAAGACTCACTGTGAGTTACCCATTATTTACAGATCTGATTTCTTAGACTTTAAACATGACAATTGAATAAAAATGGTTAGGATCTACAGTGTTAGTAAAACAAATATTACACACGTTTTCACTGTTAATCACCTATGTCGTTATGAGCAGTTACGCATATGCCTGTGATGTTGGAAAATTAACAAGTTATACATATGCCTGTGATGTCGGAAAATTAACAACTTATATATATATATATATATATATATATATATATATATCTTCCTTTCCAATTTTCTATGTTTTATGTTTATTTCTAGTCTTGCCTATATGCCTATGTGATTTACTCTCCTTCCTCTGTTTTTTCCTTTTTATTTTACGCCAAGCCTATGCCTTTTTGAATGCCTAGGCCATATTTATTAGAGCATGCGTACAATTAGGGCAATAATGAATGACATAAAAAGAGGAATTTAGGCATGTTAATAATTTGGAACTGGTTGACTATAAATTGGGGAAAAGATAAATATACACATGTTTATACTTGCTATAAACTAATAAAAAGGATAATGTGTATATGTTGCTCTAACTTGGTAGAAATATGCATAAGCTATATATGTTGTAATTTGGGAACATAGTTGATATGCATTTGAAATGGACATGTTAGATTTGATTTAAAATAGACATTAAGTTAATGACATGTTAAGAATATGGTAAGTACCAGATGTAATCTAATAAACTGAAATGCTATGGGAATTGAATACATCTTGACAGATGTTTTAGGGAAGGGTTGTACACATAATGACATGTAATAATTACAACCACACTAATTAGTAAACCTAAACCTACTAGGTTAAATATGAGTATTAATAAGCAAAGAGGTCCATCATCTGCTTTTGTATCGGGTTTTGGGGACTCTTAAATTCTAGTTTGGGGCACAAGCTTAAGGTTTTGGCTTGTGTCAATCTGTTGTTTGGAACCCGTATCAGTTAGTATCCCTGTTTGTATCTTATTAAAAGGGGCCTCGCACAAGGTAGAGACTAGGGCACGCTTTACTGAACTGGATAGTAAGAGATTCACATGGGAATGGGTACGGGCGCGTTTCGGCGGAGTCATTAGCATGCATGAGTCCGACTAGGGAAGATAAGATGTTGTAACACCAGTAAATAGGTCTGTATTATATAGTTGTTGGGTTAAGGAGTGATACACCCTACTCCCCAGGCTGACACTGGGTGTTTACGTAGTAGGGAGCCAATCGCTTGGGTAGTAATTAGGGTACACCTAATCCTGCTATTGTATAATTAGGTTAACACCTAATATGGTTATGTAATTAGGGCACGCTTGATCCTGATGTTTAATCATGTCGTTAATCCTTCTGATGTGTAATCATGTTGAGCTTGTTATATTAGTATTGGTGCAGACATTACCTGTTTAGGATATAAATGTGAAACATTACTTAATCATGGTTTATTACTGTTATTCTATCTATCATGTCAATCTGTTGGTTTATCTATTATCCTATATGATATTGTACCTTTCTCATCAGTCTTATTTACATGCCTTGGCATTTCTATTTTATGCACATTTATGAATCACTGGAACTCGCCAAACTTTACATTTGACTCTTGTTCTTTCGCCTCTTTCTTCCTTCCCCCCTCCCCCAAGATCCTCAGAGTGGAAGCACTCAACAATGACTAGGATTTCTCTTATAGCTCGGACTTGACTTGGATTTATTGAGATATATCGTTTTGACTTGCTCTCTACTTCAGTATGGCTTATGGCAAGGGTTATTATTTTATGTATTCTGGGATGTTTCTTGAGATGTTTTGTAAGATAGATTTGAGACAATTTGCTAATTGTAACTGGTTTTGATGTATTTCTGAGACTATGCTTTAATTTTAATAATAAAGTTTGAAAATTTTCCGCTGCTTATTTTATCTGTTTTGGAAATGTCCTGTAATGATTACCTATTGTGCTTCACCGAACTTAGTTCATTCCCTTATGAGTGTCAATAACGAATGTGGGATGTTACATTTGGTATCAGAGCTGAAGGTTATTAGAGAAAAGTATTTAAAATTGATTCTAAAAGAAAAGTATTTTCAAATAAAAATCTGTTTTTGGAAAACATGTCCCCTCAAGCCATAGTCAATATTCTCTTGCTCGCTTGTTGAATCCTTTTTCTTTCCTTTTCAACATGTCTGGGGCACCCAATATTCCTGAGGGCATTCTAATATCGTCATGGTTCCGTAGGTATCTTGAGGCTACGATACCTGCCGAAGGTCAAGGGGATGCTCCTCCCCCGGCAACAACCGTTATTCCTCCACCTCCACAAGTAGATAACTTTTCTAAGTTATGCAAAGACTTCTGTGCTATGGGAGGAAAACAATTTCGTAGTACCGAAAGCTTTATTAAAGCACAGAATTGGCTATGACAGACAAAGAATTTGTTTGGACTCTTTGAGATCGACGACCAAAGGAAGATACAATTGCCTGCATGGCAACTTAAGGAAGTGGCTTCCTACTGGTGTGAAGTAACGCAAGTTGGACAACCAATAGTGACTTGGGATGACTTTCGGCAGAGATTCGAGATGAAATTCTTATCTCAGGAGGAAGAGGGATTGTAAATGGAGAGATTTTTTGCTTTAAAGCAAGGAGATATGAATGTTAAGGACTATGTGTCCAAGTTTAATCAACTGGCAAGGTTCAGGCAAGACTTGGTGAATACTCTCCACAAGAAGGCACTTAGATTTGCGAGATGGTTGAATCAACCTCTCCAAGGACTTTATTTTTCTTGCATACCTATGGGTGTGACTTTTAAAAGGCTGGTTGATATAGCGCTTATGCACAAAGATGCAAAAATGAGAAGAAAGAAACAAACACTGAGGAGACTCAAACTAAGGGCAAAAAATAGAAATGGTGACCCAGAAAAGGAAAGAAAAAGAAAGAGAAGGCGGAAAGCTTGACAAGGATCAAATCAAGAAGAATATCAAGTGTCATTGTTGTAGAGCTATGGGGCATTCTGTTAAAGACTACAGAAAGACAACGGGAGTCTGCTTTAATTGTGGACAAGTGGGACACTTCAGTAAGAAATGACCTAGCAAGCAAGGACAAGGGGCAGGAACTTCTGGGCAAGTGCATGATTTGGAAGTTAATGGACCTGATCGAGGTAGGAAAGTCATGGTTGAAGGTTTGATTTCCCTTTTTGACTATCGTGTTCGAACCCTATTTAATTCTGGCACTTCACATTCATTTATATCTAGGTCTTTAGTATATAGTCTACACCTTAATACTAGTACAGTCTCTGAACCTGTAGTGGTTTCAAACCCTATTGGAGGATCGGCTCATTTATCCATGATGTATAGGGGTTTGAGAATTTCTATCTTGGGCGTCAATTTGGATGTGAAGCATACGTGTTAAGCTTTATGGGCTATGGTTTGAGGATAGGCATAGATTGGCTAGCCATGTATGGTGCCATCCTTGATTGCGAGAAGAGAGTAGTTAGACTTTTGACTTGTCATGGTAGGACTCTCAAGATTTCCTGCGACATAAGGGGTCGGTGATGCTCAGGTTTCTTGAATCATGTGATACTTCAGTTGACGATTGTGACGTGTGCACATAGTTAGATACTACCCAGATGTGTTTGAGGAGGTTAAGGGACTCCCCCCAAGGCATGAGATAGACTTCCGGATTTACTTGGTAGGGAATGCGAAGCCAGTTGCTCTACCAGCGCACCACATAGCTCCTAGGGAAAGGAATGTTACACCCCAATTTTTTTTAATGAAATTAAAGAGGATAAATTAAAAATAATTAATTTAATATACATAATTAGAGGAAACGGACTATACCATTGCGTCCGTGTCGAAAATCTGGTAAAGACAGACATTTAGTTTGCATAAAACGGACACCATATGAAGAAATTACAAGGGTTTTAAGTTTGTATACGTGTAGAAAAATTATATATAAAAGCATGAGTCAGAGATGAGTTGGAATTTTATCTAGAAAAGTTCAAATTTTGAAAATTCATCATAACGGCAAAATTCCCGCTCTAGGGGGTCAACCTCCCTAGAGGGGTGTCGACCCCTGACCTAGCAGTCGACCCCCTTAAGGGGTGTCCACCTATGGGCCGACCCACCCACAGGGGTCACCCCTAGGGATGAGATGGCAGTCGGTTTCAGAGGGTTCTTCAGTTATAAATATGTGCTCAAATCTCCTGTTTCTTCATTGGAAATTATGGGAGCCATATGCTGCCGGTATACGAATTGAGATAGAACCGTTTTCTACAACAACGTACTTTGAAAATCAAATTCAGAAATTGAAGATCTGTTCTTTCTCAATTCTCTAAACCTAACGCTGTGAGTTTCTAGATTGCTTTTAGGTTCAGATAAATAAAAGTAAATTGTGAAAGATTGTGAATTGGATATGTTGTAAAGCATGATTCTGTGCTAGTATTGAATCTTATACTATGTCATGATAGATCTATTTTCGTAGATCTAATATAATTGTGGTTATTCTATTATGTTGTCTATGTGGATCTTGACTTGTAACTATACTGTGGTGAATGTACATCTATTAAATTGGACAGTTGTAACATTGGCTAGATCTAGTTCTTTATGTAAATCCCATTTTTACTTGTCATATTATGATCAATCTAGATATGTTGTAAACTTGACATGTGAAGCCATCTTTAGATCTAAATATGTTACCATGACACCCTAATTATGCTAGATCTAAATAGTTGGACACCTAAGTGTTAATTTAGATCTCATTATGCTTGCTTTGACATCATAATTGCCACAAGTTCATCAGTTTTACGTCCACCTTGTTTTGATGTTAATTACATGTCCATTCACTTTGTTATCATGCTAATTTATGCCAAGATATGTTGAAACTATCACCTTTATCATATTCCCTTTTTCATTGTTATGGCTAGGCTATTTTCTAGCCTAGATGCTGAAAAAATACGTGTGAATATGTTAGTTAGAAAACGAGAAAAAGGGATTTATAATTGGCATAATTTAAGTAATATTTTATATGAATTGGACACATAATTCAAATGGGGAAACATAGAAATAATCACCTATAATTACATAGGTAGATTTGGATAAAAATGGAATATTTAGTAATTACAATTACTAATTGTAATTGTACTTATGACGCGAGGTTAGGTTGCATTAGTACTGGAAGTCTGCCCAGACCCGACCGGCATATCCAGCAGCCACTAATGTTGAACCTAATGTGGGACATCTAAGTATGTAAATAGGAATCGGGCTAAGACACGAGGTTAGGCCCAACTGTGGAATAAGACTACCCGGACCCGACCGGCATATCCAGCATCCACACGTTGTAGGCCTAATATAGGAGGTCTAGCCCATTACAACCATAATTGGACATGATAGTGAATTTGACTAGTTAACCTAATTTAATCCATAAGGGTTGTATGATAATGAACTTAAGTTAGGGTTAAGTAAAATTGGATGGGTAGTGGGTGGGTTAAGTAAATTAGAGGGGATGTGCAATATTTACATATAGGCCCATGAACTTAACCCAATAAGGTTATGTAATTAAAGACACCTAGTGGTATACATGACCGGTGGAAAAATATAATAAAGTTATGTAATTAAAGACACCCTTTAGGGTAAGCATAACTGATATAGGGCTATGTAATTAAAGACACCTAAGGGTATACATAGTCAGTGAAAAACCTAGTGGGGATACAAGACCAAAGGGGAGAGATTGTATCATATTGTATGGGACCCATTTCAGTTAGTAACCCGGAGTTGGTATCAAATAAAGAACTTCGTACTAAGCGGAGAAGGGGCACTCTTACTGATTGATTATAAGAGATCCAAACGAGACGGACGGTGTGGACGGCGCAAACCAACCGGGCCATGTGCGTGCATGAGCCGGGCAGAGGGGGATAAGAGGATCGTAACACCAGTAGATATGGTTGTGCGCACCTTAAGGGTTGCCACTTTAGGAAGTGATACCTCCTACTGTGGGGCCAGCACAGGATATCTACGGAGTAGGGAGCCGATCGATTAGGATAGTGGTTAGGGTACACTCGGACGTATGCCCTAAATCTACCAACTTATAGTGGAAGGGATCGTCTCATTTTAGTTATACTAGTAATAGTGCAGAGTAATCATTAGTGAAGCACATACACTTTACTATGTCTACCTTGTCACACCTGCCATTTATGTAGGATCTCTCTTATCCACTTTATATGCCTATCATGTTACTTTTATTTATTTATTGGCTAAAAGTAACTAGACTCGCCAGACTTTATGTTTGACCCTTTTTGTTTCTCCTTCTTTCTTCTGTCCCCTCCCCCCCCCCCCTCCCTCCAGGTTCTCAGGGAGGAAACACTCAGATTTAGTCAAGACTCAGATATCATCTTGCTAGGAGCTACTTCTAAAGTATAGCTCAAGTTCTTGTCTCTGTTATAACTTAACTCTTTTAACTAGGGAATTATGTTTTTCATATTCTTATGTACTCTGATGATGCAAGACAGAAGTTGTTTTATTGTAATGGTTTTTGTGACTTATGATATTATGGACCACGGCATTATGATTTATGTTTGAAATTAAAGTTTAAAAATTTCTGCTGCTATCTTATTTTATCTGTCTTGTAATTATTCTATGTCTGTTTACCTATAACGCTTCACGAAACTAAATGCATTCCCTTAGTGTGTGACATTAATGGACATGGTGTGTCACAAGGAGGGAGCTCAACAAAAGCTCACTAAAAATTATAGGCACCCACTACCAAGAATTTACGACCTGTTTGATCAGCTAGTATGCGCATTAGTTTTCCCGTAGATGGATTTGGCTACGGGGTTTCATCAGTTAAGAATGGCAGAGGCAGCATTGATAAGACTGCATTCAGAACTCTAGATGGCTTCTTTGAATGGTTGGTTGTGCCTTTTGGGCTAACCAATGCACCTGCCTATTTTGTGGATTTGATTAGAAGGGTGTTTATGGAGTTTCTAAACAAGTTTTTGGTAGTCTTTGTGGATGACATTCTGATCTTCTCAAAGAACGAGGAGTAGCATGCCCAACATTTAGGAGGGGTTCTACGTACCCTCAGGTCATATCAACTCAAAGCAAAATTTTCTAAATGTCACTTTTGGAGAAAGGAAGTAAGATTCCTAGAGCATGTGGTCTCCAAGGATGGGATAGCAATGGACCTCGCGAAAGTCATCGCAGTTCAAGATTAGAGGGCTCCAAAGAATGCAATGGAGGTGAGAAGTTTCCTAGGGTTAGCGGGGAACTATAGAAAGTTTATCAAATATTTTGCAAGGGTATCGCCCTTGCTTACCCGATTGACGAAATAGAACTTGCCTTTTTCATGGAGCGTTGATTATGAGGATGCTTTTCAGAGATTGAAGAAGGGTCGGACAATAGGCCCAATTTTGACTCTCCCAGACGGAAGCAAGATGTTTATGGTTTACACCAATGCTTATGGCATAGGGCTTGGTGCCATTTTGATGCAAGGGGGAAGGGTAGTGTAACACCCCACATCTGTTAAGGTCACTCACAAAGGGAATGACTTAACTTCAATGGAGTATTATGGGTACTGGAACAGAAATATTACAAGACAGACATATATAAAACAGCGGAAAATAAAGTGGAAGTACTTCAAATCATTTATTAAATATAAATGTTTACAAGAAAAGCCCATCAACTCCTAATACCCAATTTCATAGTTAAGATATCTGTCTTGCTCAATAAAACAAAGAAGCATAAAAACAAACTGCAGTATTCCCCAATAAAGCAAAGCAAGCCATAGCCAAGAGAAATCCAAGCTATACATGAAAGAGCCTTGGAGCTTGGTAAGATCCGAACTAAGCTGTATTCCCACCCTATGAACCTGGGGGGGAAACGGAAGAAAAAGAGGCGAAACAAAACGGGTCAGTCATAAAGACTGAGTAAGTCCTAGTGACTTTCAGCATAAAAATGAGTAAAGATAGCATGGCATGAATAAACTGAAAGTAAACATAAGCATGATGACAAGGTAGGCAAGATAAACTAAGATAACAAGATAAACTACGATAACAAGATAAACTAAGGTAACAAGATAAACTTCGGGCACGATGAAACAAGTATAACATCCCATAATTCCTATCAAATATCCCACCGCATGGTTTCTATCAAGAGTAACATCGCAAGGTTTCTAAGCTTTACCATTAAAACGATATCTATTTGCTCTGCACCACCTAACTAGCATCCTCATAAGTGTCTTACATTGAATGATCCGTATTCCTACTAGTGTCCCAACTAGTGCCTTGTGTAACAAGGATCCGTACCCCCTACTAGTGTCCCAACTAGTAGCCCATGTTATATAATAATTACAACGTGATCCCAATCCTCGCAATTATGGTAGCCTTCCGGTGTACATCGATTTTGAGGATTCCACCTCGATCACCCCAATGGCCATGTATATATTCGATGCACCCTTACTACCTTATCGATCGGCTCCCTACTTGACCTAGTTCTCGTTTGTGTCATGCGGCCCCCTACTTGTAGATACCTGTGCTGGTCCCACCATGGGGTGTATCAAGTCCCATGGTGGCAACCCTGACACAATCAAGATGCACAGCTTTATACCTACTGATGCCCAGTGGCTAAATTTTCTGCGTCGAAGTGTTTGCACGCCCGCATTCCGTTAGAACCTGCATTGCTGCACCAACCGCCGCTAATTTGACCTCTTATAATCAGCCCAGTAATCGTGCCCCACCCTGCCTAGTTCAGGGTCCCGTTGATACCTAATGTGGGTTACTGCTGAAATGGGTCCCCGTTACTAGGTTTTTCTAATAGTTAAGTCTGTGGGCCTATACTCTCTGATATTACCCACCAACGCTGATGTGTACTTAACCCCGCTACTGATTCAAGCATGTGTATTTAATGGTTAAGTGTATGTGGGCCTATATTTACTAATATTACCCACCAACCCGATATGTACTTAACCCTTCTACTCGTTATGTTACCATGGTTAAGAGTTTATCTTAGTTAACTTAACCTTTCTCGCTTATTATGTTTGATTGGTTAAGTGTGGCTTATTAACTTAACCTCGTTCGTCTATCTGGTTACATTGGTTAAGAATTTTCTTGTTAACTTAACCCCATGTGTTACTTAACCCTACTACGCATCACATCAGATTGGTTAAGTGCATGTTAACTTAACCCCATCCACTAGTCATATTATAATGGTTAAGTGTTACCAACTTATTCAAGTTAACTTAACCCACCCGCTTGTCCTGTTATGTTGGTTGAGTGTTACTACTTAACCGCAACCACTTGTCTAATTAACCCATTGTATTAGTTAAGTGTTCGCATTAACTTAACCTCACTCTCTAGTCCAGTTTAATCATGTTATAATGGTTAAACATTTGCTTATCCTTACCCACTCCCGTAGTCAACTTATTAAATTGGTTAAGTGTCCAGATTAACCTAATCATATTACTTAACCCACCCATTTATATCATATTGGTTAAGTGTTCTTATTTACTTAACCCTACCCACTGGTCTAATTACCATGTTACGTTGGTTAAGTATTACTATTCGTATTTCCACATGTCACCCACTCAACCCCCATGTCCCACCACATGTTTATCTGGTTAAGTATTTCTTAATTCATTAAGGTCGTAACCTTATAAAGACCTCTCACATTAGACTGACATTTATGGCAGCTGGATTTGCCGGGCGGGTCCGGGCAGTCTTACACCATAAAAGAGTCTAACCTCGTGTCTTTACAACTGTTACGCTTTTAATTTGGGCCTAGGACCTCTCACATTGGGCTGACATTTGTGACTACTAGATTCGTCGGGCGGTTCCGGGCAGGTTTACGTCACAAACGAGTCCAACCTCGTGCCCTAAGCATTGATTATCACTTATAATCTTTTACCCCAATTTGAATTTATTTCCCCTATTCAAATTATCAATTAATTCCTAATTTAACGATGTCCATAATTGACTCAATTATGTCCATCAATTAATGGTATGCAAAATCATACCAATTTTACCACAATTTATCTTAGGCCATTAAAGGCAACTTATCTCAATTTATATTTATCCCTCTTTTAAGGATATTACATGCCAACTAATATATGTACCCAATTCTAGTCAGTTTACATATATACCAAGTTTCATGCCTTTTTACATATGTCAAGATCTAGCTAAAATTACATGTATCAAGTTTTATACCCAATAAACCCAAATACGATGATTCATGATGTAGTTATCCTAAACTATAATCTTTTTATTTCAATACATGCCAGTTGCCCAAGTTCATAATACATGTTTGTGCCAATTATAAAGTTTACAATCGCTTTCATGCTCAAGTTTCCAAGTCTACACATGCCTAATTAACATAAGCCCAATCTTCTGATTTAATTTACATAGGCTCCAAAACTCATAATTTTATTTTACATGCCAAATTACATACATGTTATATATACCAAATTTCATGTTACATTACATAGATCCAATTGGTGTCGAATTCCATGTATATAATATTTATGCAAATTTTATCATAACAGGATTATACCAAAATTTACAGATCTACCCCAAACTTCCAAATAAAATGATAACATCCAATTTCATGTTGCCAATTATTAATCATATTCTTATAGGCAATAATCCCATTATTCCCCCGTATACATCTCGTATGTGAATCGCGATTTTAGGCCAAGGTCCGAAGTTGACCAAGGTTCATCAAAAGAAAATAAATAGGGGAAGGTAGAAATTTGCATAATAAATAGATCAGAGAGAAAACAACATCATGATAGGCATAAAGATTGCAACTTGATGATAACATCATTACGAATCAAGGAAACTGCTGAATAAATCAGAAACTTGTCATGAGAATAAAGGTAGACAAGTCTCAAAGCTAAAGATTCAAAAAGCAACAGGAATAGATCATACTTAATCCAATTCCACTTTAATTCATGGCCACATTATAATTAAATATTTAAACCGGAAAGCAACTAGAACTTACAGAGAACGGCTAATGAATTAGGGAGTGAATTTGTCGTAGAAAGTTGTAGTGTCATTGATCTATCCTCTTGAATTTGTTGTAGAAGCATTGATCTTTGATTTGATTTGGGTTTGAACGCTTAAGCTTTAATTTGGAGATGGCGGCCATGGCTCAAGAGAGATTCCAGCAACATTTAGGTGTAAGAATGATTTGTTATGAATTAGGTTAGGTCTAGGTGTTATTTTATAGGTGTAGCACTTCATTTCAGCCATCGGATTAACCCTAAAACCCATCCGGACCATCAAAACTCGTCCCGGGCCTCAAAAATGGGTTCTGGACCACCCCAGGCTGACCAGGTCGACCTTTACAGAGGGGGGGTCAACACTATAGTCGACCTGGGGGGGCAGGTCGACTATAGTGTCGACACTAGTCGACCTGGGTCAGTCTGCCAGAAAGTCTGCTGAAATCTTGTTTTGGCCATATCTTGGTCATACGGACTCCGATTTTCGAAAACTCGGACTCTATTTTGCGTATTTTTCCGAGAGGAACGCAATGGCGACGTCCATTTTACCTGATTCCTGATTCTTGAATTAGTTATCCTTATTTTACTATCTTTTCCGTTACATACATCGTTATCGAACCAATTTTTCTTCTCTTCCATGTATTAATTAATTCTTCTTATGCATCACCATTACTTACCCATCATAAGCATATTTTTATATATTTTATTTTATTTTTAATTATATTAAAAATACGGGGTGTTACATTCTGCCCTCCTTAAAGGATTTCGTCCCCGAAATCTTCAAGTTAAGAAGAATGTGTCCTACCATCCACCATCCATCTACTCAATCATCAATCACAGGCATTCATTGTCCTTAAGAGATTTCTAATGCTGTATGAACATATGCAAGAAGTGTGTGTATATGTTCCTTGTCTAATGCAAATGATCAGGTCTGATTGATCTTCTAAATGCAAAATATGTTTAGTGCCATGAGTCCAACATGTATGCAAATAGTCCTAGTCACATAAACACTATATGTGTGCACAAACATCCATCCATATGCAACATTCACATGATAAAACATTCAATTTCATCCACAAACAAGTGTAAACACTCGTGCATATGCAATATGAAAGGTGATTGAGCCGATCTAGTTCCTAATGTGTGTAAATGCATCTACGAGCAACCACTTGCAGCCACTTGCAACCATCAATCATAACATGTCTCAAACACATGTTTACACCCAATTGTTCCTATCTAAAGGTATAGTCTAGTGATAGAAGCAAGTAAAAACTTTGTGCCCATTAGGTAATGTCAAAACTGGAAATCTATGCCACATATATATTGATTAGGAGAAGAACTCTCTAAGCATCAGCCCGAAGACCGAAATCAACATCAGACTGACACCCAAAGAATTACTCAACCCAACCAATATATATATGTTTCTAGGAAACTAAGCATGATGGACTCCATTTAGGTCACAAGGGAATCCCTTCCTAAGACCAACCCTTATCCTATAAAACCCAAAAAGTTTAGTCTACCCGACGGACATCCTCAAGCCCCAACATATATTACTAACAGACGAGTCATACTCCCTATGAGGTTCGCAATAGAAATAGGATTGAGAATAGGACCGAGAGGATATACACAAAAGATAGCATGTGAGTAAGCTCTATAGGAAAAGAGAGATCATGGATATACTCTTAAAAAGAGATATGATGCGCGAATCTAGCCTTCAATCTTCTATGTCGCATTTCCTTGAGCTTAACTCCATTGTGCTTTGACCGCCTTTAACTTCACAATTCCATAGCTTCTTAATTCTTGTTTACAAAATATGGGTTGGAATCCATTTCACTTTTGCCTCTCGTTCCACTTTCACTTATTCTCCTCCTAGTATACTCGGCTCAAACATAACTGCGTACTCATGGTTTCATGCAAGCTCTCCAAAATTCACTAGTGAATCTTGGATCTCGTCCACTTACTATCAGGTATTCCACGCGGAAGAACTATCTCTTGAAAATAAATGCCAACCATGCTGCCAAATGTACTTACTAAGGTGATTCTCTACAACTCATGCATAAGCGAAATAACCCATCCGCCTTAGTGGCGAACACTACTCGAGCGGATTACAAATTACCAATAAATGTGTCAAGAGATTCTAGGTAACAAATCATGATAGAACCCTAAAGGTTACATGCGACTTCGAGGGTATTACCGAGGCAAGTCAAGAGTCTAACTACCCTCTTTTCAAAACCGAGAAGGTCACCCTTACTGGATAACCACTTCATCGCTAGAATCAACCCATAGCCCAAAACATAAACATTACTTCTAGACTCAACACTTAGCATAGACATTCTCAAATCCAAATAAGTCATTAATAAATGAGCCGATTTCCCCAATAGGATTTGAGAAAAAAAATGGGATCCTTTACCATGCTAGTACTAAGGTGCAGAGACTCAACTTTCGAAGCAGAATTAAAAGGATGCGATGTACAAAAACAAAGTTCTAGTGGGATGATAGAAAAGAAAAGCTAAACTTTTAACAGAAATTTTACCACCCTCTTAGGTACGCTAGTGGAGAGAGCATTCAATTGCCCTCTCGACGATCTTGTCCCTTGCCCTTGTCCTATAATACTTAACTACCTGTCCTTTCTCACTAAAGATACCCTCTCTTGTCATGGGTTTTACGATTCTTTCACTTTGGCCTCTTTCCTCTCACCTTTTTCCTCCTTCGTGGATTAAGCTATAACAACTAGTTTCTTGTTCTTACTGTCCTTGTATAGTTTGTTGACAAGTCTCTCGAAACTACCTCCAACGCACGACAACTCTACCCAACTTGAAATAAGATTAGATGCAGATGGAACTACTGCGGCTACAGATGGAGGTTGGGCACTCCTTTGCCCTCCGACCTGTGTCGGATGCCTACGAAACTATGGTGAAAAGAGAGAGAAGAGATTTCAAGAGAGAATCAAAAGATAGTGCATATGGCTTTGGGGAATATGCCTTTTAATCAAAACAAAATTTTCTTGAAAATTTGCTTCTTTGTAAATGTTTTGAAGATAATTTCAGAAGGTTTTTGAAAACTTTTGCCCAGTCTGGTAACCTTCTGCTCTGATACCAAATGTAACACCCCACATCTGTTAAGGTCACTCACAAAGGGAATGCCTTAACTTCAATGGAGTATTATGGGTACTGGAACAGAAATATTACAAGACAGACATATATAAAACAGCAGAAAATAAAGTGGAAGTACTTCAAATCATTTATTAAACATAAATGTTTACAAGAAAAGCCCATCAACTCCCAATACCCAATTTCATAGTTAAGATATCTGTCTTGCTCAGAAAAACAAAGAAGCATAAAAACAAACTGCAGTATTCCCCAATAAAGCAAAGCAAGCCATAGCCAAGAGAAATCCAAGCCATACATGATAGAGCCTTGGAGCTTGGTAAGATCCGAACTAAGCTGTATTCCCACCCTGTGAACCTAGGGGGGGGGGACGGAAGAAAAAGAGGTGAAACAAAACGGGTCAGTCATAAAGACTGAGTAAGTCCTAGTGACTTTCAGCATAAAAATGAGTAAAGATAACATGGCATGAATAAACTGAAAGTAAACATAGGCATGATGACAAGGTAGGCAAGATAAACTAAGATAACAAGAAAAACTATGATAACAAGATAAACTAAGGTAACAAGATAAACTTCGGGCACGATGAAACAAGTATAACATCCCATAATTCCTATCAAGTATCCCACCTCATGGTTTCTATCAAGAGTAACATCGCAAGGTTTCTAAGCTTTACCATTAAAACGATATCTATTTGCTCTGCACCACCTAACTAGCATCCTCATAAGTGTCTTACATTGAATGATCTGTATTCCTACTAGTGTCCCAACTAGTGCCTTGTGTAACAAGGATCCGTACCCCCTACTAGTGTCCCAACTAGTAGCCCGTGTTATATAATAATTATAACATGATCCCAATCCCCGCAATTATGGTAGCCTTCAGGTGTACATCGATTTTGAGGATTCCACCTCGATCACCCCAATGGCCATGTATATATTCGATGCACCCTTACTACCTTATCGATCGGCTCCCTACTTGACCTAGTTCTCGTTTGTGTCACGCGGCCCCCTACTTGTAGATACCTGTGCTGGTCCCACCATGGGGTGTATCAAGTCCCATGGTGGCAACCCTGACACAATCAAGATGCACAGCTTTATACCTACTGATGCCCAGTGGCTAAATTTTCTGCGCCGAAGTGTGTGCACGCCCGTACTCCGTTAGAACCTGTACTGCTGCACCAACCGCCGCTAATTTGACCTCTTATAATCAGCCCAGTAATCGTGCCCCACCCTGCCTAGTTCAGGGTCCCGTTGATACCTAATGTGGGTTACTGCTGAAATGGGTCCCCGTTACTAGGTTTTTCTAATAGTTAAGTCTGTGGGCCTATACTCTCTGATATTACCCACCAACCCTGATGTGTACTTAACCCCGCTACTAATTCAAGCATGTGTATTTAATGGTTAAGTGTATGTGGGCCTATATTTACTAATATTACCCACCAACCCGATATGTACTTAACCCTTCTACTCGTTATGTTACCATGGTTAAGAGTTTATCTTAGTTAACTTAACCTTTCTCGCTTATTATGTTTGATTGGTTAAGTGTGGCTTATTAAATTAACCCCATTCGTCCATCTGGTTACATTGGTTAAGAATTTTCTTGTTAACTTAACCCCATGTGTTACTTAACCCTACTACGCATCACATCAGATTGGTTAAGTGCATGTTAACTTAACCCACCCGCTAGTCATATTATAATGGTTAAGTGTTATCAACTTATTCAAGTTAACTTAAACCACCCGCTTGTCCTGTTATGTTGGTTGAGTGTTACTACTTAACCGCAACCACTTGTCTAATTAACCCATTGTATTAGTTAAGTGTTCTCATTAACTTAACCTCACTCCCCAGTCCAGTTTAATCATGTTATAATGGTTAAACATTTTCTTAACCTTACCCACTCCCGTAGTCAACTTATTAAATTGGTTAAGTGTCCAGATTAACCTAATCATATTACTTAACCCACCCATTTATATCATATTGGTTAAGTGTTCTTATTTACTTAACCCTACCCACTGGTCTGATTACCATGTTACGTTGGTTAAGTATTACTATTCGTATTTCCACATGTCACCCACATGTCACCCACTCAACCCCCATGTCCCACCACATGTTTATTTGGTTAAGTATTTCTTAATTCATTAAGGCTGTAACCTTATAAAGACCTCTCACATTAGACTGACATTTATAGTAGCTGGAATTGCCGGGCGGGTCCGGACAGTCTTACACCATAAAAGAGTCTAACCTCGTGTCTTTACAACTGTTACGCTTTTAATTTGGGCCTAGGACCTCTCACATTGGGCTGACATTTGTGACTACTGGATTCGCCGGGCGGTTCCGGGCAGGTTTACGTCACAAACGAGTCCAACCTCGTGTCCTAAGCATTGATTATCTCTTATAATCTTTTACCCCAATTTGAATTTATTTCCCCTATTCAAATTATCGATTAATTCCTAATTTAACGATGTCCATAATTGACTCAATTATGTCCATCAATTAATGGTATGCAAAATCATACCAATTTTACCACAATTTATTTTAGGCCATTAAAGGCAACTTATCTCAATTTATATTTATCCCTCTTTTAAGGATATTACATGCCAACTAATATATGTACCCAATTCTTGTCAGTTTACATATATACCAAGTTTCATGCCTTTTTACATATGTCAAGATCTAGCTAAAATTACATGTATCAAGTTTTATACCCAATAAACCCAAATACGATGATTCATGATGCAGTAATCCCAAGCTATAATCTTTTTATTTCAATACATGCCAGTTGCCCAAGTTCATAATACATGTTTATGCCAATTATAAAGTTTACAATCGCTTTCATGCTCAAATTTCCAAGTCTACACATGCCTAATTAACATAAGCCCAATCTTTTGATTTAATTTACATAGGCTCCAAAACTCATAATTTTATTTTACATGCCAAATTACATACATGTTATATATACCAAATTTCATGTTACATTACATAGATCCAATTGGTGTCGAATTCCATGTATATAATATTTATGCAAATTTTATCATAACAGGATTATACCAAAATTTACAGATCTACCCCAAACTTGCAAATAAAATGATAACATCCAATTTCATGTTGCCAATTATTAATCATATTCTTATAGGCAATAATCCCATTATTCCCCCGTATACATCTCGTATGCGAATCGTGATTTTAGGCCAAGGTCCGAAGTTGACCAAGGTTCATCAAAAGAAAATAAATAGGGGAAGGTAGAAATTTGCATAATAAATAGATCAGAGAGAAAACAACATCATGATAGGCATAAAGATTACAACTTGATGATAACATCATTACGAATCAAGGAAACTGCTGAATAAATCACAAACTTGTCATGAGAATAAAGGTAGACAAGTCTCAAAGCTAAAGATTCAAAAAGCAACAGGAATAGATCATACTTAATCCAATTCCACTTTAATTCATGGCCACATTATAATTAAATATTTAAATCGGAAAGCAACTAGAACTTACAAAGAACGGCTAATGAATTAGGGAGTGAATTTGTCGTAGAAAGTTGCAGTGTCATTGATCTATCCTCTTGAATTTGTTGTAGAAGCATTGATCTTTGATTTGATTTGGGTTTGAACGCTTAAGCTTTAATTTGGAGACGGCGGCCATGGCACAAGAGAGATTCCAGTAGCATTTAGGTGTAAGAATGATTTGTTGTGAATTAGGTTAGGTCTAGGTGTTATTTTATAGGTGTAGCACTTCATTTCAGCCATCGGATTAACCCTAAAACCCATCCGGACCATCAAAACTCGTCCCGGGCCTCAAAAATGGGTTCTGGACCACCCCAGGCCGACCAGGTCGACCTATGCAGAGGGTGGGGGGGTCGACACTATAGTCAACCTGGGGCGGGGGGGGGGGGGGGGCAGGTCGACTATAGTGTCGACACTATGGTCGACCTGGGTCAGTCTGCCAGAAAGTCTGCTGAAATCTTGTTTTGGCCATATCTTGGTCATACGGACTCCGATTTTCGAAAACTCGGACTCTATTTCGCGTATTTTTCCGAGAGGAACGCAATGGTGATGTCCATTTTACCTATTTCCTGATTCTTGAATTAGTTATCCTTATTTTACTATCTTTTCTGTTACATACATCGTTATCGAACCCATTTTTCTTCTCTTCCATGTATTAATTAATTCTTCTTATGCATCACCATTATTTACCCATCATAAGCATATTTTTATATATTTTATTTTATTTTTAATTATATTAAAAATACGGGGTGTTACAGGTAGTGTGCTATGGGAGGAGACACTTGAGAGTTCACGAGAAGAACTACCCAACCCATGATCTAGAGTTGGCTGCAATAGTGTTCGCATTAAAGTATTGGCGACATTATCTACTTGGAGAAAGATTTGAGCTATATACGGATCATAAGTCGCTAAGTACTTGTTCTCACAGAAGAATCTCAACCTTAGACAGCAGCGGTGGATGGAGTTCCCAACGTCCTACGACTTCGAGATAGTTTATACCCCTGGAAAGGGCAATGTAGTAGCGGACGCATTGAGTAATCAGAGGATGACTTTGAGTCCTCTATTCATAGAAAGGAAAAGCTTAGAGTACATCTCAACCTTTAATTTAAGCCATCTACAGATTTCACAGTTGGATTGTTAGCATTATTGGAAGTGCGACCTATTTTATTGGAGCAAGTTGGATTTATACAGCGGGGGGATATGCAGATTTCAGACATCTTGGACAAGCTTAGTATGGGAGAGACTTCTGGTCACCTAACTAGATAAACCATGGACGATAAAGGGTGTCTAAGACAAGATGGAAGGCTTTGTGTCCGTAAGATTAAAGGATTGCTTAAATGAGTGCTAGAGGAAGCTCATCATTCTCGGATAACTATCCATCAGGGTAGCGACAAAATGTATCAAGACATGAAGAGGGTTTTCTTTTGGACTGGCATGAAGAAGGATGTGGAAGAAATTGTAGCTTGATGCATGACATGCTAAAGAGAAAAAGCTAAACAAAATAAACCAGGCATATTGCTTCAGCCCTTGGATATCCCATAATAGAAGTAGGAAAGCGTCTATATGGACTTCATCAATGGACTGCCATGATCAAGGAAGGGAAATACGAGCATTTAGGTGATGGTGGTTAGACATACAAAAGAGCGCTCATTTAATTCTTGTGAAGAGTAAGAGGACGGCGGCTCAGCTAACATCAGTATATCTCAAAGAGATAGTTCGGTTGCATGGGTACCTTCTAGTATAGTGAGCGACTGAGCCCCCCATCTTCACTAGTGAGTTTTGGAAAAGCTTACAAGAGGCGTTAGGAACACAGCTACATCTGAGTATAACATACCATCCTTAGACAGATGGACAGACTGAGAGCGTGAGTAGAGTTCTATGGAATCTTCTATGACTGTGTATCTTAGACTTTGGAGGGACTTAGGAAGAGCACCTTCCTTTGGTGGAGTTCGCCCACAACAACATTTACTAATCAAGCATAGGAATGAGACCCTTCGAAGCATTATATGGGTGACCTTGCATGTGTCTGACTTGTTGGTAGGAGTCTATAGATAAACTTCTTCTTGGACTAGAGATGATTCTAGACACTTCCGAAAAGATTGACCTTATCCGCTAAAGAATGAAACCGCCTAAGACGGACAGAAATCCTATGACGATAAATTGAGGACCGATTCCTAATTCAAAGTGGGAGATATGGTCTTCATTAAAGTATCACTGCAAAATACTGTAGTTCGCTTTGGCTCAGTAGGGAAGTTGGGACCAAGATTTGTTGGGCCATTCCCTATAGTAGAGAGAATAGGTCAGATGGCTTATAGGATCAAGCTACCAGACAGACCAGCAGGCGTACACGATGTATTTCACGTTTCCTATATAAGGAAATGTCTCCATGATACAGTGGAGATAGTAGAACTGAGCACACTTGGGGATGTATAAGTTGAGAAGGAAGCATCAGTGAGACGAGTTCCTACTAATATCCTTGGATTAGAAATCAAGAAGCTACGAAACAAGGAAATCAGATAGGTTAAAGTGTAATGGGGAGACAACTGCGAAGACTCGACATGGGAACCGGAAGATAGGATTCACACTTCTTATCCTTTTCTTTTTGAAGGTACGTTCTTGACTTCTTTTCCAATCTTTTACTTTGCATTTGCTTCTATCATTCAAGTATGTTTATCCTATCGTTCGAAATTTTCGATCCTTAAGTAGAAGCAAATGGTTGGAAATATGTGTTTGAAACATGTTATGATTGATGGTTGCAAGTTTTTGCTAGCGTTGCTCGTGGATACATATACACACACAAGGCACTAGATCGGCTCAATCACTTATATATTGCATATGGATGTGTGTGTGCATTTTAAACTTTCTATGGATGGAAATGGATGTATCATCGTATGGATGTTGCATTTTGTTGATTGATTGTACACACATATAGAGTTTATATGTTATATTAGGATTGTTTGAATACATTTTTGGGCTCATGGCACAAACATATATTGCATCAAGGAGGTCAACTGAATCAGTCGACCGCTAGATTTTCGCATTAGTGTAAGGACATATACACACAACACCTTTTTCATGTGATCATACAAGCATTAGAAATTTTCTCAAGGACAATGGATGCCAGTGGATGATGGATGAGTAGATGGATGTTAGGATAGCAAAGTTCTTCTTAACTTGGAGACTTTTAGGGATGAAATCCATTAAGTAGGGGAGAATGTGACACCCCAAAATTTAATACACTATAACCGTGCTTAAAGATAATATTTGGGAATAACTTAGTTAAATATTCAGAATTAATTGAAACCGTTATTACCTCGTGCTCGTCTCGGAATTCTGGTTCAGATAGACTCCATGTTTGCTTAAAATGGATAACGTATGAAGAAGTTATAGGATCTAGAAGTTTGTATACGCATAAGGAGCTTATGTATGAATATAAATCTAAAATAATTCAAGAAAATCAAAATGAAACGAGCGGGAAACAGGCCCGTTATGGGGAAACTCGCGATCGACCGGGGTGACCCATAGATCAACCCTATGGTCGACATAGGGGGTATGTGGGTCGACCCATCCCTGATCCGGGCGGATTCAGAGTATGTATCTGGACTATTATATGCACTGTAGTCATTGTTAACTCAGCATGACTTGTACGGTTTGGATTTAAAACCTAAAATCCAAAGGCTGAGGTTGACTTTGTGACTCTATAGATAGATGGCTTCTCTCATTCACAATTCACACAAATTCTTCATATCTTATTTTGCCTCTATGAAATTATTTTGAAAAATATAAACATATAATAGGGGAATGTTGCTAAGGATTGGATCAAACAGAGACAACATCAGGACTTGCATACATACAACTTGGATTGGACTTTTTTATGACATAGTGTTATAGATATTTATCTTCACTAAGACTCTCTATGAGTTACCCATCATTTACATATTTGATTTCTTTGACTTTGAACATGACAGTTAAATAAAACTGGTTAGGACCTACAGTGTTAATAAAACAAATGTTATACATGTTTTCAATGTTAATCACCTATGCCGTTATGATCAGTTATACATATGCCTGTGATGTTGGAAAATTAACAGGTTATACATATGCCTGTGATGTCGGAAAATTAACAAGTTATATATATCTATCTTCCTGTAACACCGCGTAATTTTATAACATTAAAATTCACAAATTAAAGTATACTTAATTTTTAGAAAAGAATTAAGTGAAATGGGTTGCGCAGAGAAATATATATATATTGATATATATATATATATAAATTAAAAAATTAAATAAATAAATATGCGAAAAAGTTCAAAACAGCGAATTGGGACGGGGAATAACCGAACCGGCCCATTTTTGAGGTCAACCAGAGCCCTGCTGGGTCGACTAGGGGTTAATCCAGGGTGTTTGGCTGTCAACCAATGGGCCGATTCGCTCAAATGCAGATTTTGCATTTGATTGGTTCTCATGGTTCAGGGTTAATTTAATGGTCCTAAATAACTTCCTACACCTATAAATACATCCTAATGCTAACCCTAAACCTAATTAAAATAGAATAGTTACCGTCGCCATGGAGATCAATGGAACCGCCACCAACTATGAAAGAAGAAAAGCAAATTCAATTCTAATTCTCTCAACCCTAAAGCAAAGCAAAACTCTCTCTTTTCTTCTCTAAATTGTGAGTATGATGATCTTAACAAGATTATTATCATTTTAATTAGGTTGAGTTATGAATGGATTATGAGTAGATGATGTGAATTATCATATATGTTGTTGTAAACCCCTTTTGCTATCATGTATATTGTAAATCCAATGTTATGTGATGATGATATCTTATATGTTGTAAATCATGCTATGATGATGTTATGTATGTTGAAAGTTTCTATGCTAAGTTGTGATGAATCATACATGTTAAAAAGGCCATGGTGTTACCATCTATGCTAGTTAGTTCATATTAATTAAATCATCATGTTTGGGTTATGTTGATCTATATGACAAGTCACATATGCAAGTTAGAATGATTAGAAAAGTTATGAACATATGCCAAGACATCTATTATGACATCTAGAATTATGCTATGACATATGTTATATCTTATGCTAGTTCACACCATCATTATGTTGCCTAAAAACCCCATATGCAAGTTTATGTATAGATTTGGGCTATGATCACATCATGAAAATTGAGACATTTAACAAGTTGACACCTTTTGATCCTTAACATGTGTAGTTTATGCAAGTTTCACCCCTATTATGATTAGATTTATTTTAATTGTCTATATGTTGTGATAATTTATCTTTGTGCTAGGTGTTGGACTATACAAGTCTAGCCTATATTATGCGTTGAATAAGCGAACGTATAAACGTGGGGTAGGGGTAATATTAAGGATTTAATATTAAAAAGTTGGGGGTGCAATTGATATGATTTTGCATGCCATAAGTGGATGACCATAATTGAGTCAATTATGGACATCATTAAAAGTTGACTTAATTAATAATTTGAATAGGGAATTATTAAAACTGGGGTAAAAGATTTTAAGTGTTAATCAATGCTTAGGACACGAGGTTGGACTCGTTTGTGACGTAAACCTGCCCGGACCCGCCCGGCAAATCCAGTGGTCACAAATGTCAGCCCAATGTGAGAGGTCCTAGGCCTAAACTAAAGCATAACGGTTGTAAAGACACGAGGTTAGACTCTTTTATGGTGTAAGACTGCCCGGACCCGCCCGACAAATCCAGCTGCCATAAATGCCAGTCTAATGTGAGAGGTCTTTATGAGGTTATGGCCTGAATGAATTAAGAAATACTTAACCAGATAAACATGTAAGGTAGGACATGGGGGTTAAGTAGGTGCCTTGGGTGGCATGAGGAATCTAAGGGGTTCCCTTAGTGGCATGTGAAATACGATTAGTAAGACTTAACCAAACACACATGTAAATGAACATGACTAAGAGGGTTAAGTGGGATATACTAGTGACAAGCTTAGGTGGGTAGCTTGTGGGGCCCATTTCGACCAGTATCCCAAACGTATCTTTGTGGGCTCGACCCAAGTCGAGGATAGGACACGCATGCTAGGTTTGACTGTAAGAGGCCAAAACAGGGAGCGGTGGCAACGCAAGTCCAACGGGTTTCGTATGCGTGTGTGGACCCGGGCTGGTAGGTAAGAAGTTGTTGCATCGTGTAGGTATAAGCCGTGCATTCTCAAGTTGTATCGGGTTGCCACTTTAGGGGAGTGATACACCCCACTGTGGGGCCAGCACGGGTATCTACGAGTAGGGAGCCGATCAAAAGTGGGTAGTGGGGTACACCTAGTGGAGATAGGGGCAGACGGCACCTATGTAGTCAGCTAGGGGTACGTAAGGCTATTTATAAAGTTTCTGTGTGAAGCAAGAGGGATCAAACAATAGGGTGACTGGTGTGGTGCAGTGTAGTAATGTGCGGTGCAGTGTAGTAATCATTCGTTAGTAATTAAGTGTGCCTTTACCGTTATCTTAAACGCTATCTTTATCTTCCTAAGAGTTCATATACATTTACTTGTCTTCCATCTTATGCCTTAGTCTAGTTATTTTGATAATAGTATTGTAAGAATTATCATACTCGCCAGACTTTATGTCTAACCCCCTCTATTTCTATCCTTTTTCCCCCTCCAGGTCCTCAGGTTGGGCCCAGCTCTAGTGGAGTTTGATTGAATTGCTTCATCTCTCTTTGGAAAGCTTGGACCGTTGAAGTAAAGTCCAACTTGTTATCTTTTTAATGGCTATTTATGTAATGGGATTATGTATTTTGTTTTTATGAAGATTGATATTGTACTTGGTTATGATCTATGGTTTTATGATGTAACAAACATGTTTAATTTCCGCTGCAATAAAATGAAGTTTTAGATTTCCAAGTACTATTTACTATCTGTCTTGTTGTAATTTTTCTGTTCTATATTCACTTATAACCTCCATGGAAGTTAATGCATTCCCTTCGTGAGTGACATTAATGGACGTGGGGTGTTACACTTCCTTTTTCCATTTTCTATGCTTTATGTTCATTTTCAGTCTTGCCTTTATTCCCATGTGATTTACTTTCCTTCCACTATTTTTTCCTTTTTATTTTACTCCAAGCCTAGGCCTTTTTGGAAGCTAAGGCGATATTAATTAGAGCGTGCGTACAATTAGGGCAACATTGAATGTCATAAAAAGAGGAATTTAGGCATGTTAATAATTTGGGAGTGGTTGACTATAAACTGGGAAAAAGATAAGTATACACATGTTTAGACTTGTTGTAAACTAATAAAAAGGATAAAGTGTATATGTTGCAATAACTTGGTAGAAATATGCATTAACCTAAATATGTTGTAATTTGGGAACATAGTTGAAATGCATATGAAATGGACATGTTAGATTTGACTTAAAACAAACATTAAGTAAACGACATGTTAAGAATAGGGTAAGTACAAGATGTAGTTTAATAAACTGAAATGCAATAGGAATTGTAGACATTTGGGCAGGTATTTTGGGGAAGGCTTGTATACATAAAGACTTGTAATAATTACAACCATGCTTATTAGTAAACCTAAACCTACTAGGTTAAATATGAGTACTAATAAGCAAAGAGGTCCCTCATCTGCTATTGTATCGGGTTTTAGGGACTCTTAAGTCCGAATTTGGGAGGGCATGCTTAGAGGTTTTGACTTGTGTCAATCAGTTGTTTGGAACCCACATCAGTTAGTATCCCTGTTGGTATCTTATTAGAGGGGGCCTCGCAGCAGGGCAAACTTTACTGAACTGGATAGTAAGAGGTTCACATGGGGTGGGTATGGGCGCGTTCCGGCGAAGTCATTATCATGCATGGATCCGACTATGGAAGAAAAGACGTTGTAACACCAGTAAATAGGTCTGTGTTATATAGTTGTTGGGTTAGAGAGTGATACACCCTACTCCGGGGGCTAACACGGGGTATTTATGTAGTAGAGAGCCAATTGCTTGGGTAGTAATTAGCGTACACCTAATCCTGCTGTTGTATAATTAGGTTAACACCTAATATGGTTATGTAATTAGGGTACGCCTGATCCTGCTGTTTAATCCTTCTGATGTGTAATCGTGTTGAACTTGTTATACTAGTGTTGGTGCAGACATTACCTGTTTTTGGATATAAATGTGAAGCATTGCTCGATCATGGTTTATTTCTATTATTCTTGTCTATAATGCTATTCTGTTAGTTTATCTATTATCCTATATGACACGGTACCTTTCTCATCCGGTCTTATTTACCTGTCTTGGCATTTCTATTTTATGCACATTTATGAATCACTGGAACTCGCCAAAATTTATGTCTGACCCTTTTTTTCCTCTTTCTTCCTTTCTCCTTAGATCCTCAGAGTGGAAGCACTTAATGGTGACTAGGATTTCTCTTACAGCTTGGACTTGACTTCGATTTCTTGAGATGTATTGTTTTGACTTGCTCTCTACTCTAGTATGCCTTATGGCAAGGGATATGATTTTATGTATTCTGATATTTTTCATGAGATGTTTTGTAAGACAGATTTGAGATAGTTTGCTAGTTGTAACTGTTTTGATATATTTCTAAGATTACGCTTTAATTTTAATAACAAAGTTTGAAAATTTTCCGCTGCGTGTTTTATCTATCTTGGAAATGTTCATGGAACTTAGTGCATTCTCTTATGAGTGACATAAACGGACGTGGGTAACAATGGTTCATCTTGATTTGAAATATGTCAAACTCTTTGACAATCAAGAAAATAGTAGTGTAGTTGTTCCTGGTGCTCAAGCAACTGAAATCAAACCGATCACCTTAGAGAGTGTTAGTCATTATTTCTAAAGGATTATGCATAACATTCACGTTTACCAACTTGTTCTTTTTTCCTTCTTCTTTAAGCATAAGAAATAAACAGCTGATATCAACGTGTTTAATACGAGAATTATAAGCTTGGTTCTCTACAAGATGAACATGACTATCAGAAAATAGCTCTATTGTATAACGCACCATCAAAAGATCATCCAATAAGTGAAGTAGTCACGATCTCTCCTCACTCGCTTTTACAATCGATATCAACGTTGCATATGTATTCGAAAAATTTATAGTATAAACTGTAGTTTTGATCCTCATAAAATCGAACCTATACAAAGTAGCCATACACTGATTTTTGTCCATCTTTATCCGTAGCATATTATGAATCATAGTAGCCCCTAAGAGTGATATCGCCATCTACTCTACATAATAAGTCAAGTGGTGAAGTGTCATGAAATCCTAGTATCAACTTCATTGCTTTCCAAAACCATTTTCTTAGGCTAGACGTATGCTAGAATGGATTTTGGTCAACCGAGCCTAACACGCTAAACTTCAAATTCACAGAATAAAATCAACAATCATAGCCATAGAGTATTCGCAAAACGGTAGAAGAAACAATGAAGGTAGTAAAGAAGATAAGATTTTTATAGTAGTTGGGCAAACTCTGACGTACGTCCACTTAAAGTAATTTTTTTATATTGTTGATTAAAAGTATAGTTAATTGCTCGTATGAATGAGGAGAATATAAGATGAAGTTATTTCCAAGGAATGGAAGAGCTTCCGCATGGAGAAGCAGAGAGAAGATCCCCCTTTTTGTAAACTCCTAAAGGTTTATTTATAGCTGAAGAGTTGAAGTTGCATCAGCCTAAAGGGCTATAAGGATGTCCACCAAGATTGGATGACTCAACCCAAGAAGTGAAGCTTAGGTTGTCCCATATACGAGGGGCCAGTACCGATCCCTTAGAGTTTGCACCTTATGGGGTGTGATCCAAGGGGGTCCCCATTTGATTGGCATCTTCTCTAATGTGTTTGCTTCACTTATTTGACCTATCCCAGACTTAACCAAATTATGTCTTTATGCTCTGGAATAGTACCAATCTCGGACTTAACCAAATTCAAATTTCTAAATCAGCTAATTCCAAAGTGCAATTCAAGTAAATCTAACTATTCACAACTTCATATTACCATCCAAACTCAATTTATGAGGTATTCAGAGATCCAAATCCAAAGCATAATGGTATTATAAAAAGGTGGGTTAGCATTTGCCCCCCAAAACATATTGTTCGATAGAAGACGTGTTTTCTGTAAGCGTAGCGTTTATAATCTCGTTGGATTGTTCATGAGTTTCATGGCTGTTCTAAACCATCAATGAAGTCCGCAACCTTGCTGGATTGTTTATATATTTGATATCCCGACCTCACCAAGTCGATTTTTGATCTCTTCAGACCCTAACCGAGCACAGTTCATGCCTAATGGTTATTGCTTTCCCATGCCGAGCGTCATCCGTACTTAATGGTCCTAGCCTCACCGGTCTCCTACCAAGCGCTGTCGCACTCAACGATTAAAGTCTTTCTCCAAGCGTAATCCACAGCTGGTGACCCAAGTTTTTCAAATTTAATTTTAAAGTTGCGATTGTCATTTTCAAAAGAATTTTTTCTTATTTAATTCAAAATTCTCCTTTTTAACGTACTATTCTCATTTTCGAGATAGCAAATTTGAGTTTTTGAATTATTTAAAGATGATTGTAATAAATTGTTTTGTCTTTTCGAATCTCAAGTTTCTTTTAAAAGATTTTCCTTTTTTGAAACATAATATATTGTTCATCTAAAAAAATCATTGAAAGTCATAATTTTTTAAATACCACTTTAATTTTCTAAATTTAAATTTTCTTTTCTCGATTTCTCATTTTCAAGTTCAACAAATTTCATCTTCTCTAAATTAACGAAATTAAGCTTTAAAATCGTACCATTGAAATTTGTAAATTAGAAAGTATCTCTTGTAGTCCTCATTTGTTGTAGCATTGTTTGTACCAGAATTTTTGCTTGTTATATTTCAACTACATCTTTTTCTGCTCATTATTCTATGATGTGTTGATTCCAATTATTAAGTAGGTACAATGTCGATGAATAGTCGATATGCATTAGATCAATGATGACCAAATATATATGTATAGAATTGAAATGCACTAGTCACATCAGTAGTAATAAACGTAACAACAACGGAATAATTGTAAGAAGATAAAATAAAATGATTACACAAATAATTTTTATATTGGATCGAACCTTCAATCCTACGTCCCATCCTAGACTTTTTCTAGAATATCACTAACCACTTCCGCACTTTGCTCAAAGGAATAAGCTCCTGAGCAGCCAAACATAACAGTCGAACATCACCTCAGTACACTTACCCGAGTAGCCAATAGGACTTCGCCCGAGAACCAGAATAGGATTAAACCCTTTTTTAACAACCTACATGAGTTCAAAAGTCATATTTTACAAATAAACGCTACAAGAACAACAGTGGTTTCCAACGGTAAGGGGCCATTGGCGACCGTTGGAAACTCCGGTGGTGTATGGTTCAACGGTTTCCAACAGCCTCCAATGCAGGTAACGACAACTTTCCAATAACTTCCAATGTTTAGTTTCGACACATGGATTTAGTTGTTGATCAGGTAGCCATTAGAAAATGTTAGAAGTCACCGGAAATAAGCCGTTGGGAGCCGTTCGAAGCTGATAAAATAAATTGACCTATAACCCATTGGAAGCCATTGAAAATTTGGGTGTTTTTTCCAGAATTAATATTGCATACTTCCAACCACCCCAAAATCTCATACATATCAAAACAGCTCTATTTCGAGCATATACATCACAACCACACTCACATATATACCCAAACTAATATTAAACCCAAATCATATACATAAAGTCATTACACATAACATAAACCAATATTTACAAACATTCAGCAAACCAACGTCATCAAATCCAAATAAACCATCATATCTAAACCATCTTCAACACCACAACAACAACATATACAAACCATCATAATGTATCAAGAAAATCCTTACCAACTCAAAGCGTATATGTACATATATATAACAACAAAACAAAACAAACTAACCTCTAGTCTCTCCTCCGAAACCACCAGATGATGAAGGAAACGTACCGTACTGGGCTATGAACTCTGCCAAACGCTGGTTATGTTGCTCCATCTATTCTTTACGATGGCGACCAAGCTCAGTAAGCCCGGCGATCTGGACTAGTAGCTATGCAGTCTCCCCCTTATCCTGAGCCCTTTGGTACGACTTCTGAGATGTCTTTACCTGTATAAACAATTTTAGATTTTTAGCTTTTCATTATAGAAATTCAAGTAAATTTCAGTTTCTATTAAATTCACTTTCAATACCGCTTGATTCCCAAAACCGTAGCGCCTGCAGCAGGTGGATTTATGGTAGCCTCGAAAATCAAATCCCCGTCATCAATGGTTAAGTTGTCCTTTCTAGTATCCTAAAGCATCTATGCCCGTTGTTGCTAGAACCATTCCTTTTATGCAAAGTACAATTGAATTTAGATAGCACTATATTAATTAAATTATAACTTTCAACTAACTAGGTTATACTTGCATATGTTATATATGCTTTGTTGTTATGGTCCCCAGGGGTACGAAATTGAGCCTGGATCATCGGTCTGACTCACCGCATGTATGTGTGAAAACATCCCAATACGATACAGGAACACCACGTTGTTTCTCCTGAAAATGCATATATGTAAATATACATTATATATTGTTACGTTGCATATCTTTTAACAACTTAAAATCTTTAACTGTGTAATTAATAAATATAGCAAATCCTTGCGATGATGCTGAAACGATTGGAACCATCGCAATGGGTAACGGGGGTTTTGCTCCTATTTGCTGAATTTTTCTAAGACTCGACCTATAAATTTAAGTTTAAAAAAACCGTGTTTTATTCTAATTTATATATTGAGTAGAAAATTTTAAATAAATATGTAGGAAATTTATCTGAAACTGCTTGTTATTCCTCCAAGTGTGAAGATCATACCGCACATTAGCGCTCATCCAAATCGGTTTTTTTTCTAGTTAATTTTATGCTACTTAATGTTTCTTTGTAAATTTTTGCAACTTTACTATTCCATTGGCGCCGGACGGGGGAATATGTTTCTGGAAGTTCCACTGAACCCTGCATTTTTGAGAAATAGCATAAACATGAATTGATCAAATAGGAGCATGACTACTTAATGTAATAACTGATATAGCACACATACCAAAAAATACTTCCAAATAGTCTACTTAACATTGTCTGTTACTAAATCCACTTAGACCAACATGATGTCATGCTACTCATGTAAACCTGTGGTGATATCCCCAGGACTATGGCATAGGGCTCTAAATCAAAACCATTGTGTTAACTAAAAATGTTTAATATTTCATGTCTACTATATATATAATATATTGTATATAAATGAAATTTATATTTGAAACTTAATACTTACCCTCTATTGGCTTTTAGCTGAAGCCACACTATAGCACGTGATAGCTCTTGTGATGGACCACCGCCATCACCACCTGCTGGAGGATGACAAGTAGGAGGAGACCCAGAATGTGAAGTTGTATGTCTATGTGACGTCATATATGTAGCACCCGTTACAGATAAACATTATAACATAACATAAAAGGATTGTAAAACAAATATTATGGCATAAATATGAATACTATGCGATACTTTATGTAAAACAAACATTATCATATAGCATAACATATCATTTTAATGAAAATAGCATAATGTTCAAAACATATAAATTTACCTTCTTAAAATGAGAAGTATTGATTAGTCCTCATCACTTTCAAATTCTGACTCTATTTCGTTGTCGATATTTTGTTCCTCTACAATCTCAAATACTTCAATTAATGCGTTTGATTCATCGTTTAGAGGTCAAAAATCTGTTTAGAGGTCCAAAATATGTTTCATCGTTTAGAGGTCCTCTATATTTTAATGAAATCAGTTGCATTTAAAAAAAAATACTTCTTTAGTGGGTCGTGTGAAATATGTCAATTGAAAAATCTCTGTTATCACGCCATAAAATCATTTGTATAGTCATTTGGATCATCACTATCTTTAACAAATACACCGGTATTGTTATTTGATTTTTCAGCTCTGTATTCTTTGGTATTAAATTAAATCTATTGACAAACAATATTATATGTCTTGACTTTCCTTTTTGGTCCTATGGCTAAATATTTTAATCCTTCATCTACAACACAATTTGTTGTATCAAGAACATAATTGGTAAACCAACTAACGAATTCTTTGCCGATATCGTCATTTGGATGTTGTGATTCATAAATGTTGAAATTAAATAACAGTTGCTACATACTATGATTAAGATACACATGTGTATGTTTGTACATATGTATAGATGATATAAATGTATTACGCTGAATATAAGTTTACCTAACAAACGGTGCAACTTCACGGAAGTTGAGAAGAATATATGTGTGTGTTGCATAATAATCTCTATCATCCAACCATACTTCCATACATTTACCAGAAGGTGGACCATGCTTTTCAAAAATAGATAAAATCGGTTGACAATCATCTTGATCAATGCCTTCATCATCATCCATAGTACTTTCAAATGATATGTTCACATGGTCACTGAAACAATGAGAGAAAAAAAGAAGCTTCTTCGTCGATGTATGATTTGCAACTTTAACTCGAGTTTTCTATCACACTTTTAACTTTAGATGATTAAGTGCTTATTAAAAATTATTTTAAATTGATTTTTTTAGACATTTATTTAATGAATATTTAGCGAACTAAATATTAATATATCTTTCAAATGGATACATTCATCCATATTGCACAGGCCCTTGACGGTGTGCTTTTAATGAAAGATGAATAGGTAAATGCTTCATAACATTGAAAAAACCAGGAGGAAATATTTTCTTTTTTCTAGTTTGCAGAGCAATATAGGAATTTCTACCTCAAGTTTACATAGATGATCAATTTTTAACATAGTAGAACAAAGCTCTTTATAAAACAGACTAAGTTCTTTAACAACAGTCCAAACTTTTATGGGTAACAGTTCTTCGAAAATAACGGATAACATATTTTCCATCATAATGTGACAATCATGGCTTTTCATCTTGATAAGTTTATTGTTCTTATAGTCGGCACGTCTACGAAAATAAGAAGATATACCATCTGGGAATCTTAATCCTTCCACCCATTTTAAAAGTATTTTAACTTGATTATCTAGCTCATACAACACCCCGTATTTTCTGTAAACGTTAATGTAACAAATCAAAGTATACTTAATTTTTAAGAGAATAATTAAGGGAAACGGGTTATACCATTGCGTTCGTCTTGGAATTCTGCTTGAGATAGAGTCCAAGTTTTCTTGAATCGGACTTCATATGAAGAAGTTATGGCCTTCGGAAGTTTCAGCTCAAATTTAAAAACAGCTCGAAACTGAATTCAAAATTCAAAACAGAACCCAGAAGCGGGCTGGGCAGAAAATTTCCCGCCCAGGACCCAGGTCGACAAGGGGGTCGACCCTAGTGTCGACCTCCCCCACAGGTCGACCTGGGGTCGACTTGCCCTGTTTTTTCAGATTCGAGGCAGAATTCATTTTTATGTATCCGGGCTGATTTCTAGACCAAATTCATGAGTTCTAAGCTATATAAACGCCCCCAAACTTCACTTTCTCCACACAACTTCATTACGCCTATACTCTGCCTTAATCCTAATTAAAATAAATCTTATTCTCCATTTAAAACAAGTTATACTTCTTCTTCAAATTGGAGATTCAAATCAAGATAAAGCTTCAAGTTGGACCATAGGCATTCCGCTTCAAGCAACGTCAATCGAATCATAGCAAATCGCCTTTTCTAAACCGATCACTGTAAGTTCGGTTATTCCTTAGATTTGAACGTGTAATTGGATTTGTGAATGTAATGAATCAAAATATAGAACTATACTAATTTGAAAGTTAATTATCTTTGATTCATGCTTATGTCAAATCTAACGTTATCTATGCCTTTGGATCTGATTCTCGATTGTGGTCTAGAAATTATTGTGGCTAATTGCCAATAACTATGATTATGGGACTTTTGCCTAAAACTATGACTATGAAACTGTTGCCCATGAAACTATCGCCTATGAATATGATCCACGGCAAAGAGACTATTACATATGAATATGACTATAAGACCGTTGCCTATGACTATGACTATGATTCATAATTTTGAGACTATTGCATATGATTCATGACTATGAGACTATTACCAAGATTTATGACTATGAGACTATTGCTTATGACATTGATTAAGAAACTATTGTGATTAGTTGCCCATGACAATTGTGGTTAATTGCCTATAACTATTGTAGTCATTGACTTATGCCTATTCCCATTTCCCTATTAGGTTGTACTTCGAACTGGCATTATATTGGACCAAATCACCTATGCCTATTCCCTTAATTATATTGGATCACATTTTTTTTGGGGTGTGACTTATCTAGTTTATTCCTATTCACTGTTATGTACATCAAATGTAACGAGTCAGATTTTGCCCGGCCTTAATCGATCGCAAAATCGACCAAAACCGTTCAAATCCCGCCTACGTTAACTTTGGGAATACAATACATCAGAACAAAAACAACAGACTTTTATTACATCATGGTAATATAACATCATAGTATAGAATATATCAGAGTACATCGAAATTAAAATATAGCGGAAGAAAATTTTACAATAAATTTAATACAGTGCAGCGGAAATAAAATAGATACAGCGGAAGACAACTATGCTTTGGACACATCTTTAAGCTTCAATCCAGAATCCTGCTCGAGATAAACCTGTAGACAAACTACTCGACTGCCCGTGTGGAAAAGAGGGCACCCGAGTTTGCAAAAAGGTGGAAACAAACAACGGGTCAGTCGTGGGACTGGTATGAGAATTCTTAACTAATTTAACTAATAGTAATAAGGTAAATCCATGGACCACGCCGCTAATGCGGAACGGGTTTTATTCCAATGGATTGTCATGCATAACTTGAAGTAAATCGTAAAACAACGCAATGCTTTTTTGAAAAATGAAATCACTATAAGACTCAGGTCCCATCACACAATGCAACGCACACCAGAGGATAGAGTTTTACCTTATGGTGATTAAACATGCTTGATACGTTAAAAACGAATTTGATATTATTATTAGTGTGTATATGTTTTAAAAACAATTTCAATCATAATGTATCAATCCTAGGAAGCATAGGTACCCATATATTATGCCTCTGTACTAGTAATACAATCAAATTCGTCGGTTCGTATTTGGATTTTTGGTTTCCATCATGAGTCAAGGCTAGAGAGGAGCTCCTTACCGATTCGAGCACTCTAGCTAGTGTCTCAGGATTCCCCGCGGAGAACCCTTGGATAGCTGCAGGGCCGGTCCGCAAATACAGCTTATCGGATTAGTTATACCTGAACACACGTTTCCCAGTCCTATAGGACCTATCATCCGAGGCGCCTCATTCCATCATCCACATAAGTAAAATGTCAGGGCTGGTAGGTCACTGACACCACTCTAGCTAGAAAGAAACGTGCTGCTCTCCCTGCGTTCCCTTCTCCCATTTTAGACTCCGCCGGTGTGTGAGGCTCGCGAAGTCACGCTATACACAAAGCTATGCCTAAACAGACTATGCTTTGATCGTCCCACAAGGCATGCCTTTCAACAAAGCCTTGATCATATGCATCTTAGCATGCCACATCATCACTCCATATCACCTTACCAATCCTTTGCCGAAATATATGAACGGGTGTTAAGCAAGAAAATAAATTCTCCGCCACCAAACATCCATACATTCGACAGAAGATTAATAACATGATATATAATGGAGTACGATGTGAGACACACAATCCATTTATAAGCTTATGCTCTGGGTCTGAGCGAAAGCCAAACCCGTACAAATCAACACTACGTCTGGGCAACTCCTACTATTACCTTATCATGGTAGCGAGCCATTCTAAGGCAACAATCATCATCGTCCATTCGATGTGGAGATTTGACGGTCTTCAATCGCCGTCTTCCAATCTTGGATTTTTAAACGTCGTTTAATTATTTGGAATGAGATAAACTCGGACTTTCCAAATAATCCTCGTATATATATATATATATATGTATGTATATATTGAAAATCCTTCTTACACATTAATAATTATTTTTATTAACTATTCATTCCTATTTTAATTATTTAAAATAATTAAAAAATTTATATAACGACTCCTTAAGTCCATGGGCGACTATGGCGTTGCATTCAACCAATTTTGATTTTTACATTTCTCAGAATCTAACCGTTGGATCTTAACGTAGTATATATCGTTGGAAAGATTTTTCCAAGATGGTCCTAACGGTTTCAGTTTCAAGAAAATCCGACGGTCAGATCTTCTTGTATAGTCGAATAAAAGTACGATTTCAAAACGCGAACTACCACGCCCTATTCATTTAATTTTAATTATATATATATATATATATATATATATATTATATATATAATCATTGAATCGTAATAACGTCGTTTGATTAAAACAACGCTCTACACAATTATCGATACTTACTAAATTTTAATTCATTTGAAAATGAAGATAATATTACCGCATCCTAAATTCATTCTTTCCTTACATTGAAAATGTAAATTTTGATACACTCAAAATCTTTAAATTACATATAAAAATATAATTTCTAATGACAATGCAAACTCTACTCTTAATTATGATTTGTAATTACAATGCAAACACTACATCTAATTCACATTTGAAATAAATCAATTGTTTTTCTAATGTTCATTCTCATTTCATGTTACATATATACATAAAAAAAATGCAATTTCGATCATACAATGAAATTGCATCCTTTAATTGCATAGAAAAATGTAGCTTTGTCATACGGTATACTTTCCTATAGACATTACATATAAAAATGTAATATCTAAAACACAATGTAAATTCATGTTTTAATTACATATAAAAATGTAAATTTTATCCTACGGTGTAATTCCCTATATAATTTACATATAAAAATGTAAATTTTCACATACGATGAAATTTCCATGTTAATTACAAAGGAAAATGTAATTTTTAACATACGGCATTAATTCACTTTATAATTTACATTAAAAAAATGTAAATTTTAACATACGATGAAATTCACTTGTTAATTACAAAGAAAAATGAAAAAAAAATGTAAATTTTGACATACGATGAAATTCACTTGTTAATTACAAAGAAAAATGTAATTTTTTTACAATACGGTGTATATTCCTATATATTTACATTAATAAAAATGTTAACCTTTCATATGGTGAATATTCTATATATTCACATTAATAAAAATGTAAACTTTTTATATGGTGAATATTCTCATTATAATCACATCTAAAAATGTCATTTATACTTTATTGTTCTAATTTACATTAAATTAACATATAAAAATGTCATCTTTAATTCATCGTTTAATTTCACATTAAAATAACATATAAAAATGTCATCTTTAATTCATCGTTCAATTTCACATTAAAATAACATATAAAAATGTCATCTTTAATTCATCGTTCAATTTCACATTAAAATAACATATAAAAATGTCATCTTTAATTCAACGTTCAATTTCACATTAAAATAACATATAAAAATGTCAACGTTTTTTTTTATTTTCAATGCAAAAATGTCATCTTTTTATTTTCAAAGCAAAAATGTCATCTTTTCATTTTCAATGCAAAAATGTCATCTTTTTATTTTCAATGCAAAAATGTCATCTTTTTATTTTCAATGCAAAAATGTCATCTTTTTATTTTCAATGCAAAAAGGTCATCTTTTTATTTTCAATGCAAAAATGTCATCTTTTTATTTTCAATGCAAAAATGTCATCTTTTTATTTCCAATGCAAAAAGGTCATCTTTTTATTTTCAATGCAAAAATGCCATCTTTTTATTTTCAATGCAAAAAGGTCATCTTTTTATTTTCATTCTTGTCAAATTTTTATTTAATTTGCATTAAACAAGATGTAAACTACCATTCTCTAATTACAATATAAAATCCATTCTTTCTTTTCAATGTAAAATTTATTCTTTTTTTACAATGTATTCTTTTTATTACATTAAAAATAATTTAAATCTTCCTACGGTGAAATTCATATATATTAACATTAAAGATAATGTTAACTAATCCTACGGTTAAATTTCTTTTTAATATTAACATTAAAAATGTTAATAACATCCTACGGTGTTATTCTTTTTAATTTACATTAAAAATAATGTAAATTTATACATGCGGTGAAAATACTTTATTTTCATAATAAAAGGTAAATTTCATGTCATCGCAAATTCTGATTTTAATTTTACATCCTACGGTTGAATTTCTATCATATTAACATTAAAAATGTTAATTTACATCCTACGGTTGAATTTCTATCATATTAACATTAAAAATGTTAATTTACATATACGATGTAATTACTTATTATTACACTAAGAATAATGTAAATTTTCTCATACGATGTAAATTTCCTATTTTTATTTTACATAATAAAATGCAAATTCCACCACAAGTCGCATTCTTATTTAATTTGCAGCAAATACGTATGTAAATTTTCATCACATCGCATAACCACAACATCCAAACATAACAACAAGTCCAAATCCAATAACTAGCATCAAGGTGATGTTTTAACTTGACATATGTAAAATCAACATGGCGTGATTAAATAAATAACACATAATTAATTTTAATTAATTATTAATTCAGATTTAAACCTGAAATTTCAGATTTAATCTCATGCAATTCAGATTTAACATCATACGGGGTGAATAGTTCAGATCCATGTTCTAAACCGCATGTCTTATTTGATCTACTATTAACAATCATGCAAATAAAATAAAATAAAATAAAATAAATAAAAAAAATTCTCACAGTGGTCTGGTCTGAGAAGATGATACAGGTTCGATCTGATTCAGTGTTCGTATTCAAATAGATTTCAGATCTGGAACGATTCAAATACAAATTCATATGAAAAATCAAAATTCAGCTTTTAACAACTGACACAGCGACATTTAAAAGCGTCGCAAAATCTGAAATAAATTTACCTAAAGTGTTCAAAACTTTGAATCGAGATAACTCGAGCTAAGATCGACGGTTTTACGAACGGTTTGCGGGAGATTGACCGCCTTGGAGAGAGCTATCGGCGCCAGGAATCCGGGGAGGTGCGCACGCAAGGAGGAGGCGCGGCGGGGCTATGTTCTACGGCGGTTTGGGAGGGTGGTGCGGCGGCTACGGTCGATGAGAGGTGGTGATTCTTGTCGGAGATTGAAGAGCACGAAAATCTCTTCGAAACGTGTATTTACACGAAGAATTTCGTTGAGAAATGAGGGAGAAATCGAAGAATGAAATTTTGAATGTTCATGGGTTCATGCGGCTGGAATATGACGAGGAGGAAGAAGAAGAACCCGATGCCTTTTTATATTATTATATTTAGGGTTATTTAATTATTATTTAATTCGCCCGTTTAAGCCCGTTTTGGTCCGAACTCAGAATTAGGCCTGCTTACTGTCGTTCTTAGGGTTTTGACACCTTCTGAACGCGATGGGCTATGTCCCGGGTTCCATTTCTGAGGTCTGTAACGTTTTTTATTTAAAATCCTATTAAAAATTAATTAATTAAATATTGGCCGTACATGAAAATTCACCGGGGCCACAAATTAACTTCAAAAATTCCCGAAAAATATATTTAGCTATGTTTTGACGCTGCGGACCTAGAAAAATTAATTTCGTTCAATTCTAAGCTCGTATGAATTTTTAAAGTCAAAAATTGTCCGTTTACACTAAAAAATCAATTATAATTATATATTAATTCTAAAAATTACCGAAAAATCATTTTTAGCTTTGTTTTGACGATACAAACCCAACAAAATTATTTTCGTCAAATTCTGAGACTGTTTGAAAAATGGCTATTTTTAAGGCGTTTAAATTTAACTGAAATAGTCAAAACACATTTTCTTTTCCCACGCTCACATATTAATTCGAAAAATTCTTAAAATTGAAACCTAGCAATAATTTGACATTCCGGTTCCAACAAAGGTGGTTTCGTCGAAAACAGAGGTCGTTTGAAAAATGACTATTTTTAAGGCCAATATATTTAATATTAAAAATACATTTTTAAACAAATAATTTTCGAAACTCAAAATATATAAGTGTTTACTGTTTTTCAATGCAGAAACATCATTCTGAACTCAATGGAACTGGTTTCGAGTTCAAATTCCATTATATGCAAAAAGTAGCATTTTTGTTCTTTGTAAACTTCCTAGCGACCTTCTAAAAATTGAATTGGCCATAACTTTTGATTTCCGCTATGAAATTTCGATTTTTCGGATTCGTTGGAAAGATATTTTTAAATCGATCCTAATATTTTTGGTTTCACTAAAATCCCTTAAATTTTGCGTCCTGTACGGTCAGTCAAAGTTCAAGTTTGACTTTTCAAACTACCGCGCTATTTCTAACTCTTTTTATAATCGAAATTAAATTATTCATTCTAACTTCGATTTGAATCAAATTTGGGATCATTATTATTTAAAATAGATTATTTTAAATATCAAAACTCATTAAAATCACTTAAAATAAATTTTAAATTGGCCCCAAAATTCAGGGTTGTTACATCAAACCCATTAGAACCATTATTATTGTATTTGGTTCATTCTTGCATGGTTATTTTTTTATGTAAATTCTCGTGCTTATCCCATATTCCTTGCTTTGATACTATTAGTATCATTTCATGAGTACTTAGAAACTTGTGAAATCATGTTATACGTACGATTTCTGCACGGGAATTTGGGCGTAGCTTAATTAAGTTAGTTTGGCATAATAAATATGTTGGCATAGTCTAAATTGGCTATGATAGTGAATGATTTACATGCATATTAGACTTGGGCATAAGTTGATAAATTTAATTAGCCGCAAAGGGTGTAATTGGCATGTAAACCAAGTTTTGGACATAAACATAAATGGTAAACTAGAATATTAAATCTAGTTTTGACATGAACCGTAAATTGGAATATTAATCTAGATTGGGCATGAATTGTAAAAGGGGAATATTAGATCTAAAATTGGTATAAACTGCAAGTAGGGCTGATTGATAGGTAAATCAAGTTTTGGGCATAGAATGTAAATATGCTAATTTTCATGACAAATAAATATGATCTAGGCTAAATTGATTTACGAAAAATTTACATAAATAGTAAATATGTAAATTTAGTAAAAGACGAATATGCCTAAACCGAGGTTAGACTGAGTTATGGTGTAAAACTGCCCGGAACCGACCGGCACATCCAGTGACCACAACAATACATGTCTAATGTGGGTGGGTAGTGCATCAAGCCTAGAAAGACCCGAGGTTAGACTGAGGTGTGGTGTAAACCTGCCCGGAACCGACCGACACATCTAGTAACCACAACAATACATGTCTAATGTGAGTGGTTGGTGCTTTAGTCAAATTAATTAATTAAGGCTCATGAATAAATAAAGCTAGAAATGGTGAGGTTAAGTAATTAGGGAAACACTTAACCGTAATAACATGTTAATTAGACTAGTGGGTGAGGTTAAGTAAATTTAGAAAACTTAACTGTTGTAACGTGTTAGTTAAGCAGATGATAGGGTTAAGTTAACTAAGGTAACACTTAACCAAAATATATATTGACATGTGGTGGGGTTAAGTAATACAAGAGGAAAACACTTAACCAATTATATAACATGATGTATGGGAAGGGTTAAGTTAACACAAGAACAACACTTAACCAATATAACATGATTTGAGGTAGGGTCAAGTCAACACCAGAAGGAACACTTAACCAACGTGATGTGACGGGTGGATGGGTTAAGTCAACTTGAATTGATTAATGACACTTGACCAATATAACTTGATGAGCGAATGGGGTTAAGTTAAATGGGAAATACTTAACCAATATAACCTGATGAATGAACAGGGTTAAGTTAATAAATCACACTTAACCAATCCAACATGATAAGCAAGAAAGGTTAAGTTAATAAGAATCACTTAACCAACACGACTTGACAAGTAGAGGTTAAGTACACCTCGGGTAGGTGGGTAATAATAGTAAATATAGGCCCACAAAACTTAACCATTAAATAAACATGCTTGAATCCGTGGGAAGGTTAAGTGCACGTCGGGTTGGTGGGTAATATTAGTAAATATAGGCCCACAAAACTTAACCGTTAAGAAAACATGCTAGAATCGGTGGGAGGGTTAAGTACATCTCGTATAGGTGGGTAATGTTTGTATATATAAGCCCACAAACTTAACCAGCAGGAAACCTAGTAACGGGGACCCATTTCAGCAGTAACCCACATAGATGTATCATTGTACCCTGAAACTAGGCAGGGTGGGGCACTATTACTGGGCTGATTATAAGCGGTCAAAGATAATGGCAGGGGGTACGTCAGTGTAGGTTCCGACGATTTACGGGCGTGCACGTACTCCGGAGTGGGAAAAGGCAGGCACTGGGTACAAGTAGTTATTCACTGTGCATCTTGAATCATGTCGGGTCGCTATCATAAGGCTTGATGCACCTTATGGTGGGGCCAACACAGAGTATCTACACGCAAGAGAGGGCCGACTGACACAGACACATGGAAAATTAATACAAGTAGGTAGCATAATCCCTATTTGGACCTAGGTCGCGTAAACCCTGAATCCGAGAAGCGTTCAATAGGAAGCATAAACCCCAGTGGCCCTGGGTAGCGTAAACCCTGGTTGAATCTAGTAAGCACTCGATAGTAAGCCCTAGATTAGATCTAGGTATTAAACGGAATCCCCATAATAGAAGCACACTTGAAGGCAACCGCAAATACGGGGAATGGGATCACGTTATCATATGATCATAGATTACTTGTTTGGACACCAGTTAGGCGGTGCAGAGATATTGAAGTCAGTATAAATAGGGTAGTTGCGAAGCAGAGGAGTAGAATTGCATTTAGTTTATCAGTACATTCAGTTTATCGGTACATTCAGTTTATCTTGCCATATCCCATGCTTATCCCATATTATCTTGTTACTATGGTTTAGTCTTATATTTAGTTTATTCATGCCATGACTCTTTTCCTCGTTTAGATACTAAGAATCACCGGACTTACCAGACTTTATGTCTGACCTAGTTTGCTTTTGTCTCTTTTCTTCCTCTCCCCCCCCCCCCCCACAAAGTAGTAAGGGAGAGAATAGCTCCGGTTTGTTTGGACCGTTACTCTTTCCAAGCTTGAAGACCCTTTGACGTGTTGCCTTGGACTCTCTCTTCTACTGCTATGGCTGGCTCATGCTTTATTTGGGGAAATCATTTTATGCTTCTTTATTTTTGTAAGCAAGACAGGATACTTTGGTATTGTATAACAATCTTTTTACAAGTTGTATATCAATGAAATAAAGTTTTATTTATTTGCCACTACTTTATTTGTCTGTCTTGTAATTTATCTTCATCTTTTACCTATAATGCTCCACCGAAATTAAGGCATTCCCTTTGTGAGTGACCTTAACGGAGGTGGGGTGTTTCACTTGGTATCAGAGCTGAAGGTTACCGGATCAGATAAAAGATTTGAAAATTTATTTTCAAAACGATTTTAAAAGAAGCATTTTCAAAACAAAAGTTTTGTTTTAAAGGCTATTCCCCAAAGCCATATGCACTATCTTTTGATGCTCTATTTGAATCCTTGTTTCCTTCTTTCTTGAGTCTCTGGGGCTCCTGGCTTTCTGGGAGATAACCTCATCGCAGCATGGTTTCATAGGCTCGACAAGACTATGACACTTGTCAAAGGGCAAACAAGTGCCCAACTTCCATCTGTAGCCGTAGCAGTTTCACCTGCGGCTAATTTTCTTTCGAGCTTTGTAGGATTCTCCGTGCGATGGAAGCAGCTTTCGAGAGACATGTCAACATGTTACACAAGGATAGCAAAGTTGAGAATGAGGGTGTCTGGCTACGGAGCACAACACAAGGATGAAGAACCCATGGATATGGACTTGGCTCACAAAGGAGGGGAGGAAAAAAATAGTAAAATCTAAGACAAGAGGAAGTATCTTTACTAGGGTATAACGGGTCATATAATTGAGAACAAGGGACAGGATTTTCCGGAAGGTGAGTGCATGCTCTCACCGCCAGCATACTTGAGAGAGAGGCAGTAAGATTTCGGTTGAAAGAGTTTTTCCTTTTTGATTATCCTGTTAGTACTCCTTCCAATTTTAGCACTTCACATCCGTATATATCTGCTTCTATAGTTGAGTCTCTGCACCCTAGATATTGTGTAGTAGAGGATCCCATTATAGTCTCAAATCCAATTGCCGGTTCGACCTATTTATCTTTGACTTGTGAGGATTTGAGAATAGCTATATTTACGCATATGTTTTTGGCTATGGGTTGATTCTAGGCATTGATTGGTTAGCTAGTAATTATGAAACAAGGGTAGTTAGACTTTCGACTTGCCTCGGGAATAACCTTGAGATTTCGTACGATCCTAAGGGATCAGTTTATCTTAGCTACCTAGAATCACTTTACTTATCTATCGACGATTTTCGATCTGTTGGGGTAGTCCATGAGTACGCAAGATATTTTGATTAGGGTAGGGGTTTTCCCCCTAAAACTCGAGACAGACTTCTGCATGTATCTAGATGACACTACAAAGCCAGTTATGCGATCAACGATAATTTTAGAGCAAGATTGGCAAGGATAGCCAGAGTCGGTAAAGTGCTCAATTGTTTGGTTAGTATCTTCTCACATAGATCGTCCAAATTCGAAGGAGGTATCCCTTGGGTGCTTGTCTGATATTGGTCTAGGCCTTTGGGGTTAGTACTTGAGGGATGTCGAGTTCGATTAGGATGGTTTGCGTGAGAAATAAATGGTTGGGGGCTGGCACCCTAAGTTAGGCTGACCTTAAGAGAGGTAATAAGCACATAGTAACCATTAGCTTTAGACCCTCAGATTTGCAGCATGATGGATAAGCTAAGTAGAGGAGAGACCTCTAATCATCTTAGGTATATACACTTGGTACCATGATTAACATATATTTTATCTTGGAAAGATAGTTCGACTACATTGGATACCCTCTAGCATAGTAAGTGATCAGGGGCCTATCTTTACTAGTGGGTTTTGGAAATGGAGGTCAAGAAGCTTCGCAACCATGAAGTTAAATTAGATAAGGTACATTGGAGTGAAGCTCAAGAAGATGCGACTTAGAAGACTGAAGAATAGATACGCGCATCTTACCCTTTTTAAGGGTATATCCTTGATTCCTCTTTTTCTGTAAAATCTATTTGCAGGCTGGTCTTTAGCTTTTAAGTATATCCTCTCGGTCCTATCCTCAATCCTTATGTAGAAGCCAATGGATGTAAACATGTGTTTGAGACATGTTATGTTTGGTGGATGCAAGTGGTTGCAATTGTTTGCTAGTGGTTGCTCGTGGATGCATATACGCACATAAGGCACTAGATCACCTCAGGCACTTCCATATTGCATTTGCATATATTTATTTTTTTATGGATTGAACTTGATGTGTTATCATATGGACGTTGCATTTTAGTGAATGGGTGTACACTGATATAGAAATAATATGTATCATTAGGATTGCATACATATTGGACGCATGACACTGACATGATTTGCATTAAGGAGGTCAACTGAATCAGTAGACCGCTTGATTTTGCATTAGATAAGGACATGTACACACACTATGCATAGAATCATGAAAGCATTAGAAATCCTTTTAGGGAAAATGGATGCCTTTGATTGAATGGTTGAGTAGATGGATGTTGGATGTTATGATACATTCTTCTTAACTTGAAGATTTCGGGGATGAAATCCTTTAAGGAGGGGAGAACGTAACACCCCGTATTTTCTGTAAACGTTAATATAACAAATCAAAGTATACTTAATTTTTAAGAGAAGAATTAAGGGAAACGGGTTATACCATTGCGTTCGTCTCGGAATTCTGCTTGAGATAGAGTCCAAGTTTGCGTGAATCGGACTTTGTATGAAGAAGTTATGGCCTTCGGAAGTTTCAGCTCAAATTTAAAAACAGCTCGAAACTGAATTCAAAATTCAAAATAGAACCCAGAAGCAGGCTGGGCGGGAAATTTCCCGCCCAGGACCCAGGTCGACCAGGGGGTCGACCCTAGTGTCGACCTCTCCCCTACAGGTCGACCTGGGGGTCGACCTGCCCTGTTTTTCCAGATCCGAGGCAGAATTTATTTTTATGTATCCGGGCTGATTTCTGGACCAAATTCATGAGTTCTACGCTATATAAATGCCCCCAAACTTCACTTTCTCCACACAACTTCATTACTCCTGTACTCTGCCTCAATCCTAATTAAAATAAATCTTATTCTCCATTTAAAACAAGTTATAGTTCTTCTTCAAATTGGAGATTCAAATCAAGATAAAGCTTCAAGTTAGCCCATAGGCATTCCGCTTCAAGCAACGTCACTCGAATCATAGCAAATCGCCTTTTCTAAACCGATCATTGTAAGTTCGGTTATTCCTTAGATTTGAACATGTAATTGGATTTGTGAATGTAATGAATCAAAATATAGAAGTATACCAATTTGCAAGTTAATTATCTTTGATTCATGCTTATGTCAAATCTAACGTTATCTATGCCTTTGGATCTGATTCTCGATTGTGGCCTAGAACTTATTGTGGCTGATTGCCAATGACTATGATTATAGGACTTTTGCCTAAGACTATGACCATGAAACTGTTGCCCATGAAACTATCGCCTATGACTATGATCCATGACAAAGAGACTATTACATATGACTATGACTATAAGACTGCTGCCTATGACTATGATTCATAATTTTGAGACTATTGCATATGATTCATGACTATGAGACTATTACCAAGATTTATGACTATGAGGCTATTGCTTATGACATTGATTAAGAAACTATTGTGATTAGTCGCCCATGACTATTGTGGTTAATTGCCTATAACTATTGTAGTCAATGACTTATGCCTATTCCCATTTACCTATTAGGTTGTACTTCGAACTGGCATTATGTTGGACCAAATCACCTATGCCTATACCCTTAATTATGTTGGATCCCGTTTTTTTTGGGGTGTAACTTGTCTAGTTTATTCCTATTCACTGTTATGTACATCAAACCTATTGGAACCATTATTTTGTATTTGGTTCATTCTTGCATGGCTATTCTTTTATGTCAATTCCCGTGCTTATCCCATATTCCTTGCTTTGATATTATTAGTATCATTTCATGAGTACTTAGAACCTTGTGAAATCATGATATATGTACGATTTCGTCGCGGGAATTTGGGCGTAGCTTAATTAAGTTAGTTTGGCATAATAAAATGTTGGCATAGTCTAAATTGGCTATGATAGTGAATGATTTATATGCATATTAGACTTGGGCATAAGTTGATAAATTTAATTGGCCGCAAAGGGTGTAATTGGCATGTAAACCAAGTTTTGGACATAAACGGTAAACTAGAATATTAAATCTAGTTTTGACATGAACTGTAAATTGGAATATTAATCTAGATTGAGCACGAATTTTAAAAGGGGAATATTAAATCTAAAATTGGTATAAACTGCAAGTTGGGCTGATTGATAGGTAAATCAAGTTTTGGGCATAGAATGTAAATATGCTAATTTGCATGACAAATAAATATGATCTAGGATAAATTGGTTTACAGAAAATTTACATAAATAGTAAATATGTAAATTTAGTAAAAAATGAATATGCCTAACCCGAGGTTAGACTGAGTTATGGTGTAAAACTGCCCAGAACCGACCAGCACATCCATTGACCACAACAATACCTGTCTAATGTGGGTTGTTAGTGCATCAAGCCCAGAAAGACCCAAGGTTAGACTGAGTTGTGGTGTAAACCAGCCCGGAACCAACCGGCGCATTCAGTAACCACAACAATATATGTCTAATGTGAGTGGTTGGTGCTTTAATCAAATTAATTAATTAAGGCTCATGAATAAATCAAGCTAGAAATGGTGAGGTTAAGTAATTAGGGAAACACTTAACCGTAATAACATGTAATTAGACAAGTGGGTGAGGTTAAGTAAATTTAGAAAACTTAACTGCTGTAACATGTTAGTTAAGCAGATGATAGCTAAGGTAACACTTAACCAAAATATATATTGACATGTGTTGGGGTTAAGTAATACAAGAGGAAAACACTTAACCAATTATATAACATGATGTATGGGAAGGGTTCAGTTAACACGAGAACAACACTTAACCAATATAACATGATTTGAGGTAGGGTCAAGTCAACACCAGAAGGAAACACTTAACCAACGTGACGTGACGGGGGGATGGGTTAAGTCAACTTGAATTGATTAATGACACTTGACCAATATAACTTGATGAGCGAATGGGGTTAAGTTAAATGGAAAATACTTAACCAATATAACCTGATGAATGAACAGGGTTAAGTTAATAAATCACACTTAACCAATCCAACATGATAAGCAAGAAAGGTTAAGTTAATAAGAACCACTTTACCAACACGACTTAACGAGTAGGAGGTTAAATACACGTCGGGTAGGTGGGTAATATTAGTAAATATAGGCCCACAAAACTTAACTATTAAATAAACATGCTTGAATCCGTGGGAAGGTTAAGTGCACGTCGGATTGGTGGGTAATATTAGTAAATATAGGCCCACAAAACTTAACCGTTAAGAAAACATGCTAGAATCGGTGGGAGGGTTGAGTACATCTCGTATAGGTGGGTACTGTTTGTATATATAGGCCCACAAACTTAACCAGCAGGAAACCCTAGTAACGGGGACCCATTTCAACAGTAACCCACATAGATGTATCATGGTACCCTGTAACTAGGCAGGGTGGGGCACGATTACTAGGCTGATTATAAGCGGTCAAAGATAACGGCAGGGGGTACGTCAGTGTAGGTTCCGACGGTTTACGGGCATGCACGTACTTAGGAGTGGGAAAAAGAAGGCACTGGTACCAGTAGTTATACACTGTGCATCTTGAATCGTGTTGGGACGCTATCATAAGACTTGATACACCTTATGGTGGGGCCAGCTCAGAGTATCTACATGCAAGAGAGGGCCGACTGACACAGACACAAGGAAAATTAATACAAGTAGGTAGCATAATCCCTAGTTGGACCTAGGTCGCGTAAACCCTGAATCCGAAAAGCGTTCAATAGGTAGCATAAACCCCAGTAGCCCTGGGTAGCGTAAACCCTGGTTGAATCTAGTAAGCACTTGATAGTAAGCCCTAGATTAGATCTAGGTATTAAACGGAATCCCCATAATAGAAGCACACTTGAAGGCAACCGCAAATACGGGGATTGGGATCACGTTATCATATGATCATAGATTACTTCTTTGGACACCAGTTAGGTAGTTCAGAGATATAAAAATCAGTATAAACAGGGTAGTTGCGAAGCAGAGAAGGAGTAGAAGCGCATTTAGTTTATCAGTACATTCAGTTTATCTTGCCATATCCCATGCTTATCCCATATTATCTTGTTACTATGGTTTAGTCTTATATTTAGTTTATTCATGTCATGACCTTTTCCTCGTTTAAATACTAAGAATCACTGGACTTACCAGACTTTATGTCTGCCCTAGTTTTCTTTCGCCTCTTTTCTTCCGTTCCCCCTCCCCAGGTAATCAGGGAGGGAATAGCTCAGGTTTGTTTGGACCGTGACTCTTTCCAAGCTTGAAGACCCTTTGACGTGTTGCCTTGGACTCTCTCTTCTACTGCTATGGCTGGCTCATGCTTTATTTGGGGAAATCATTTTATGCTTCTTCATTTTTGTAAGAAAGACAGGATACTTTGGTATTGTAAAACAATCTTTGTACAAGTTGTTTATCGATGAAATAAAGTTTTATTTATTTGCCGCTGCTTTAATTGTCTGTCTTGTAATTTATCTGCATCTTTTACCTATAATGCTCCACCGAAATTAAGGCATTCCCTTTGTGAGTGACCTTAACGAAGGTGTGGTGTTTCAGCTCATAGCATGCTTTTGGTCTTTTTTCTGTGTCGTTTAGCTTTACATGAAGCTCAGGACGATTACATATTACTTCAATATCACATTTTGATTTCAAATTATCTTTCATCTTTCCCTTAACATTCCAAATTGTATTAAACACATTGTCAAACATGATTTTCTCATTATGCATCATGTCAATATTGTGACGAATCAGAAGACTTTTCCATAACGGTAACTTCAAAATATGTTTTGTTTGCACCAATTATGAATTGATTATTTACCTTGAATTTCAATTTGTTATCCGATTTCATGTATCTTTGGATAATCCTTTACAAGTTTATAAATATCTTCACTTAACCAAACCATAGGTGGTCACAAAGTTTCATGCCTATTAGTTACGAAAAATTTCTTATCTCTTTTAAAAGGAAGATTAATATGAAGAAAACATCCATGACAGTCAAACCATGAAATTTTCTTTCCATGAGATAAAGAAAATACTCGTGTTTCTTCCATGCAGTAAGGAAAAGCTAGACGACCAACCATAATCGAACCTGAAAGCATTACATACGCAGGAAAATCCATGATTGTCCACAATAATGAAGCATACATGCGAATGTTCTTCTTTTGAGAAATATCATATGTTTCTACTCCTTCATACCACGATATTTTTAATTCTTCAATCAAAGATTGTAATTAAACATCGATTTATTGTGTTAGATCATCAGGACAAGGGTAAACAACTATGAGAAACATATAAGGAGTTTTTGTACATATTCACGGAGGTAAATTATAAGGTGTGACAATTATAGGCCAAGACGGATATTTAGCACCAAATTGAGAAAATGTTGAAAATCCATCCGTACATAAACCAAGTCTAACATTACAACTCTTGGATGCAAAATCAAAATATTTCTAGTTAAAATTCTTCCATGCTTCCCTATCAGATGGGTGTGTTAATGTACCTTCTTCATGTGTTCTCACATTTTGCCATCTCATATGTTGCGCAGTTACAGAAGATGCATATAATCTTTGAAGTCTAGGAGTAATAGGTAAATAATGCATACGTTTATGCAGAACTTCCTTTCTCCTTTTCTTTCTTGGTTTGTATCTTTCCTAATTACGCATTTTACAATCCTTATGGTCGATATCTTCCTTCCAAAACAGCATGCAACTGTTTAGATATTTATCTATTTTTTTCCCAGTGTAAAACAAAATCTGACATCATTTTTTTTACTTCATAATGATTTTCACACATTAAATTATTGGGAGGCATGTGCCGCTTCGCAGCTAGTACACTAGCTGTAAATCCAGCTTCTGTGAGGTTGTATTTAGATTTCATTGCATTGAATTCAACAATTACTGATAATTGGGTTTCTCTTGTACATCCTTCCCAAAGGGTTTTTTGTGGCATCTAATAAATCATATATTATTTTGGCTCAAATATTTGGTTCTTCTTCAGCATTACCATCGCCATATGTAAATAGTGGAATATGGAACATTGAACGTGCAGCATCTTCAACCATATGTTCTAAGAGATTCGTTGTAGCAATTTCATTATTCACTACCTCCTCAACTTGTACAGAGGTAGATGCTTACTGTATTCTATGACAATCCAAAACCAAATAGTTTGGCACAAAATCGTACTGACGCAAATGAACTCTAACCATTTATGGTATCAAATGCTATAACAATTTTCATCTACTACATGGACAATGGATTTCTTTGTAGTTTCCTTTATTACTTAAATCCAAATCAATAAACACGCCAACACCATTAATAAATCTTTCATTTATTGAGCCTTCAGTTTCTCTTCGTTTGTACATCCAGCTCCAATCAGTAAAATAATTGTCCATTTATCCTAAGTAGATAATTAAAATGTATGATAAAATTTGCATTGACATTTTATTAAAACAATTTTAATTGTGAAATTTTGTTAAATGGTCATTTACACTTTGATGATGGGTCATCATACCTACCAAAACAAATACAATAACATAATTAAATCGCATAAATCTTTTCAATTTAAACGCTTCGAAAAAAAATTGGCAGCACTTCTCTTTAGTTCTGAAACACCCCACCTCCGTTAGGGTCACTCTCAAGGGGAATGCCCTAATTTTGGTGGAGGTTTATAAGTATAAGTCACAGATATACAAGACAGATATAAGAACACATATTTTTGAACAGCGGAAAACAACATCTTTTATTTCATTAAAATACGTGTTCACAAAAACATGCCATACTTGTCTTACAATTCTTCCAAAAACATAACATCTTCATAACTGTCTTGATTACATTATTAAAGAAGCATAAAGAAAACATAAATAAACTGCAAAAGTCCCATAATTGCTGCCCAAAGCCATAGCCCAAAACGGAAAAGATCCAAGCAATACATTCTTTCACTTCAAGCTGGATGTGAAAACTGGTCAAGCTGCGGTATTCCCTCCCTGTGGACCTGGGGGGAAACGAAAGAAAAGAAGGCGAAAGAAAAGTAGAGTCAGACATAAAGCCTGAGTAAGTCTAGTACTATTCAGTCTATGAATAAAGAACTGGGTATGATAAGCATAAACTGGAAATGGGAAAGCATCATAAACTAAGTTAAGTTATCTAGGGTCGAATACTATCGTACCCCATATTAATCTCTGTACCCATATAAACTAGTTCCCAACAGGCACCCCATAATCTGGGTGAAGTGATCCATTTCTGATGATCGGCTCCTACTCGCATAGTTACTTGTGTCTTACGGCCCCCGATGTTGTAGTTACCTATGTTGGTCCCACCATGAGGTGTATCAAGTCCCATGGTGGCGGCCCGACACATTTCTAGAATGCACAGGTATGCTACTGGTGCCCAGTGCCTTATTTTTCTGCGCCGGAGTGTGTGCACGCCCGCACCCCGTTAGAACCTACACTGCTGCACCACTGCCGTCGATTTGACCTCTTACAGTCAGCCCAGTAATCGTGCCCCACCCTGCCTAGTTCAGGGTATCCTGGTACACCTTGTAGGGTTACTGCTGAAAAGGGTCCCCCGCTACTAGGTTTTCTATTTCTAGCCAACATGCTAAGTTGGTTAAGTGTTTTATGAACCTAAGCCCCAATCAGTCTGTATAGTTTAGCATGTTCCATTTTGATTAAGTAATAAAATAATTTACTTAATCCTATCAATCTTGACTCAGCCTTAATTGTCTTATTAAAGCCTCGACCTCTCACATTAGACAGGTATTGTTGTGGTTGCCTGTTGCCGGTTGGGTCCGGGCAGTCTTACGCCACAACTCAGTCTAACCTCGGGTCCTTATTGGGCTCCGTGTTTAACCACCCACATTGGATAGGTATTGTTGTGACTACTGGACAGCCGGGCGGTTCCGGGCAGGTTTACATCACAACTTAATCCAACCTCGGGTTAAACACATCGTATTTTCTACATTTACATATTTTGTCTCTTTTCTTTTTATATGTAAATATTTGCGGCCCATTATTCAAATTCATCTTTATTGATTAAAATTTATTTATGCCACTTAATTGTTTTTTTAAAGGTTGTTGGCATGCTTCAAACATGCCAACACATATGTTCTATATTTTAACCCAAACGTCATTACCCCCGTTTTACACGTTCGCTACAATGTAAGGTGTATTGGGTTTAATATTTAAACCTAATTTAGCCATATGAAAAGGGGAGGCTTATAACATGGTGTTTATAAGGTAACATGAAAAAGGGGAGTGTGAACGCATGAACTTGCAACGAACGATTCAATTAACATAAAGTAGGCACATGTGAACTTGCAATTGTAACAGCATATAATTATGGCATAAACAATACTTAAACATGAATCGTTCTATTCATATAATCATGGCATAAACAATACTTTAACATGAATCATTCTATTCATATGATTATGGCATAAACAATACTTAAACATGAATCGTTCTATTCATATAATCATGGCATAAATAATACTTAAACATGAATCATTCTATTCATGTAATCATGGCATAAATAATACTTAAACATGAATCATTGTAAACTTGCAATTGGGATGTAAATCTAACTTAATTGTGTCACATATATCACCATATGGTTTTGATAACAACTTAAGCCTAAAACATGTTTCAACTAGGCATAATACCAAACATAGTTTAGTCATGTTCATAAAGGTGCTTACTTTTGTTTTTAACACAAAAGTATGATTTGCCAATTTCAACATAGATTCATATAAATCATAGTACTTAGCCTAGTCCAATTACACACTAAAAGTGATCATAAAAGTATGTACATCTTATTAGCATAACAACGAATCATATACTTGCATGAATTCCAAAAATTCCACAACATATGGTTGTCAACATAAATCATATACTTGTATGAATCCAATCGTATACCATAGCATTTCCAAATGGTTTAGAATCAAAATAACATACAAATATAGATTATTATCGCCACAATTCCATTTCGTTGTTAACTTCCAACGCAAATCACATACTTGCAAATATCCAATCGTATACCATAACATTCCCAAATCGTTAGAATCAAAATAACATACAAATATAGATTATTATCGCCACAATTCCATTTCGCATTTTACACAAATCAAACGCAATTAATTATTCACATCGGAATAGCACTCTACTTACAACGTATGACGAATCTTCAATTCCGGAATCTGAATTCTGAATTTGGAGATGCTATCCTTTGTTGTAGGCGTTGTTTTGATTGATTTGACGTTGCTTTAAGCTTTGAATTATCTCCTAATTGTCTCCCAATTTCTGACGGCTATCCTTAGTCTCTCCTCAGCAGCATGACGGTCTTATCTCCATTTTAGTTTGTGTGAATTAGGGTTAGTCCTAGGTCCTTTTTATAAAGTTTGTGAGTTGATTTAGACCGTCGATGGAGCTTGGTTTAATAATAGCCGTTCGTTCAAATGAGAGACCAACCAGGAGCTGACACCTAGCCCTAGTGACAAGGCAAGGCTCAGAAAATCGACCAAACACAAACTAGGCCAGCCAGGGTGGGCTGGGTTCGACCTGGCTCAGGGGCCAGGTCGACACCCCAGTCGACACCGTGTCGACTTGGCAGTCGACACGGGTTACCCAGGTCGACTGCCCAGTCGACCTGGCTAGCCCCAGGTCAACTGCCAAGTCGACCTGGGTGCCTTGGGCAGGAATTTTCCTGCCCTGGCCAATTGGGCCCGATTTTTGAATTTTAAACTTGTTTTTCTGAGCTGTTTTCATCTGTTTGAATTTTAAACTGAATTCTGAAACTTTCGGAGGCCATAACTCCCTCATACGGAGTCCATTTTACGCAAACTCGGACTCTATCTCAAGCAGAATTCCGAGACGAACGCAATGGCGTATCCCGTTTCCCTTAATTCTTTGATTTGAAATTAATTATACTTTAATTTGTGAATTTTACTGTTATAGAATACACGGGGTGTTACATTCTCCCCCACTTAAAAGGATTTCGTCCCCGAAATCTTCAAGTTCAGGAAGAATGTATATCCTAACATCCAAACATCCATCTACTCATCCATCAAACATGAGCATCCATTGTCCTTAAAAGACTTCTAATGCTTCATGATCATATGCGAAGTGTGTGTGTGTACTTGTACTTATTTAATGCAAAATCAGGCAGTCTACTGATTTAGTTGACCTCCTTAATGTGAATTATGTAAGTGCCATGAATCTATTATGTATGCAAATTTTCCTATTCATGATTCTACATGAGGGCACAATCATTCATACAAATGCAACATCCATATGACAACACATTAAAGTTCAACCATATACGAATGCAAACATATATGCATATGCAATATGAAGTGACTGAGCCGATCTAAAACCTAGATTGTGTGTGTATATGCAACCACGAGCAACCACTAGCAATCACTTGCAACCACTTGCAACCATCATCCATAACATGTTTCAATTACATGTTTTCATCCAAAGGGTTTCTACCTAAAAGATAAGGTCGAGGAAATATACCTAAAAAGATAGATAAAAGCGCAACTTAAGGAAAAAGGAAAGATCAAAGATGTACCCTCGAAAAGAAAAGGGTAGGCTGCGCGTATTCTAGCTTCAGTTTCCCAAGTTGCATCTTCTTTGGCGTCGCTCCACTGAACTTTGACGAGCTTGACTTCGCGGTTGCGTAGCTTCTTCACTTCCGTTCCTAATATGCGGGTTGGAACTTTCCTTACGGTTGCTTCGTGTTCCACTTCAGCTTCTTCTAGGATATTTGGCTCTACCACTTCAGCAGATTCATGTAGACATTTTCGGAGGTGTGAAACGTGAAAGACGTTGTGAACTCCAGCCAATTTTTCGGGTAGCTCTAATCTATAGGCCATTTTCCCAATTTTCTCAATGATAGGGAATGGCCCTACGAACCTTGGTGCTAGCTTTCCTGTGGTTCCAAAACGAACAACGTTCCTTAGCGGAGATACCTTAAGAAAAACTCTGTCCCCAACCTCAAATTCAAGGTCGGTCCTCCTCTTGTCGGCGTAGGACTTTTGTCTGTCTTGGGCCGTCTTCATCCTTCTTCATATTAAGTCTACTTTCTCTGAAGTCTCTCGGATCATATCTGGTCCAAGTATGAGCTTATCAGTAGACTCCCACCAACAAGTGGGTGATCGGCACGGCCTTCCATATAAAGCTTCGAAGGGCGCCATTCCGATGGTTGCTTGGTAGCTGTTGTTGTAGGCAAATTCCACCAAAGGAAGACGGTCTTCCCATGTCCCTCCGAAGTCAAGGACGCACAGTCTTAAAAGGTCCTCCAAAACTTTGTTCACTCTTTCTGTTTGGCCGTCGGTTTGGGGATGATAGGCTGTGCTTAAGCATAACTGTGTGCCTACCGCTTCTTGTAGACTCCGCCATAACTCACTTGTGAAGATAGGGTCTCGGTCACTAACAATGCTGGATGGTATTCCATGGAGTTGAACGATTTCCTTGAGGTAAAGAGATGCTAGGGATGAGGCAGTTCTTTTACTTTTGACAGGTAAAAAGTGGGCGTTTTTAGTAAGCCTATCCACTATTACTCAAATGCTAGTGTTGCCTCTCCTAGACCTAGGCAGCCCATCGATGAAGTCCATTGAGATGCTATCCCACTTCCACTGCGAGACCTCTAGAGGATGGAGCAGACCGCCAGGCTTTTTCTGTTCCGCTTTAACCTGTTGGCACACCATACACTTAGAAACAAAATCTACCACGTTCTTCTTCATGCCGTTCCAAAAGAAAGTTCTCTTTATGTCCTTGTACATTTTATCCCCGCCTGGGTGTATCGTCATCTTGGAGTGATGTGCTTCCTCGAGAACCTTCTTTACTAAATCCCTTGTCTGTGGGACGCATAGTCTCCCGTCTTGCCTTAGCCAACCCTTATCGTCGATGGAGTATCTGTTGAGGTGACTTGAAGTCTCACCCCTAATTAGCCTATCAATCGTTTCCACAAGCTGAGGGTCTTCGTGTTGTGTTGTCCCTATTGAGTCCACTAAAGTCGGGCGTACTTCGAGAGATGCTAGCAAGCCTGGTACAAAATCGGAGGAGGGCCTAAAGTCAAAACTGGCTATAAACTCTAGGCTTTGTCTTTCAACAAACAGCGGGCTTAGGGTCAGTTTCTTTCGGCTCAACGCGTCTGCCACTACGTTGCCTTCGCCCGGAGTGTAGGAGATCTCGAAATCATACGAGGCAAGAAAATCCATCCATCTCTGTTGCCTCAAGTTAAGATCTTTCTACGAGAAAAGATATTTCAACGATTTATGGTCAGTGTAAAGTTCGAACTTCTCACCTAGGAGATAGTGTCGCCAAGACTTGAGTGCAAAGACGATGGCGGCTAACTCAAGATCGTGGGTCGGGTAGTTCTTTTCGTGCACTTTCAACTGCCTCCCTCCATAAGCTACCACCCTTCCTTCTTGCATTAAGACAGCGCCTAGCCCTGTCCCACATGCATCTGTATAAACTGTGAACATCTTGCTTCCATCTGGCAATGTTAAAACTGGGGCTGTTGTAAGAGTCCTTTTCAGTCGCTGGAAAGCAAACTCGCAATCCAAGTCCCAATTGAACACTAGATTCTTCTTGGTCAACTTTGTGAGCGGAGCTGATATCTTTGCAAAGTCTCTGATGAATTTTCGATAGAAGCCTGCTAGCCCGAGAAAGCTTCGGACCTCTGTTGCGTTCTTTGGTGTCTTCCAATCCTGCACCGCTACTACCTTAGCCGGGTCTACAGCTAACCCTTCCTTGGATACTATGTGCCCAAGAAATCTTACTTCCTCTCTCCAAAAGTGGCATTTGGAGAATTTGGCTTTTAGCTGATGGACTCGCAGAGTTTCCATGATTGCCCTTAAGTGCTGAGCATGTTCCTCTTCACTCTTTGAGAAGATAAGGATATCGTCTACGAAGACCACTACGAACTTATTGAGGAAATCTCTGAACACCCTACTCATTAGGTCCACGAAGTAAGCAGGTGCGTTTGTCAAGCCGAAAGGCATGACAAGCCATTCAAAGAAGCCGTCTGGGGTTCTGAATGCCGTTTTATCGATGCTATCTTCAGCCACCCTTAGCTGATGAAAACCGGTCGCTAAATCGAGTTGGGAGAAAACAGACGCTCCTACAAGTTGATCAAACGGATCGTCAATTCTGGGAAGAGGGTGCCTATTCTTTTTCGTTAGCTTGTTGAGCTCCCTATAGTCAACACATAGACGGAGTGAACCATCCGCCTTTGTAGCGAACACCACTGGAGCGCCCCATTCTGAGATGCTCCTTCTAATGAACCCCTTCTCTAGAAGCTCTTTAATCTGTTTACTGAGCTCTTTCCTTTCCCGTGGAGCCATGTGTCTAACGGGCAACGCAACGGGCTTTGCATTATCTACAAGATATATGCAGAAGTTTATCTCCCGCTTCGGAGGCAAGCCCTTTACCTCTTCGAAGACATCCGGATATTCCCGGACCACTCTAACTGATTGCAAGTTTTCAACAGAGGCATCTAGCAATTCAAGATAACTAAGCATAACCGCATACGAGGGATTACAAGAAATTTCCAAAGTGTTACCGAGCTGGGTCAGGAGCCTAACAACCCTTTTCTCACAATCAAGGATCGCCCCATTACTGGATAGCCAATCCATGCCCAAAATCAAACCATATCCCGAAAAGCCCAAAACAAAGGCACTACATTTAAATTCTACGCTTAGAATAGAAATTTTCAATCCCACACAGATCATAGACAAATGAGCCGGGCCCCCAATTGGGTTTGAAACAATTAAGGGGTCCTCTACCATACTAGTTTCTAGGTGCAGAGATTCTACTAAAGCAGACGAGATAAAGGAGTGTGATGCGCCAGAATCAAATAAAGTGCGAACGGGGTGATCATAAAGATAAACTACACTTTCTACAGAAGTATTTATACCTCGCTGTTGCAGAGGTGGCGCCTCTAGCACATGAACCTGTGCCCCTGAGGTGGATCCAGCCCTCTGCCCCTGTCCTCGTTTCTTCGGGCAGTCCTTAGCCATGTGGCCCGTCTCACTGCAAGAAAAGCACCCACCATTCACCTTGGCCTTCTTTTTCCGGCAATCTTTCACTAAGTGCCCCACTTTGCCACAAAAATTACACTTCCTCTTCTCTTTGTTGTCTTTCCCGCCCTTCTTGAAGTCTGTCTTCTTAGGCTGTAAACCCTCTTTCTTCCCTTGAGAGCCTTCTGCCTTTGTCTCCTTCTTGCCCTTATCCTCTTCGTTCAGCAATGCCATCTGTACTAACCTTTCATATGTAGCTCCCATGGGTATATGGGTCATGGCCAAACTGTGTAATGGCTCATTCAACCCTTTGACAAAATGGAAAGCCTTCTTATGCGGGGTGTTGACTAGGTCCAGTCCGAACCTAGCTAGCTCATCGAACTGATTAACATACTCTTTGACTGTCTTGTTCCCTTGCTTCAGAAATAGGAATTTTTCCAACTGCAAACTCCTTTCCGCGTCTGAGAGAAATTTAGCCTCAAACCTTGCCCTAAAGTCCTCCCATGTTTCCACTGGTCTTTCTGCATTGGTGACTTCCCACCAGTAGGAAGCCTCACCTTTTAGTAGCCATACTGCCAGTTGTACTTTCTGCCTATCTTCTACCTCAAAGATGATGAATAAGTCCTCGGTTTCTTTCAGCCAATTTCTAGCTGCCACGAAGGACTCATTTCCATGAAAATCCTTTCCTCCCATGGCTTTAAAATCTTTACATATCTTAGCAAAAGTGTTTCCCCACGGAGGAGGTGGAGGAAGAGGTGCTGCTGCAGCTGGATGATTTCCTGCAGCTGGGGGAGGAGGAACGGTAGGACCTGGCTGAGTGGCCCTTGCTTCTAAGAACCGTCTAAACCAACCAGGTATTGGTACACCTTCTGGCAAGTTAAGTTCTTCGGACATGCTGAAACAAAAAGGATAGATTCAAAACGAAGGATAAGAGATAGTACCTATGGCTTTGGGGGACTTTGCCTTTTTAAAATATAATATATTATCTTTTAAAAATGCTTCTTTAAATTTTCTTTTGAAAATAAAATTTCAAAACTTTTTATCTTTTCTGGTAAACCTATGCTCTGATACCAAGTGAAACACCCCACCTCCATTAGGGTCACTCTCAAAGGGAATGCCCTAATTTTGGTGGAGGTTTATAAGTATAAGTCACAGATATACAAGACAGATATAAGAACACATATTTTTGAACAGCGGAAAATAACAACATCTTTTATTTCATTAAAATACGTGTTCACAAAAACATGCCATACTTGTCTTACAATTCTTCCAAAAACATAACATCTTCATAACTGTCTTGATTACATTATTAAAGAAGCATAAAGAAAACATAAATAAACTGCAAAAGTCCCATAATTGCTGCCCAAAGCCATAGCCTAAAACGGAAAAGATCCAAGCAATACATTCTTTCTCTTCAAGCTGGATGTGAAAACTGGTCAAGTTATGGTATTCCCTCCCTGTGGACCTGGGGGGGAAACGAAAGAAAAGAAGGCGAAAGAAAAGTAGAGTCAGACATAAAGCCTGAGTAAGTCTAGGACTATTCAGTCTATGAATAAAGAACTGGGTATGATAAGCATAAACTGGAAATGGGAAAGCATCATAAACTAAGTTAAGTTGTCTAGGGTCGGATACTATCGTACCCCATATTAATCTCTGTACCCTTATAAACTAGTTCCCAACAGACACCCCATAATCCGGGTGAAGTGATCCATTTCTGATGATCGGCTCCTACTCGCATAGTTACTTGTGTCTTACGGCCCCCGTTGTTGTAGTTGCTTATGCTGGTCCCACCATGGGGTGTATCAAGTCCCATGGTGGCGGCCCGACACAATTCTAGAATGCACAGGTATGCTACTGGTGCCCAGTGCCTTATTTTTCTGCGCCGGAGTGTGTGCACGCCCGCACCCCGTTAGAACCTACACTGCTGCACCACCGCCGTCGATTTGACCTCTTACAGTCAGCCCAGTAATCGTGCCCCACCCTGCCTAGTTCAGGGTATCCTGATACACCTTGTAGGGTTACTGCTGAAAAGGGTCCCCCGCTACTAGGTTTTCTATTTCTAGCCAACATGCTAAGTTGGTTAAGTGTTTTATAAACCTAACCCCCAATCAGTCTGTATAGTTTAGCATGTTCCATTTTGATTAAGTATTAATATAATTTACTTAATCCTATCAATCCTGACTCAGCCTTAATTGTCTTATTAAATCCTCGACCTCTCACATTAGACAGGTATTGTTGTGGCTGCCTGTTGCCGGTTGGGTCCGGGCAGTCTTACGCCACAACTCAGTCTAACCTCGGGTCCTTATTGGGCTCCGTGTTTAACCACCCACATTGGATAGGTATTGTTGTGACTACTGGACAGTCGGGCGGTTCCGGGCAGGTTTACATCACAACTCAATCCAACCTCGGGTTAAACACATCGTATTTTCTACATTTACATATTTTGTCTCTTTTCTTTTTATATGTAAATATTTGCGGCCCATTATTCAAATTCATCTTTATTGATTAAAATTTATTTATGCCACTTAATTGTTTTTTTCAAGATTGTTGGCATGCGTCAAACATGCCAACACATATGTTCTATATTTTAACCCAAACGTCATTACCCCCGTTTTACACGTTCGCTACAATGTAAGGTGTGTTGGGTTTAATATTTAAACCCAATTTAGCCATATGAAAAGGGGAGGCTTATAACATGGTGTTTATAAGGTAACATGAAAAAGGGGAGTGTGAACGCATGAACTTGCAACGAACGATTCAATTAACATAAAGTAGGCACATGTGAACTTGCAATTGTAACAGCATATAATTATGGCATAAACAATACTTAAACATGAATCATTCTATTCATATAATCATGGCATAAACAATACTTTAACATGAATCATTCTATTCATATGATTATGGCATAAACAAAACTTAAACATGAATCGTTCTATTCATATAATCATGGCATAAATATTACTTAAACATGAATCATTCTATTCATGTAATTATGGCATAAATAATACTTAAACATGAATCATTGTAAACTTGCAATTGGGATGTAAATCTAACTTAATTGTGTCACATATATCACCATATGGTTTTGATAACAACTTAGGCCTAAAACATGTTTCAACTAGGCATAATACCAAACATAGTTTAGTCATGTTCATAAAGGTGCTTACTTTTGTTTTTAACACAAAAGTATGATTTGCCAATTTCAACATAGATTCATATAAATCATAGTACTTAGCCTAGTCCAATTACACACTAAAAGTGATCATAAAAGTATGTACATCTTATTAGCATAACAACGAATCATATACTTGCATGAATTCCAAAAATTCCACAACATATGGTTGTCAACATAAATCATATAATTGTATGAATCCAATCGTATACCATAGCATTTCCAAATCGTTTAGAATCAAAATAACATACAAATATAGATTATTATCGCCACAATTCCATTTCATTGTTAACTTCCAACGCAAATCACATACTTGCAAATATCCAATCGTATACCATAACATTCCCAAATCGTTAGAATCAAAATAACATACAAATATAGATTATTATCGCCACAATTCCATTTCGCATTTTACACAAATCGAACGCAATTAATTATTCACATCGGAATAGCACTCTACTTACAACGTATGACGAATCTTCAATTCCGGAATCTGAATTCTGAATTTGGAGATGCTATCCTTTGTTGTAGGCGTTGTTTTGATTGATTTGACGTTGCTTTAAGCTTTGAATTATCTCCTAGTTGTCTCCCAATTTCTGACGGTTATCCTTAGTCTCTCCTCAGCAGCATGACGGTCTCATCTCCATTTTAGTTTGTGTGAATTAGGGTTAGTCCTAGGTCCTTTTTATAGAGTTTGTGAGTTGATTTAGACTGTCGATGGAGCTTGGTTTAATAATAGCCGTTCGTTCAAAGGAGAGACCAACCAGGAGCTGACACCTAGCCCTAGTGACAAGGCAAGGCTCAGAAAATCGACCAAACACAGACTAGGCCAGCCAGGGTGAGCTGGGTTCGACCTGGCTCAATGGCCAGGTCGACACCCCAGTCGACACCGTGTCGACTTGGCAGTCGACACGGGTTACCCAGGTCGACTGCCCAGTCGACCTGGCTAGCCCCAGGTCGACTGCCAAGTCGACCTGGGTGCCTTGGGCGGGAATTTTCCCGCCCTGGCCAATTGGGCCCGATTTTTGAATTTTAAACTTGTTTTTCTGAGCTGTTTTCGTCTGTTTGAATTTTAAACTGAATTCTGAAACTTCCGGAGGCCATAACTCCCTCATACGGAGTCCGTTTTACGCAAACTCGGACTCTATCTCAAGCAGAATTCCGAGACGAACGCAATGGCATATCCCGTTTCCCTTAATTCTTTGATTTGAAATTAATTATATTTTAATTTGTGAATTTTACTGTTATAGAATACACGGGGTGTTACAAGTTCCCTGAACATTACACAATTGTGTGTACACAGAAAACATTAAGGAAGTGTTTTCCAAATTTTGAGAACCATTTAAAATGAAATGATTTGTGAGATTTAATTTCATTGTTTTATTCCTAACTTATCCAATACGAGGACAAATCCAAAAAATAATTTATATTATGAATATAAATGCCCGTTCTGTTAACAAAACGAATATCCACATAACGATCATACACAATACTTATCAGACGGCGCAGAAAAACACTTTAAGAGTTTATGAACATAATATATTACGATTGGTGCTCTTATTATCAGTCATTTACGTGAAGCAGCAAATTTTAAACCAAATAAGCCTTGAACGACTTGATTTCAATCTCTAACTATGTGTATACAGAGTTTCGCACATTTTCAAAATTCTATTAAACTAACCGTACGTCATAAAATTAAATATCATTTTCGACAAATTTCTTGAAAACATAAACTTGTATTGTAACGTGCCGTATTTTTGATAGTCAAACATTTAATTTAATTTATTATTTAAGTATTGAGTTTGAATTTTAAGTGCAAATTAAAAAAGTAATTCGTTTAATAAATGAAGTTTGAACATTATAATATATATTTAATTATAAACGAGCTCCTAACGTCGCAGTAATTGGTAATTTACGATTTGAACTTCAGTTGAATATATAGGATCTGATATAAGTTGAAATTATGTGAAATAAGAAACATTTGAATCTTGCAGATTATAATTTTCTAATGAATGATAGGAATCAATTTTTCATGTTATAGTTTGTTAGTTATGTCCAATTCAAATTTTAAATAGTCATTATGGAAATAGTTTATGAACGATAACGTTTATTTAGTAAATTTAAAAGGGTTTTAATATAATTTGGATATCGTTTAACTCGAAATAGATGATGTTGAGTTATAAATCCATATTAGGTTATATTTGAAGCAATTTATATATATATATATATATATACGTATTGCATTTGGATATACGCGATGGTAATAATTTATAATTATTTAATTAGATTATTTTAGAATTTATTTATATTTTATCGATATTATTTGAGCCTTAGAAATAGCTATTTTTCAAACTACCTCCGTTTTCGACGAAACGAATTTTATTGGAATGCGTATAACTAGTTATTGCTAGATTTACAGTTTGGAACCAATCGGAGTTGTTTGGTGAGCAAATGATTGAACTAATAAATAAATTGAAATTAAATAATGTCGTTGTGCAAACGAAGTTGGTTTTCAACGAGGTTAATTTCATTAGGACCGGAACGTCAAGATGTAGCAATGAGTCCATTTTCATTGCATTTGGGATTTGTTAATGTCGTTACGACTATAGAACACACAACGTAAATAGTGGTAGTTAGCGGTAAAAGTAAATAACTGTGATAAAATGTAGCAATTGAAATAAATGTGTTGCCTACCCTACTGTGACACCGCACGTCCGTTAATGTCACTCTTTATCAGAATGCATTAAGTTTTGTAAAGCGTTATAGGTAAACAGAAACGTTACAAGATAGATATAAAATAACAGCGGAATTAAAACTTTATAAAATAGAAAAGCTTCGTGGTCCAAACCTAATTACATAATAAGTATGAAAAACTGAAAACTCATTACATCAACATAAAACTTCTGTCTTGTACTAAAATCATCATTAGAGTACAATAATACATAAAAAGAGCACAATCCCCAAAATATAGCCATAGTAGAGAAGATAGGAAATCAAGCAGTACATCTAAGAAGCTCTAAACATAATGAAAGAAAAATCCTGATCAAGCTTGAGTATCCCCACTCTGAGAATTTGGGGGGGAAACAGAAGAGAGAGAAAAGGAAACAAAATGGGTTAGACATAAAGTCTGGCGAGTCCAGTTACTTTTAGCATATAAATAAGTAAAAGCATCATGACATGCATATAATTTGAATGAAAGAAATAACTATATACAAGGCACGTATGACAGGATAAGCAGGATAGACATAACAGAATATGTTGCGCTTCTTGAGTATTTTTCTCTGCACCAATACTAGTATAATGAGGACAAGATGATCCCCACTAGAACTAGATGGTAGATTTAGGTGTACTTCTAGTAACAGGTTTTACCCCAACAAGAATAACAGGTAGCCCCACAGGAATAACATGTATTACACCCAGCAAGAATAACAGGCTCCCCAACAAGCAAGACACGATGTAGCCTAATTAATACCCCAATCGATCGGCTCCCTACTCCATAGATACCCGTGCTGTCCCCACAGTAAGATGTGTTACTCCCTAAAGTGGCAACCCCGATATTTCCAAGATGCACAACTATATCTACTGATGTCATAGCTTCTTATTTTCCCAAGCAAAGCGGACCCATGCACGCGCATGACCCCGATGGAATGCGCTGTCAACACCCTTCACCCAAGTGACCTCTTATAATCAGCTCAGTAAGTGTGCCCCGACCCTGACCTAGTTCGGAGTACTCATTTGATACCTTGATGGGTTACATACTGAAATGGATCCTACACAACAGATGATACAACCTTCCCTCCTAGACTTGCATCCTTACTACTAGGACACACACACACACACACACACACACACATATATATATATATATATATATATATATATATACACACACATGCACTCTGCCCCCATAGATTTAACAAGATTAACTTAAACCCACTTGATTCAAACAAGTTTAGTTAATCCCTAATAAATTTAACAAGTTCTCAATAGATTTAAACAGGTTAAGCACTACAAATTAGCAAGCCATCCATTTATGGTTGTTAATGGACTAAAGCTCTCACATTAAGTCTACTACTTGTGGATTCTGGTTATGCCGGGCGGTTCCGGGCAGACTTCTACCACAAGTCGGACTTAACTTTGTGTCTTAGCATCGTTACTTGTACATTTATGCACTCGACCCCTCACATTACATAACCACTTGTAGTCGCTGGATTTGTCGGGCGGTTCTGAGCAGACCTTTACCACAAGTTTAATCTAACCTCGTGTCTATGTGCGATTACAGTTTCTAATTACTGTAGTTTTTAGGCATATTCGTTCTTAGCCAATTGTTCATGTTCGTTACAAGTTATGCCCCAAAAATCACAATACAAGTTATGCCCCAAAATTCCCAATACAAGTTATGCCAAAAATTCCTAATACAAGTTACAATACACTTTATGCCCCAATATTCCCAATATAAGTTATGCCCCAAATTTTTTACGTTCCCAATTTCGCGCGTTTGCATATTTCAAAAATATGCCTAGGCTCGAAGGTAGCCTGGCTATTAAAATAAAAAGCGAAGGAGAAAGGGAAGAGAACAAGAATAAGCATAATTATTAAATATGCATATGATGATGAAATTTATCAAGATAGGCATAAAATGACAGAACTGGGCATATGAGAATTATAGATCTGGTGTACAAGTAATGGTAGATTAGATATGATTCATATTATTAATAGGCATAGGCTTAGATCCAATTCATAAACATGTCAAGATAAATTTTAAATGTTTATATCTAAAAATAACATAAACTCATCGTGATTGGATCTAAAGAACAGAGAATTAATCGTAGATGACGTAGCACAGATCTTTGAATTCATATAACTGTTGTTGAAGAAAAATAGGCTATTTTACTCTGTGTTGGGGCAGCACTTTGTAACACCCCGTGTATTCTATAACTGTGGAATTAACAAATTAAAGTATAATTAATTTGAAATCAAAGAACTAAGGGAAACGGGATACGCCATTGCGTTCGTCTCGGAAAAATACGCGAAATAGAGTCCGAGTTTTCGAAAAATTGAGTCCGTATGAAGAAGATTTGGCCTTCGGAAGTTTCTGAATTAAGTTTAAAATTCGAACAGAATAAAACAGTTTAAAAATTAAAACCGGGCCCAATTGGCCAAGGCGGGAAAACTCCCGCCTAAGACACCCAGGTCGACTGGGCTGTCGACCTGGTCTAACCAGGTCGACAGGGCTGTCGACAGGGCTGTCGACCTGGTCCAGACCCAGGTCGAACTCAGTCCACCCTGGCTGGCCTATTCTATGTTGGTCGATTTTCTGTGGTCTGCTTTGTCATTAGGGCTAGGTGGCAGGCTCTAATTGGTCCCTCTTGCGAATGAATGGCTACGATCAATCCAAGCAACATCAATGGTCCTAATCAGTTCATAAACTCTATAAAATGACCCTAGACTCTACCTAGGGTTCTTACACAATTCTCTAGCCTCCATTGCTCTCTTCTTCTAATAAAATAAAATAAAATAAAAATGGCGTCGCTGCTCTGCTGGAATTAAAACTAGAAGATAATCAACATCAGCCTAAGCAACTCAATTCAAACTAGAGATTATAGTTTCTGCAAAGATTCTACAGCAAGTTAAAGTCCTTTCTTTAATCTAATCAAGGCAAGTACAGTTATTTTCCGCTATAAACGTTAATAATAATTTTGATATGTTTTTGATTCTGAATCTGAGATTGTATATATATTCTCTTATGTCAAATCTGTTTTTTCTGTATCCCTTTTCTTCTTTTCTGTTTTTATAGCCAGGCTACCACGAGCCTGTGCCTAATCTCATAAGAGATGAACGTATGAACGCAAATTTTGGGATGAATGATGCGAAATTTGACAAGACTAAATTGAATGTATGACTTTAGGTCTGAGGCATAAAATATATTGGACATATGCATAAATTTGACTATGAACATATAATTTATGCATGTTGTATGCATAGCTATGTTGTAATTTAGAACTGTAATTAATGAGCATATGTTGTAAATTAGATTTGGATCTATGCATATTCTATGATAGAAGAAAAGAGGAACCATTGTATGATTACATATGATTTGAGACTTTGGACAAAATGCATATAAAAGTCAAGATCTGATTTTTAGAAGATATGATTTAAAGATTTATATTGTTGGGTATAGTTTGCATAATAATTCATGACATGAAAAGAAGAAGGATATGGAAAGTTAGGTGTAAAGATTTACATTAATTAGGATATCTATTATTTAGATTACACCTAAATAGGGATTTTTGGATATATGGCATGTATTGAAATTAATGGTTATATTTGGTATAATTTATATGTGAATCTGCTGTAAGATGCTAGTTTAACAAAAATTGGAACATATGTTATATGGCAAATTATGTCCATATTCTGTGCTATGTAACTTTATGCAAACATGGAGTATATGTTGTGAATCATGACAATTATGTAAGCATATGAATTTAGGCCAATTTATGATTGGGCAAGGCATGTAAATAGAGCTTTTAGAAATATTAAATTTGCTAAATCTGCTAATTTTTCTAGTTGCCTAAACTACTAGTTTTGTTATATTGCCTAGACTGCTAATTAGATTGAAATGCCTAATCTGTTAAATTTGTCGGTTGAAATGCCTAACCTGTTATATGCCAAAATCTGCTAAGTTGCTAAATCTGTTAAATCCGTTAAGTCATATAAAATCTGTTATCTGCTATGTTGATATAATCATCTTGTGATTGATATAATCTGAATTGGCATATATATTGGGCGTGCGCATAAACGGTAAATTATTAATTAATTGGCCGCAAAGATAAACATGGCTAACTCGAGGTTAGAATGAGTTTGCGGCGTAAATCTGCCCGGAACCGCCCGGCACATCCAGTGGCCGCAAACAATAGGTTCTAATGTGAGAAGTTAGTCATAACATGCGTAAGACACGAGGTTAGGTCTGGCTTGTGGCAGAAGTCTGCCCGGAACCGCCCGGCATATCCAGCGGCCACAAGCTACCGACCTAATGTGAGAGGTCTGTGCATTAATAATTAATTAATGCAAATCTAAGATAAGAATGACGTCTAAAACGTATTGGGGAAAATAGGGTTAAACCAAAGGGATTAATAGATGTAGTAAAACCCGTCCATGAATCTGTAGGCCCAATACAAAGTTAGACAAATCTGAAAAATCTGTACATCTGACCCATTAGTCTGAAAACTTGTTAACTTAATTTGTGAATTAGTAAATCTGAATTCTGTATGTCTGAACTTGTAAACAAGTTAATCTGAAATCTGTTAGTCTGGGGACACAAGGTTAGGAGGGGAATTACTTGTGTCATCTGTTGTTTGGGACCCATATTAGTCAGTAACCCTTTCTGGTATCAAAACTTTGACCCAACAGTAAGTAGGGTCCGGGCACGCTTACTGAACTAATTATAAGAGGTTCATTCTGATAATGGCGAGGGGTGTTGATGGTGCGTTCCAACCGGGTCATGTGCGTGCATGGATCCCGGTCTGCCTCTGAGGATGTAAGACGCCGTGACATCTGTAAATAGGTCTGTGCCAATTGGTTGTCACTTTAGGGAGTGATACACCCTACTGTGGGGCCGACACGGGATATTTATGTATTAGGGAGCCGATCGCTTGGGGTAGGGTTTTAGGGTACGCTTAGTTCTGTCTGTTTCTGTTGGTACCGTCTGTTTCTGTTGGGTGGTAACACCTGTCTGTTTCTGTGTGGTACCGTCTGTTCGGGTGGTAAAGGCCCATTACTAGTGTACACCTAATTCCACATTCTGTTTCCATAGGGATAAATCTGTTTCTTCTTCTGTCTGTTTCTGATCGGGTAGTAAAGGCCCATTATTAGCATTCTGTTTCTGTTAAAGTATTCTGTACCCGTTCCTGCTTCAATTTAGACATTAGGGTGACACCTAATTTTGCTACACTAGTATTAGTGCAGAGAAGTGTAAAACAATAGTTTATATCATTCTGTTTTTCTGTTATATCTGCTACACCTGTTATAGTTATCTCACATCCAGTTTTATGTTCATATCATATTATTATTATCTGTTCATATGCTGAAAGTCACTGGACTTGCCAGACTTTTTGTCTGACCCTTGTTGTTTTCGCCTCCTTTCTTCCGTTCCCCCCCCCCCCCCCAGGTTATCCAAGGAGGGAAATACTTTAGCTTGATCCGGATTTCTCTTTGCTTGAAGTGCTTAAAGTATGGCTTGGCTCTGTATAGCTTCCGTTCCATGGGGATTATGATTTTAAACTATGCATTTTGAAGGCTTTTGTACAAGACTGATATTTTGTACTTGAATTCTGAAATAGAAAGGATGTAACCATATAAATTTCTGTTTCCGCTGTAATAAAGTTAAAAAATTTCAAGTACTGTTTTATCTGTCTTGTAAGTTTCTGTTCTGTTTACTAAAATGCTCCACCAAAGTTAAGGCATTCCTTTTGTGAGTGACCTTAACAGAGGTGGGGTGTTACACTTGGTATCAGAGCTGAAGGTTACCAGATTGGGTAAAGTTTTTGAAAACTATTTTCAAAAAGGTTTTGGAAAGGAAGTATTTTAAAAAATAAAGCTTATTTTGAAAAACATGATCCCCAAGAGCCATATATCTTTCTTTCGGTCCTTTTTGTATTGAACCTTTCCTTTTTCGGTCCAGCATGTCTGAAGCATCTGAGATACCAGAGGGTGTTCATGTACCCGGTTGGTTTCGTCAATATCTTGAGGCTAGGACCGCCGCTGCAGGTCCAGCAAATGATCCCCCTCCTCCACCCCCTCCTCGTGCAATTGCTTTCTCAAAGATCTGTGGAGATTTTAGGGCCATGGGTGGGAAGGATTTCAAAGGAACTGAATCATTCGTAGAAGCAAGGAATTGGCTCAAAGAAACTGAGAATCTGTTCGTTATCTTCGAGGTGGACGATAGGCAGAAGGTACAGTTGGCAGTATGGCTGCTCAAAGACGAAGCTTCCTACTGGTGGGAAGTCACTAACGCCGAGAGGCCGGTTGAGACATGGATGGATTTCAGAACAAGGTTTGAGACAAAATTCCTCTCGCAAGCTGAACGAAGTTTACAATTGGAAAAGTTCTTGTCTCTTAAGCAAGGAAGTATGACGGTCAAGGAATACGTCAACCAGTTCAACCAACTAGCAAGATTCGGATTGGATTTAGTCAACACTCAGCATAAAAAGGCTCTCCGCTTTATTAAAGGATTGAATGAGCCACTGCACAGCCTAGCCATGACCCATGTACCCATGGGAGCAACTTACGAGAAATTGGTGGATATGGCACTACTGCACGAGGAAGACAAGGGCCCGAAAGAGACAAAGAAGGAAGAACCACAGAATAAGAAAGCGGGGCCCAAAAAGGAAACACAAAAGAAGGATGAGAAGTCTGAAGATAAGAAGGGGAAAAAGTGCTTTACTTGTGGGAGCTCAACTCATCTGAACAAGGATTGCAGAAAAAGGAAGGGCGCTTGCTTCAACTGTGGGGAGATGGGACACTTCACTAGGGACTGCCCAAAGAGACGAGGACAAGGAGGGCAGGCGAACACTCTTGAGGCTAGTGGCTAGGATAGAAATAGGAAATTTTCTATAGTAGGTTTAATTTATTTATCTGATTATGAAGTCAAGACTTTTTCTGATTCTGGTATTTTGATTTTGTAATCGATACTCTGCACTTTAATACTAGTATTATTTCTGAATTCCGCTGTAGACTCAGACCCATAAGGGTTATGGATCATCTGTTTGGGACTGGGGTTTGAGGGATATCGGTGTTAGGCGTCAAGTATGACGCATACATTCTGGGTTTTCGTGGGGTATCAATTTGATGTTGGTTCCGGTCTTTGGGGCCGATACTTAGGACCCATGTCTAATGGGAACCAAATTTTCGTTCTATCTGTACTCGCTTCCATCATTCGACTGTATCCTATCGATCGAATCTTCGAACTTTAGGTAGAAACTAATGGGTGTAAACATGTGTTTGAGACATGTTATGTTTGATGGTTGCAAGTGGATGCAAGTGGTTGCTAGTGGTTGCCCGTGGATGCATATACACACACTAGGCACTAGATCGGCTCGAAAACACTCTCATACTGCATATGGATGAGTGAGCATTTTTCAATTCTTGTGGATGCAAAATGGTTGATTCAGCACATGGATGTTGCATTTGAGTGAATGGTTGTGCACTCATATAGAAATAATATATATCATCAGAATTCTATTGCACACATATTGGACTCATGGCACTGACATAATTCGCATTAAGGAAGTCAACTGAATCAGTAGACCGCCTGATCTTTGCATTAGGTAAGGAACATATACACACACTTTTACATATGTTCATACAACATTAGAAGTTTTCTAAGGACAATGGATGCTTGTGGATGATGGTTGAGTAGATGGGTGATTGGATGGTAGGACACATTCTTCTTAACTTGAAGATTTCGGGGACGAAATCCTTTTAAGTGGGGGAGAATGTAACACCCCGTGTATTCTATAACTGTGGAATTAACAAATTAAAGTATAATTAATTTGAAATCAAAGAACTAAGGGAAACGGGATACGCCATTGCGTTCGTCTCGGAAAAATACGCGAAATAGAGTCCGAGTTTTCGAAAAATGGAGTCCGTATGAAGAAGATATGGCCTTCGGAAGTTTCTGAATTAAGTTTAAAATTCGAACAGAATAAAACAGTTTAAAAATTAAAACCGGGCCCAATTGGCCAAGGCGGGAAAACTCCCGCCTAAGACACCCAGGTCGACTGGGCTGTCGACCTGGTCTAACCAGGTCGACAGGGCTGTCGACAGGGCTGTCGACAGGGCTGTCGACCTGGTCCAGACCCAGGTCGAACCCAGTCCACCCTGGCTGGCCTATTCTATGTTGGTCGATTTTCTGTGGTCTGCTTTGTCATTAGGGCTAGGTGGCAGGCTCTAATTGGTCCCTCTTGCGAATGAATGGCTACGATCAATCCAAGCAACATCAATGGTCCTAATCAGTTCATAAACTCTATAAAATGACCCTAGACTCTACCTAGGGTTCTTACACAATTCTCTAGCCTCCATTGCTCTCTTCTTCTAATAAAATAAAATAAAAATGGCGTCGCTGCTCTGCTGGAATTAAAACTAGAAGATAATCAACATCAGCCTAAGCAACTCAATTCAAACTAGAGATTATAGTTTCTGCAAAGATTCTACAGCAAGTTAAAGTCCTTTCTTTAATCTAATCAAGGCAAGTACAATTATTTTCCGCTATAAACGTTAATAATAATTTTGATATGTTTTTGATTCTGAATCTGAGATTGTATATATATTCTCTTCTGTCAAATCTGTTTTTTCTGTATCCCTTTTCTTCTTTTCTGTTTTTATAGCCAGGCTACCACGAGCCTGTGCCTAATCTCATAAGAGATGAACGTATGAACGCAAATTTTGGGATGAATGATGCGAAATTTGACAAGACTAAATTGAATGTATGACTTTAGGTCTGAGGCATAAAATATATTGGACATATGCATAAATTTGACTATGAACATATAATTTATGCATGTTGTATGCATAGCTATGTTGTAATTTAGAACTGTAATTAATGAGCATATGTTGTAAATTAGATTTGGGTCTATGCATATTCTATGATAGAAGAAAAGAGGAACCATTGTATGATTACATATGATTTGAGACTTTGGACAAAATGCATATAAAAGTCAAGATCTGATTTTTAGAAGATATGATTTAAAGATTTATATTGTTGGGTATAGTTTGCATAATAATTCATGACATGAAAAGAAGAAGGATATGGAAAGTTAGGTGTAAAGATTTACATTAATTAGGATATCTATTATTTAGATTACACCTAAATAGGGATTTTTGGATATATGGCATGTATTGAAATTAATGGTTATATTTGGTATAATTTATATGTGAATCTGCTGTAAGATGCTAGTTTAACAAAAATTGGAACATATGTTATATGGCAAATTATGTCCATATTCTGTGCTATGTAACTTTATGCAAACATGGAGTATATGTTGTGAATCATGACAATTATGTAAGCATATGAATTTAGGCCAATTTATGATTGGGCAAGGCATGTAAATAGAGCTTTTAGAAATATTAAATTTGCTAAATCTGCTAATTTGTCTAGTTGCCTAAACTACTAGTTTTGTTATATTGCCTAGACTGCTAATTAGATTGAAATGCCTAATCTGTTAAATTTGTCGGTTGAAATGCCTAACCTGTTATATGCCAAAATCTGCTAAGTTGCTAAATCTGTTAAATCCGTTAAGTCATATAAAATCTGTTATCTGCTATGTTGATATAATCATCCGGTGATTGATATAATCTGAATTGGCATATATATTGGGCGTGCGCATAAACGGTAAATTATTAATTAATTGGCCGCAAAGATAAACATGGCTAACTCGAGGTTAGAATGAGTTTGCGGCGTAAATCTGCCCGGAACCGCCCGGCACATCCAGTGGCCGCAAACAATAGGTTCTAATGTGATAAGTTAGTCATAACATGCGTAAGACACGAGGTTAGGTCTGGCTTGTGGCAGAAGTCTGCCCGGAACCGCCCGGCATATCCAGCGGCCACAAGCTACCGACCTAATGTGAGAGGTCTGTGCATTAATAATTAATTAATGCAAATCTAAGATAAGAATGACGTCTAAAACGTATTGGGGAAAATAGGGTTAAACCAAAGGGATTAATAGATGTAGTAAAACCCGTCCATGAATCTGTAGGCCCAATACAAAGTTAGACAAATCTGAAAAATCTGTACATCTGACCCATTAGTCTGAAAACTTGTTAACTTAATTTGTGAATTAGTAAATCTGAATTCTGTATGTCTGAACTTGTAAACAAGTTAATCTGAAATCTGTTAGTCTGGGGACACAAGGTTAGGAGGGGAATTACTTGTGTCATCTGTTGTTTGGGACCCATATTAGTCAGTAACCCTTTCTGGTATCAAAACTTTGACCCAACAGTAAGTAGGGTCCGGGCACGCTTACTGAACTAATTATAAGAGGTTCATTCTGATAATGGCGAGGGGTGTTGATGGTGCGTTCCAACCGGGTCATGTGCGTGCATGGATCCCGGTCTGCCTCTGAGGATGTAAGACGCCGTGACATCTGTAAATAGGTCTGTGCCAATTGGTTGTCACTTTAGGGAGTGATACACCCTACTGTGGGGCCGACACAGGATATTTATGTATTAGGGAGCCGATCGCTTGGGGTAGGGTTTTAGGGTACGCTTAGTTCTGTCTGTTTCTGTTGGTACCGTCTGTTTCTGTTGGGTGGTAACACCTGTCTGTTTCTGTGTGGTACCGTCTGTTCGGGTGGTAAAGGCCCATTACTAGTGTACACCTAATTCCACATTCTGTTTCCATAGGGATAAATCTGTTTCTTCTTCTGTCTGTTTCTGATCGGGTAGTAAAGGCCCATTATTAGCATTCTGTTTCTGTTAAAGTATTCTGTACCCGTTCCTGCTTCAATTTAGACATTAGGGTGACACCTAATTTTGCTACACTAGTATTAGTGCAGAGAAGTGTAAAACAATAGTTTATATCATTCTGTTTTTCTGTTATATCTGCTACACCTGTTATAGTTATCTCACATCCAGTTTTATGTTCATATCATATTATTATTATCTGTTCATATGCTGAAAGTCACTGGACTTGCCAGACTTTTTGTCTGACCCTTGTTGTTTTCGCCTCCTTTCTTCCGTTCCCCCCCCCCCCCCCCAGGTTATCCAAGGAGGGAAATACTTTAGCTTGATCCGGATTTCTCTTTGCTTGAAGTGCTTAAAGTATGGCTTGGCTCTGTATAGCTTCCGTTCCATGGGGATTATGATTTTAAACTATGCATTTTGAAGGCTTTTGTACAAGACTGATATTTTGTACTTGAATTCTGAAATAGAAAGGATGTAACCATATAAATTTCTGTTTCCGCTGTAATAAAGTTAAAAAATTTCAAGTACTGTTTTATCTGTCTTGTAAGTTTCTGTTCTGTTTACTAAAATGCTCCACCAAAGTTAAGGCATTCCTTTTGTGAGTGACCTTAACAGAGGTGGGGTGTTACACACTTCGTTGTCACCATTGATTTAGATGAATAAAACAATAGGATAAAGGTCCTTTTTATAGCCTAGGGTCAACGAATCTAATAAAGAAACGAGTCCACGTTCAGAAACTGTATTCTGCCAAGATCTCGGAGGGATCGACATGGGTGTCGAACCGTGGGTCGAGACCCCTAGGGTGGGGTCGACCCCTAACAAGCCGAACAACCATTCTCCCCCGCATTTCTGATTTTGAATTATTTTGAACTGTTTTGAACTGTTTTATATATATATAATTCACTTATGTGTATACCAATTTCTAGACTTAATAACTTCTTTATATGATGTCCGTTTTACGCAAACTCGGAGTCTATCTTAAGCAAAATTCCGAGACGAAAGCAATGGCACAGTACATTTTACTTAATTTCCAATATTTAATTAAGTATTTTCTAGTTTATCATTTTAGTGTCTTTTTAAAATTACAAGGTGTTACATTCTTCCCTACTTAAAGGATTGCGTCCTTGAAATCTCTAAATTAAGAAGAATGTATATACTAACATCCATCACCCATCTACTCATCCATCAATCACCGGTATCCATTGTCCTTAAAAGATTTCTAATTCTTATATGAATATATGCAAAAGGGTGTGTGTCTATGTCCCTATACTAATGCAAAAGATCAGGCGGTCTACTAATTCAATTGACCTCCTTAATGCAATGTATGTTAGTGCTATGAATCCAACATGTATGCAAATAATCCTGATATATCATGTAAAAGATATATGCATGCACAATCATCCATTCAAATGAAACATCCATACAATGATTCACCCATTTCCATCCATAAAAAAAGAAAAATGCGCACATATCCATATGCAATATAAGAGTAATTGAGCCGATCTAGTGCCTAATGTGTGTGTGTATGCATCCACTAGAAACCATTAGTAGACACTTGCATCCATCAAACATAACATGTCTCAAACACATGTTCACATCCATGAGATTCCTACCTAAAGGTCAAAGATTCAACTGATAGGACATACTTAAACGATAGAAATAAGCATGAAATAAAAGCTTTAGAAAAAGAAGTTAAGAACATACCCTTGAAAAGAAAAGGGTATGAAGCGTGAATCTTGTCTTCGGTCTCCCAAGTTGCATCCTCTTGGTTATCTCCCCACTGAACTTTCATCAATTTGACCTCTCGGTTGCGTAGCTTCTTGACCTCTGATCCAAGAATACGAATAGGAACTTGTCTCACTTTCGCTTCCCGTTCCACCTCTACTTCCTGAGCATACTTGGCTTAACTACTTCTGCGGTATCATGCAAGCACTTTCGTAAATGAGAAACATGGGAAACATCATGAACACCTTACAGTCTCTTTGGTAGCTTTATCCTAGAGGCCATTTAGCTAATCCTTTCTATTATGGGAAATGCCCATACAAATTTCGTTGCCAATTCCCTATAGATCCAAAACGAACCACATTCCTCAAAGGTGATACCTTGGTGAAAATCATGTCTCCCACCTCGAACTCAATTCGGTCCTTCTTTTATCTGCATAGGACTTCTGCCTGTCCTGAGCTGTCTTCATGCGCCTTCTAATAAGATCAATCATTTTTGAAGTTTCCCTAATCATCTCAGGTCCAAGTAGAAGTCCTTTTGTAGACTCCCACCAACAATCGGTGATCTACAGGGATGCCCGTGCAATTCTTCGAAGGGTGTCATGCCAATACTAGCCTAATAACTGTTGTTGTAAGCGAATTCTACTAAAGGAAGATTCTCTTCCCAAGTTCCTCCAAAGCCTACGATGCACAGCCTTAAAAGATCTTATAGAACTCTATTCACTCTTTCAGTCTGCCCATCGGTCTGAGGGTAATAAGCGGTGCTAAAACACAACTGTGTACCTAACGCCTCTTGCAAGCTCCTCCAAAATTCACAAGTTAAAATGGGGTCAGGATCACTTATGATACTGGTAGGTAGTCCATGTAGACGAACAATCTCACAAAGATAAACTGCTGTCAACCATGTCGTCGTCCTCTCACTCTTAACAGGAATGAAATGAGCGCTCTTAGTAAGCCTGTCCACTATAACCCAAAAACTAGTGTCGCCTTTTCTTGATCTAGGTAAACCATCAATGAAATCCATCAAGACGCTTTCCCACTTCCACTGTGGAACCTCCAAAGGATGAAATAAATCATTGAGATTCTTTTGCTCAGTTTTGACTTGCTGGCAAATCAAATATCGAGAAACAAACTCTGCTGCATCTTTCTTCATCCTAGCCCAAAAGAAAACCGTTTTCATATCCCTATACGTCTTATCACCACCCGAATGAATAGTCATCCTAGAATAATGGGCTTCCTCATGGACTATCCTCAACAAACTCCCAACCTGTGGAACACAATGCCTTTCATCTTATCGTAACCATCCTCTATCATCCTTGGAATGTCTACTGAGGTGACTAGAAGTCTCCTCTTTGCTGAGCTTGTCCAGAATATCCGCTATCTGTGGGTCCTCTCGTTGTAAAGTTCCTATCTGATCCATCATAGTAGGTCGCACTTCTGATGATGCCAATAGACCAGGTGTAAACTCGGTAGAGGGTCTAAAATCAAAAGTCGATATATATTCCAAGCTCTGCCTCTCTATAAGTAGAGGACTCAAGGTCATCCTCTGCCTACTTAGTGCTTCCGCAACCACATTACCATTGCCAGGGGTATAAGCAATCTCAAAGTCATAAGATGCTAGGAACTCCATCCATCTTTGTTGCCTCAAATTGAGATCCTTCTATGAGAATAAATAATTGAGATATTTATGATCGGTGTACAACTCAAACTTTTCTCCAAGTAGATAATGGCGCCAAGTCTTAAGTGCAAATACTATGGCAGCCAATTCCAAGTCATGGGTAGGGTAGTTCTTTTCATGAACTCTTAACTGTCTACCTCCATAACATGCTACCCTTCCCTCTTGCATCAGAACCGCACCAAGCCATGTACTGCATGCATCGGTGTATACTATGAACACCTTATTCCCATCAGGCAAAGTCAAGACTGGGGCTGGAGTCAAAGCCCTCTTCAATCGCTGGAAAGCATCCTCACAGTCTATATCCCAAGAAAACGTCAGATTCTTCTTCGTCAGTCTAGTGAGTGGGGTCGATATTGTTATCCACTAAAATCGATATGTATAATTGATGGGTTATTGACAAATTTATACGGGTCGGTTCTGTAACACTTAAGAAGGGGTCGGTTCTGTAACACTTAAGAAGGGGTCGGTTCTGTAACACTTAAGAAGGGGTCGGTTCTGTAATATTTAAGGAGGGGTCGGTCTCATAAAAGCTCCTAGTCGGTCGGAATCCTTCAGACCATTTTGCAAGAAGGGTCGGTCATAATGGACAATATCTCTGGTCGTCCTTTTCCTCACAAGGCTCTTGGTCGCTTTTTCTTCCAAGAAAAGTGATCGGTTCCTTTCTTGCTATCACCCTCGTTGGGTCCGCCGTTCATGGAGTCCTGATCGTTCTGCTCTGGATCAAAGCCTTCGGGTCGCTCTAACCTATCATAGCCGGTCAATCTCACCTCCATGCTAGCCTGGTCGCCCCAACCTGCTTCGAAGCCTCAGGGTCGGTCCGCCCTACGTCAAAGACCCCTGGTCGGTCTGCTCCGCACCAAAGCCTCCAGGTCGTTAAAATAGGTTTTGGATCGATCAAAGCTGATCTGGTTGGTACAAAAGCATGACAGCTGGTAACAGAAAGCAGTGGCATTTCCGTAAATACTCAAAATACCGACCCATAACCTGAAAGTCATATTTCAGCCATTTCGTCACCTATAAATAGGGGATCACTTCCATCATTTTGGGGGGACTTTTCTGGAAGGAGGACGAAGTGCTGTCGGATCATTCCCTCATTCCTTCCCAAACATATAAATACAATTCCTTAGTGAATTCGTAAAAGATCAATGAAGTATGTAACCATGGCTTCTATGAATGGTGTGTGAAAGAGCATAAGATCGAAGATTCATTGCAAAAGCTTTATAATAAAGAGATCTCCTCGTTGTCCGAGACATTTTCTCCACCATATTCTGTAATTTGAAGTGAAGAATGTGTGTGAGGGAGAGCTTGGTTGAATGTATGAGTGATTATACCTTGTAAACAGCTTGTGGATAATAAAATTCTCTCTTCAGAGTGGACGTAGACCTCAATAAGGGTCGAACCACTATAAATTCTTGTCTTATTTTTATATTTGGATGTTTTCAGATCTTAGATATGGTTTCACACAATTGTAAAGGTATTCTTACACCTTGCCTCTGAAAAGGTGACGTGCTTTCTAAGCATCTCGCCTCCGATTAGGTGACGTGTCAAGCAATACTTCGGTTGTTTTGCCAAATTTTTGGTTTAACAATTAGGCGCCCACCATGGGGCCAGATCTACTTTCTAACATCCAATATATTGCGAAGATCTTGAAATCTTTAAGCCCAGTCTCGAAATAGATCGTTCGAGTCTACGAGTTGGACCTTCTGACGAACACTCCTCAAAGTTCAAGCTACTTTCTGAAATAATGCTGCCAAAAGCAAATAAGGAAGTAAGGGCTAGAGCATCTAATGAGGGAAATCGAGAGGAAACCCCCGCGGTTAACCGGTTTGAAGTAGGTGAAACATCGAATGGAGGCATGAATGTCACAAGAGGTGAGCTTGATCAAGCCGTCGCTGGACTGACACAACAGCAGGAGATAGCTAACAAAGCCATCTTGGCAAGGCTAGATTCACTCTTTGCTCTTCAAGCCGCAACGGCAAAGGTAGCTTCAAAGCCTGTTCATGCAGAAGATGCCGGTTCCTCCTCTTCTAGTCCGAATCGAGAAAATTCTTTCCAAGAGGTCTCTAATCCTTATAAAGGAAAACTTGAGAATTCAAAGCTAGCTGATTGGAACCGTAATGCGGGGATTACTTCTCGTCAAGTTGCTAATTCTGCCAAAGGGGCACTTTCCAATGAAGAAAGGCCAGGACCCCGGAGTCGCAATCGTGATGGTTTGCTTAAGCAAGCTTCCGGTCGAGACAAAAGCGTCCGCCCCGCATATAGCCTCCACGAGAAGGATCGTCTCTGGAAAATGGTCCGACAGATTATGAAAAAAAGCAAATGTCGGAACGAAGATGAGGCTGAATGGGAGTTCACGCCATCAGAAACCCCTCTCACTGAAAGAATCAAAAAGGCAACTTTCCTACGGAAATTCAAGCCACCTACAATCCAAGCTTACAATGGGACAGGCGACCCCAATGTGTTTTTGTTTCGATACGACCAACACATGGATGGGGCCTAAGCAACTGACAAGCTTAAGTGTTTGTACTTCCCAGTGTACTTGGAAGGGGTAGCATCATTATGGTTCACTAAATTGCCTCTCAGGTCTATTGATAATTTTTTCACACTAGCAAGATGCTTCCAAGACCAGTTCCGCCTCCAGATAACGAAAGTTAGAGATATTATGTCCCTCAACGAGTTGGCACAAGCCCCGGGTGAAATGATTAGATCTTTTCCGAATCGTTTTAATGCTACCGCTGCCGAAGTGGGGACCCATGAGCCAAGGCTAATTCTAATGGCTTTAAAGGGGGGCATAGATAAACAATCTGAATTTGGAAGGTGGTTAAAGAGAAAGAAACCCAATACATTAGAGAAAATCTATGACAAAGCCGAGGAATACATGTGTCTTGAAGATGGTCCCATTTATTCTGTTGGCAATGTCAAAACTAATGTAGTTCCGAAAAGGAAGGAAGTTTCTACAAAAACCAAAGGAGGGGGCAAAAAAGAGGAAACGGTAATGATGCTAGGAACAACAAGGATTCCAAAAAGCGACGCTTCTTCAAGCCAATAGATCTCACTCCGTTGAATGATACAATTGAGCACATATACATGGCAACTAAGGAAACGGAGGATTATCCGAGCCCGAAGCCGATAAAGGTGTCCGAAGAAGCTGCAAATTTAGGAAGGTTCTGTCGATTTCATAATCGACCGGGTCATGACACGAATGAGTGTTGGCACTTGAGGAATTTGATTGAAGAGTTGATAAGAAAAAACCGTCTTCAGGAGTATGTGAAGCGTTCATCAGATACTGAGCCTACTCAGGGGCAGCAAGCTCAGCCAAGTCAAGACGGAAGAACACCTGCAAACGGTTCTCAACCTATTATCAATACGATTAGTGGTGGACCTCATCCTGCAGGAGATACCGGGGAGGACATTGTCAGATATACAAATGAACTAAGCAGTGCTTCAAAAGAAGATGGATTCGAAGTTTGCAGTAACTCTCTTCGTTGGAAAATTCCAAAAACATCCTGGGAAGATGTGGTGTTCCGAGATCGGGATTCTAATGGAATGCTGACTCCAACTATTGATCCAATGGTGATCACTATTGGCTTGGGTCCAGCAATAGTAAAGAAGATACTGATTGATAATGGGCATCTGTAAATGTCCTGTTTTACAATACTTTCTCTAAGATGGGGTTGTCTATGGATAATGTGCGAGCAAGTAAAAATAAAATACACGGTTTCACTGGTGTACCAACTCAGCCTATTGGTGTGGTCGATCTCCTCGTAGAGCTTGGTGAGGGGAAGAAGCAGGTTTCCATGATGCAGCCTTTTGTTATAATAGACTCGCTTTCAGGGTATAATGCATTTTTGGGAAGGCCAGCACTGGCTGCTTTCAGAATAGGTCTTGCTCCATGGTGCCTGATGATGAAGTTCCCAACTGCAAACGGAGTGGGAGTAATCTAAGGAGATCCTCAAGAGTCAAGAGATTGCTATAGCAGAATTGATTGAAGCTCGGAAGTATGAAATCAAGAAGGATGTGGAGTCTCCTCTCTACATCCGTGAAGCCCCTTTATAGCAATTAATGACCCCCCCCTGTGCTGGAGAATACAACGACATGCAAGAAGATATGGATCCGTGAAAAACCAGTGCAGGGGATGAAAGGGAAGCACCAGCTGAAGCTACCATTTCTATACAGGTTCATGATAATGATCCAGATAAGGTGGTGAAGATAGGCTCTCAGTTGGATCGTTTACTGAAAAAGGAATTGATTGTTTTTCTAAAGTCAAATTTGGATGTCTTTGCTTGGAACCACTCAGATATGTGTGGAATATCTCCGGAGGTGATGGTGCATATGCTGAATATTGATCCTAGCATGCATCCTGTGAAACAGAAAAGACGGATGCAAGGCTCTGAAAGATCTGAGGCTTTGAAAGATGAGGTGGATAGGCTATTGAAGAACAATTTCATTCGCGAATCCACCTATCCAAACTGGGTGTCTAATCCAGTTCTTGTGAAAAAGTCAAACGGTGCCACATATCAACGCCTAATAAATTCAATGTTCAAAGGGAAAATTGGAAAGACCATGGAAGTCTACGTTGATGATATGTTGGTGAAATCCAAAGAGACAAAAAGTCATATGGAAGACCTTGACGAGATGTTTCAAATCCTAAGGAAATACGGCATGAAGCTGAATTCACTCAAATGTTCGTTTGGTGTAGCTTCAGGGAAATTTCTTGACTTCATGGTAAATGCTTAGGGCATTGAAGCAAACCCAGCGCAGGTGGTTGCCTTGCGAGAAATGCAAGCTCCGTGGACTAAAAAGGAACTCCAAAGCTTGAATGGCAAGGTAGCAGCTTTAAGCCTTTTCATTTCAAAGGCGACGGACAGGTGTATTCCCCTCTTTGATGCATTGAAAAAGGAAAGGAAGAGTTTCCAGTGGACTCCTGAGTGCCAGCAAGCATTTGAGGATCTCATCAAGCACATGGAATCACCTCCGATGCTGTCAAAACCAAAGGAATAAAATCAAGAAAACTCGCTAAAATTCCACCAAAGGAGCATCATCTGAAAGGATCGACTTAGGGTTATGGTTTTACTACTAAGACATCTTGATCAATTCGAATGTACAATAAAATCAATACCTACTACGTGGAACTAGGCAGCCACAAATTTAACCCAAAACCTCTTCGGGGGTGCTCGGTCAAATAACTTAAAGTCAGAAAAATCTGACCACGTTATTGCTAAACTGAGTTTTTAACCCAAAAACCTCTCCTGGGGTGCTCAGTCAAATAACTTAAAGTCAGAAAAATCTGACCACGTTATTGCCAAACTGAGTATTTAACCCAAAACCTCTCCGGGGGTGCTCAGTCAAATAACTTAAAGTCAGAAAAATCTGACCACGTTATTGCCAAACTGAGTTTTTAACCCGAAACCTCTCCGGGGGTGCTCAGTCAAATAACTTAAAGTCAGAAAAATCTGACCATGTTATTGCCAAACTGAGTTTTTAACCCAAAACCTCTCCGGGGGTGCTCAGTCAAATAACTTAAAGTCAGAAAAATCTGACCACGTTATTGCAAAACTAAGTTTTTAACCCAAGACCTCTCCGGGGGCACCCAATCGACTACAAAAGTCAGTAAATATCTGACCAAGTAATGTCACAAATTGGGTAAAAGACCTCTTCAAGAGGCATCCACTCATTTCTCAAATATCTAGTACATCCAGATGCAAAGGATGGAGAATTCTAGATAATGCATGCAAAGTTCGTATGAAGAATAAAAAGCTCTGAATGTCACAGTGCAATGACAGACACTTTTTAAATTCTGATTACAACCTAGAGCATCCAATCCTCAAGTCCATTTTCAATATATCAGGGTTGAAACAATCCATTGGTACGGGGGCATATCATATCACAAAGCCGAAAGTGACTATTTGATTCTTCACGTACCAAAGGATCATTACAACCATACATAGTTGAAAAATCCATAAACAAGCAAAATGTGTAAAGTGAGATGTGCAAGTGTGGTGTACAAACCAGAATATGCGGAAAAAACGTAATAACAAGGTCAAAAGTACAAAAACACAGAACATTGTCACATCACATCTAGACACAGAATCAAGTCCTAGCATTGTCAAATACAAATTATTCAGAATTCAAGACATTGCAAAGTAGTAAGCGAGGACCGGCACTCGCATATACATCCGGTCCGGATAAAGTCTGATAAATGCAAAACGAGCAATTTTAAGCCACTACTTCTTCAAATCGCCAGATCTCAATGCAGGTTTGGAAGCAGAACCCTCAGGGGTTGACAAGCTAGTAGCCTTCTTCCTGATAGAACGCTTTCGGTTTCCCCGACCAGTGGGAGAATTGACCTTTTTTTCCTTGATTATCAATCACGTCATCGATTGTTTCTTCAGAGTCATGATCTTCTTCTTGGAGTTTATGGAGGTCTCGATCAAGGTTGAGAATCGCATCAATTCTTTCTTCCTGAGAGCCTGGTTGAGAGAGCATCATTTTCGTGGAAGCATCAACAAATGGGCCTGTATTAAATGAAGGCAAGTCAGTTTCGATGGCATTCATCACCATGGCAGTATATCCACCGACAGGAGGCAATGGTGAAAGTAAACTCATTGTATGATTATAACAGTCCACAAGTTTAGAATGTCCCAGAGAGGCAAGGAGATAATCTAAGTCTAGCATAACTTGACGCATGTCATATTTACCTGAGATGGGAGGGTTCGTGTCGATGGCATAATCATCAATGTTTATTACTCCATCCAAATCCTGTTGTTTGTTATTAGCAGAATTTCCAACAAAATCACCCTCTCCTCCAGCAGTGGGGGGAGGAATTGCGACATCTGCATGGGTTGGAAAGCTTGAGATGTTAACACCATCAGTTAGCCTGGTGAATGTATCATCAACAATAATACCTGAAGTTTTAGCTCCGGATGATTCACCACGTTGGCTCTTGAGAAAGTTTCTACCTTCAGCCAAAGCCTCTCGATCTTATTCATCCAATAAGTCAAGCTGGAGTTGGTTGTCCTCGACCCCGTCCGATCGTTTTAATACCTCTTCCCAAACTTGGGCAAGGGTGTTCCCATAACCATCCCCTAAGAAACGGAGGCTCCCCCCATATATAATGCTGCAAACGTAAAATTCCATGAAGGTTGCTTCATCCTTTTCTTTAATCTTTTGGGCATTGTCTAAAGCTTCTTGCCTTTCTTTCTCCAAAGAAGAAGTTTTGGCAGTTTCAACGGCAAGTTTGTCACGAAGAGATATGATTTTCAACTCACGAGCAGATGAAGTCCTTCTTTCCAGGGCTAGCCGAGCTTCAACATCCTCTTGTGCCTTTAAGGCATCTTCAGATTGTTTTTTCAGTTCAATTTCCTTTTGTTTGGCAGCCTCGAGTTCTCTATGAAGCCTTTCGATCTCGAATTCCAAGTCATTAACCTTAGAACCCCCTTCCAATGAAGAGATCTGTGTTTCCTGGGCCTTGATGACTTGAATAAGTTGGGCTTTTTCATCCTCCAAGTTTTTGATGCTTTCAATTCGCTTGGTATTGAGATTCTGAAAGTCATAACCAAGTCGCTGCCATGCTGAGAAACGCTTGTCAATAGCTTTGTTGACATCGTCTAGAATACCCCTAGCTCTTGCTACATCCTCGATCATGTCCCGTTTATTTTCGGGGCAGAGATCTACGTCAAATTTCATCCTTCTCATGTCCCAATCTCCGAATCTGTGAGAAAGAGGGGGCTGGAACATCCAAATTCCTTCTCTACGTCGAGTACTTCGCGCGGCCTTGAAATTAAAGCTTGAAGCTCGGCTGGGGTTGGAAAAGGAGGAACATATCCTCATGCACGCTTCTGAGAGACCTCCATGCTCAGATCATCTCCGCTTTTCCTCTTTTTATAAGAGCTCCCTTTTTCTTGCCTTACCTCATCATCCATTGACCTTAGATGATCATAAAACCATGCTCTTTGCTTTGTAGTTCGTTCATAAGAGACATGCGAAGGAATTGGGTGATGGTCGTGTAACTTCTGAGGTTGAGATGTCTTGGTTAAAGGAGGGGCTTGCTTAGAGCATTTCTTCGAAAGATGGGGAAGTTTGGAGGAAGACTGTCTACTTTTCCGGAAATTGTCAATAAGTGAGGACGGCCTCATTCCTGTAAAAGTAACAAATTCCTTCAGCACCTGAAAGTATATGAATAAAGCAACATATGGGGTAGACAGATAAAAATACGGCTATGAAAACAAGCTTAGTCCTAAAATAAAACATGCCTAGCAAGCTTGTGTCGGGATTCGATCCTAAGTCTATTCTTGCATCCGGTACTGATTCGGGAATCTCTTGAGGGTTGGTATCAAGCTGAACGCTGGGGGATGTGGAACCTGAGGTAGGGGTATTGTCCTTATTAAGGTATCGCACGGTATCTAAGTCAGAAAGCTCGCCAAAGGTACCCGTGGAATCTCCATATTAGGTACTTGGAATAAATGAGTCCATAAGAACACCCTCAGTGTTCTGTTCATTATCTAAAGTTGTTTCCTCTACCTCAAGCTATTTACCCTTCCGCTGTACAAATTCCTTTCCAGTATTTGAAGGAGGCAGGGTCTCAGTAATTTTTTCCGAGGTTTTCGAGGTATTTGCCTGTTTTTTAGGAACAATCTCTGCAATTTTCTCTGGGGTTGCCGAAGTATCAACCTGTTTTTCAGAAATATCTTTATGTTTTTCAGGGGTGCCCAAAGGTTTCTTGCTACCACTACCAGCTTGTGTACACCTCTTCATGTATTATTTGGCTGTCTTCTTCACCGTCAAAGTATGGGATGGGGGAAGTTGGTTGTATTGTCGGAGGAATTCTTCGGAAAGCAAAAACTATCTACTTCTTTCGGTTTCGCTAACAGATAGTAGTAATTCCATAAGAAATTGGTCAACATTTGTTCCTTGGTCAGAAGGAGCCTCTGTAAAATGAAGAAGAGAATCAGTAAACTATCGTGAAAGGCGAAACGAAATTTTTGTGAATATTTACCTCCTTCGGTCCACTGACCAAGAAAGCTGTCAGGGCACCGGATATAGAAATATTGATCGGGAAATCCTTTGACACTCTCTAGCAATCCAGTTATGACCCTAAATTGTCTGCTTTCTACGAAGAAAAAGGAAGGATGGTCCATCTTCCTTTGCTTAAAAGAGTATAAGGAGCATATGTCTTTGAAAGTTGGTTCGCGTTTTATAACTCTCATAAACAACACGTATAAACTCATAAGGATAAAATAGCCATTGGGGTGTAATTGATAAGGAGCAATGGCCAAGTTTTTCAGGATCATTTCTATATAATGGTTGAAAGGAGGAATCGCTCCACTCTGGAGCATCCCTCGATTAACTGTAACATATCCAAGGGGAGGGTGATCAGGCAAATCATCTTTTCCAAGGAACTTGACTTCGTCATCAGAAAGGCTATGTTGCTTGCACAATTTGCGATATAAGTCAACATCAAGCGTCGTCAATTAGCTATCAGTTGGTGTATGAGTAAGAAATCGAGGGATTGGAAAGTTTTGATCAACATTCGTCTCAGTGACAGCGGCAGAAGAGGTTTCAATATTTTGATCAGAAGTTCCAGCTTCACTAGCTAATAAAGTTTCCTCAGCAACTTGGCGAGCTTTTTTGTATAGTCGTCATTTCTACATAAACAAGTGCACTTGAAAAACAATCTACAAGAATATTAAGTGAGTTTAAAATGGGTCGGCCTTGGCAAGCTAGAAGTCGGGTCGGTTCAAAGCCAAACAGGAACAGGTCGCTCAAAACCGTCGAGATTTAAACCTGCCCTAGTCAATCTAATACCAACCAATTTTTGGTCGGTTAAAGAGCCAATCCAGATCTGGATAATTCTAAGCCAATCAAGACCTGGTCGGTATCAAATCAGTCATAACTCAGATCGGTAATGGAATGGATCGGTCCAGTCAGGTAAAGCTGTTCAATCTCACATGAGCTCATTTCTGTGTACACCTCTGGTCGGTCAAGCAAAATATAGTAGGGCTAGTCGGTCCATACACTGCTCTATCTCTTTAAACTGGTTGATTAAACAAAAATTGGCCAATAGGACTATGAAAAACAGTCTAAGACCGACACAACTCAATTATGCTAGGATTGACCAGGCTGATCGTGCATTAGAAAGAAAACAGGAGTTATTTGATGCGAATGTGAAACACCCCACCTCCGTTAGGGTCACTCTCAAAGGGAATGCCCTAATTTTGGTGGAGGTTTATAAGTATAAGTCACAGATATACAAGACAGATATAAGAACACATATTTGTAAACAGCGGAAAATCAACAACTTTTATTTCATAAAAGCAAATACGTGCTACAACAACATCACCATAATTGTCTTACATCTTTTCCAAAAACATAACATAACACTTTCATAATCTGTCTTGATTACATTATTTAAAGAATCATAAAGAAAACATAGATAAACTGCAAAAGCCCCATAGTGGTTGTCCAAAGCCATAGTTCAAAACGAAAAGATCCAAGCAATACATTTCTCCTCTTCAAGCAGGGTGTTAAGGCCGGTCAAGCTGCAGTGTTCCCTCCCTGTGGACCTGGGGGGGAAACGGAAGAAAAGAAGACGAAAGAAAAGTAGAGTCAGACATAAAGCCTGAGTAAGTCTAGGACTATTCTGTCTATGAATAAAGAACTGGGTATGATAAGTATAAACAAGAAGTGGGAAAGCACTATAAACTTGGTTAAGTTATCTGGGGTCGAATATGCTATCGTACCCCATGTTAATCTCTGAACCCATATAAACTAGTTCCCAACTGGCACCCCAAAATCAGGGTGAAGTGATCCATTCTATGATGATCGGCTCCTACTCGCATAGTTACATGTGTCTTACGGCCCCCGATGTTGTAGTTACCTATGCTGGTCCCACCATGGGGTGTATCAAGTCCCATGGTGGCGGCCCGACACAATCCTAGAATGCACAGGTATGCTACTGGTGTCCAGTGCCTTATTTTTCTGCGCCGGAGTGTGTGCACGCCCGCACCCCGTTAGAACCTACACTGCTACACCACCGCCGTCGATTTGACCTCTTACAATCAGCCCAGTAATCATGCCCCACCCTGCCTAGTTTCAGGGTATCATGATACACCTTCTAGGGTTACTGCTGAAAAGGGTCCCCCGTTACTAGGTTTTCTATCTCTAGCCAACATGCTAAGTTGGTTAAGTGTTTTCTAACCTAACCCCCACCAGTCCGTTTAGTTTAGCATGTTCCATTTTGATTAAGTCTTTAGTTCACTTAATCCTAACAATCCTGACTCAGCCTTAATTGTCTTATTAAAGCCTTGACCTCTCACATTAGACAGGTATTGTTGTGGCTGCCTGTTGCCGGTTGGTTCCGGGCAGTCTTACGCCACAACTCAGTCTAACCTCGGGTCCTTATTGGGCTCCATGTTTAACCTCCCACATTGGATAGGTATTGTTGTGACTACTGGACAGCCGGGCGGTTCCGGGCAGGTTTACATCACAACTCAATCCAACCTCGGGTTAAACACATCGTATGTTCTACATTTACATATTTTGTCTTTCTTCTTTATTTTCTTATATGTAAATATTTGCGGCCCATTATTAAGTTAATGGTGTAAAGGTTACACCAATCATGGGCCCAACCCATACTTGAATTTGGGCCCTTCTACTTTATATTTTCATTTATTAATAAATTTAACCCAACGTTATTTTCCCCCGTTTAACACGTCTGTTTATTATATATATGTTGGGCTTAGCCTTTTTAAGCCCAACTTAGCCATGAGAAAAAGGGGAGGCTTAAAGCGTGATTACATAGACAAAAAGGGGAATGTGAACGCATGAACTTGCAACATGACGTTGGAACTACAAAATAGAAACGGGTGTACTTGCATAGTGGTAACATATACTTTGGTCATAAAGCATAAGTGACATGAATCAAACCATGTAAACTTGTAGTTAAGTTAAGAATATCACTATTGACACATAGGCTTAACTACAACATAAACCTATATTTTTATTTAGGCATAATGTCAAACATAAGCAAATCATGTTCATAAGATTACTACATGTTTACAAAGGTGCTTACTTTTGTTACTAACACAAAAGTATATTTCAACTTAATCATGATTTTAAATCTATTCTCATAACCATGGCATAAATATTTCTAACATGAAATCATGATTTTTACTTTAGTCATGCAAACTTGCAAATGGGATTTTGAATCTAACCTAGCTATGTACCACATATGTCATCATATAATTCTTGTTAACAATATAGACCTAACATGGATTTCAATTATGCAAAATATCAATCATAGCCTAGTCATATTCATAAGTTTGCAAATAGGTTTTCTAGTACAAAAGCATGGCTTAATACATAGATCATGGTGCCAAAATTTCAACATAGTTTCATATGAACTATAATAACCCAAATTTGTTCCAATTACGCACAAAATGATTTTTGTACAAAAATATACATTATGATGGCATAGTAGCAAAACCTCAAACTTGCATGAATTCAATTAAACAACTATATACATGTAGCTTCAACATGAATTACATATTTTGAGAATATCCAAACGTATACTTGCATAAAACTACCGCAAACATGTAGTTTTTATAATGAATAGCATACTTTGCGAATATCCAATCGCTATACAATATTCCAAATCGATAAGAATCATAGTAACGCACAAATATGAATTATTTATCACCACAATCAAGTATACGAACCAACACAGTTATTTGTTCATACCAAAATAATACTCTACTTACAATTGTGTGGCGAATTCTCCAATTTAGGAATTTGGAGATGCGATTCCTTGTTGATTTGATTTGATTAAGTTGCTTTATGCTTTAGAATTTGCCTCCTAATCCTCTCTCCAATTGGTGGCTACTCTTAGTCGTTCCTCAGCAACATGATGGCCTTGTTCTTATTTTTGAATGAATAGATTAGGTTGAGTCTAGGGTCATTTTTATAGGGGTTATGAACTGATTAGGACTATTGATGTTGCTTGGATTGATCGTAGCCATTCATTCGAAAGAGAGACCAATTAGAGCCTGCCACCTAGCCCTAATGACAAAGCAGACTACTGAAAATCGACCAACATAGAATAGGCCAGCCAGGTTGGGCTGGGTTCGACCTGGCTCTGGACCAGGTCGACGGCCCTGTCGACAGCCCTGTCGACAGCCCTGTCGACCTGGCTAGACCAGGTCGACAGCCCAGTCGACCTGGGTGCATTAGGCGGGAGTTTTCCCGCCCTGGCCAATTGGGCCCGATTTTGGAATTTAAACTTGTTTTTCTGAGCTGTTTTATTCTGTTCGAATTTTAAACTTAATTCAGAAACTTCCGAAGGCCATATCTTCTTCATACGGGCTCCGTTTTTCGAAAACTCGGACTCTATTTCGCGTATTTTTCCGAGACGAACGCAATGGAGTATCCCATTTACCTTAGTTCTTTGATTTGAAATTAATTATACTTTAATTTGTGAATTTCACAGTTATAGAATTCGCGGGGTGTTACATTCTCCCCCACTTAAAAGGATTTCGTCCCTGAAATCTTCAAGTTAGGAGGAATGTATATCCTAACATCCAATCATCCATCTACTCATCCATCAAACACGAGCATCCATTGTCCTTAAAAGACTTCTAATGCTTTATGATCATATGCGAAGTGTGTGTGTACATGAACTTATCTAATGCAAAATCAGGCGGTCGACTGATTCAGTTGACCTCCTTGATGCGAATTATGTAAGTGCCATGAATCCATTATGTATGCAAATTTTCCTATTCATGATTCTACATGAGTGCACAATCATTCAATACAAATGCAACATCCATATGACAACACGTTAGAGTTCAACCATATACGAATGCAAACATATATGCATATGCAATATGAAGTGACTAAGCCGATCTAAAACCTAGATTGTGTGTGTATATGCAACCACGAGAAACCACTAGCAATCACTTGCAACCACTTGCAACCATCATCCATAACATGTTTCAATTACATGTTTCCATCCAAAGGGTTTCTACCTAAAAGATAAGGTCGAGGAAATATACCTAAAAAGATAGATAAAAGCGCAACTTAAGGAAAAGGAAAGATCAAGGATGTACCCTCGAACAGAAAAGGGTAGGCAGTGCGTATTCTAGCTTCAGTTTCCCAAGTCGCGTCTCCCTCGGCGTCGCTCCACTGAACTTTGACGAGCTTGACTTCACGGTTGCGTAACTTCTTCACTTCCGTTCCTAATATGCGGGTTGGAACTTTTCTTATGGTTGCTTCGCGTTCCACTTCGGCCTCTTCGAGGACATTTGGCTCTACCACTTCAGCAGACTCATGTAGACATTTTCGGAGATGTGAAACGTGAAAAACGTTGTGGACTCCGGCCAACTTCTCGGGTAGCTCTAATCTATAGGCCATTTTCCCAATTTTCTCGATGATAGGGAATGGCCCTACGAACCTCGGTGCCAGTTTTCCTGTGGTTCCAAAACGAACAACGTTCCTTAGCGGTGATACCTTGAGAAAAACTCTGTCTCCAACCTCAAATTCAAGGTCGGTCCTTCTCTTGTCGGCATAGGACTTTTGTCTGTCTTGGGCCGTCTTCATCCTTCTTCGTATTAAGTCTACTTTCTCTGAAGTCTCTCGTATCATATCCGGTGCAAGTATGAGCTTATCAGTAGACTCCCACCAACAAGTGGGCGATCGGCACGGTCTTCCATATAAAGCCTCGAAGGGCGCCATTCCGATGGTTGCTTGATAGCTGTTGTTGTAGGCAAATTCCACCAAAGGAAGGTGGTCTTCCCATGTCCCTCCGAAGTCGAGGACGCATAGCCTTGAAAGGTCTTCCAAAACTCTGTTCACTCTCTCTGTTTGGCCGTCGGTTTGGGGATGATAGGCTGTACTCAAGCATAACTGCGTTCCTACTGCTTCTTGCAGACTCCGCCAAAACTCGCTGGTGAAGATGGGGTCTCGCTCACTAACAATGCTAGATGGTATTCCATGGAGTCGAACGATTTCCTTTAGGTAAAGTGATGCTAGGGATGAGGCAGTTCTTTTACTTTTGACAGGTAAAAAGTGGGCGCTTTTAGTAAGCCTATCCACTATTACCCAAATGCTAGTGTTGCCTCTCCTAGACCTAGGCAGCCCATCGATGAAGTCCATTGAGATGCTATCCCACTTCCACTGCGGGACCTCCAGAGGATGTAGCAGTCCGCCAGGCTTTTTCTGTTCCGCCTTAACCTGTTGGCACACCATGCACTTAGAAACGAATTCTGCCACGTCCTTTTTCATGCCGTTCCAGAAGAAAGTCCTTTTTATGTCTTTGTACATTTTATCTCCGCCTGGGTGTATCGTCATCTTGGAGTGATGTGCTTCCTCGAGAACCTTCTTTACTAAATCTTTTGTCTGTGGGACGCATAGTCTTCCGTCTCGCCTTAGCAAACCCTTATCGTCGATGGAGTATCTGTTGAGGTGACTTGAAGTCTCACCCCTAATTAGCCTATCAATTGTTTCCACAAGCTGAGGGTCTTCGCGTTGTGCTGTCCCTACTGAATCCACTAAAGTTGGGCGCACTTCGAGAGATGCTAGCAAGCCTGGTGCGAAATCGGAGGAAGGCCTAAAGTCGAAGCTGGCTATAAACTCTAGGCTTTGTCTTTCAACAAACAACGGGCTTAGGGTCAATTTCTTTCGGCTCAACGCGTCTGCCACTACGTTGCCTTTGCCCGGAGTGTAGGAGATTTCGAAATCGTACGAGGCAAGAAACTCCATCCATCTTTGTTGCCTCAAGTTAAGATCCTTCTGCGAGAAAAGATATTTCAACGATTTATGGTCAGTGTAAAGTTCGAACTTCTCACCTAGGAGATAGTGTCGCCAAGACTTGAGTGCAAAGACGATGGCGGCTAACTCAAGATCGTGGGTTGGGTAGTTCTTTTCGTGCACTTTCAACTGCCTCCCGCCATAAGCTACTACCCTTCCTTCTTGCATTAAGACGGCGCCTAGCCCTGTCCCACATGCATCCGTATAAACAGTGAACATCTTGCTCCCATCTGGCAGCGTCAAAACTGGGGCTGTTGTGAGAGCCCTTTTCAGTCGTTGGAAGGCAAACTCGCAATCCAAGTCCCAATTGAACACTAGATTCTTCTTGGTCAATTTCGTGAGCGGAACTGAGATTTTCGCAAAATCCCTTATAAACTTTCGATAGAAACCTGCTAGTCCTAGAAAGCTTCGGACCTCAGTTGCATTCCTTGGTGTCTTCCAATCCTGTACCGCCACTACCTTAGCAGGGTCCACTGCTAACCCTTGTTTGGATACTATGTGCCCAAGGAACCTCACCTCTTCCCTCCAAAAGTGGCATTTGGAGAATTTGGCTTTTAGTTGATGGACTCGCAAAGTTTCCATGATTGCCCTTAAGTGCTGAGCATGTTCCTCTTCACTTTTTGAGAAGATAAGGATATCATCTACGAAGACCACTACGAATTTGTTGAGGAAATCTCTAAATACCCTACTCATCAGGTCCACGAAGTAAGCAGGTGCATTTGTCAAGCCGAAAGGCATGACAAGCCATTCAAAGAAGCCGTCTGGGGTTCTGAACGCCGTTTTATCGATGCTATCCTTAGCCACCCTTAGCTGATGAAAACCGGTTGCTAAATCGAGTTGGGAGAAAATAGACGCTCCTACAAGCTGGTCAAATAAATCGTCAATTCTAGGGAGCGGGTGCCTATTCTTTTTCGTTAGCTTGTTGAGCTCCCTATAGTCAACACATAGACGGAGTGAACCATCCGCCTTTGTAGCGAACACCACTGGAGCGCCCCCATTCTGAAATGCTTCTCCTAATGAACCCTTTTTCTAGAAGCTCTTTAATCTGTTTACTGAGCTCTTTCCTTTCTCGTGGAGCCATGTGTCTAACGGGCAACGCAACGGGCTTTGCATTATCTACAAGATATATGCGGAAGTCTATTTCCCGCTTCGGAGGCAAGCCCTTCACCTCTTCGAAGACATCCGGATATTCCCGGACCACTCTAACTGATTGCAAATTTTCAACAGAGGCATCTAGCGATTCAAGATAACTAAGCATAACCGCATACGAGGGATTACAAGAAATTTCCAAAGTATTACCGAGCTGGGTTAGGAGCCTAACAACCCTTTTCTCACAATCAAGGATGGCCCCATTACTGGATAGCCAATCCATACCCAAAATCAAACCATACCCCGAAAAGCCCAAAACAAAAGCACTACATTGAAATTCTACACTTAGAATAGAAATTTTCAATCCCAAACAGATCATAGACAAATGAGTTGGGCCCCCAATTGGGTTTGAAACAATTAAGGGGTCCTCTACCATACTAGTTTTTAGGTGCAGAGATTCTACTAAAGCAGACGAGATAAAGGAGTGTGATGCGCCAGAATCAAATAAAGTGCGAACGAGGTGATCATAAAGATAAACTACACTTTCTACAGAAGTATTTATACCTCGCTGTTGCAGAGGTGGCGCTTCCAGCACATGAACCTGTGCCCCTGGGGTGGATCCAGCCCTCTGCCCCTGTCCTCGTTTCTTTGGGCAGTCCTTAGCCCTGTGGCCTGTCTCACCGCAAGAAAAACACCCACCATTCTCCTTGGCCTTCTTTTTCCGGCAGTCCTTTACTAAGTGCCCCACTTTGCCACAGAAATTACACTTCCTCTTCTCTTTGTTGCCTTTCCCGCCTTTCTTAAAGTCTGTCTTTTTAGGCTGCAAACCCTCTTTCTTCCCTTGAGAGCTTTCTGCCTTTGTCTCCCTCTTGCCCTTATCCTCTTCATTCAGCAATGCCATTTGCACCAATCTTTCATACGTGGCTCCCATGGGTATATGGGTCATGGCCAAACTGTGTAATGGCTCATTCAACCCTTTGACGAAACGGAGAGCCTTCTTGTGCGGGGTGTTGACTAGGTCAAGCCCAAACCTAGCCAGCTCATCGAACTGATTCACATACTCTCTGACTGTCTTGTCCCCTTGCTTAAGAAATAAGAATTTTTCCAACTGCAAACTTCTTTCCGCATCTGAGAGAAATTTAGTCTCAAACCTTGCCCTAAAGTCCTCCCATGTCTCCACTGGTCTTTCAGCATTAGTGACTTCCCACCAGTAGGAAGCCTCGCCCTTCAATAGCCACACTGCCAATTGTACTTTTTGTCTATCCTCTACCTCAAAGATGATGAATAGGTCCTCAGTTTCTTTCAGCCAATTTCTAGCTGCCACGAAGGATTCAGTTTCATGGAAATCCTTTCCTCCCATAGCTTTAAAATCTTTACATATCTTAGCAAACGTGTTTCCCCGTGGAGGAGGTGGAGGAAAAGGTGCCGCTGCAGTTGGATGATTTCCTGCAGCTGGGGGAGGAGGAACGGTAGGACCTGGCTGAGTGGCCCTTGCTTCTAAGAACCGTCTAAACCAACCAGGTATTGGCACCCCTTCTGGCAAGTTAAGTTCTCCGGACATGCTGAAACAAAAAGGATAGATTCAAAACGAAGGATAAGAGATAGTACCTATGGCTTTGGGGAGTGGATTTTGCCTTTTTAAAATAAAATAATATTTTTCTTCTAAAATTGCTTCTTTAAATTTTCTTTTTGAAAATAAATTTTCAAAACTTTTCATCTTATCTGGTAAACCTATACTCTGATACCAAGTGAAACACCCCACCTCCGTTAGGGTCACTCTCAAAGGGAATGCCCTAATTTTGGTGGAGGTTTATAAGTATAAGTCACAGATATACAAGACAGATATAAGAACACATATTTGTAAACAGTGGAAAATCAACAACTTTTATTTCATAAAAGCAAATACGTGCTACAACAACATCACCATAATTGTCTTACATCTTTTCCAAAAACATAACATAACACTTTCATAATCTGTCTTGATTACATTATTTAAAGAAGCATAAAGAAAACATAGATAAACTGCAAAAGCCCCATAGTGGTTGTCCAAAGCCATAGTTCAAAACGAAAAGATCCAAGCAATACATTTCTCCTCTTCAAGCTGGGTGTTAAGGCCGGTCAAGCTGCAGTGTTCCCTCCCTGTGGACCTGGGGGGGAAACGGAAGAAAAGAAGACGAAAGAAAAGTAGAGTCAGACATAAAGCCTGAGTAAGTCTAGGACTATTCTGTCTATGAATAAAGAACTGGGTATGATAAGTATAAACAAGAAGTGGGAAAGCACTATAAACTTGGTTAAGTTATCTGGGGTCGAATATGCTATCGTACCCCATGTTAATCTCTGAACCCATATAAACTAGTTCCCAACTGGCACCCCAAAATCAGGGTGAAGTGATCCATTCTATGATGATCGGCTCCTACTCGCATAGTTACATGTGTCTTACGGCCCCCGATGTTGTAGTTACCTATGCTGGTCCCACCATGGGGTGTATCAAGTCCCATGGTGGCGGCCCGACACAATCCTAGAATGCACAGGTATGCTACTGGTGTCCAGTGCCTTATTTTTCTGCGCCGGAGTGTGTGCACGCCCGCACCCCGTTAGAACCTACACTGCTACACCACCGCCGTCGATTTGACCTCTTACAATCAGCCCAGTAATCGTGCCCCACCCTGCCTAGTTTCAGGGTATCATGATACACCTTCTAGGGTTACTGCTGAAAAGGGTCCCTCGTTACTAGGTTTTCTATCTCTAGCCAACATGCTAAGTTGGTTAAGTGTTTTCTAACCTAACCCCCACCAGTCCGTTTAGTTTAGCATGTTCCATTTTGATTAAGTCTTTAGTTCACTTAATCCTAACAATCCTGACTCAGCCTTAATTGTCTTATTAAAGCCTTGACCTCTCACATTAGACAGGTATTGTTGTGGCTGCCTGTTGCCGGTTGGTTCCGGGCAGTCTTACGCCACAACTCAGTCTAACCTCGGGTCCTTATTGGGCTCCATGTTTAACCTCCCACATTGGATAGGTATTGTTGTGACTACTGGACAGCCGGGCGGTTCCGGGCAGGTTTACATCACAACTCAATCCAACCTCGGGTTAAACACATCGTATGTTCTACATTTACATATTTTGTCTTTCTTCTTTATTTTCTTATATGTAAATATTTGCGGCCCATTATTAAGTTAATGGTGTAAAGGTTACACCAATCATGGGCCCAACCCATACTTGAATTTGGGCCCTTCTACTTTATATTTTCATTTATTAATAAATTTAACCCAACGTTATTTTCCCCCGTTTAACACGTCTGTTTATTATATATATGTTGGGCTTAGCCTTTTTAAGCCCAACTTAGCCATGAGAAAAAGGGGAGGCTTAAAGCGTGATTACATACACAAAAAGGAGAATGTGAACGCATGAACTTGCAACATGACGTTGGAACTACAAAATAGAAACGGGTGTACTTGCATAGTGGTAACATATACTTTGGTCATAAAGCATAAGTGACATGAATCAAACCATGTAAACTTGTAGTTAAGTTAAGAATATCACTATTGACACATAGGCTTAACTACAACATAAACCTATATTTTTATTTAGGCATAATGTCAAACATAAGCAAATCATGTTCATAAGATTACTACATGTTTACAAAGGTGCTTACTTTTGTTACTAACACAAAAGTATATTTCAACTTAATCATGATTTTAAATCTATTCTCATAACCATGGCATAAATATTTCTAACATGAAATCATGATTTTTACTTTAGTCATGCAAACTTGCAAATGGGATTTTGAATCTAACCTAGCTATGTACCACATATGTCATCATATAATTCTTGTTAACAATATAGACCTAACATGGATTTCAATTATGCAAAATATCAATCATAGCCTAGTCATATTCATAAGTTTGCAAATAGGTTTTCTAGTACAAAAGCATGGCTTAATACATAGATCATGGTGCCAAAATTTCAACATAGTTTCATATGAACTATAATAACCCAAATTTGTTCCAATTACGCACAAAATGATTTTTGTACAAAAATATACATTATGATGGCATAGTAGCAAAACCTCAAACTTGCATGAATTCAATTAAACAACTATATACATGTAGCTTCAACATGAATTACATATTTTGAGAATATCCAAACGTATACTTGCATAAAACTACCGCAAACATGTAGTTTTTATAATGAATAACATACTTTGTGAATATCCAATCGCTATACAATATTCCAAATCGATAAGAATCATAGTAACGCACAAATATGAATTATTTATCACCACAATCAAGTATACGAACCAACACAGTTATTTGTTCATACCAAAATAATACTCTACTTACAATTGTGTGGCGAATTCTCCAATTTAGGAATTTGGAGATGCGATTCCTTGTTGATTTGATTTGATTAAGTTGCTTTATGCTTTAGAATTTGCCTCCTAATCCTCTCTCCAATTGGTGGCTACTCTTAGTCGTTCCTCGGCAACATGATGGCCTTGTTCTTATTTTTGAATGAATAGATTAGGTTGAGTCTAGGGTCATTTTTATAGGGGTTATGAACTGATTAGGACCATTGATGTTGCTTGGATTGATCGTAGCCATTCATTCGAAAGAGAGACCAATTAGAGCCTGCCACCTAGCCCTAATGACAAAGCAGACTACTGAAAATCGACCAACATAGAATAGGCCAGCCAGGTTGGGCTGGGTTCGACCTGGCTCTGGACCAGGTCGACAGCCCTGTCGACAGCCCTGTCGACCTGGCTAGACCAGGTCGACAGCCCAGTCGACCTGGGTGCATTAGGCGGGAGTTTTCCCGCCCTGGCCAATTGGGCCCGATTTTGGAATTTAAACTTGTTTTTCTGAGCTGTTTTATTCTGTTCGAATTTTAAACTTAATTCAGAAACTTCCGAAGGCCATATCTTCTTCATACGGACTCCGTTTTTCGAAAACTCGGACTCTATTTCGCGTATTTTTCCGAGACGAACGCAATGGCGTATCCCGTTTACCTTAGTTCTTTGATTTGTAATTAATTATACTTTAATTTGTGAATTTCACAGTTATAGAATTCGCGGGGTGTTACAGAATGCATATTGAAAACATCATGAAATGATGGTTTAAGCAGAAAATTATGTATGCATCATATATGTGTAAGGAAAGTTGGCTATTTCAAAACTTATGCCAAAATGGATTATTTCTATAACAAATCTATCTATGCATAAGTTACAATGAATCATGTGAAATGTCATGTATGTTTAGAAATTATTAATCTAACTTGTCGCTGATATAGCGGTCAGCGACAGAGTATATTGGCTCAAAATAGTCACTTAAATCTATGCAAGACATGGTAAGATTCAAGTTTGAACAGGGTCAGTCCAGCACGATCCAAGAATTGGCCGGTCCTGTACGACCACCGGACTGGTCGGTCGCCCCAGAACTTATCTAAGATTGGTCGGTTTAAAGCAAAAACTAGAGCTCTGGTCACTCAACACTTGCCTGGGTCGGTTTGCATCAGACTTCACCTCAGGTCGGTCGAAAATCAACCAAAGCCCTAGTCGGTTCTAAGCTGGTCGGTTTTAGTGGCAATACACATAAAAATCGACCTGAGTCGGTTGTACTTTAAAAGCAAACATGGTCACTGCTACAAATATGTGATACAGACAGTATAAAGGGATGATTTTGGAAGGAAAATCAGATGTGCATCACAAGACATTACCATAACTTCATCAAATCAAACATTTATACAGACATGTTTTTAGTTTGATTACAAAACTAAGATGTTATGGAAGGTTTCATGTTGGTTTCATCATATACAACCCCAAAACAATCCAAACCGACTTCTGCATTGTTTCAAGCTATTCTAAAAATCAAAGAATATCCAATCCAAGAATTTAAGTACATGAAAAGAGTTACATCAATCCAATATCCATTCAGTTCAACCCCAAACAACATCACAAACCGCAATTTCCCATCAATCCCAATCCGGTTGCATTTTAACCCAAAGAATCCGATCGAATTTAAAGTCAACATCGATCATTCCCAAATTAACATCAAAACAGAGACATATACCTGCAATTAGATCAACTAGTTGGAGGAGTTTGGATCGGACTTCCAGGCTTCAGCGAGATGCGAACTCAAGTGACTGGGATTCAAGTCTTTGTCAAAGATTCGAGATAAGCAGCCGTGAATGAATCGGATTCCTGGATTGAATCAGTAGAGCGAAATGAGATTGGAGAGTTTTCTTCAAGAGGACGCCACCATTAAAATGAATTAGTCATGATTGAGAGAAATAAGGAATATCAAAGGGTTAAAGTGAAGTTATATAGCCAGACCGACCAGCCCATCCCATTATTGATTGGACCGAATTAACCTGAAGAGAAAAAACTGACCCATGCGAATTAAGTTTAAAACCGAGCCCTAGTTAAATTTGATCAATAAAATCCATTAGCATATCGTATAATATTTCGAAGTCCATAATTTTTCATACAAAATATTATGGAACTCCGAGGGGCAAAATGTTATCGACTAAAATCGATATGTATAATTGATGGGTTATTGACAAATTTATATGGGTCGGTTCTGTAACACTTAAGAAGGGGTCGGTTCTGTAGCACTTAAGAAGGGGTCGGTTCTGTAACACTTAAGAAGGGGTCAGTTCTGTAATATTTAAGGAGGGGTCGGTCTCATAAAAGCTCCTAGTCGGTCGGAATCCTTTAGACCATTTTGCAAGAAGGGTCGGTCATAATGGACAATATCTCTGGTCGTCCTTTTCCTCACAAGGCTCCTGGTCGCTTTTTCTTCCAAGAAAAGTGATCAGTTCCTTTCTTGCTATCACCCTCGTTGGGTCCGCCATTCATGGAGTCCTGATCGTTCTGCTCTGGATCAAAGCCTTCGGGTTGCTCCAACCTATCATAGCCGGTCGATCTCACCTCCATGCTAGCCTGGTCGCCCCAACCTGCTTCGAAGCCTCAGGGTCGGTCCGCCCTACGTCAAAGACCCCTGGTCGGTCTGCTCCGCAACAAAGCTTCCAGGTTGTTAAAATAGGTTTTGGATCGATCAAAGCTGATCTGGTTGGTAAAAAGCATGACAGCTGGTAACAGAAAGCAGTGGCATTTCCGTAAATACTCAAAATACCGACCCATGACCTGAAAGTCATATTTCAGCCATTTCGTCACCTATAAATAGGGGATCACTTCCATCATTTTGGGGGGGGGGGACTTTTCTGGAAGGGGGACGAAGTGCTGTCGGATCATTCCCTCATTCCTTCCCAATCATATAAACACAATTCCTTAGTGAATTCGTAAAAGATCAATGAAGTATGTAACCATGGCTTCTATGAATGGTGTGTGAAAGAGCATAAGATCGAAGATTCATTGTAAAAGCTTGATAATAAAGAGATCTCCTCGCCGTCCGAGACATTTTCTCCACCATATTCTGTAATTTGAAGTGAAGAATGTGTGTGAGGGAGAGCTTGGTTGAATGTATGAGTGATTATACCTTGTAAACAGCTTGTGGATAATAAAATTCTCTCTTCAGAGTGGACGTAGACCCCAATAAGGGTCGAACCACTATAAATTCTTGTCTTCTTTTTATATTTGGATGTTTTCAGATCTTAGATATGGTTTCACACAATTGTAAAGGTATTCTTATACCTTGCCTCTGAAAAGGTGACGTGCTTTCTAAGCATCTCGCCTCCGATTAGGTGACGTGTCAAGCAATACTTCGGTTGTTTTGTCAAATTTTTGGTTTAACAGATATCTTTGCGAAGTCCTTAATGAACTTCTTATAATAGCCTGCTAATCCAAGAAAACTCCTCACCTCCATTGCATTCTCTGGAATCTGCCAATCTTGAACTGTAACTACCTTCGTGGGATCTGCTGTTATCCCATCTTTAGATACCACATGCCCTAGAAATCTCACTTCCTTTCTCCAAAAATAACATTTAGAGAATTTCACTTTCAGCTAGTGCGAACGGAGAGTTTTCAAAACCTCCCTTAAATGTAGGGCACGCTCTTCCTCGTTCGTCGAGAAAATCAAGATGTCATCAACAAAGACCACAACGAACTTATTCAGGAACTCCCGAAACCCCCTACTCATCTGATCAACAAAATCGGCGGGTGCATTCATCAAACCAAAAGTCATGACGAGCCACTCGAAGAAACCATCTAGAGTTTCTAAAAGCGGTCTTGTCTATACTATACTCGGCTACCCTCAGCTGATGAAATCCCGTCGCCAAGTCTAACTGAGAGAAAACAGATGCACCAACAAGCTGGTCAAATAGATCATCTATCCTCATAAGTGGGTGCCTATTTTCCATAATGAGTTTCCACACATAAGTGAAGTGAACCATCCACCTTAATGATGAATACAACTGGAGCATCCTATTCAGATATGCTTTGCCTAATAAACCCTTTCTCAAGTAGCTCCCCAATTGCTTGCTGAGCTCCCTCCTTTCTCTTGGATCCATATGGTGCACAGGTAATGCAACTGGCTTTGCATTGTCCACCAATATACACAGAAATCAATCTCGTGCCTCGGAGGTAAGCCCTAAACCTCCTCAAAAACACCAGGATACTCATAGAAAACTGGTACAAATCGTAGATCATCAATAGATGCATCAAGCGATTCTAGGAAACCAAGCATGACAAACCCTTTAGGGTGACAAGAAATCTCGAGGGTCCTCCCATGGCAAGTCAAAAGTCTAACGACCCTCCTCTCATAATACAGAATGGCACCATATATGGCTAGACAATCCATCCCAACAATCAATCCATAGCCCATGAAACCAAGCACATATGCATTGCACTTAAACACAATGCCTAACACGGATATTCTCAAACCCCGACAAATCATATTCAGATGAGCCGTACCCCAATGAGGTTTGAGACAATAACGGGATCTACAACCATAATAGTACTAAGGTGCAGATACTCAACCACAGAATTAGATATAAAAGAGTGTGAAGCGCCAGAATCAAAAAGATTTCTAACAGGATGATTGGAAAGAAAAATCAAACCTTCAACGAAAATTTTCCTACCTCTGTATGGTACACTGGCCACGAGAGCATGCACCTGCCCTCCAGAAGATCCTGCCCCTTGGCCTTGGCCTTGCTTCTTCGGGCACTCCCTAGAATAGTGTCCAACCTCTCCACCATGGAAACAAGCATTCTTATTTCTTTTGCAGTCTTTGACCAAATGACCCTCGCGCCCGCAATTATGACATTTCCTCTTATCTCTAGCTTTGTCGTTCTTTCCGCCCTTCTTTTGATGTTGTTCTTTCTTAGGCCACACTTTCTTGTTTTGTGTTTCATCAACCTTAGCATCTTTCTTTCCACCCTTATCTTCTTCGTGCATTAATGCCATATCAACGAGTTTCTCAAAAGTTGAGAATAGATAACCCATGAAGGGGTTTATTCAATACTCTAGTAAACCTCAAAGCTTTGTTGTGTGGGGTGTTTACTAGCTTCAAACCAAACCTTGCTAATTGATTGAACTTATTAGCACACTCCCTCACATACATGCCTCCTTGCTTAAGCGCCAAAAACCTTTCCATATGCATACTTTGCTTGACATGAGAAAGAAACTTCATCTCGAATATCTGTCGGAAATCATCCTGAGTCTCAACTGGATGTCCCGCATGCATCACTTCCCACCAAAATTAGGCACCGACTTTCAGCTGCCAAACGGCCAACTGAATCTTCCTATGGTCATCAACTTCAAAAATCCCAAACAAATCCTCCGTCTGTTTAAGCCGGTTCCTTGCCTCTATGAAAGTCTCAGTTCCTCAGAATGGCTTCCTGCCCATAGCACAGAAATATTTGCATATCTTAGCGAAATTATCAACATGCGGAGGAGAAGGAGGAACAACGGCTGCAGCTGCGGGAGGAACGTCTGCTTGGCCCACGGCAGGTGTCGTAGCCTCCAGATACCTATGAAACCAAGTCGGTATCTGAATGCCATCAGGAATATTAGGTTCCCCAGACATGCTGAAAAGAAAAGGAAAAATGGATTCAAACAGAGAATCGAAAGATATTTCATGTGGCTTTGGGAAATATGCTTTCCAAAACAGACTTTTCTTTTGAAAATGCTTTCTTTTAAAACCTTTTTTGAAAACAATTTTCAAAATCTTTTATCCGACCTGGTAACCATCAGCTCTGATAACAAATGTGACACCCCACGTCCATTAATGTCACTCTTTTTTAGAATGCATTAAGTTTCGTGAAGCGTTATAGATAAACAAAAAAAGAAACATTACAAAACAGATATAAAATAACTGTGGAATTAACACTTTATTAAATAGAAAAGCTTCATGGTCCAAACCCAATTACATAACAAGTCTGAAATATTGACAACTCATTACTTCAACATTAAACCTCTGTCTTGTACTAAAATCATCATCAGAGTACAATAATTCATGAAAAGAGAATAAATCCCCAAAATATAGCCACAGTAGAGAAGATAGGAAGTTAAGCAGTACATCTAAGCATCTCCAAATAGAATGAAAGAAGAATCATGATCAAGCTTGAGTATTTCCACCCTGAGAACCTTGGGGGAAATGGAAGAGAGAGACAAGGAAACAAAATGGGTCAGACATAAAGTCTGGCGAGTCCAGTTACTTTTAGCATATAAATAAGTAAAAGCATCATGATAGGCATATAAACTAAATGAAAGAAATAAATATATACAAGGCAGGTATGGTAGGATAAGCAGGATAGGCAGAATAGGATATATTGTGCTTCTTGAGTATTTTTCTCTGCACCAATACTAGTATAATGAGAACAAGATGATCCCCACAAGAACTAAATGGTAGACTTAGGTGTACTTCTAGTAACAGGTTTTACCCCAATAAGAATAACAGGTAGCCCCACAGGAACAATATGTGTTACACCCAACAAGAATAATAGGCTCCCCAACAAGCAAGACTAGATGTAACATAATTTATACCCCAATCAATCGGCTCCATAATCCATAAATACCTGTGCTAGCCCCACATTAGGATGTATCACTCCCTAAAGTGGCAACCCCGTTATTTCCAAGATGCACAGCTATGATGTCACAACATCTTATTTTCCCAAGCAAGCGGACCCATGCATGCACATGACCTCAATGGAACGCGCCGTCAACAATCTTCACCCAAATGACCTCTTATAATCAGCTCTGTAAGCGTGCCCCGACCCCGACCTAGTTCGGAATACTCGTTTGATACCTAGATGGGTTACTAACTGAAACAAATCCCACATAACAGATGATACAAGCTTTCCTCCTAGGCTTGCATCCCCACTACTAGGATTTTAACAGGTTATGCTTAACAGTTTAACAAAGTTGCATAACCCACACATGTAAAACATGTTAAGCTTGTCGGGTGTGTATATATACACACACACACATAAACATACATAATCCGCCCCATATATTTAACAAGTTTACTTAACCCCTAATCAATTTAGTAGGTTCAGGTAACCCCCTCCCCCATAGATTTAAATACACTACAGATTAACAAGTCATCCATTTATGGTTGTTAATGAACTAGACCTATCACAATTAGCCTACTACTTGTGGATGATGGTTATGTTGGGCAGTTTCGGGCAAACTTCTACCACGTTGGACTTAACCTCGTGTCTTAGCACCATTACTTGTACATTTATGCATTAGAACCCTCACATTAGATTAACCACTTGTGGTTGATGGATTTGCCGGGCAGTTCCAGGCAGACTTCTACCACAAGTGTAATATAACCTTGTGTCTAAGTGCGGTTATAGTTTCTAATTACTTTAGTTTTTAGGCATATTCATTCTTAGCCAATTGTTCATGTTCGTTATAAGTTATGCCCCCAAAAATCTCAATACAAGTTATTCCCCAAAATTCCCAATACAAGTTATGCCCAAAATTCCCTGTATAAGTTACAATACATTTTATGCCCCAATATTCTCAATACAAGTTATGCCCCAATTTTTTATGATTCCCATCGTTCCCAGTTTCGCATGTTTGCATATTTCAGTAGTATGCCTAGGCTTGAAGGTAGCTTGGCTATAAAAATAAAAAGGGAAGAAGAAAGGGAAGAGAACAAGAATAAGGATAACTATTAAACAGGCATATAATGATAAAATTTACCAAGATAGGCATAAAATGACAGAACTGGGCATATGAGAATTATAGATCTGGTGTACAAGTAATGGTAGATCTGATATGATTCAAAATATTAATAGGCATAGGCTTAGTTCCAATTCATAAACATGTCAAGATAACTTTTAAATGTTTATATCTAAAAATAATATAAACTCACTGTGATTGGATCTAAAGAACAGAGAATTAATCATAGATGACGTAGTAAGATCTCTAAATTCGTATAACTTGTTATTAAAGTAGAATCTGCTATTTTACTCTGAGTTGGGGCAAGACTTCATTGTCACCATTGATTTAGGTGAATAAAACAATGGGATTAAGGTCCTTTTTATAGCCTAGGGTCAATGAATCTAGTTAAGAAATGAGTCCACATTCGGAAATTGTATTCTTCCCAGATCTCGGAGGAGTCGACATGGGGGTCGACATGGGTGCCGACAACCCCGTGTTGGTGTCGACCGATGGGTCGACACCCTTAGGGTGGGGTCGACCCTTAACGGGCCGAACTCCTGCTCTCCCCGCGTTTCTGATTTTGAATTATTTTGAATTTTTTTGTATATATATAATTCTCTTGTGCGTATACAAACTTCTAGGCTCAATAACTTCTTCATACTATATCCGTTTTACGCAAACTTAGAGTCTATCTTAAGCAGAATTCCGAGACAAACATAATGGAGCAGTCCATTTTACTTAATTCCTAATATTTAATTAAGTATTTTCTAGTTTATCATTTTAGAGGCTTTTTAAAATTATGGGGTGTTACACCTACACTGCACCGTCTTCTAAAATACAAATTGCCATCCAGGTACGTTGTAAATGGTATTTACCTTCTTACTTCCCAGCTAGGTAAAAACTCATCAATCTAATTCTAGCCATCCTAAAACACATGTACGTGCCAGCAACCCTGCCCAATATCCTATATGAAAGGGAAATTCATGCCTAGCTATTTTCTAAAGCCATCTACCCTTATGTTAGTGTGTACAAGATGAAGGAACTTTGATCTTATCCCCCTCGTCTTCTCTATATGTAGATGCTCATGTCCATCTTTTACGACATGCAAGCAATAGAGATTCCATTTACAAAATAAAACCGTAAACAATACAATTCAATCCAAGAAATTTTTTGAAGCTCCCCAACCTTTTTTATTTAGCAAGTATGTTCAACATAAGAAGTGAAGTGGGTGGCGAACTAGACATGGTGGATGAGTTTGGCTCGACTTGGTGGACCACGATGACCTGTCAAGGCAGTTGAATGGTGACGTTTTGTCCTTGTTTTCTGGTGTGAATGGATTTATTCGAGTGAGCAGAGTTTCTGACAAGGGGTCATGCTTTGATGGAGGAGAAGTACAACGAGGTCAGAATCGACTCCAGTGATTAGAGGTGGCGTAGCTTGGGGTTGGTATGGGCTTTACCTAATCTGACGTAGTTTTTGGTCCGAGAAGTATCGAAGTTGGTGGCACTAGAGATGCAAGAGGAGATTGGAGGAGGGAAGACTGGCGATGACGTTGCACTAATGATCGGCGGTATTCCGATAGAGAAGGGCGGGGGTGTGATAGCGTTCGATGGTGAAGAGTTGTTTTCGAGTTATACTGGAGCAGCTAGAAGGTAATTAGCAAGTGCCTAATCAATAAATAAACGGGCTGATCAAACTAACCATATAATTAGCGTTATATAATAAAAAGAAATGGTCAGATCCTATATCTATGCCTAACTGTTATAATAATATGCCTAATAAGTAATTAATTTGCCTAATCGAGTTTTATCAGCTTAATAAAGTTTTTATTTAAAGTAAAGAATTGGGCTAGCATAATTATGAAGATAACAAATAGTGTGTGTGTATGTGTATATATAAGATTTATTAGTCGGCCTAACCCAGTTTTTACCAAAGTAAAGAATTCTAGGCTGATGCTTTCATTTTAAACCAATGAATCAAGGAGCTTGGCCCTACTTAATTCCTAAACAAAGGAAATAGCTGGTATGTTATATCCTTAGAAGTAACCGATTTAAACTAAACTAATTAAAGAATTTATTATTTAATTAAACCGTGAATGACTTAAAAGTTAATAACTTATTCATATCTTTACAGAATGGAACATTGGTATTGTTTCGAATAATGCAGAAGAAGTAATGTGACCCCAGGTTTCAAATTTGTCGGCTTGTTATAGATTAGTAAAGCAATTAGTTATTAAAAAGGTGATTAAGAACTTATTTATAAATTAATTAAATCATTAACTTAAAATGTACATAGCTTTTGTGGAATGGAACGAAACTAGTTGCAATGGAATCCCAGGAAAGAAATCTACATTCTGGAACTATTCTGGACAGATTAGGAAGACAAATTAAATGACTATTTAATTTAACTGAAAATGAGTCGGTTCAACGATAAATAAAAGCAATGTGAGTATAACTCACTCAGTTTTGTCCCACTTATATTTTTATATAGGTCGGCTTTAATATTTGTGTGTTATGGTTGCTTATTGTTTAACAATTACTGAATGATATTTTTATATATATTAATTGAACAATTTAAATTAAACATTCGTTTAATTTAATTAAAACAAAGTCATTATTCTAACGATTGGAACCAATTAAGGTAACTTACCTTATTGGTCATGTTTATAATATAAACGGGTTTAATTTAATTGTTTGAATTGTTTTGTTAAATAAATTGGTTGATGTTAAATAGTTGTTAATAACCGTTATAAAATTATTAGTTTAAATTTGATAATTCTTATTGAATTATTTTATTTGAGGTAACCTATTTGGATGTAGGGAAAATAGGATAGAGGGATCCAACTGGATTTCTCACCAGTAGTAAAAAATTTATATATCCTAATATATTTTGAAACAATTAATATGTAATGCAGGGAATGACAGGATGGAGGAATCAAATAGGATTCATCACTGATATTGATAATGTTTATCAATATAATTTTTTTTTCATTTGGATGTGAAATTGGTTTATATTTCATGGTTCGGTACTTGAGCAGACACTGACCTCTTTAGTGTCGTTGATAAAAGAAAAGATTTTGAAATCGATTTCAAATGTTTCTAAAATTATTTTTATATAAGGATTTGAAATATTATTTTTATTTTAAAAATAATGACATCGAAGTTTTATTTACGTTTTTATAACTATTTAAATTATATTAAATTAATGGAATTTCCAAGATATAAATAAATAAATGTTTAAGCGTTATGGAAATGTTAAAAGGGCTTTCGAAATGGAATCTGTGATATTTGTTTATAGGGGTTAATTAAATCTATTTTAGTTAATCTTGTGAAATTATATTTAAAATAAAATTGGAAATGATTTATGAGATTATAATAATATAATCACTACAAAAATGGCAAAGAGAATATGAGATGGTTTTTAAGAAATTAGAACTCGTTGTATGTTGGTTGGGTAGAGTAAGTTTTGAGGTGTCAATATGATGTTGGTTTCGACCTTCGGGGTTGATACTGAGAGATTTATTTGCTTACCAATTTACAATGGGAGGCTAATGAAGTAGAAGTGATGATAATTGGATATTCTTAAATTAAATAAGAAACAGGAGATGTTTTTCGAATGTAGTAAGAATTTGAAGTTTTAATATTCAATAAATGATTGGTTAATTAAAGAGACTAAATGATGCCAGGTATTGAATCAGTGAATTCAATTTCTTTTTATGGATGAACGGTTGTTATTTGATAGTTAAATAACCGACTATCAAATATGCCTATATGATTGCTGATACGGAAATATCGGATCCAATTTATATTCGAACACCATTCTGAACTAAAAAATACATAGAAGATGCTGATTGAAGATAAAGTAATTGAAGATCGTGGATTTTCATAAGCGGAAGGATTAACTGTTGAATTTCTCTGACTTGCAAGCAGGGTTATTTTGACTATAATTCAGTAGTGATTAAGATCTTTGGATTGCAAGGACTACTCGCTACTGATCTACAGGGTGATTCCTAGGATGTGGTAGGAGGTGCCTTCAGTTTTTCCAGTCCTAGGACAACAGGTATGGATGGGTGCCTGATCGAGTATTTCCAAAGGATCACATACATTGATTTTTACAAACATACTTCTGTTGGTGGCAGAGGAATTCATTCTTACTACTTAGACACGCAGAGTATTTTTGTAGACATCAATTAGTGATTTGACGGATCTGATGATGTGACATTCAAAGTGAAGGGTGGCCAGATGTTCCAAAAGATTAAAACCTCAAGTCTCATCAACCGAGAAATGACAAAAATCGGGCAGACAACATGGCTAAGTGGGTCGCTCCTAATTAGGGTGTATTGTCACCATCTAGAGAAGTTCCTATTTGTTCTTCTTTCGCTTCTGTATCTCCCGGGAACAGTTACATTGCTAGCAACCATAAGGTGGCAATATATTTGGAACATTCAAGTGAAATGAATGGTCGATCATGTGTGGCTGAGTTCCAATATGTTCTTATTGAGCTCCATTGTATTTCCTCTAGAGTACACTGACCGAAAGGTGCTTCCATACCTTGTCATAGTAGGAATCCATTATCCAATAAAAGCCCGTAGTTTTGATTGTATACTATGTATGTAGAGAGTGATATGCAAGCGTTCTACTAGACTAATATTTATTTGATTTAGACACTATTATAATATCAGAAGAAATACGATTTTAAAAATGTTTTGGGTTATCGTAAGGTAAAAAACCGTTCGTATTTATGTGTGGATTGGTCTAATGATTACACTTTTCTTTTGAAAAGATTTGAACTTTAAAATTAAGGTGGATGATCCCCCTTAGCTTAATGAGTTTACTCACGCTGGTTCACCAGACTGATCCTGGTGTTTGCAATACTCGGGTCAGACCGAGTTTTACACGTTCAGGTTCTCGGACGCTGTAAAGTCCAGAGACGAGTTGGAGGTTTTTAGATACATAATATCTAGTATTATTCTGTTGTGTATTGGATATGAGGATGCATTATTATAACTATCTATATATATTGATATACTCTGATGATTGTGAGTAATATTTCAAAGCTCTCAATTAAGATTTATTTCTATATTATATTTTGTTCCGCTGCGATGTGAGACTCTGTGTTGTGTTGGCTCTTCTTCTTATTCCTTTATTCCAACTTCCTTTCTAATCTCTCCCTCTTATTTCTTTCTATTAGCTTTCTGGCTTTTCGATACTTGAATTTGGACATGGGATGTATTAGTGTCGAGATTCGAGATTCGAGTTCCCGGGACGCTACATGTATGTCCCTTACCACTAAACGTCCCTTAGCAAGACTAAAGTCGCTTATATACTCAACCTGTATGCACATAATTCAATTGTAATGCAAACTACATAACCTACCAATACATAGATTAATAACGATAATTTGACCTCAATAAACTACATTATACATACAATAAGGCAATACAAACATGATATCTAACAAATTAACCCTAAATTAGAAAATGTAATTAAATTAGGATTTATACCTTGATTGGAGGAGAATTTGAGGGGAGGCATCCAACTATTGGATACGCTAGCGGCGGATGGTAAGGTGGTATGAGGCAAAATCTAAGAAAGGGAGAGGTTTTAGGAGAAAAAACGAGCAATCCCATAACACAAAAGAAGAAGCAGTTCTGGTAATATCTTCGTGACTTAGCAGCGACTTCCAACTGCCCCCAACGGGTATGAAACCAACGGATATCAACGGATATTTTTTATTTCATTAAAAAAAATCCAAAAAGTACCTACCATTGGAAGTCGTAGGAAACCATTGCAAAGTTGTTGTTGGCGGTCGTTGCCACCTCCGTTGGTATATACTGTACGTTTAGTAGTGAAATAATAACTGAAAATATATTATGCCTTCAATACACATAGTAGTCATAATCTAGTACAATTATTGCAACCTTCAAAATTGATGATGCAAAATGAGTGCATAGAGATTAAGAACTGGATTTGAACCAGATTCTAATTTTGTAAAGTAAAGTAACATTGGTCAAAATTTTCTTTTAGAATAAATATGAAATTTAGAGTGTTTGAAAGCAATATGAGAATGGTTTTAAAAATAGAATTGTGTATATAAATCTATGGAATGGTGAAAGACCATAAGTTGTAGGATCCAAATTAACCCTAGAGAGGGGTGAATATGGTTTATTGTAAATTAAAAATAAACTAACATAGAATAATAAAGAAACTGTAGAAAAGATAAATCATACACAAGAATTACCTAGATTCGGCAAACCCTGCCTATTGCTGCATCCCCAAGATTTCTGCTAGGTATTAAAAATAGTTTCTTGCTTACAAACCTTTGTAAACTCGCAAACCCTACTACTGCTCTAATCCTACGCTCAAAATCTTGACACTAAATCCAAAGTTGTGATTTTCCCAACCACAAAATCATGTAGTAACACGACTCAACTAGAACAAGTTTTAACAAGAAAAAACTAACAAGAGAACAAAAACCCAAAATGAATATTAAAAAGAAGAGAAAAGGTTGGCCACCCTTTGCTTGTTCATTTAAGATTCATGGCTCCTGCCTTTTCTTTTTCATTGGTGACCGAAATTTAAAAATTAGGGTTTTTGATTCTCTTCTGAATCTTAGCTTTCTTCAATTGATTGCTGGGCAATCTTCGATTGGTTATACTCTTGTTGTCTTCCCATAATCTGAAATTGCAAACTCTCTCTCTCGATCGAAAATTTGCAAGTTCATTGATTTTATTCATTTGATTACTTGAGTTGTTTTCTTCGATTGGTTGATTTTTGCATGTGATGGATGGGTGTATTTATAGGATTTTTTTCAAACCTTATCACCTTTGATTTCATGAAGACTTGCTTGTGATTTCATATTTGAATTCTAAAAATTTGGACTGATTTTCTTTGCCAAAAATCCTCTTGCGATTTTCTGGAATTTTTTTGAAATCATGAGAATATTCTTACTAAAAATCAAACCTTTGAACACGTTGATGAATTTATGCATGATTTACATTGATGAATTCATTATGACTTTCTGGAATTAATATTTGTTATGAGTTTAGTTCTTTGTATATTGGAAAATATTCTCGGTCGTGATTGATGAAAAAAAAATCTTGTCAAAAAGTGTGCCATGCTATTTTGGGAAATTTTTCTCTGGTTTCGAATTCGAAAAACAACTATTATTTAAGGAAAAAAATTCTTACTATATTCATATGAAAATCAATGCTGTATTTGAATTAATCCTTTAATACAGTGCATGCAAATTCCAACAAGTTCTTCTTTTGATTTTGTTTGATGTTTTTCACACAACACTCTCCCTTTTCACCTTACTTGAACTTGTACACTGCTCTTTGTGCATTTTGAAGTACATATTCCACTGCTTGTGTTGTGACATTTATTTGCACTCTATTGTGTTACTCCTTTGTGGCTTGTATTATTCCTTGTGGCTTGTTAGCACCATTTTTGTGTTGTGTAAATCTTTGTGCACATGAATCTGTTGCCATGACCACTCCATTCACTATCTTGTGCATGATGTTGTCTATATCCCTATATGTTTGCTTGAGCATCCCTTGTTCCATTTTCTATGCTACTCTTTTGCATGTTGCGTTTCCTTATGTACTTGTTTGCATGCTTCACATTTGTAACTCTTGTGCCATGCCACATCATCTTGTTCAGTTTTACTCTTAATGTGTTGTCATATACATGCACTCAGTCACCTGCCTTGAAATGTTGTATTTTTGTGTGTGTCTTGCATGTTAATGCTGCTGCACTTTTCGTACCATCAACTTGTGTATTCACTGAACACCTTTGCATTGTTGTTGCACTTGTGTTTGAACTGCTTTAATGATGTTTGAACTAAAATGCTCTATATCCATAGGCTTGACCCTATGTTGCATCCTTATTCATTTTTGAGACATGACGCTCTTCATGTTGGTCTGTTTGTATTTCCTGGCTTATGCAAATGAGACTGGCCTGAGATGGTTGGTTTCCATGCTTTGCTAAAATTGTTATGCATCCCTTTTTTGAATACATGATCCATACAAACATGCATATATTCATACATATATTTATATGTATGTGTTTTCGTGTTGTGGGCTTCTCGGTCAGGACTGTTGGTTGCATGTGCCATGCTGAGTTTTATTAATTTTTTATTGCCCCTGTTCACTTGAAAAATTTTCCTCTGTGCATATACATATATTTATTATTTCTAATCCAGCAAACCAGTTATGGTTGTGTTGAGGCTGGTCAAGATCAGCAGACTACGTATGTGAGTTGAGGTTGGTCTTGATCAGCAGACCACTGTAACTGAGTTGTTGATGGTTTGCGAGCACTAGAAAATCAGTCTACCTTATGGCATTTTCTAGTGAATCAATGTGAATATCACAAACAATCTAGATTCATATATATATATATATATATATATATATATATATATATATATATATATATATCAGACCAAATCTAGAAAGATAATGAGAAACACACCAAAAATTCTAAGGCAAATAAAAATTAAAATAAATTTACATTTGTCTACAGTAAATTCTATTTTGTTCCAATTTACTGTGTGTGTTTCTATGATACGTATGCAAGTGACTAGACAAGATCTGAAGCACGTGAAGACTCAATGTGTGCATGAATGCATGTGAGAGAGCGTATATGTATAACAGAGTGAAATGAGTGAATTATAGTGAGGAAACAACATATATGAATGTGATCAGTGATATGTACGAAAAAGAGTTCTGAAAGTTGTACTACCCTGTGTATATGAAGTAAAATATTTTATTGAATAATAAGTATTGTTTGAATATTTAAATTCGGTGCAATAGTATTATTATTCAATATTAATATTTATTTCTGTATGAGATGAAATACAGAATAGTACAATTACAACACATTTAGAGAATATTATATGTTTGTTATCATCAAACACAAAACCATATGGTTATGTTCAACAATCTCCCCCTTCTGATGATGAAAAACTTACATAAGATTTTGAATGCGATAAATGTGTTTGACTGTGATGTATAGAACTCTACCTATTTGTATGCTCTCCTTACAACTGAAAATACCCTTAACAAATTTGCAAGAGATTTGAGAAATATAAAAATCTATTAAACACCTAGCAAATCTAAAAAACTATAGATGTTTGCATGCTTACCAAAACCTTAACGTTTCTTCCCTTTTTGTTATCATCCGAAGATTGACAGTAATGAAAAATAGCAAAGGATTTGGACTATAATTATAAATTCAAATCAAGAGACAAAATCAAATATCGCAAACCCAAAAACAATCAAACAAAAAATCATAATACATCATTACATAGTAACACATTTCACATTTCAAAAATGAATAGATAGGTCGGTTATACATACTAGGAGAATTCTCTCTCTCTCTCTCTATATATATATATATATATATATATATATATGTGTGTGTGTGTGTGTGTGTGTGTGTGTGTACATGTATATGTATGTATGTATGTATGTATGTATGTATGTACGTATGTATATACACACTTTTTATTTTATTCTACATTTTTTCCTCTCTTTTTTTAAGAACTCACTAACCACACATAACCATAAGGACTTTTAAATGAGGTAAGTGGTAACTTAAACTATAAGCATTCTCTAACTATGCATGACCACTAGGTTTTTTAAACGAGATTTGAATATGGTAGGGATAGAAATATGGTAGGGATAGAGGTGTTTGTGAAATAAATCTCTAAATTAATCATATTCAGAAATATGTTCAACCATACCAGGATTTTTGAAAATTTTCAGCCCTCTCTCATTCTGAAAAATAATATAGTCACATTTCCATCATAAATTTTTCAAAAACTGTACTTTCTTTAATGGCGTCCAGAAAATGGTTTGAACTATTAGAAAATGAATTAGAGAACAAACATCCAAGAATATTTAAAAAAAAATGAAAAGTGATTAATCAATTTCTATAATCCCCAAATCCAACCGTTATCTAGAAAATCTATCTTTGGGACGGGGTTTTGTAATAATGACAGTAAGTTGAGATTCAGTTGGATTAAATTCAACGCAAATTTCCTACCTACAAATGTGATTCTAATGAAATGGTGTCTCACATCAATGTGTTTTTTGCGTGAATAGTGAACAGGATTATTTGATAAATCTATTGCACTTTTACTGTCAAATTTCAACGGTACTTGGTTATAGATTGGGCCAAAATCAGATAGAGTTTACATCATACCTTGAATCTATGCACAACAACTTCCTAAAGCAATATATTCGGCTTTAGTAGTGGACAATGCAACACAATTTTTTTTTTGACTCGACAATTAAACTATGGAATGTCCCTGCATGAAACAAGTTCCACTAGAGCTTTTCCTATCAGTAAGTGAACCAACATAATCTGCATCTAAAAACCCAACTGAATCAAAGTTATCACTAGAGGGTACAATAAACCAAGATTTTGTGTGTGCAACAAATATCTCAAAATTCATTTTGTGGCTTTTAAATGAGAATCTTCGAGTTAGATTGAAAACGAGCATACAAACAGACAGAAAACTTAATATCAGGTCTAGAAGCGGAGAGATAGAGAAGTGGACCAATTATCCTGCGATATTTTTTATGATCAGCAGCAAGTCCTTTTTCATCTTTATCAAGCTTGGTTGACTGGCTCATTGGCATTCTCAGTGGCTTTGCATTTTCAACTCCAAATCTTTTCAACAATTCCATCACATACTTGGTTTGAGAAATGAAAATCCGTTTGCTGCTTTATTTGATTTGAAATCCAAGGAAATATTTCAATTCACCTACCAAGCTCATTTCAAACTTTTAATGCCTGACTTTTTCAAATTTCTCACACAAATCTTCATTAGTAGCACTATAAATGATATCATCAACTAAATCTGAACAATCAAAAAATCGTCTCCATCATGTAATAGAAACAAAGTCGTGCCAGCACTCCGATTTTTAAATCCATTTTCCAAAAGAAATGTATAACGACGGTCATACCGACCTCTAGGAGCTTGCTTAAGACCATATAAGACTGTTTTTAGTTTATACACACGATTTGGAACTAGGAGGTTTTTCAACAAAAACTTCTTCTTTTAGCTCTCCATTTAGAAAGGCACTTTTTACATTCATTTGCTTAAGTTTGAAACCCTTAAAACATGCAAAACTTAGCAAAATTTTAATTACTTTTAACCTAGCAAATGCAGCAAATGTTTCATCAAAATCAATGCCTTTTATTTGATTATTTCATTTTACGTCCAACCTAGCTTTGTTTCTAATTACATTTCCAAATTCATCAAGTTTATTTTTAAACACCCATTTTGTTCCAACAATTAGATAGTCATTTGGCCTAGGAACTAATTCTGAGACCTTATTCCTCTCAAATTGGTTAATTCCATGTTGCATTGCTAAAATCCAACATTCGTCATTAACAACAACATCATAAGAACTTGGTTTAATTTCAAAAATAAAAGCATTGTGAATGCAAAAAAGCATAAACATTTCTATTAAGAGAGAACCAGTGTGAACATATGCCGTTGGACTTCCTTTGACCAATTCTGGAGGATGATTAGGTTTGAATTTCAACTTTTCAGCTTCAACAGTTGGCATTGTCACCTCATCACTGCTAGCACCAAATTCATTACTTTCCTTTCCTCTTTCTTGCATAGCACCATCATCTTTATCCTTTCCATAATCCATCTCCAAGTTTGATTCATCAAACTTCATATTAATGGTTTCAACATTTTTTTTTTGATCACTTATTGAAGACTCTGTAAATTTGATTCTCGAAGAGTTACCCATAAAAATTCCTTCATAGGATTTTGATTCAAATTTCCCAAATTGATCTCATGTATTAAGAATATAAAAACGACATACAAATACTCTAAAATATGAGATGTTAGGCTTTTTATCAAACCACAATTAATATGATGTTTTATTAAGTATTGGTTTAATCATAACTCTATTCATTACATAAAAAGAAGTATTAATTGCCTCTGCCCAGAAAGTTAGAGGCAATTTATAATCACTCAACATGGATCTAGCCAATTCTTGTAATGTATGATTTTTCATTTTGACTATCCCATTCTATTGAGGTGTTCGAGGGGCTGAAAATTCATGTTTAAAACCATTTTCCTCACAAAACCTTTCAAAGTCTAAATTTTAAATTCACCTCCATGATCACTTCTCAAAGTTTTAATTGAAATACCTTTTTCATTTTGAACAAGTTTTGAAAACTTTGAAAATAGTGAAAAGTTTCAGACTTTTTGGCTATAAAATAACCCATGTGAATCTAAAATAATCATCAACCAATATATAACAATAACATTTTCTATTTATGCTCGCCATATTATTTAGTCCAAATAAGTCCATATGGACTAATTCAAGATCCCGAGAAGTGGTAATAATATTTTTTGGACGAAGTGGTGAACGACTACATTTTCCCGTGGTACATACGTTACACACTTTATTATTTTTCAATTTCTGATGTGGTAAACCCCTAACAAGTTCTTTTGTTTCAAGTTTTTCCAAGAGACCCGTACTAGCATGTGCTAGTCTTCTATGCCACAAAACTGCCTCTTCTTCTGTGGCTACTAAACATTTGGAAAGAGTTAGATCTTCAAATGAAAGTGTGTAAACATTTCCTTTTATTTTGCCAGTGAAAAAAATGTTACCAGTGGATGTTTCAATGATTTTGCAAATCTCACGATCAAAAACCACATTCATACCTTTATCACATAATAGCTTATAGAGATGAGATTATGACGTAAATTTTGAACGTATAAAACATCAGTTAAAGTAAAAGTATTGTTACCTACTTTACCTTTACCAATAATCTTACACTTGTTATTGTCTCCCAACGTCACAATCCCGCCTTTATATTTATCAAGGCTAAGAAAAAGTGACATGTCACTTGTTATATGTTTAGAGCAACTGAGTCCAAATACCATTTCTTTTGCTCCTTAGCCCGCCAACATATCTACACAAGAAAAGAAAAAAATGACGCAGAAAAACCCTTAGTCCAAGTGTATTAGTAACTGAAGCATTATGGATAGAAGAACCTTTTGGAACCCAGATTTATTTTGCATTTTTACTCATGTTCCAATATTTATGATAATTGTTTGTTAAATTCTTAGGGACCCAAATTTGTGTAAATTTTCTGTTCTTGTTCCTATGCTTACAATTTTCAAAACTATGTCCAATTTTTTCACATTTCACACACTTAGGATAGACATTCCTACCTTTAGCATTATCAATCACATTATTTTGTATCTTTCCACAATCTAATCCTGATCAATTATTAGCGAACAACTAATTTCCTAATAGCATTTTAAAAGATGTTTCACCTATTAAAAACCTATTCAAAGTAATCTCAAGATCTTGGACTTTGGTTTTAAGTGTTGTGTTCTCAGTCACAGGTGAGGTGCGTCTATTTATGAAATTCTTCCTTTTAATGTCATCATTATCTTTCAAAATCAAATTTTTCCTTTTTAAAATCTTCTATGTTTGACTTGAGTTTTGATAGCTCTAGATTCAAAAGCTTACACTTTTCACAGTCTAGGTTTTGAATAGTTGCAACTTTTTCAACTTCTGATTCTAACCTATCATTATCATGAACTAGCTTTAATATATCAGATTTTAGTTTCTTTCCTTTTAATTCTAGAGCATCAATAGGTTTGGTAAGATTATTACACATCAAAATTAAATCTTTGTAACTGTATACCTCACTAGAGTTTTCTCCACTGTTTTCTGAATCTAACTGTTCCATAAAATATAGATCAGCCTCTTATTCATTGTTGTTAGAAACTTCTTCTTGTTCCTCATCATCCCATGTTGTCGCAAAGGCTTTCTTCTTCTTTTTATTTCCTTTGTCGTTCTGAAGTGGTGGGCGGCTTGGTTTGATATGTCTGGACTTCCTGCATTTGAAGAAAATTAATTCCTTGTATGAATTGTTATAGTATCTTGATTTGTTGGCTTTTGGCTTGTTCTTACGTTGTTTGAACTTGTTCCATTTCTTGACATATCTGACAGCCATAGCAAGCTTCTCGATAGGATCTTCTGTATCGTCATCGTTGTCATAGTGTTAATTAAGGCTACTAACTTCTTCTTTAAATCTGAGTGTTGCATTCTTCTCTTGCCTTCAACTCCATTTCATATGTCATCAGATTTCCAGTCAGCTCTTCCATGCTCAACTTGTTCAAATCCTTTGATTCTTGAATCATCGTGACTTTAGCCTCAAAATTCACTGGCAGAACTCATAAAATTTTCATTGTTAGTTCCACTTCAGTGTATGTTTTTTCAAGAGCTCTAGCATTGTAAACCAACACTGAAAATCAACTATACATGTCCTTTATACTCTCGTCCTTTTGCATCGTGAAGTTTTCGTATTCATTGCTGAATAAGGCAAGTCGAAATTCTTTCACTTGAGATGTCACTTCATGTATGACCTCCACGATATGCCAAATTTCCTACGCAGTCATACAATGAGAAACTCTATTAACTTTAGTTTTGTCAAGGGAACAAATTAAAGCATTCATTGCTTTAGCATTAGTCGAAAGCAATTACTTATCATCAGCATCCCACCTATCTTTTGGTTTAGGAAATTCAACATCATTAATGATCACAATGGGAGTTTTGTATCATGTTTTAATAATATCCCAAACATCGTTATCAACAGATATTAAATATATCTTCATCCTAGCGTTCCATGAGGCTTAGCTGTTAATAAATGGTTATACAAATTAGAACTAAGGTCTGATAAAAGGTTGTCACCATATGTGTTCAAGCGTATTCATATTGCATCCATTATAACTCTGTTTGCAGCCGACAATGTAACTGAAAACTAAAAACGAGTTCAATATTTGTAGATCGAGTAAGGTGAAATAATAGTGTTTGGAATTTTGCGACACAACAAATAAACAATAGTCAGTTTGACGAATAAATTTTGTTAGAAGTAATTATGGGAAACTTTTTTACCATACAAACAGAACGCGGACACCATCTGAATATTTAGCATCAATTAAATAGTCTATTTTTCACGTCATGCCTTGTTGATGAAATTAATTAGCAAACCAGCATATCTGTTCATTGTATTTCAGAAATAATCAGAGAACAGAGCACGATTTTGGGGTCGAATGAAAATTGACCGAAATCCATGCTGCATGTACAACAGCACAACAACAGTTTCGTATGGGATTCAAATGTAGTTAAAGTTTATTATTTACGAATTGAAAACAAAGTACTAAGTACGGTAATCTGCAGGGATACGAAAAAGTCGAGAATAGGCTACCTTGTTTGGTAGCTTGGCTACGTCCAAGTAGGAGAGGTTGGAGTTGGATGGCGGTTCAACTACGATAGGCGGGACTAAAAATTAGCGGTGAGAAATCGTTAACTTGATGTGTAACGGAGTAGGAAATGTGAGCAGATAGTCGTTTTAAAGAGTGGATGTAAGCTATGGAATTCAGAAGAGGAGGAAAATTTGGGAAGAAAATCAAATGGGCAGTTGGATTACATCGGTGGGAGATAGTGGGTATGCAAGGGTAACCGACAGGTGTAAGTAAATGGGCCTAGGAAAGAAGAAAAATGTGTTGAAAGCAGTAAATGACAGTATTTTGAAATAATAGATAGAGGCAAGGACATGTAAGAAGTATCGAGTTACTACTTTCTTGCTTAAGCAATAGATTCCATAAAGTACTAAATAAAATTAAACAGTTATACCTTGTTTCATTGTCTATCTTCATCGCCACCATTTCACCCACATTAAATTTTCCGTTGTTAGATTTCACCATCATACTACTTGTTTTCATCGAAGAGTATGACACACCACGTCGCCTTCTATCAACTCCAGCACATCCTCCATCTCCTCCATGTCCGGCATAGTTACAGTCCCAAACTCAAATGGTAACCATAATCTCCTAACAAAGATTTTTTTTTTCCAATCTTCACCACCACTTCTCATGCGATTGCAACTTAACTATGCTTTAGAGTTCCAGTAGGCAATGATGTTTAAATGTCCAGTGGTTGTATGAAGACAGTGCATCTGATCCCATGATATATTGTAAGGCTGATCACATGATCCGCCTTGCATTTTCCATATTGTCAATAATGTCTTAAACTGAAATTAACTGCACCAATTGCACAAAAGAAATAGATTTGGTACAGGCCAACTTGAGTCAATGGCTACCTAACATAAATAATATATGAATCCTGTTTTTATATTTTTAGGAAGTAGATTAGAATTAGAAAAACTTGAAATTTAAGAAACGAAAAAGAAAATTACAATTATCATATTGTTTACACGGATTTAAACGTATTAGTTGTTTAAATCTCAATCATGGTAATGATCAATTAATATTACAAAACAATGTCAAAATAGAAAAATGAACTTAAATAGGATAGATAAGGGATTTTGAACTGTGTTAGATTAATTGTTGTTCTCAGGTAACGCAAATCTGATAAAAATTACATCATCCTTCTAAGTAAAAGAAAATAATTTTCTATTTTTGAATAGCATACAGAAAAAAAATCGCCAACAATAGTGTGTAACTGCCAAATAGGGTGTATTGGATCATCAGGACGACCAATAACATAAGTTTAGATTAAGTCTAAACTTGATGCATAGATTTGTTATGTAAATATTATTTACCTGACGGTTTGAAGTATCCCGACATAACTGACGACCAATCGATGATACAGCTCCAGTCGAACTTAAAGGATGCCATTTTTAAATAGATATAATGAAGATTTCTTCAAATCAGTGTACCAGAGTCGTTGATGTGATTAGATTACCAAATCAAATAATACTACGCACATAAAGGTTACGAAGGAGGAGGAAGGGTAAGAAAAATAAATTGGGAAATAAGTCTAGGCGAATGAAGTCTAAGTCATTCATATTGCCCTGCCGTTAGGACTGATGCAATTGCAGACTGTTGTATTAAGAAGAATGACCCAATTTCGTTCATCAACATTGTGCGTGACTGCATCGAGTACTGCATATACCAAATACTCTTTCATAGTGTAAATTATTTGGGAAACAAAGGAGGAGAAGGAACTTGTAAAAGGGGATCTACAAAGTATTTCGACCGATGGTGGTGGATGATGTGAAATTTAGGGAGAAATGAAAAAAAAATGGTAGTTAGTGGATCTCGGTGCATGATTAAATTAAAATGGAATAAAAGGAAGGAACAGTTTATCGAGAAGAAAGCAGAGGAATGCTTCGTTTGTATTCTGAGCGGAGAGTTGGAGAAGTCGACATGTTGGATATAAAATAAAATAAAGTGTGTCATATCAGCAAATTGTCTATTTTACTTTCTATTATAGGTAATAGATATATATAAGGTCAAGTCTAGAAAGATGATGAGAAACACACCAAAAAGATCTGAGGTAAATAAAAGTTAAAATAAATTTATATTTGTCTATAGTAAATTCTATTTTGTTCTTGTTTACTGTGTGTATTTTAATGATAGGTATGCAGGTGAGTGGACAGGATCTGAAGCACGTGAAGACTTAGTGTGTATGTATGAATGTATGTGAGAGAGAGTGTAACAACCCGCATTTTTAAATAAATTATAAATTAAAATTTCGAAATTTTTTCAAAATCCGGCCATGAAATTAGCGTCATTGTGTTCGTGGTAATTTTCTGATCAATTTCAACCTATAATTTGTTGAAAATAGATTTAAAATGAAAAAGTTATCTTTAAATGTAATTTAGAACAAACGTGAAAAGAAGATATAAGAAGAACACTACGAGAATAATGAATACCAATGTTAAAAGTCTTGTGAACAAATGGCTAAGTTAGTGAGTCTTGGTTATCTCTTGGAAAAGAGTATTAATTAGTACACATTAGGACTAGTTGTGACTGCTTGATGGTAGAGGGTAAGCAAGTTGTTTAGATTCTGTGGCACATGGTCCTAGGTTTCTTCGCCCTTTGTAGTAGTTGTGTAGTGAGTTTATTTTCCTATTTTAGTTTTTAAAAAATTAGAAGGATTTTTTAAATATTAAGCTTAGAACGGTGGACTAAGTTAAATAAGCTAAGGAAAAATGTGATGGCATAGCTAAAAGAAAACAACAAATCCAATAAAGCAACAGGTACGACAATTGGAAAAAGTGGAAAAGAAAATTTATAACAAAGAATATTTTCTTATGTACACTGTGCTTGGATAGAGAGATAGGACATCCTTATATAATAGTTTCATAAAATCCAAGTACAGGTAGAAAATGTACATAAAAGAAAAACGGAAGATGTGAAGTTTTCCGTTTTATACCTTTTTGTAACATAAGTAATCGAATTTAGAAAATTAAGCTATTCAGTAATTTGCGAAGTTAATGTTGGTTGGTAGGGTATGGATGGAAAAATTGGATGAACTATGCTCTTGCTCTATAAGAGTGTACGAAAAAAATTGGATGAAAAAGTATTTTGATTTTCATAAATTGCATTCATATAAAAATTGCTAGTATATTTAGGAAGTGTGCATCATGTTTTTAAAAGTTTTCAAGGAAAATTTGCATTCATATAGGAGAAACCGCTTAGGCATTCATTGCATTCATGTATTATTATGTTGTATTACACTTTTCACAAGTGCACAAATGGTTGCAAAATTGGATGTACACATGATGGTTGTAAATTATGAAAGGAATTACTTTATTTTACCCTTACCAAATTTCGGGGACAAAATTTCCTAAGGGTGGAAGAAAGTAACTGTAACAACCCGTAAAATCTGGGCCAGTTTAAAATTTTTATTTTGGCAATTTTAGCGAATTTTGATTATTTAAAATGAATTATTTTAAATAATATCGACGAGAAACTTATTTTGAATAGAATTCGAACGTATATATTATACGCGTCGTCGTTAGAATATAAATATTTATATATAATTATAAATAGAATTAAAAATGGCGCGGTAGTTCGATAATTCGATTTCAAACTTCAATTGAATGTACCGGGTGCAAAACAATCCGGATTTTTGTGAAACCAAAAACATTAGGATCTAATTGATGATATCTTTCCAACGAAGTTGAGAAACTGAGATTTCACTTTATAAATGATGAGATATGTCCAGTTGAAATTTAGAAATAGTCGCTGTGGAATTTATATATATTTTAATATAATATAAGGCCCTTAAAAATAGCAATTTTGCAAACGACCTCGGATTTCGACGAAACCAGTTTTGTTGGGTCCGTGATGTTAAGTTATTGCTAGGTTTCAAATTTCATAATTTTTCGAATCAATATGTGAGCGTGGCAAAGGAAAACGCGTTTGACCAGTTTTAGTTGATTTTAATCGACTGGAAATTGGCCATTTTTCAAACGGTCTCAGAATTCAATGAAACTAGTTTTGTTAGGACCGTATCGTCAATACGAAGCTAGAAAATATTTTTCTGGAATTTTTCTAGTTAGTATGTGACCCCGGTAATTTGAAATGTACGTTTAAAATTCAATATAGTGATTTAAATGTAAATGCAACGGAAACTGATCGAAACGGTCGATTCAGCTTGCGGTAGATATCCCATTGTGTTCGGAATGGGGGTGAAACGCTATGGGCGACAGGCGGTGGACCTCGTTTAGGGGTCGTATGTAAAAGTATCTTTTTAGGAATTAAATAATTAAATTAAATAAAAAAGTAAAATAAAATATAAAATATATTTTCTCTCCCCCATTTACACTCTGCCCCCCCCCCCCCCCCCACTATTTCAAAACCGAAATCGAACCAGAAAAGAAAAAAAAAACAAGAAAAACCCTAACCACCATCCACCTTGTCGCGATCCGCCACCCTCCTCCACCTTCATCCGCCCTCCGCCTCGATCCTCTTCCCTTCTACCACGAGACCGACGCGCGCCATCCCTCCTTCGAAGCCGCACCTCCAGCCTTAGCCACCGCCGTCAGAGGTCGAGCCCCTCCTCCCCTCGAAACCCATTCCGACGCCCATCGCCTGAGACCGCGCCACCTCCTCCTGAACACTGCCGTGACTTCTTCCCCCCTCCATGTTACTGTAAGTTTGTTTTATTTTAACTTATTTTATTTTAATTCAGAAAACTTATTTTATTTTAATTCAGAAAACTTATTTTATTTTAAAACAGAAAACTTATTTTATTTTTTATTTTAAAACAGAAAACTTATTTTATTTTAAAACAGAAAACTTATTTTATTTTAAAACAGAAAACTTAGTTTATTTTAAAACAGAAAACTTATTTTATTTAAAACAGAAAACTGATTTTTATAAGTGTTTAAAACTGATTTTTATAAGTGTTTAAAACTGATTTTTATAAGTGTTTAAAACTGATTTTTATAAGTGTTCAAAAACTGATTTTTTATTAAGTTTTAAAACTGATTTTAAAATAAAAGTAAAAACTGATTTTATAAGATTTTAAAAACTGATTTTTTTTAGAAAAAGGTTTGAACTTTAAAATTGAAAAGATCGGGTTTTTTGAATAGGAAAGATCATATTTTTAAAATAGAAAAGGCGAAATTTTTATTGGGTAGAAGAAATAAAAATTCGATTTTTATATATTGAACTTTGAACTAAAAATTCGATTTTTATATATTGAACTTTGAACTAAAAATTCGATTTTTATATATTGAACTTTGAACTAAAAATTCGATTTTTATATATTGAACTTTGAACTAAAAATTCGATTTTTATATATTGAACTTTGAACTAAAAATTCGATTTTTATATATTGAATAGCGAAGTAAAAATTCGATTTTTACATAGGTAATGAAAGCGGGCGACAAAGGTAACAAAAAGGCGAAACGACGAAGACTTCTGCAAATGAAGAGCCGTGGAGCTAGGATAGCTATATGTGAGAACTCCTCACCTTTCAATTTAATTTTTCTAGTTATATATATACTAGGATGCAGACGGTGCTTAGTAGCACCCGACACCCGTCATCCACAGACCATGGATGGCTTGTTTGTTAAATTGTTTGGTTGTGTAGTTAGTTATATGATTTGATTTGAATGTGGTTTGTGGTGTGAAAAATCGAATCGATAAATTGGTTAGGATTAGACGTGCGCCGTTATAAGGCGAAGGAGTAAGGCTAGGTTAGACCCTTACTCCAAATTTTGTGGTTTGCATAACGAATTGTTATGATTGATGTGTGAATGGCGTGGGCCTTCACTAGACCGGGGATAAGGCTAGGCCTCGTCCCGTTTCTAGTATCGTGCCGTTATGCCGTCGAAATTTTCTAAAATATGTTAGAAAATAAAAATATCATTTTATTTGTGTAAATGAATAATAGAAATTCATATGTTGAAATAAAATGTTTTATCGTTAAAAAATATAATTTTTAACGTGAATATGAATATAGTGAAAGTGAATAAAATAAATATTCATTTACAAACCAGACGGTTTGTTTATGTACACTTATTTGAAGGACATTGATTGGGTCGATAAATTTTACACATCGCCCAACAGCACAAATAAAATATGTGTTCGATTGTTTGAAACCCCACACGGGTGTTGGGATGAAATTTGAAGTTCACTCATCCCAATTGATTGAATATGTCGATCGGTTGATTGACAGGCTGTTTTAAGCGTTGGATATCTAAATTTGATGCTTATACAGTGTAGTGCACTTTGGTTGATGGTTGATTATTTTTCAATGTAATTATATACATGTGTTGTATGAAAATCCATATAATTAACTTTATATGGTAATTGATTGGGCCTCATTCCAATTTGAAAAATAAAGAATATTATAAAATAAAAGTTCATGTGTTGACAGTACTCATTCATTGAGATTGGTCATGTGTTGAACGAAATATTTTGATAATAACAACTATTTTGAAAAAAGAAATATTTGAAATAGAATATTTGAAAAATAGAAATTTATGAAGCCGTGTTGATTAGATTGACGCCATTTTGACGTGAACGATATTTATATCGATTTTATTCATCTTAAAAATGAATATTGAAAAGTGATTTCGAAATCGAATAAAATGAATTGAATTGAAAACGATTTCGAAATGAATTGAATTGAAAACGATTTCGAAATGAATTGAATTGAAAACGATTTCGAAATGAAATGAATTGAAAACGAATTCGAATTGAATTGAAAACGATTTCGAAATGAATTGAATTGAAAACGATTTCGAAATGAAATGAATTGAAAACGAATTCGAATTGAATTGAAAACGATTTCGAAATGAAATGAATTGAAAACGAATTCGAATTGAATTGAAAACGATTTCGAAATGAATTGAATTGAAAACAAATTGAAATGAATTCAAATTGAATTGAAATTTGAATTGAATAGAAATGAATTTTGAAACGAATTTATAAAGAAGAATTCAATTTTGATTTGAATTGAAAAGGAAGTTGAAATTGCTTTTGAAACGAATTTAAAACTATTTATATAATTCGTTTTAAATAGAAATCGACGAAGTATATATTATATATATAATATAATGGCCTGAATAGAACGCGCCGCGCCGCGGCAGTTCGTGAATTTCGACCATTTATTTCAAACGGACATTACGGGAGATCCGACCGTCGGATTCTCCTAAAACCGGAACCGTTGGGTTCGTATCGAAGAGAGCTTTCTAACGAATGTGATAAATTAGAAATCTAACGGTTGGATTTGGAATTATGTCCAAATCAAATTGGAAAAAGGTCGCTATACGTGCAGTTCGATGGCCATTGGTGGAAATCGACTGTACGGGCCTTGATAAAATTATTAAAAATAGTAATAATTTGTGTAAAATCATAAGAAATGATTTGAGAAGAATTGGGATGAAAAACTCCATATTTGAAAAGATAAAAATAGATTTTTATCGAAACGAACTAGTTTTGAACTAGAATTATAATTCTATTTATTTTTAAATAAATAAATTGAATTTGAAATGGGTTTGAAAATAACCAAAATTTCCAATGATTGCATTGGAGTGGATTTGAATCGAAATTGTCTTCGGAATATTTCGATGTTGGAATTCGTGATTATACAGGTGTGGTTATGGAAATTTGAAAGATATATATTTATATCGTTATTTCCAATACGACATTTGTTAGTCGTAGAATTCGATATTGAATATAAGCCGATATATTTTCTATTCAGAGCCTTGTATTGAATATCGAATGTGATTTGGGTTTGTCGTGAATGGTGTCTTCACTAACACTGTTCTTGAACCCAGTTGAGAAAAGATTAAATCTTTTTATTTAGATTTAATGAAGTGTACCAATTAAATAACATTTAATTGGAATTGAATCGATATTGATTTTTGGGTTTATCGTGAACAGTGTTTTAAATAACACTTGTTCTTTAACCCGATAATTAATGGAATGTGATTTGGGTTTGTCGTGAATGGTGTCTTCACTAACACTGTTCTTGAACCCAGTTGAGAAAAGATTAAATCTTTTTATTTAGATTTAATGAAGTGTACCAATTAAATGATATTTAATTGGAATTGAATTGGTATTGATTTTTGGGTTTATCGTGAACAGTGTTTTAAATAACACTTGTTCTTTAACCCGATAATTAATGGAATGTGATTTTGGGTTTATCGTGAATCGTGTTTTAAATGACACTGATTCTTTAACCCAGATAATGATTAAAACTAAGTGGAGTTTTAATGAATCTTTAATTAGATTGAAAAGATCGAGAATGGAGTATCACCAGTTTTGCTCCAGACGATAGTTAAATCTTTAATTAGATTTGAACGTGGAATTTAGAAACTAACTGTCGGTTAGCCAAGCAGAATGGTTTTCTGGATATTGATCTGATGTTGGTTTCGGCCTTCGGGGTTAATATTTGGGGAATTATTCTCTTGATTAATTTATGGTTAGTGACTGATGAATTGGAATGAGGCGTATGTTGTGTTTGTGTAACACTTATTTAAAATATACGCGAGTTATTCGGAAAGGCCGGGTTTATCCCATTTTGAATAACTAATACGACGATAAGTCGAAGATGAAGACGATGGTCGAAGACCGGAGGTCTTCACGTCGTTTGGGTGGTAACTGATGATCTTGATTGGGCTGTACACCCAAGAAGATGGAAACAGTTAGTGATCGTCCAGACGTACTTGGAGATCGATGGATAGGCGGGGTACTAGGTGCCTCCGGTTTCGTTCAGACCCAGAACGGACTTGTAAATGGACTGTGTGTCTGACATCGGATTTCATTCTGTGTGACTGATATCGGTTGCATAGGATGGTTTGCCTGTGTGGCATGCTAAGATGCAAATGATCAAGGCTTCTGTTGAAAAGCAAAGTCTTGTGGTTGATGATCAAAGCACGGCCTTTGTGGCGTAGCTTTGTGTAACGTTTACCTCGCGTGTTTCACACCAGGTATGAACCAAAAACGGGAGACGGACCTCAGGGAGGGCATGCGTTTCCTTCTAGCTAAAAAGTGGCGTCAGTGGTTTTACACGCCCTGACGAGTTTGACTTATGTGGTTGTTGCTGTTGCGAGGCGCCTCGGATTGATCGGTCGTTCTCGAACCGATGGAGTCATTTGTTGGCTCATTGACACCCCAAAGGGTGGGGAAACGCAGTGTTCAGGCATTTTAATCCACATCGGTGGACCGGCCCTGACGATCCAAGGGTCACTCGAGCTCTGATCCTGAGACACGGGCTAGAGCGTCTCGAATCGGTTGAGGACTATCTTTTGCCTCGGTTCATAGATGGAAATCCAATTTCCAAATACGTGACTTTGCGGTTTTATTTGTAAACCTATATATGGCGACATGATATATGGTACCCATGCCGCCTATGATTGATACTTATGATTCAAAGTTGTTTTATACACTATGCACTTATAATAGTATCAAATGATTTGTTCTAAACGTATCAAGCATTCTTTGGCTGTTATAAGGGAAAACCCTATCCCCCGGCTTGCGTTGCATTGTGTGATAGGACCTGGGTCTTATAACAGCTTCATTTTTCTTTATTTAGCATTGCGCTGTTTGTTTTATGCACCGGTATTCTTGGGAGGAAACCCGTTCCGTGTTATACGGCGTGGTCCCTTGATTTACCTAGCTTTAAAAATAAAGATTAACTGTTTTCGTTCTCACACCAGTCACATGACTGACCTGGAGTTTATTGTTTTAACCTAAACTCTGGGTGCCCTTATTTTGACACGGGCAGCTAGTAGTTTTGGTTTTGCAGATTTATATTCACAGGATCCTGGTTTACAGCTGGAACGATATCCGGAAAGCTTTGTATCCGTATATCTCATTCTAATTGTGTATTGTATTATTTTTCCGCTGCTATGTATTTAAATGCAATTTAAATCTCTGATATTTCTGTGTAATATTCATTTATACTTTGTATATTCTTGTATTCTGATGCTTTGTTGTAATATACAATGAAATGTTCTTCTGTATGCGTTCTGTTGTGGTTTGTTCTCGAACTATCCGACGCTTTCCTTTACGGGGAAGTTGCGGGTCTTCACAGTTGGTATCAGAGCTTTGGTTTACAAAGCTAGAGAACAAGACACATTAGAACCGTACGAAAGAATTCATCAGATATTGGATTAGTAATATCCAATTAGAATGACTCGTTAGAGATAGGATCAGTAGTATCCTAGAACGGGTGTGAAGAGTATATTTTTAAAAATGAAAACAAATTTTGTTTTGAAAATTTAAATCAATTATTCGTATTTGATTATTTATATTGACTTTGGACAGTCCAGTATATAAAGATTTTGCATATACGCCTTGCAAACGTGTATTTAAAGTTTTAATATACTGGATAGATATAGAATTACACCCTAGTCGCACGGACCTGATTCTGATGGTTGACGCGTCATCATTAGTAATTAGCTTCGTGTTTCGAAGGTGTGATTTTCTATATATTTCCATTAGACTGGTGTGAGAACCAAAATTAGATAGGGCTAATTGTGTGATTTGGCATCAAAAACATGATTTTTGTATGTGTATCAAAATTATGAATTTGAAACTCTAATTCACTAATTGATTGATGTTTGTGTTGTTTGTTTAGTTGTTTGCTAATTTTTAGCCATTTAGCCTAATTGAATCAAACATTGACTTGTATTGAAATTTGGTCGCATTTGCTTGCATATACATGTATATCATTGAACAGGTCATAGCAAGGAGGCTAGAGCCGAGAATAAAATTTGTTTGCCCGACAAATAGGTACATGTTTACTACATAATTTCCTGTTTTGTTTGGGTGATGATGATTTTGTGAGCCTATTGGCTAGCCGCTTGGCTTTTTCTTTTTCTTTTTGAGATCTGAAGGACCGGGGAAGCTATTTGAAATTCCCCGATGCTCCCATTGCAGGGGAGGTTATGGCGAAATTTTTCAGAAATTTAGGGTGTTAGCCAAATTTTTGAAATTTTGAAAATTCTCAGAAACTAAAGAGTTGGAGAATAGAAGCCAGATCGAGCGTAGAGTTGATTAATCAAACCACTTTCGACTTTGTTCCTTTTCGGGGACGAAAAGTTTTAAGTGGGGGAGATTGTAACAACCCGTAAAATCTGGGCCAGTTTAAAATTTTTATTTTGGCAATTTTAGCGAATTTTGATTATTTAAAATGAATTATTTTAAATAATATCGACGAGAAACTTATTTTGAATAGAATTCGAACGTATATATTATACGCGTCGTCGTTAGAATATAAATATTTATATATAATTATAAATAGAATTAAAAATGGCGCGGTAGTTCGATAATTCGATTTCAAACTTCAATTGAATGTACCGGGTGCAAAACAATCCGGATTTTTGTGAAACCAAAAACATTAGGATCTAATTGATGATATCTTTCCAACGAAGTTGAGAAACTGAGATTTCACTTTATAAATGATGAGATATGTCCAGTTGAAATTTAGAAATAGTCGCTGTGGAATTTATATATATTTTAATATAATATAAGGCCCTTAAAAATAGCAATTTTGCAAACGACCTCGGATTTCGACGAAACCAGTTTTGTTGGGTCCGTGATGTTAAGTTATTGCTAGGTTTCAAATTTCATAATTTTTCGAATCAATATGTGAGCGTGGCAAAGGAAAACGCGTTTGACCAGTTTTAGTTGATTTTAATCGACTGGAAATTGGCCATTTTTCAAACGGTCTCAGAATTCGATGAAACTAGTTTTGTTAGGACCGTATCGTCAATACGAAGCTAGAAAATATTTTTCTGGAATTTTTCTAGTTAGTATGTGACCCCGGTAATTTGAAATGTACGTTTAAAATTCAATATAGTGATTTAAATGTAAATGCAACGGAAACTGATCGAAACGGTCGATTCAGCTTGCGGTAGATATCCCATTGTGTTCGGAATGGGGGTGAAACGCTATGGGCGACAGGCGGTGGACCTCGTTTAGGGGTCGTATGTAAAAGTATCTTTTTAGGAATTAAATAATTAAATTAAATAAAAAAGTAAAATAAAATATAAAATATATTTTCTCTCCCCCATTTACACTCTGGCCCCCCCCCCCCCACTATTTCAAAACCGAAATCGAACCAGAAAAGAAAAAAAAAACAAGAAAAACCCTAACCACCATCCACCTTGTCGCGATCCGCCACCCTCCTCCACCTTCATCCGCCCTCCGCCTCGATCCTCTTCCCTTCTACCACGAGACCGACGCGCGCCATCCCTCCTTCGAAGCCGCACCTCCAGCCTTAGCCACCGCCGTCAGAGGTCGAGCCCCTCCTCCCCTCGAAACCCATTCCGACGCCCATCGCCTGAGACCGCGCCACCTCCTCCTGAACACTGCCGTGACTTCTTCCCCCCTCCATGTTACTGTAAGTTTGTTTTATTTTAACTTATTTTATTTTAATTCAGAAAACTTATTTTATTTTAATTCAGAAAACTTATTTTATTTTAAAACAGAAAACTTATTTTATTTTTTATTTTAAAACAGAAAACTTATTTTATTTTAAAACAGAAAACTTATTTTATTTTAAAACAGAAAACTTAGTTTATTTTAAAACAGAAAACTTATTTTATTTAAAACAGAAAACTGATTTTTATAAGTGTTTAAAACTGATTTTTATAAGTGTTTAAAACTGATTTTTATAAGTGTTTAAAACTGATTTTTATAAGTGTTCAAAAACTGATTTTTTATTAAGTTTTAAAACTGATTTTAAAATAAAAGTAAAAACTGATTTTATAAGATTTTAAAAACTGATTTTTTTTAGAAAAAGGTTTGAACTTTAAAATTGAAAAGATCGGGTTTTTTGAATAGGAAAGATCATATTTTTAAAATAGAAAAGGCGAAATTTTTATTGGGTAGAAGAAATAAAAATTCGATTTTTATATATTGAACTTTGAACTAAAAATTCGATTTTTATATATTGAACTTTGAACTAAAAATTCGATTTTTATATATTGAACTTTGAACTAAAAATTCGATTTTTATATATTGAATAGCGAAGTAAAAATTCGATTTTTACATAGGTAATGAAAGCGGGCGACAAAGGTAACAAAAAGGCGAAACGACGAAGACTTCTGCAAATGAAGAGCCGTGGAGCTAGGATAGCTATATGTGAGAACTCCTCACCTTTCAATTTAATTTTTCTAGTTATATATATACTAGGATGCAGACGGTGCTTAGTAGCACCCGACACCCGTCATCCACAGACCATGGATGGCTTGTTTGTTAAATTGTTTGGTTGTGTAGTTAGTTATATGATTTGATTTGAATGTGGTTTGTGGTGTGAAAAATCGAATCGATAAATTGGTTAGGATTAGACGTGCGCCGTTATAAGGCGAAGGAGTAAGGCTAGGTTAGACCCTTACTCCAAATTTTGTGGTTTGCATAACGAATTGTTATGATTGATGTGTGAATGGCGTGGGCCTTCACTAGACCGGGGATAAGGCTAGGCCTCGTCCCGTTTCTAGTATCGTGCCGTTATGCCGTCGAAATTTTCTAAAATATGTTAGAAAATAAAAATATCATTTTATTTGTGTAAATGAATAATAGAAATTCATATGTTGAAATAAAATGTTTTATCGTTAAAAAATATAATTTTTAACGTGAATATGAATATAGTGAAAGTGAATAAAATAAATATTCATTTACAAACCAGACGGTTTGTTTATGTACACTTATTTGAAGGACATTGATTGGGTCGATAAATTTTACACATCGCCCAACAGCACAAATAAAATATGTGTTCGATTGTTTGAAACCCCACACGGGTGTTGGGATGAAATTTGAAGTTCACTCATCCCAATTGATTGAATATGTCGATCGGTTGATTGACAGGCTGTTTTAAGCGTTGGATATCTAAATTTGATGCTTATACAGTGTAGTGCACTTTGGTTGATGGTTGATTATTTTTCAATGTAATTATATACATGTGTTGTATGAAAATCCATATAATTAACTTTATATGGTAATTGATTGGGCCTCATTCCAATTTGAAAAATAAAGAATATTATAAAATAAAAGTTCATGTGTTGACAGTACTCATTCATTGAGATTGGTCATGTGTTGAACGAAATATTTTGATAATAACAACTATTTTGAAAAAAGAAATATTTGAAATAGAATATTTGAAAAATAGAAATTTATGAAGCCGTGTTGATTAGATTGACGCCATTTTGACGTGAACGATATTTATATCGATTTTATTCATCTTAAAAATGAATATTGAAAAGTGATTTCGAAATCGAATAAAATGAATTGAATTGAAAACGATTTCGAAATGAATTGAATTGAAAACGATTTCGAAATGAATTGAATTGAAAACGATTTCGAAATGAAATGAATTGAAAACGAATTCGAATTGAATTGAAAACGATTTCGAAATGAATTGAATTGAAAACGATTTCGAAATGAAATGAATTGAAAACGAATTCGAATTGAATTGAAAACGATTTCGAAATGAAATGAATTGAAAACGAATTCGAATTGAATTGAAAACGATTTCGAAATGAATTGAATTGAAAACAAATTGAAATGAATTCAAATTGAATTGAAATTTGAATTGAATAGAAATGAATTTTGAAACGAATTTATAAAGAAGAATTCAATTTTGATTTGAATTGAAAAGGAAGTTGAAATTGCTTTTGAAACGAATTTAAAACTATTTATATAATTCGTTTTAAATAGAAATCGACGAAGTATATATTATATATATTATATATATAATATAATGGCCTGAATAGAACGCGCCGCGCCGCGGCAGTTCGTGAATTTCGACCATTTATTTCAAACGGACATTACGGGAGATCCGACCGTCGGATTCTCCTAAAACCGGAACCGTTGGGTTCGTATCGAAGAGAGCTTTCTAACGAATGTGATAAATTAGAAATCTAACGGTTGGATTTGGAATTATGTCCAAATCAAATTGGAAAAAGGTCGCTATACGTGCAGTTCGATGGCCATTGGTGGAAATCGACTGTACGGGCCTTGATAAAATTATTAAAAATAGTAATAATTTGTGTAAAATCATAAGAAATGATTTGAGAAGAATTGGGATGAAAAACTCCATATTTGAAAAGATAAAAATAGATTTTTATCGAAACGAACTAGTTTTGAACTAGAATTATAATTCTATTTATTTTTAAATAAATAAATTGAATTTGAAATGGGTTTGAAAATAACCAAAATTTCCAATGATTGCATTGGAGTGGATTTGAATCGAAATTGTCTTCGGAATATTTCGATGTTGGAATTCGTGATTATACAGGTGTGGTTATGGAAATTTGAAAGATATATATTTATATCGTTATTTCCAATACGACATTTGTTAGTCGTAGAATTCGATATTGAATATAAGCCGATATATTTTCTATTCAGAGCCTTGTATTGAATATCGAATGTGATTTGGGTTTGTCGTGAATGGTGTCTTCACTAACACTGTTCTTGAACCCAGTTGAGAAAAGATTAAATCTTTTTATTTAGATTTAATGAAGTGTACCAATTAAATAACATTTAATTGGAATTGAATCGATATTGATTTTTGGGTTTATCGTGAACAGTGTTTTAAATAACACTTGTTCTTTAACCCGATAATTAATGGAATGTGATTTGGGTTTGTCGTGAATGGTGTCTTCACTAACACTGTTCTTGAACCCAGTTGAGAAAAGATTAAATCTTTTTATTTAGATTTAATGAAGTGTACCAATTAAATGATATTTAATTGGAATTGAATTGGTATTGATTTTTGGGTTTATCGTGAACAGTGTTTTAAATAACACTTGTTCTTTAACCCGATAATTAATGGAATGTGATTTTGGGTTTATCGTGAATCGTGTTTTAAATGACACTGATTCTTTAACCCAGATAATGATTAAAACTAAGTGGAGTTTTAATGAATCTTTAATTAGATTGAAAAGATCGAGAATGGAGTATCACCAGTTTTGCTCCAGACGATAGTTAAATCTTTAATTAGATTTGAACGTGGAATTTAGAAACTAACTGTCGGTTAGCCAAGCAGAATGGTTTTCTGGATATTGATCTGATGTTGGTTTCGGCCTTCGGGGTTAATATTTGGGGAATTATTCTCTTGATTAATTTATGGTTAGTGACTGATGAATTGGAATGAGGCGTATGTTGTGTTTGTGTAACACTTATTTAAAATATACGCGAGTTATTCGGAAAGGCCGGGTTTATCCCATTTTGAATAACTAATACGACGATAAGTCGAAGATGAAGACGATGGTCGAAGACCGGAGGTCTTCACGTCGTTTGGGTGGTAACTGATGATCTTGATTGGGCTGTACACCCAAGAAGATGGAAACAGTTAGTGATCGTCCAGACGTACTTGGAGATCGATGGATAGGCGGGGTACTAGGTGCCTCCGGTTTCGTTCAGACCCAGAACGGACTTGTAAATGGACTGTGTGTCTGACATCGGATTTCATTCTGTGTGACTGATATCGGTTGCATAGGATGGTTTGCCTGTGTGGCATGCTAAGATGCAAATGATCAAGGCTTCTGTTGAAAAGCAAAGTCTTGTGGTTGATGATCAAAGCACGGCCTTTGTGGCGTAGCTTTGTGTAACGTTTACCTCGCGTGTTTCACACCAGGTATGAACCAAAAACGGGAGACGGACCTCAGGGAGGGCATGCGTTTCCTTCTAGCTAAAAAGTGGCGTCAGTGGTTTTACACGCCCTGACGAGTTTGACTTATGTGGTTGTTGCTGTTGCGAGGCGCCTCGGATTGATCGGTCGTTCTCGAACCGATGGAGTCATTTGTTGGCTCATTGACACCCCAAAGGGTGGGGAAACGCAGTGTTCAGGCATTTTAATCCACATCGGTGGACCGGCCCTGACGATCCAAGGGTCACTCGAGCTCTGATCCTGAGACACGGGCTAGAGCGTCTCGAATCGGTTGAGGACTATCTTTTGCCTCGGTTCATAGATGGAAATCCAATTTCCAAATACGTGACTTTGCGGTTTTATTTGTAAACCTATATATGGCGACATGATATATGGTACCCATGCCGCCTATGATTGATACTTATGATTCAAAGTTGTTTTATACACTATGCACTTATAATAGTATCAAATGATTTGTTCTAAACGTATCAAGCATTCTTTGGCTGTTATAAGGGAAAACCCTATCCCCCGGCTTGCGTTGCATTGTGTGATAGGACCCGGGTCTTATAACAGCTTCATTTTTCTTTATTTAGCATTGCGCTGTTTGTTTTATGCACCGGTATTCTTGGGAGGAAACCCGTTCCGTGTTATACGGCGTGGTCCCTTGATTTACCTAGCTTTAAAAATAAAGATTAACTGTTTTCGTTCTCACACCAGTCACATGACTGACCTGGAGTTTATTGTTTTAACCTAAACTCTGGGTGCCCTTATTTTGACACGGGCAGCTAGTAGTTTTGGTTTTGCAGATTTATATTCACAGGATCCTGGTTTACAGCTGGAACGATATCCGGAAAGCTTTGTATCCGTATATCTCATTCTAATTGTGTATTGTATTATTTTTCCGCTGCTATGTATTTAAATGCAATTTAAATCTCTGATATTTCTGTGTAATATTCATTTATACTTTGTATATTCTTGTATTCTGATGCTTTGTTGTAATATACAATGAAATGTTCTTCTGTATGCGTTCTGTTGTGGTTTGTTCTCGAACTATCCGACGCTTTCCTTTACGGGGAAGTTGCGGGTCTTCACAGTAACACCCCACATTTTTAACTAAATAAAATTTTGAAAAGTTTTCAAATTATGGTCATGGAATCAGCGTTATTCCGTCTGTGACAATTTTCTGATCAATTTAGACCTATGATTTGCAGAAAATATATTTAAAATGAAAAAAATTATCTTTAAATGAAGTTTTAGAACATATGTGAAAAGAAGATATAAGAAGAACACAAATGAGAATAACAAATACCAATGTTCTTAGTCTTGTGAACAAAAGGCTAAGTACGTGAGCTGGTAGAGGCATGTCTCTCTTATATGAGTGGTGCAAGTTCGAGTCCCGCTAATGTCATGTTTTTAATTTTAGACGGATGGCTAAAGAAATACATGCTCTAAGAGAAAAATAAATATAAATGTACATATAATGAAAATTATACATATATGTGAGTATAAATATATATACATGTATATAAGTGTATGTGTGTAAAAATATAAATACAAATAAGAAATTAAAAAAGTAACTTGCAATCAATAAAATTTAGTAAGAAATAAATGATGGCATAACGTCTTTTGAATTTTGAAAACAAATGAAGATTATGAGTAAATATATACGCATAAATTCAAAAGTTGAAATTAAAAGTGTAATTTAAGAGTGAGAAGTAAAAAATGCGTAATGAAAGAAACATAGGAAAAAAGGTAGTTGCACTTGAAATTATAATATATATTAAAAGAAAGAAACAATGAATTGATAGTGTTATAAATGACATTAATTGGGTAGATATTAACGGACAAAGATTTAAAAGGTTGTACGTGTATATATACGCATAAGTTTGAAATTTGAAAAATTAGATACGTGTTATAAACGAAAGATAATAATTCACGTAAGAAATATTTAGAAATAAAATAAATGTTAACAGTAACGTTAAATAGAATCAAAATTAGTGAAATCAATATTAAAGACCCAGGTCGTGGGCCGACCCAGGCCTTACATGGGTTGGCCATGGGGTCAACACACTATGAAGGTGGGTCGACACATGGACCAACCCACCAGGAGCCAGATCTGGAATTTATTGACGTGTATTTCTTGGCTTGACTAGTTCTGATTTTAAATTATTTAATATAATAGGCCAGAATCTCCTGTATACCTATAAATGGAGTTAAGATTCAAGATTTGAAGACAAAGAATGTAAATCTACAACATAGTTGTTCGAATTTCTGGTCAACGTGAGGTTAATCCTGTAAATAAATTATTTAGGTTTCTTTCTTTTCTTCCTTCTTCTTTTAGCATCAGATTTGTAAATCCGTGGTTATCTTAATATTAGATTCAGTTAAGAAGACCACAGAATAGCATATCTGAATCAGATTCAAGGATTGGAAAGCAGTCAGGTGAGTGGATTTAAAATTGTACCTTTAGGGTAATGGTATTTATCGTTTACATTCCCCGTAATTCTTAACATGATGAATAATTTTAATTTTTGGTAATTGCAATATAATTTAGTTTTAAGTACGTTAAGAATATAGTTGTTGTATGTATGTATTCCAAGGTGATAGAATGAAAGAAATGGTTTTCTCTTCCATGGAGAGGGAAGGCGATCTACGATTTCAATGACGGGATTCCATTTACCTTCTCTTGTGAAATGCCTAAACTCGTTTCTTTTGTCTTCAAATCCAAATCGCAATTCTGATCCTATTCCCATCCACTACACCTCAAATCGAGCTTCAGTCTTCTAAGCGATGCGGCAGTGAAATGGTTCATCTTCACCAAATCTATTGTCGATTTGGATATTATCAAGTTCTAGGAATAAGATGCACTCTCAATTCATTATCATATTAAGAACAACAATTTGGATCTGGGTAATTATACAAACGATTTTGATTCTTGGATTTGGTTGATTCCGATGTCTGGACCTAAGGCGACTTGATGCCTAGTTCTAGATTTTATGCCGATGTAGGTTAAAAAAATAAGTGTAATTGGTGATTTTGGTTCAATATTGAAATCTCGAATGTGAATTATGAGCTAGCAGTTTCCTACTTTGCAAATCTTAAAACAACGGACATTTTAAACTTGAAATGAAAAGCGCTCAGGAAATTAGTTATGATTATTTTCAATTCTCTTCAATTCCCTGTCATTGAAGCTATATTTGGGTACTGGAAATGCATTTCTTCTACATCACATATAAGAAAGGATCGAACTTTGGATCTAAAATAGGTTTCGCTGTAGATTTCACAAAATATGTTTTGGCGTACTTTCCGATAAAGTTCTCAATTCTTATGTCAACAGGACTATAGTTTCGTTTGTTCTAGCCCGAAGCGAGTTTTCAGTAATTTTGCACTTGATATTCAAAACATTTCCAGTTCGATATCGTTCAGGGAAAAATTAGAGCAACAACGACAGTGTTGCTTTGGATTGACGATTGGGTATGGCTACGTTTTGTAGAACATTGGCATTGAAGACACGAGGAAGGATATGCAGCGGTTATGGTAAATTCACGTGAGTTCATGTGAGGAGCGAACTTTTGTAGTCAAGGACGATAGAACACATGGAATACATAAGATTGTTTTTGCCTTTAGATCTGCAAAAGGAAATTTGATCAAATTGGTGAAATGGATTGCTTTTTTGCTTGGAATTCCTATGAATGTTGATTTATCTCGAATTTACTATCTAATGCCAAACAAGAAACTCAATCATGGCCTCTCAACTACAGCATCGTGCAATTGTTGACGATGGCATTAGCGGAGATTAAGGGGCAGTGGTACGGGTTATGATGGCAGATATTTTAATATGAATCACCTTGATTGACGTGATTCTCAGTGAAGTTTTCTCATGAAGTAATGGGCCATTCTGCATAATTTCATTTTATATGTACTTGTATATAGTGTTTTAGTATTTTGGGCTTGATTCGGTAGATGGATGAATACAGGAGTTTGTGTTGTGTAAGCGAGGTGTATTCATGTTTTGATTCATTTTTATTAATTCGTGTATTATATTTGTTAGTTATTAATAAGGGAAAGTCTACTTAGGCATGTGTCTTAGACACAATTGGTGACACAAGTAATCTTCACCATTGGATCACCCCATGAATTACACCTCTCCACGTAAAGACAAAAAGAACCAATGGTTGAGGCTTTGTGTTTCTAAATTTGTGTCTAACTTTGTGTCCAAATAGCCACCCTTTATTAATAAAGGACCAATTTTTAAATAAAAAGAATATTGCTACTACACAAATCTATTCCATTAATCTTCAACATTGGATCACCCCAAGAATTACATCTCTCCACATAAAGACAAAAAGATCCAACGGTTGAGGCTTTGTGTTTCTAAGTTTGTGTCAAATTTTGTGTCCAAGTAGCCACCCTCTATTAATAAAGGACCAATTTTCAAATAAAAAGAATGTTGCTATTATACGAATCTATTCCATTAATCTTTTGTTTGGATTAAAAATTACTGTAATACTAAAATTGTGGAATTTACAATAAACATGAATAAGTTCTTAAGATTGTTGTTTAATGAAAAATTGGATATGTTGTAAATAGAATTATAGTGAAATTGGAAATAATGGAAATGGAATTGATATGCCTAATTTTATAGAGAAAATTACAGTGGTTGAAATGGTAATGAAAAAAAGGAATTTAACATCCAACTCAGAAAATAAAAAGGGGAAATTAGTAGTGGACTTAGTTAGTTGGATTTTGGGAAAATGGATATATTTCCATATAGGAAAAATCACTCTTAACAAAGTTGCAAGAAAAGAAAGGAAAAAGGGATTAGTGCGAAATAGAGATTCTTTTACTGTATTGCACATTAATCAAATAAAATATATATGTATGCCCACGATGAAGATAAAAGAAATAGCTTGCAACAATGGATCTTGATTGTTGTGCGTTATGGAAACGGATCTTTACATCTTTCCACTAACCAATCTAATGAGGTGTGTGAATTATTTTCCTGAAATAATGAGAATATACAAGATGGTAAATAAATGAATGTTATTAAAGTTTGGTTAATGTTGAAGAACTAAGGGAAAATGGGATGAATGGGGAATATAACCCATTATAATTAATTATATAAATGAGAATGGAATATGATAGGTAGACTTGTTTTAGGGACAAGAGAAATTATAACATAGGTTATAATCTAGAAAAAGAAAACTTATTAATAAGCCCTAGTTAAGAAAACTAAGTTAATAAGAAAACAACAAAAATATGTGATAATAGTGTAAGACACGGTTATGATTAAATAAGAAAGAATAAAGTGGGTTTATTATTGGAAGACTTATAATTGAAATTATTAAGTCTAATAATTGTAATAAATAAAAAGCGGAAATCCACTCCGATGGCACAGGGTTGATTAAAGAAAGTAAGCAACCAATCATGAGCTAACGAACCAAGTAACTTGAATAAAAGGTGAATATGTGGGTAACTAAGTTAATTAGCAACGTAATGAGATAAAACAAGTGCTTGATTAAAAGATTAGACATAGGGTCTAATAACACGTTAGCGTAATGCACTTGGACCGGTCCGCACCTACGAAGATGAAGAGTTGAACGGGGTAGATCATCATGGTGCCTAGAAACACGATAAAACCTGTCCAACTGATTATTCTATGGGACTGGAGGGAAGCACCGACTTCTGTGAGACGTGATAGGTACTCTACAGTGGTCCTTTGTGCGGTACATGCTCAAGTTGTACTCGTAGGGGTTTGGTCTGTGTGGTACCACCGGATGAGTATACCTTAACTGCCATTGTATTTTGGCTGTCGGAAGGCTATGGTGGATGGCGTTGGGTGATTCAGAGGTTTGCCTCGGGAAAGGCCGGTCGGGACCAAATATAAGATAGTAATCGTCAGATACCTATCATCGACATACAGTTTGATGCGGAAAGACTAGAGCTAAACCTACAACATGTGCTATTTTGGGGAATGAACGTGAAAATGAATGGAACCACGCAATTTTGGGTGATGCTGAAGTATGGAGAACGAATGAGGCAACTGTTTTGTGTATGGAGAATTGGGATGAAGCTTGTGTGATGTTCAAAGAGGAAGCAGGTATCGGTTGTAACGAGTAAACACCTGGAACGAGAACAACAGCATTTTGGAATGAAAGGTGAAACACCAAGTAATGAAGACAAAACTGGAAACGATGAAGAAGGTATCGGTCTAATAACTAAGTAATTAACGAATATAATTTTTTAATTAAATGGACTAATTATCTTCTAATAATATACGTGAATGAGACGCTGTTGAAGATTGTATCATATTGAAGAATGAAGCAGTTTTAGAACAAAAGGGTGAGCAGAAGGAAACCAAATTAGTATGATTAATTCAACGTAATTAGTTTGATAGTTAATTAAGAGAATGATTAATTCATTTAAAATATATTAACTTTAAAACTTAATAACTCGTTTCTTTGTTTACAGAATGGGAACGAAGATGCAGCAGATTTTTACACGAAGGAGGATAGGCCGGTTAAATATTTATAACGTAATTATTCCCTAATAATTTAATTAGGGTTAATTATTCTAGTTAGATTGGTAAACTAAAACATAGTTATTGTTACAGGCTATCTGAACAGAGAGGAAAGAAGAGATATCAAAACAGTGTCGACCCAGTTTTCTATTTAACTAATGTAATAAATTGTTAATTTTGATAATTCAGAAATATTAATTAAAATTAAAATAGTATACCTTAAAATATTAATAACAGATGCGCATATATTTTCAAAATTGGATATTTCAACTTTCATTATGATCGTCTTGAGGAGATCTATATCATGGAACTATTCTGGACAGAATGAAGACAACATGATTTACAGTTAAATTAAGCGACTGTTTAATTTAACTGTAACCAAATTGATTCAACGATAAATCAGATCAAGGTGAGTTAAACTCACTCATTTCATCCCACTTATATTTTATATAAGTCGGGTTTTATTTTTGTGTGTTATAGTTGCTAATGGTTAACTGTTTGTTTGTTGTTAAATATATATTCATGTATTGACTGAACCAATAAAATTAAATGTTGTTTAATTTCGGTGAAATACTATATTGTTATTTTTACGATTGGACCCAATGGAGGTAACTTACCTTGTTGGTCACGGTTATAAAATAACCGTGTTTAAATTAACAAATGTCTTGAATTGTTTGTTAGTGTTAAATATATTGATTGATATTAAATTGCTGCTATTTTACTATTATAGAAATAACCATTAAAATTGAATTGAATGATATCATATGAAGTAACTCATTTAGATGCAGAGAAGAACAGGTTGGAGGGATCCAACTGGATTCCTCAAAATATATTAGATGTTATTTATTTTCATATTATCAGTATATGAACCGTTTAAACCCATCTGCTTGGATGATTGATTTGATTAATGATTATTGACCTGAAATCCAACAAATTGTTTTGTTTTAACCAATGGGAAATATTGGTTGAGTAATTGGCAGCAGTTGGCCGATAAATCAAATGTTTGAAATATTAATTTACCACCAGGTAAATCGATATAAAAATGAAGTTATGAAATTTATTTTATAACAGAATAAATATTTTGAAATATATTATTTAAAAATGAAGTTAAAAAAAGGGAAACCAGTCGCGTGTGGAGCACGTGCCCTATCTTAATTATTAAACAATTTATAACCAAGTTTAATTGTCTTTAAGAAACAATTAAAATGTGATTATATATTTATTTATTTAATATTAATCAAAGTAAATGAGGTTATTTAAATTAATTTATTAATTAATTTAAATAAAGAGACGAGTTAAAGTTGTTTAACTTAAATAAGATTTTAAAAAGAAATTTAATACTAATTCTAGAATAATGAAGTAAATATTATTTTTATCATTTAAGTAATTACTTCTTAAATGACATACATTTAAGTAAGTAACTAGTTTTTGAAATGGAATATGGATGAGTTTTGAAAAGAGGTTATAAACGAGTTCTATATTGAAGTCGAGTTTTATAATAAAGTTATAAAGGAGATTTTTAAGCAAAAATGATGGCTTAAAATAAACGTTTGCTTAATATTTTAATTATGTAAAAGAAAAAGAGATAAAAAGGGGTTTAACATGACATTTTATAACAAAATTTATGAAAGGAAATGAGAAGTCAAAGCGTGATTTGAATTGGCGATACTTAATAATGGAATTAAGAAAAAGGTTTAGAATCGAAATGAGATTTCCAAAAAGGAATGATAATGGAAAAGATTTGTAAGTGAATTTGATAAAGGATTTTATAATGGGATTTAGTAATAATAAATTCTAGTTATAGGATGAATGCTAAGGTGAAGAAGTGATCTAATCAATATATTAAGTGATTATGAGTTGTATTTAAAAGAGATATTTCTAAAAAAAAAGTAAGAAGGTTTTATAAATCATATTTTAAATAAAGTATTTTAATGAGATTTGTTGATATTTGAATAAATATCGATTTTTGAATTACAACTTGTACCTATCTTAAGATAAGAACGTTGTTGATCAAGGTCTGAGAGGTAATTCAAATACCCCACCTTGAATGACTTCAGAATTATCTGAGAATGATATTAGTTTGTAATGGAAAAGAGGTTAACAACATTTCCAAGATGAGAAATAATAATGCAACATAAATTGTGAGATCTGAGAATATAATGAGATTTCCAAAGTAATGGAAATAAACATAATTTGAGAATATATATTGCGATTTCCAAAGTAATGGAAATGATGAAATTTGTTAATATAAAATGAAGTTTCCTAAGTAACGGGAATGGAAAGATTTGAGGATATATATAATGATATTTTCGAAGTAAGAGAAATAAGAAGAGATTGTAAAATTATGACGGTATTTTCAAGTTAAGAAGAAATGAAAAGTGAAGTATTGAAATAAATTTATTCTAAAAGAATAAGGATGGGTTGTTGGTTCCAAATAATTAAACAAAAGAGATTCGTATCGTTATTTTACGAATGGTAAGATGAACTGATTTTCCCAATTATAGCAAATAAGCAATGATATAGGGAATGATTTGAAATTGATAGTAAAATAGGAAATTTGATATGATTATTGGATTTTTCCTAAGTATTAAATTTAAAATAGTTTTGAAATTTATTTAAGAATAAGAAATGAAAAGCGATATTCGTAATATCGAAAGACATTTAAATTAAATTAACATTCATTAGTTGTTTTCAAATTAAAGAGACCAAGTGATGTCAAGTACTGAATCAGTGAATTCATTTCATTTTATATTGTTATTTGATAGTTAAATCACTGACTATCAAAATCTGGCCAATACGATTGGTGGTACGGAAAGACCGGGATCGAATTTTATATTCGAAAACCATTCTGACCAATAAATATGTAACGTTGAAGATAGAAGATGGAGCAATTGAAGATCGTGGATCTTCATAAGCGGAAGGATTACTTCTCGCTCTGGGTTGCAACCAGAGGTATTCTGACGTGATTCAGTCATAAGTGAGGTTTTACGGATTGCAAGGACTACTCGCTACTGATCCATAGGGTAATTCAAAGGATGTGGTAGGAGAGTGCCTTCGGTTTGTCCAGTCCCAGGACAACTTGTATGGATGGATGTATGACAGAGTATTTCCAAAAGAGTCACATACGTTGATTTCTTCAAACGTACCAAGTTGATGGCGGAGAATGGTTGTTCTCTTAGCTTAACGCTCAGAGTATTTTTGTGGAAATCAATTAGTGATATCTAGCGGATCTGACAATGTGGCATTCAAAGTGAATGGTGATCAGATGTTCTAAAATTAAAATTAAAATTTAGGTAAATTAATAATTAATTAATCAGTAATTATTAATTTATGTCCTCAAGCCTCATCAACTGAGAAATGGTATAAAATCGGGTAGGTCGCATGGCTATGTGGGTCGCACCCATCAAAAGGGTATATCATTACCTGATCTGGTGAAATTAAATGCCTATGGTTTTCCCTTTATTTTATTTGTATGTTATCGTTTCGGTTGGCTGGCTCCCAATTGTGGTAATGATATATTCGGTTCTCTTAAGTGAAGTGAGGGGCCAGTCATGTTTTTCCAGGGCTGCAATATGTTCTTGTTGAATCTCCAATGTATTCGTCTTCAGAGGTACATTGTCGGAAGGTGGTCCCATACCTTGCCATAGTTGGAAATCCATTCTCCAATAAGAGCCCGCAGTTTTGATTGTATACTATACATGTAGAGCGTGAGATGCAAGCATTCTGCTAGATTGCTATTTACTTGATATTAGACATTATTACAATACCAGACGATATATGATTTCAAAAACGATTTTGGTTATAGTAAGGTAAAAACCATCTGTATTTATGTGTGGATTTGGTCTTACTATTATCCTTCCTTTTGAAAAGATTTTAACTTTAAAATCAAGTTGGATGTTACCTATAAACTTAGTGTGTTTTCTCACTCTGGTTCACCAAACTGATCCGTGTGTTTGTAATGCTCAGGTTAGACCGGGTTGTACAGGTTCAGGTTATCGGATGCAGTGAAGAAACGAGTTGGAGAGTCCAAACGTATGATATATGTTTATTCTGCTGTGTATGGTATATGAGGATAAGTTATTTTAACTGTCCAGATGTGTTGATGTGCTCTGATGATTGTAAGTATTTTTATAGCTTTTAGTAAAGATTTGTTTCTATATTATATATTGTTCTGTTGCGATGTGAGACTCTGTGTTTTGTTGTTCTTCTTCTCCTTCTCCTATTCTAATATTTCTTTCTTATCTCACCCTCTAACTTCTTTCTATTGGCATCTGGGTTTCTAGTGCATTTTGGGTTGGATTTGTGTCGTTTTGGTCAGCTCAAAAGGTACCGGAAGTTCGGGTCGTCACAGTTGGTATCAGAGCAATGGTTTAGAAATAACCTTGCCTCTGTGTTATAACTCAATAGAGATGGGATTAGTAGTATCCTAGATTGAGTTGAGTGTATAAATATGAGAGCGCGTATTTGTAAATTTTATATACAAATGTTTTGTATTGTGTTGTTTGATCGGTTCAAGTGTTGGAAAAGCATTGAACTGGAAATGGACACGATATTGTTTTACAAAGGGGGTAAATGAAAATATTTTATCGAAATCTATTTTTTTATATATAAGAAATAATTTTCTCAAATTATTGAGATATATGTGTGCCTGATTGATTTGAATGAAATTCAATTAGGATTATAACTGGTTTAATATAACCAGAAGAAGATTTCACATAAAATTGTGAATGAAGATTTTAATATGAAATTGAAATTCAGAATTTAACTTAAGGATAAGTTAATAAAATAGAATGAATTGGAATAGATGACTTTGGAATAAAATCCAAATTTGGATTGCTGACGGAAGTAAACTAATTTGAAAGATAAATTAGTTAATTGTATATGAACGAAATTAAATCTGGTTAGATAAATAAGTTAGTGAATTAAATTTTTAATTGAAATAAATTTGATGACAACTAATTATTATTGAGGTATGTTAAACCAAGGTAAATATTAATGATCAATATAAATCGAATGATTGATCGAGTGGATTGTATATTGTTTGTTATTTGGATATTAGGTTGGTTGAAATAAATTCATCAGGAGTTTAAAAAAAAAGTTAAATAAATTTAAAGCTAAATGAATTCCAATATAATAATTTGAATGGAATTGCATATGAATTGAAATTAACGAATCAACCCCATATTTACAAGTGAAATGATGGTCCATGTTTACTTCTTGGAATTTGTATAGTCATACTTGATGATTGATGAAGTGCTATTTGAATTTCATGTATTTGTGACTTACAGGTTGAGTTGAGTTGAGTACAGGTAGCTGAAAGCTATGAGGATAGGTTTTGATCACATATAAATTGAGTAGTATGCTCAATAGCGCTCGCATAAGGTACGCCTACTCAAAAATATGATATTTTGGTTTTGAATTTTGTTTTCCAACCGTGTGGGTCGATGTATATATATTATTTGTTCCTGCGATATCGCAGATGTCGCTCCGTACAGGAGAGACTCTACCGAATTTTTCCGGGAATTTAAAGTGTTAGAAAATTTTCGGTATTTTTGAAAATTTATATTAATTATAATGAATTGGTTTTCGATTTACAATAAATTGGATTTTAAAAATAATAAAATAAATGGGTTTATAGCATTTTCTTACCTTAATAATTTCGGGGGCGAAATTCTATTAAGGGGGGAAGATTGTAATGTCCCGTATTTTTGGTAGTCAAATATTTAATTTAATTTATTATTTCAAATATTTATTTGGAATATTAATCAATTTTAATATTGAATTCATTAATAAAACGATGATGGAATATATATATATATATATTTATATTGATATAAATAGAGCTCATAAATGGCGTGGTAATTCGAAATTTACAATTTGAACTTTAACTGGATATACCAGATCTGATATAAGTCGGATTTATGTGAAACAAAAAACGTTGGAATCTAATTGTTAATCATTTTCATATGAAAGAGAAAAATCCAAATTTCGTGTTATAGATGGTAAGTTATGTCCAAATCAAAATTTGAAATAGTCGCTATGGAAATTGTTATTAAAATATAATGTTTATTTAATATATTTAAATGGGAAATTTAAATCGTTTAACTCAAAATTTACGATATTGAGTTGTGTAATTATATTGGAATTGTAAATATATTCTGGTTGGATATATATAATAAAAATAATGTATTATTATTTAATTGATTTATTTAGGAATTTATATAACATTTTATTAATATTATATGGGTGTTAAAAATAGCCAATTTTTGCGAACGGTCTCAGTTTTCGATGAAATTAGTTTCATTGGAACCGTATCGTTAAATTATTGTAAGAAGATCAAATTTCGTGGCAAACCGATGTCGTATGTGACATCGGTGGCCAAAAACGTCCCTATTCCTATTTAATTGTTTAGATTATTTGGACAAGGGTAACTTTTAACGAATAAACGACTAGTCAAACAAACTCCAAGTTTAATGAAACAAGATTCACTGGATCCGTTAGGAAGAGGTCTAATAAAATGTCAAGGCCTCATATTTTTTGGATTTTTTTTTTTGTAATTATAGGAATTTTAAATGCTTGATTTTTCATCGATATTTATAAAGGACTTTTCACAAACGATCTTGGATTTCAATGAAACCTGTCCCATTGGATCCGGAATATCTTTTTTATGCTAGGATTAGCATTTGTATCGAAAACCCAGGAGTCGAATTGCAGTTGTTTTGAAACATTTCTCCATTGCAAAGTTATGTATAGTAAAATATCAATTTTTATTCCCATTCTCTATAAGACTATAAATATACCAACGCCTAAACCGAATTCTAAGTCAAACAATACCATACGGTCAACCACTCTTCTAACCGCCACCCTTCTAAATTGAACGATCAGGACTTCTTCAATTTTTTCCTAGAAATCTTCAAATCCAATGATCAATACAACCAATTTTCTTCTACAAAACTGAACAGCTGAATGAAATCTCGAAATCCAAGATTGAATTTACTTCATCGGAGAGGTCAGAATACCTCCTGGAAGCATCGGCGTTTGAACGGGGATCCACGGTGCTAGATGATGTCGAGCGGTGCGGGGTCGGGTCCAAAGGCCGAGGAGGGTGGTGCGTTTCAGGTGGCGATGCTCGATGGTGGAACGGTGATGGGGATTCATGGCGGCGGAGTGGTTTGCAGTTGAAGCCAAGGGCAGGACAAAGAGAACGAGCTCATTTTGTCTACGAACTGAGTTTTGAAATTTGGGACTAAGAAACAGTAAAATAAGGATTAGACTTCGCTTTTAATTAGAACAGTGGGTACAACATCGTGCCATTTTGGGGAATGAACGTGAAAACGAATGGAACCAGGCATTTTTGGGTGATGCTGAAGTATGGAGAACGGACGTGGCAACTGTTTCGTGTATGGAGGATTGGGTTGAAGCTTGCATGATATTCAAAGGGGAAGCAAGTATCGGTTGTGATGAGTAAACGCTTGGAACGGGAACTACATCGTTTGGAATGAACGGTGAAACAACAAGTAATGAAGACAGAACTGGAAATGATGAAGAAGGTATCGGTCTAATAACTAAGTAATTAACGGATATAATTTTTTAATTAAATGGACTAATTATCTGCTAATGATATACATGAAGGAGACACTATTGAAGATTGTATCATATTGAAGAATGAAGCAGTTTTCATAACAAAAGGGAGAGCGGAAGGAAAACAAATTAGTCTGATTAATTCAACGTAATTAGTATGATAGTTAATTAAGAGAATGATTAATTCATTTAAAATATATTAACTTTAAAACTTAATAACTCGTTTCTTTGTTCACAGAATGGGAACGAAGATGCAGCAGATTTTTACACGAAGGAGGATAGGCCGGTTAAATATTTATAACGTAATTATTCCTTAATAATTTAATTAGGGTTAATTATTCTAGTTAGATTGGTAAATTAAAACATAGCTATTGTTACGGGCTATCTGAACAGAGAGGAAAGAAGAGATATCAAAACAGGGTCGACCCAGTTTTCCATCTAACTAATGTAATTAGTTGTTAACTTTGATAATTCCAAAATATTAATTATAATTAAAATAGTATACCTTAAAATATTAATAATAGATGCATATATTTTCAGAATTGGATATTTCAAATTTCGTTACGATCGTCTTGAGGAGATCTATATCATGGAACTATTCTGGACATAATGAAGACAACATGGTTTACAGCTAAATTAAACGATTGTTTAATTTAACTGTTACCAAACTGACTCAAAGATAAATCAGATCAAGGTGAGTTAAACTCACTCAGTTCAGTCCACTTATATTTTATATAAGTCGGGTTTTATTTTTGTGTATTATGGTTGCTAATGGTTGACTGTTTGTTTGTTGTTAAATATATAATCATATATTGACTGAACCGATAAAATTAAACGATGTTTAATTTCAATGAAATAGTAAATCGTTACTTTAACGATTGGACCCAATGGAGGTAACTTACCTTGCTGGTCACGGTTATAAAATAACTGTGTTTAAATTAACGAATGGTTGGAATTGTCTGTATTGTTTGTTAGTGTTAAATAAATTGATTGATATTAAATTGCTGTTATTTTACTATTATAGAAATAACCAGTAAAATTGAATTGAATGATATCATATGAAGTAACTCGTTTGGATGCAGAGAAGAACAGGTTGGAGGGATCCAACCGGAATCCTAAAATATATCAAATGTTATTTATTTTCATATTATTAGTATATGAACCGTTTAAACCCATCTGCTTGGATGATTGATTTGATTGATGATTATTGACCTGAAATCCAACAAATTGTTTTATTTTAACCAATGGGAAATATTGGTTGAGTAATTGGCAGCAGTTGGCCGATAAATCAAATGTTTGAAATATTAATTTACCACCAGGTAAATCGATATAAAAATTAAGTTATGAAAATTATTTTATAACTGAATATAGATTTTGAAATATATTATTTAAAAATGAAGTTAAAAAATGGGAAACCAGCCGTGTGTGGAGCACGTTCCTCATCTTAATTATTAAACGATTTATAACCAAGTTTAATTGCTTTTAAGAAACAATTAAAATGTGATAATATATTTATTTATTTAATATTAATCAAAGTATATGAGGTTATTTAAATTAATTTATTAATTAATTTAAATGAAGAGATGAGTTAAAGTTGTTTAACTTGAATAAGATTTTAAAAAGAAATTTAATACTAGTTCTAGAATAATGAAGTAAAATATTATTTTTATCATTTAAGTAATTACTTCTTAAATGAAATACATTTAAGTAAGTAACCGATTTTTGAAATGGAATATGGATGATTTTTGAAAAGAGGTTATAAACGAATTCTATATTGAACTCGAGTTTTATAATAAAGTTATAAAGTAGATTTTTAAGCAAAAACGATGGCTTAAAATAAATGTTTACTTAATATTTGAATTAAGTAAAAGAAAATGAGATTAAAAGGGGTTTAACATGAGATTTTATAACAAAAATTATGAAAGGAAATGAGAAGTCAAAGCGTGATTTGAATTGGCGATACTTAATAATGGAATTAAGAAAAAGGTTTAGAATCGAAATGAGATTTCCAAAAAGGAATGATAATGTAAAAGATTTGTAAGTGAATTTGATAAAGGATTTTATAATGGGATTTAGTAATAATAAATTCTAGTTATAGGATGAATGCTTTGAAATATGTTAAGGTGAAGAAGTGATATAATCAATATATTAAGTAATTATAAGTTGTATTCAAAAGAGGTATTTCTAAAAAAAAGTAAGAAGGTTTTATAAATCATATTTTAAATAAAGTAGTTTAATGAGAATTGTTGATATTTGAATAAATATCGATTTTTGAACTACAACTTGTATTTATCTTAAGATAAGAATGTTGTTGATCAAGGTCTGAGAGGTAATTCAAATACCCCAACTTGAATGACTTCAGGATTATCCGAGAATGATATTAGTTTGTATTGAAAAAGAGGTTAAGAACATTTCCGAGATGAGAAATAATAACGCAACATAAATTGTGAGATCTGAGAATATAATGAGATTTCCAAAGTAATGGAAATGAACAGAATTTGAGAACATATAACGCGGTTTCCAAAGTAACAAAAATGACGAAATTTGTTAATATAAAATGAAATTTCCTATGTAACGGAAATGGAAAGATTTGAGGATACATATAATGATATTTTCAAAGTAAGAGAAATAAAAAGAGATTGAAAAATTATGACGGTATTTTAAAGTTAAGAAGTAATGAAAAGTGAAGTGTTGAAATAAATTTATTCCAAAAGAATAAGGATGGGTTATTGGTTCCAAATAATGAAACAAAAGAGATTCGTATCGTTATTTTACGAATGGTAAGATGAATTGATTTTTCCAATTATAGCAAATAAGTAATGATATAAGGAATGATTTGAAATTGATAGTAAAATAGGAATTTTGATATGATTATTGGATTTTTCCTAAGTATTAAATTTAAAGTAGTTTTGAAATTTATTTAAGAATAAGAAATGAAAAGCGGTATTCGTAATACCGAAATACATTTAGAGAGTTTAAATTAACATTCATTAGTTGTTTTCAAATTAAAGAGGCAAAGTGATGTCAAGTACTGAATTAGTTAATTCATTTCATTTTATATTGTTATTTGATAGTTAAATCACCGACTATCAAAATCTATCCAATACGATTGTTGGTATGAAAAGACCGGGATAGAATTTTATATTCGAAAACCATTCTGACCAATAAATACGTAACGTTGAAGATAGAAGATGGAGAAATTGAAGACCATGGATCTTCATAAGCGGAAGGATTGCTTGTCGAATATTCTCTGGGTTGCAACCAGAGGTATTCTGATGTGATTCAGTTGTAAGTGAGGTTTTATGGATTGCAAGGACTACTCGCTACTGATCCATAGGGTAATTAAAAGGATGTGGTAGGAGAGTGCCTTCGATTTGTCCAGTCCCAGGATAACTTGTACGAACGGATGTCTGACAGAGTATTTCCAAAAGAGTCACGTACATTGATTTCTTCAAACGTACCAAGTTGATGGCGGAGAATGGTTGTTCTCTTAGCTTAACTCTCGGAGTATTTTTGTGGAAATCAATTAGAGATATCCAGCAGATCTAACAATGTGGCATTCAAAGTGAATGGTGATCAGATATTCTAAAATTAAAATTAAAATTTAGGTAAATTAATTATTAATTAATCAATTAATTAATTAATTATGACCTCAAGCCTCATCAACTGGGTAATGGTATAAAATCGGGTAGGTCGCATGGCTGTGTGGGTCACACCCATCAAAAGGGTATATCATTACCTGATCTAGTGAAATTAAATACCTTTGGTTGTCCCTTTATTTTATTTGTATGCTATCGGTTTGGTTGGCTGGCCCCTAACCGTGGTAATGATATATTCGGTACTCTTAAACGAAAGATGTTCTTGTTGATTCTCCAATGTATTCATATCCAGAGGTACATTATCGGAAGGTGGTCCCATATCTTGCCATAATTGGAAATCCATTCTCCAAAAAGAGCCCGCAGTTTTGATTGTATATATGTATGTTGAGCGTGAGATGCAAGCGTTCTACTAGACTGCTATTTACTTGATATTAGACATTATTATAATATCAGACGATATATGATTCAAAAATGATTTGGGTTATAGTAAGGTAAAAACCGTCTGTATTTATGTGTGGATTTGGCCTTACTGTTACCCTTCCTTTCGAAAAGATTTTAACTTTAAAATCAAGTTGGATATTACCTATAAACTTAGTGTGTTTTCTCACTCTGTTTCACCAGACTGATCCGCGCATTTGTAATGCTCGGGTTAGACCGGGTTGTACAGGTTCTGGTTATCGGATGCAGTGAAGAAATGAGCTGGAGAAGTCCAGACGTATGATATATGTTTATTTCGCTGTGTGTGGTATATGAGGACTAGTTATTATAACTATCCTGATGTGTTGATGTACTCTGATGATTGTAAGTCTTTTTAAAGCTCTCGATAAAGATTTATTTCTATATTATATATTGTTCCGCTGCGATGTGAGACACTGTGTTATGTTGTTCTTTTTCTCCTTCTTCTATTCTAATATCACTTTCTTTCTTATCTCATCCTCTAACTTCTTTCTATTGGCATCTGGGTTTCTAGTGCACTTTGGGTTGGATATGTGTCATTTTGGTTAGCTCAAAAGGTACCGGAAGTTCGGATCGTCACAGAATTACTCCGTGTTGAGACTTTATCCGACCGAGGAGTTCGGATACGACGATATGTATGCTTACTTGGCATAGCGATGATAGTTTTGTAAGATTATGTGGTGTAATGATATAGATTTGTGTATGCGATTTGGTGTAGAATGGATGTTGTATACGCTTATGTGATGTTATGGTGGAGACCGTACGAGGAGGGTACTATGAGGAGTACCTTGAGATGTTAGGTATAGCTGCATATATACTATATTAAGTTTAATCTGTCGTGGAACAAATAGGTACAACGTGAGTATAGAGCCTTCAGTGTTGTTAACCCAAAAAACTTAATAATTAATAAAATATAACTGAACGGTATATGTAGGGTTATTTCAGAATGTATAATTTGTCCATTCACCAAAACTTTGTGTTCTGACCCCCTCCTCATAACATACTCACGGGTTAGGTTTATGGCAAAGATTTGGTAGCCTTTGGACACTCGTTAGACAGTGTTATTATTTCTATAAGGCTATATTTGATTATTTTATTTTATCCATTCTGCTGTGAGATGTTTTATCGATCTCTAATATATTTATTATCTCTGTCTTTTCTATAGGATACCAAACAAGCCAACTCGAGCTTCGATAGATTGACATTTAAAAAAAACCAGTCTGTCGAAATTCGGGTTGTTGCATTTGGTATCATAGCTCAGGTTTAGGATTCATGAATAGATAGGGAGTGAACATAATTGTATTTTAAAAATATAAATATTATATATATATAAACATGATCCATACATGAACCTACTAAATAGAAAGAGCGCATATGGAAAGAATTGGGATATCAGTTATGTACACTAAAGGAACGGTTATGGAAATTTGAGAATAAGAGACCCTTAGGTGATTTGAGTGAACAGTGTACAATGTGTTTTGTAACGGAAAAAGATCGATCTCATATGTTAGTACCTGAAATCTTAGTATTTCGGATTAGTGGGCTCGGCTGTTGCGCTTTATAAATTGGGAAAGAGTACAGATAAAATGGATTAGTAGTGTGTATATATACATATACATATACATATACATATACATATACATATATATATATATATTTGACATAATTGACTTTGTGGGAATATTTAGGAAAGTCTAACCAAGTGAGAAACCCACTTTTAGTCTAGCCCCATTGTTATCTTTTAAGAACCTAAAATGTTAAAAGCTTTTAGGTGATAGTTTACAGTGTATTCAAGTTTTGACCTTAAAGGTTTAAAATTTTAAAATATGTACTAGCTAAATTGCGTAGAAACAATTTTTGAAACAAAAAAGAGTTATTTTTTATGTTTAAAAAAAGTATGTAAGAAAGATATTTGAAAAGTACATATTGGGTTTTGGAAAAATAAAAATAAAATGGGGTATATTTTGGAAAGGATGATTTCTTATGAAATTTATGTCTAAAATGAATTCTTTCATAAAAATGTGTACATTATAGAGCATGTATAGCTCGCTAGTTTTTAAATTATAAAGTATGAAAGGATTAGACAACAAAACATAGAAAAGATTGCATTTTGTCAAAAACTAAAATTTCTAGTACGAAAAAAATTTAATAGTCCCTATTTTTTGACAATAATTTTTGACAATTGCTTTGACATAAACTTTGGTAGATGGACAAAATAAGTTGAAAATTTAGAATAGAGTAGATGTTTGCACCTAGTTGTAAGTAATCGAACTAGCGTAATAATAATGATTTGTTGCGAAATTAATTAAGGAATAGTTGTCCTTATCTACTCCAGTTTTTATGATTTGAAAAAAAAAATGTGTTTTTCTATATGAGATGTCATTTTTTTGGTTTGGAAAGAATAAGTTTTAATGAAGAAAAAAATTGAAGTTTGGAAGCTTTTAACTTTTGAAGAAAAAAGTGACAAAGCCAAACCACATTTTTGAATCATGGGGTAGGTAAGGATTAGTACCTAGGAAAGACGAGGAATATTTTTGAGGCTATATTGTAGATAGCGAGAATTAGTTTGGAATAATAGTAAATTCTCAAATAGTGCGTAAGCACTATAAAGTCTAGGTTATTGCTTGGAAAAGACTGTTAGTACATAACAAGGACTATTTGCGACTGCTAGATGGCAGAGGGAAAGCAAGTTGTTTAGATCCTGTGATTTGGACTTTTCTTTGTCAGTGGGCACATGGACCTAGGATTCTTAGCCCTTGGTAGTAGTTGTGCAGTGAGCTTGTTTTCCAATTTTACTTTCGAAAGAATTAGAAGGTTTATTTAAAGATTAAGCTTAGATCAGTGGACTAATTTAAATAAACAAAGGAAAAAGGTGATGACATAACTAAAAGTAAACAACAAATCCAATAAAGCAACAGATACGACAATTGAGAAAAGTGGAAAAGAAAATTTATAATAAAGGAAATTTTCTTATGTAAACTGTTCTTGGATAGGGAGATTGGACATCCTTATATATTAGTTGCATAAAATCCAAGTATAGGTAGAAAAGGCACATAAAAGAAAAATGGAAGATGTGAAGTTTTCTATTTTCAACCTTTTTGTAACATAAGAAATCATATTCAGGAAATTAAAATTTCTGTTATCCGCAAAGTTAATGTTGGTTGGTAGGGTTTGGATGGAAAACTGGATGAACTATGCTCTTGCTCTATAAGAGTAGGAAAAAAAATTGGATGAAAAAGTATTTTGATTTTCAAAATATTGCATTCATATAGAAATTGCCGGTATATTTAGGATGTGTGCATAGTATTTTCAAACAAAAAAAATCAAGAAAAATTCGCATTCATATAGGAGGCACCGCTTATGTATTCATTGCGTATATGTATTACTTTGTTGTACTAAACTTTATACAAGTGAACAAATGATTACAAATTTGGATGTACAAATGATGGTTGTAAATTATGCGAGAATTATTTTATTTTACCCTACCAAATTTTGAGGAGGAAATTTCCTAAGGGTGGAAAAGTTCTCTCAAAATCTGGTCATAGAATTAGCATCATTGTCTGTGGCAATTTTACGATCAATTTAGACCTATGATTTGCATAAAACTGATTTAAAATGAAAAAGTTATATTTAAACGAAGTTTTAGAATAAACATGAAAATAAGTTATAAAAAGAACACTAATGAGAATAATAAATACCAATGTTCTTAGTCTTGGGAACAAAAGGCTAAGTAGGTGAGTTAGTAGAGGCATGTCTCTCTCATGTGAGTGGTGCAAGTTCGAGTCTTGGTAATTTCATATTCTTTATTTTAGAGGGACGGCTAAAGAGATGCATATTCTAAGAGAAAAACACTACTGCAAAAATGTGCAAATTCGACAAAAGTTTTATGTGGCCTTAGTTCGAAAAAGCATTGCATTTTCCCCTTTTTTTCAAATAGGCAACACCGGAAGGGCATGGCATCTACGGCCGTTGCCTTAGCCCTCTAAAGCAACGCTTTTTCCCATCTACTACCACGGAAAGAAAGTGTTGCATTAAAGATGTAATGCAACACTATTTGCACGTAATGCAACAATATTCAGCGTTTCTTGAACGTTAGTTAGATCATGGCTACCAGGTCACGATAATGGGGGCCAAAGTCAACTTTTCATGTCAGCTGCCTACGTGTCACACGACACGTCAGCTCTCCATGTCAGCTGCACACATGTCACATGCCACGTCAGCGGTGGGGTCTACGTGCCATGTGGAATTACTACTATTTTATGTAATGCAACACCATTGTATTATGGAATGCAACACCATTTGTAACGACTCGAAAAATCTGAACCAATTTAAAATTTTTAAATTGGCTATTTTAGTGGATTTTAAATATTTAAAATAAATATTTTAAATAATAACGATGAAAAGTGAGTTTGAATCAATGGTTGAAAATAAATATAATTATTTCTAATTATAAACAAGGCCTGAAATGGGCGGTAGTTTCAAAATTTGAATTCAAACTTTAACTGACTGTACCGGGTGCAAAACAAAACGGATTTGAGTGAAACCAAAAATATTTAAATTTGTTAGTGAATATCTTTCTAATGAATCTGAAAAATCGAAGTTTCATAGCGGGAAGCAAAAGTTATGGCCAAATGAATTTTCAGAAAGGTCGCTATAGAGTTTATATAGCCCGTGAAAATGGCCATTTTGCAAACGACCTCGGAATTCGACGAAACCACTTTTGTTGGATCCGGGATGTGAAGTTATTGCTAGGTTTAAAATTTCATAATTTTTTAAGCTAGTATGTGAGTGTGGCAAAGAAAAATGTGTTTTGGTCAATTATAGTTAATTTGGATCGACCAGAAAATGGCCATTTTTCAAACGGTCTCAGAATTCAACAAAACTAGATTTGTTGGGACTATATCGTCAAAACATAGCTGGATTAATTTTTCTGGAATTTTTAGAATCAGTATCTGGCTCCGGTGAACTGAAATGTACGTTCAAATTAAATATTTAATGTTTTATATTTTAATTTGAAGGAAAACTGACTGAAACAGTCGAATGGGCCTACGAAACATATCCCATTGTGTTCGGAATGGGGGTAAAATGCTAGGGACGACAGTCGTTGGGCTTGAATTGGGGTTCGTGGGTGAAAGAGGGTATTTTCGAAATTTAAAAATATATAAATTAATAAAAAAATATCATTGGTCAAAGATCCTTTCTCTCTCCCCGATCTTCCTCTCGACGAACAGCGGAATAGCTTCAAAACTTCCCCTTCCGATTCCTCCTCCTACACGCACCAAAACGCCATGGCCCAGTTGAGTTTTTTGTAGCTCTCCACTCGATCTTCAAATCCGTATAGGCCTCGTCTCCCTCGCCTTGTATTTCGCTCGAACCAGTGTCACGAAGTTGCGCCGTTCGAGGGCAAATTCCTCCGCCACCACCAAATTGAGTTCATCAGGGTGGGTACCCGCCGGAGCGCCTCTCGGAGATGGACAACGTGGCGGGGGCTGATCGGCGCGAAGCTTCACGGTTTGGAAGAATTTGGCTGACCTAGTTTTGAACGAAACTGTGAGGTATACGGCTATTTTTAATTTAACTATATTATAGCACTTTAAAGCGCTACGGTTTTTGATTTCACTGTAAAAATCATATCTTTTTCATTTGTTGATGAAATTTAGTGAAACAAGAGACAGTGGACTCGTGTGGACGTCTTCTACATTCTAGAAGAGACCGCATATTTTTCTGAGCCTTCTACTATTTTTGGTGGAGTGGAACCCAATGTGAGATTTTTAATTTATAAACGATATGGAAAACAACGATGTATAAATTATATAGTCGATGTATGAGTTATATCAGCGTTGTACACCACATGTATAAGCGTTGTATAAGTTGTATGTTCGATGTATAAGTTATATATGCGTTGTAAAAATTATATATGCGATGAAATGAATTGAAGTGAATTGAAATATACTTATATATATATATATATATATATGTGCCCCTCGTCCACAAACCGTGGACGATATTTATTGGTTGTGATTGGTGTGAAAACTGGTTGATAGCGAATGGTTGATTAGTATTGTTTGTGGTTAAAAATTGATTGATTGTGGTTGAAAAATACCCATTTGTGATTAAGAATTATTTGGTTGAAACCACATAGGATTAGTTTGTGGAAAATAAAAATATAAACATGCCGCCTACGTGCGAACTAGATGCATGAAAACCCCATTGTCAAAAGCTGCGAGGCTTTAAGGTAGAGCGAGAAGACGTACTAGGGATGGCCCCGGTTTTAACTACCCTGTCGTTATGCTGCCGAAATTTTCGATAATATTCAGGTTTTAGAATTATTTTCATGTGTTGAAACCGAATTCATGTGTTGAATAGGAATTCATGTGTTGAATAGAAATTCATTCGTTGAACAGAAATTCATGTGTTGAATGATAGTCATGTTTTGAAATAAATTGTTTTACAAAAAAAATCACATTTTTATTATACACATGAATTGTTGAAAATAGTGAAGTGTTGAAATAAATGTCTATTGGATAAAAATATCATTTTTATCAAATATATAAAGTGGAAATACTTTTGAAATCGAAGAAAGAAACATATTTATATATTTATATAAATATAATTAAAATATAGTGAATAACGACGCTGTAGTTCGTATTTTGAAATCGTGATTTCAACCGATTAGCGCGGGAGATCCGACCATCGGATTTTCCCGAAACCACAACCGTTGGGTTCGCCTTGGGAATATCTTTCCAACGGCACCAACTTTGTAAAGATCCAACAGTTGGATTGTCTGGAATGTTTAATTCAAATCTGAAGAAAAACAGCGCCAGGATCGATTATATTTATATTTATATATATAAATATAATTAAATTAAATCGAATAACGACGTCGCAGTTCGTATTTTGAAATCGTAACTTCAAACGATTAGTGCGGGAGATCCGACCGTCGGATTTTCCCGAAACTGAAACCGTTGGGTTCGTTTTGAAAAGATCTTTCAAATGATATAAAATTTGTGAAGATCCAACGGTTAGATTTTCATATATGTGTAAATCAAATCTGAAGAAAAGCAGCGCCACGGCCCCGTTATGACCTGAAGCGTTGTTTTGAATAAATTGGCTATTTTTAAATAAATAAAAATAGCGATAAATTGTGATAAAATATTATAAATGATATGGAATGGAAATAAACTGAATTTGCTCGATTTAGGTGATATTTGATGGTTGAATGTGTTTGGCGCGAAAATTACATTAAAGAACCAAATTAGTGATATCGAATAATTTAACCATTGAAATGAATTGATTTGGAATTCTAAATATACGTGAATTATTTGAAAAGGCCGAGTTAATTCTCATTTCAAATAATTGATCGACGAGTGAAAGTCGAAGATATGAAGACGGTGCAAGACCGATGATCTTCACGTCAAATGGAGGGGTGCTACTGATGCTCATGATAGGAGTAGCTACCTTGACGGGGTTGAAGTAGTAGCCACCCGGACGTACTTGTTGATTGTACGGATATGCAAGGTATTGGGTGCCTCCAGTTTCGTTCAGACCCAGAACGAACGTGTAAATGGACTGTGTGTCTGACATTGGATTTTGTTCTGTTTTGATTGATCTCTATTAAATATATATCTGTTTGGCGGCAGAGAATTTATTCTCTTGCTTAACGCCCTTCTCTGAGACGTACGAGCCCAGAGGTTATATATCGATAGAAATCAATCGTACGAAGTGGATTGCCTGTGTGGCACGCCTAAGTGATAGATGATCAAGGCTTCTGTTGAAAAGCAAAGTCTTGTGGTTGATGAACAAAGCATGGCCTGTGTGGCATGGCTTTGTGTATAGCGTTGTTTCGCGAGCCTCACACCTCGGTATGAGCCAGAAACGGGAGACGGACATCAGGGAGGACATGCCTTTCCTTCTAGCTAGGAGTGGTGCTTTGGATTTTACACGCCCGGGTATTTTACTTATGTGGATGATGGAAAGCGAGGCCTCGGTTTGCTTTGGTCTCTTCGGAGCTGATGGTGTGGTCAGATATGACCAGTTTACGCCCCATAGGGCGGGGAAACACGGTGTTCAGGCATTTTAATCTATATCGGTGGACCGGCCCTAACGATCCAAGGGCCCTCCTGAGTCTGGGTCCTGAGACATGGTAGGCTAGATTGTCTCGAAGCGGTGTGGACGATCCCTGGCCTCGGGTCATGACGGAAATCCAATTTCCAAATACGACACCGTGCGGTTTTGATTGTATATATATATGGCGACATGATATATGGTACCCATGCCGTCTATGATTGATAGTTATGATTGAAATTGTTTTTGAAACATACATACACTAGCAATAATATCAAATGCTTTTGTTTTATTCGTATCAAGCATATTTTGGCCATTATAAGGTAAAACTCTATCCTCCGGTTTGTGTTGCATTGTGTGACGGGAACTGAGTCTTATAATGGCTTCATTTTTATAAAAAGCATTGCGATGTTTAAAAGAATTATTTGTTTTAAAGAACTGGAAATCCAATGGAGTAAACCCGTTCGGCGAAAGGGGCATGGTCCTGTGATTAGCCATATTTGAAAATGTGTTAAGTAGATTTCTCATACCAGTCCTTGTTGCAGTCATGATGGGGGGTTCTCACCATGTGGTTTGGTGGCGAACAGTGGACTCTTACCCCCACATGTCCCTTGCGGGGGTTGGTTGTTGTGTGCTGACAGTCGAGAGGCTAGCCGTAAAACAAATGGTACTGGGGGACCATTGTGAGCCATGGTAAGTTTTACCTACTGTGCTGGAGGATGAAGGGGTGGTTGCAAAGCCTACCGGATTTCGCGGTAACGTCACAGACATGGTATCAGAGCTTTGGTTAAGCTTAGTTCTGGAATATAACATATTAATGAACTCGTCAGAAATAGAACCAGTAGTGTTCTAGGACGAATAACTCATTACAGATAGGATGAGTAATATCCTAGTATGAGTACAGCAGAATCAGAATAACTCGTTAGAGATGGGGTCAGAAATGCCCCAGAACGAGTTGAGAGTTATATGTTTATAAATAACGTATTTGTGATTATATATATAGTCTGGTTTTAGAAATATGATTTTTGAATATGTAAAGGATATATATTTGAAAAGTAAAAGAGTATATGAATTAATAGATACATTTATGAAAAGTTAAAAATAAATTGATTGATGTTTGGGTTGTGTGATAGTGGATTTGATTAATTGAATTATTAGAACGATAGTTAATTTAATCAATAAGAGAATGAATGGTAGAATTTATTTGATTAAATCACACATTGAACTGATTAGAGAATAGATAGAAATATATACATGTGCACTATATATGTTTGAACAGGTAAATGGATTAGCTGTTGAGTAAAGATTTTATTTGTGTGCCCGACAAATAGGTAAACCTTAATGAGTTGGATGCGCAATTTTATTATTATATCAACTCCTGTGAATGCCATTGGATGCGGAGTGCTGGTTGTTCTGTGTGTAATAATAAACGTCGCCATAGGATAGTAACAATTAATTTTGAACTACACTACATGGCATACTTCTTGACGATAGGCATACTTCATCATATTCCACATAATCATTTGGAGCTTGTGTGACGAGGTTGAAGATTTACCTTACGAGCGAGAGGCTTGTATGGCGATGACTATATATTAAAGGTTGAACCGATGACTGATATGGACCATATAAAATTATAATGATAAATTGCCAGATTAACAAAAACCCCCATATGGGTCTGGAGTTGACAATAATCACGTCTCTCTAGTTATTAGATACGGCACATGGATTATTTATTTCCCACACGAGACGAGGTGACGAGAATTTATTCTCTGGAGCAATTAAAAATACACACTCCCTCGGGCTTGGACAGGGTGAAAAGAATTTATTCTCTGGAGTTATTATCTATACACGCTCCCCTGTAAACACCAGATTATATTACTACAAATATGTGTATGCTTTATAGGATTTATTGGGTACCTAATACGGCCCAATAAATTTCCAAACCCCTCCCCGTACAAAGGAGGTTATGGCGAAATTTTTCGAAATTCCGGGTGTTAGCCAAATTTTTGAAGAATTTAAAAATTCTCAGAAACTGAAAAGTTAGAGAATGGAAGCCATATTGAAAGTAGAGTTGATTAATCAAGCCAGTTTCGACTTTGTTCCTTTTCGGGGACGAAAAGTTTTAAGTGGGGGAGATTGTAACGACCCGGAAAATCCGAACCAATTTAAAAATTTTAAATTGGCTATTTTAGTGGATTTTAAATATTTAAAATATATATTTTAAATAATAACGATGAAAAGTGAGTTTGAATCGATGGTTGAAAATAAATATAATTATTTCTAATTATAAACAAGGCCTGAAATGACGCGGTAGTTTCAAAATTTGAATTCAAACTTTAACTGACTGTACCGGGTGCAAAACAAAACGGATTTGAGTGAAACCAAAAATATTTAAATCTGTTAGTGAATATCTTTCTAACTAATTTGAAAAATCGAAGTTTCATAGCGGGAATCAAAAGTTATGGCCAAATGAATTTTCAGAAAGGTCGCTATAGAGTTTATATAGCCCATGAAAATGGTCATTTTGCAAACGACCTCGGAATTCGACGAAACCACTTTTGTTGGATCCGGGATGTGAAGTTATTGCTAGGTTTCAAATTTCATAATTTTTGAAGCTAGTATGTGAGTGTGGCAAAGAAAAATGTGTTTTGGTCAATTACAGTTAAATTGGATCGACCAGAAAATGGCCATTTTTCAAACGGTCTCAGAATTCAACGAAGCTAGTTTTTTGGGAAAGTATCGTCAAAACATAGCTAGATTTATTTTTCTGGAATTTTAGAATCAATATGTGGCCCCGGTGAATTGAAATGTACGTTCAAATTAAATATTTAATGTTTTATATTTTAATTTGAAGGAAAACTAACTGAAACAGTCGAATGGGCCTATAAAACATATCCCATTGTGTTCGGAATGGGGGTAAAATGCTAGGGACGATAGTCGTTGTGCTTGAATTGGGGTTCGTGGGTGAAAGAGGGTATTTTCGAAATTTAAAAATATATAAATTAATAAAAAAATATCGTTGGTCAAAGATCCTTTCTCTCTCCCCGATCTTCCTCTCAACGAACGGCGGAATAGCTTCAAAACTTCCCTCTCCGATTCCTCCTCCTACACGCACCGAAACGCTATGGCCCAGTTGAGTTTTTTGTAGCTCTCCACTCGATCTTCAAATCCGTATAGGCCTCGTCTCCCCTCGCCTTGTATTTCGCTCGAACCAGTGTCACGAAGTTGCGCCGTTCGAGGGAAAATTCCTCCGCCACCACCAAATCGAGTTCATCAGGGTGGGTACCCGCTGGAGCGCCTCTCGGAGCTGGACAACGTGGCGGTGGCCGATCGGCGCGAAGCTTCACGATTTGGAAGAATTTGGCTGACCTAGTTTTGAACGAAACTGTGAGGTATACGGCTATTTTTAATTTAACTATATTATAGCACTTTAAAGCACTACGGTTTTTGATTTCACTGTAAAAATCGTATCTTTTTCGTTTGTTGACGAAATTCAGTGAAACAAGAGACAGTGGACTCGTGTGGACGTCTTCTACATTCTAGAAGAGACCGCATATTTTTCTGAGCCTTCTACTATTTTTGGTGGAGTGGAACCCAATGTGAGATTTCTAATTTATAAACGATATGGAAAACAACGACTATATAGTCGATGTATGAGTTATATAAGCGTTGTACACCACATTATAAGCGTTGTATAAGTTGTATGTTCAATGTATAAGTTATATATGCGTTGTAAAAATTATATATGCGATGAAATGAATTGAAGTGAATTGAAATATACTTATATATATATATATATATATATGTGCCCCTCGTCCACAAACCGTGGACGATATTTATTGGTTGTGATTGGTGTGAAAATTGGTTGGTAGCGAATGGTTGATTAGTATTGTTTGTGGTTAAAAATTGGTTGATTGTGGTTGAAAAATACCCATTTGTGGTTAAGAATTATTTGGTTGAAACCACATAGGATTTGTTTGTAGAAAATAAAAATATAAACATGCAGCCTGCGTGCGAACTAGATGCTGAAATCCCTATTGTCAAAAGCTGCGAGGCTTTAAGGTAGAGCGAGGAGCCGTACTAGGGACGGCCCCGGTTTTAACTACCCTGCCGTTATGCTGCCGAATTTTTCAATAATATTCATGTGTTAGAATTATTTTCATGTGTTGAAACCGAATTCATGTGTTGAATAGGAATTCATGTGTTGAATAGAAATTCATTCGTTGAATAGAAATTCATGTGTTGAATGATAGTCGTGTTTTGAAATAAATTGTTTTACAATAAAAATCAAATTTTTATTATACACATGAATTGTTGAAAATAGTAAAGTGTTGAAATAAATGTATGTTGGATAAAAATATCATTTTTATCAAATATATAAAGTGGAAATTGTTTTGAAATCGAAAAAAGAAATATATTTATATAAATATAATTAAAATATAGTGAATAACGACGCTGTAGTTCGTATTTTGAAATCGTGATTTCAAACGATTAGTGCGGGAGATCCGACCATCGGATTTTCCCGAAACCACAACCGTTGGGTTCGCCTTGGGAAAATCTTTCCAACGGCACCAACTTTGTAAAGATCCAACGGTTGGATTGTCTGGAATGTTTAATTCAAATCTGAAGAAAAACAGCGCCAGGATTGATTTTATATATATATATATATATAATTAAATTAAATCAACGACGCTGCAGTTCGTATTTTGAAATCGTAACTTCAAACGATTAGTGCGGGAGATCCGACCATCGGATTTTCCCAAAACTAAAACCGTTGGGTTCGTTTTGAAAAGATATTTCTAGTGATATAAAATTAGTGAAGATCCAACGGTTAGATTTTCAGATATGTGTAAATTAAATCTGAAGAAAAGCAGTGCCACGGCCCCGTTATGGCCTGAAGCGTTGTTTTGAATAAATTGGCTATTTTTAAATAAATAAAAATAGCGATCAATCGTGATAAAATAGTATAAACGATATGGAATGGAAATAAACTGAATTTGCTTGATTTAGGTGATATTTGATGGTTGAATGTGTTTGGCATGAAAATTACATTAAAGAACCAAATTAGTGATATCGAATAATTTAATCATTGAAATGAATTGATTTGGAATTCTAAATATACGTGAATTATTTGAAAAGGCCGAGTTAATTCTCATTTCAAATAATTGATCGACGAGTGAAAGTCGAAGATATGAAGATGGTACAAGACCGATGATCTTCACGTCGAATGGAGGGGTGCTACTGGTGCTCATGATAGGAGTAGCTACCTTGACGGGGTTGAAGTAGTAGCCACCCGGACGTACTTGTTGATTGTACGGATATTCGAGGTATTGAGTGCCTCCAGTTTCGTTCAGACCCAGAACGAACGTGTAAATGGACTGTGTGTCTGACAGTGGATTTTATTCTGTGCTGATTGATCTCTATTAAATATATATCTGTTTGGCGGCGGAGAATTTATTCTCTTGCTTAACGCCCTTCTCTGAGACGTACGAGCCCAGAGGTTATATATCGATAGAAATCAGTCGCACGGAGTGGATTGCCTGTGTGGCACGCCTAAGTGATAGATGATCAAGGCTTCTGTTGAAAAGCAAAGTCTTGTGGTTGATGATCAAAGCATGGCCTGTGTGGCATGGCTTTGTGTATAGCGTTGTTTCGCGAGCCTCACACCCCTGTATGAGCCAGAAACGGGAGACGGACATCAGGGAGGACATGCGTTTCCTTCTAGGTAGGAGTGGTGCTTTGGGTTTTACACGCCCGGGTATTTTACTTATGTGGATGATGGAAAGCGAGGCCTCGGTTTGCTTCGGTCTCTTCGGAGCTGATGGTGTGGTCTGATATGACCAGTTTACGCCCCATAGGGCGGGGAAACGCAGTGTTCAGGCATTTTAATCCACATTGGTTGACCGGCCCTGATGATCCAAGGGCCCACCTGAGTCTGGGTCCTGAGACATGGTCGGCTAGATTGCCTTGAAGCGGTGAGGACGATCCCTGGCCTCGGGTCATGACGGAAATTCAATTTCCAAATACGACACCGTGCGGTTTTGATTGTATATATATATATGGCGACATGATATATGGTACACATGTCGTCTATGATTGATAGTTATGATTGAAATTGTTTTTGAGACATACATACACTAGCAATAATATCAAATGCTTTTGTTTTATTCGTATCAAGCATATTTTGGCCATTATAAGGTAAAACTCTATCCTCCGGTTTATGTTGCATTGTGTGATGGGAACTGAGTCTTATAATGGCTTCATTTTTATAAAAAGCATTGCGATGTTTAAAAGAATTATTTGTTTTAAAGCACTGGCAATCCAATGGAGTAAACCTGTTCTGCGAAAGGGGCATGGTGCTGTGATTAGCCATATTTGAAATTGTGTTAAGTAGATTTCTCATACCAGTCCCATGACTGACTCATAGTTTGTTTCACTTGCAAACTCGGGTGCCCCTTTTTCTTCATAAGCAGCCTTGTATTCAGGTTTTAGTAAGCTCTTTCTGGATAGCTGGAGCTGGAGATGGATTCTATCCTTTATCTTTTTATGTTGTTCAGCTCCTGTTGTACATATTATGTTTTGTTTTCCGCTGTAGACATTTTTTGTATAGCTGAACAGTATTTTGTACTAAGTATGATCCTATATACTGTGTAACTCGGATGATTATATTTATCCAGTGTATTCTATTGTACATTCTCTGGTGTATTTAATTATTTCTGTTCTGTTGTTATCTATTTATGTGTTATATTCCAAAGATTACCCTTGCACCGTCTCATCAGGAATGGGGTCGTCACACCATTATCTTGAAATACAACATCAAGAAAAAAGCAATTGCAATAGTAAAAGAAGGCAGATACAATGCTTTAATTATTAATTTTGCAATACCAGTTTTGTAATAGAAGAAACACATCCATTACATTCATCATCACATTCAAACCATCCAAAATATTCTACATATCATACCAATTCTTCAAGTATAACACATACGATCAAATACATAATTCAAAAGTACAATTCAAATATTCTACATACCACAAGTGCCAACACATACCACCTTCAAGGGCCAACAAATACGATCAGTGTGCATTCTACAAAGTAGCAATGCCATGAACCAGAAATTGTATCTCTCCATGTGATCATTTCAGGTCCTCCACTAGCCGGATGTATCTCTCCTCGTCATTTTAGATCCTGTAATTTGATTTTATAAGTTATTTGATAAGTGCATATATGCATGTATATCCTTTAAATATATCATAGCAATTAACCGTTTGGCCATCTTAACTTATAAATCTTATGCATACAATTATAATAGTTGATCATTAACCATTGGTCACTCGTGCCACCTCAGAATTGAGTATGCTTCGTCTTCTGTGCAAACGTTTTGAGTTCGTATATTTACCTGACACCATCCAGTAGGTCCCTCGCATATCCTTTCAAGCTTCAGAACATCATCATCTCCAAAACCTCTAAACCTCAGTCTTTGAAAGTTCAAAAAAAAAATCAATGGAGGACTCGTCGCTATACATCACTGCCATTGTTCTTAAGGGACATTGGAATGTTGAAGCTGTGCATCACATGCTTCAGGTGACTCTGAATCATAATTCATGGCCCATGCGGGTAATACCCAATAACTCTTTTCTAGTAGCATGCCCATCTTACAGTAAGCATGATCATGCTCTAATGTTAAAAGTTTTTACAAAACCTGGTGGCGCTATTTACCTGCAAGCATGGTCTGATGAAGAATTTGAGCCTGAACCAGCCTTAGAAGTTGAATCATGAGCTAAAGTTGATGGCTTTCCCGAGTTCCTAAAGAGTAATGTTCCTGCTGTTGAAGAAATAATGAAGCCAATGGGGGCGTGTGCTTGCAATTGACGACTATAACTGGTCTCAGTATGACCATACATCTTTCTACCTGAAAATGCAATTTTATGAAGGCATTGGCTATATCAATACTTTTGCAGCTTAATTCAATAACAAGGTTTACTTCATTAAGGTTCAGCATTGTACCCACGCTCATCTTGGAACAAGGCCTGAACTTCTTTTTGTGAGCAATGAGGTGGAACAGGTGGTACCATGTTTGTGTAATCATAAAGTGGAAATGGATTCAGACCAAAGGTTTGACGCAATGATACAAGAAGATGCTTTGCTACCCCTCTTGCCAAGCTTATTTCTTAAAGCCACCCATGACATACATGCTGATAACCAAGCCCCAGTGAACATGAGGAATGATCAGTGGGTAGATTTGGAAGTTGATCAGGAATATGATTGGCCAAACTATCTCTCCCCTCGTCTTGATGTTGCAGGTCCATCACATGTTGCGAGTCCATCACATGCTTACTTCGGACTGGCTCTACCACAACCGCAAAGCCATAACGAATCTGTTGTAAGTTCCATATCCCCGCAAAGCCCTGATCAGGTATGAACTGATGCTGCTATAATGTCATTTTTTGGATGTGTATATAAGTGCGTATTAAGTTAACTAATGCTGCCTTATGATACTTTTGCTGCCCTGATACTACTATAACTTTTGCTAATATATGTATGTATTAAGTTAACTTTTGTTGCCCTGATCTGGTATGATGCTACTGAATTGATAAATGAATTGATGCTACTATACGTTTCCAATATATGTATGAACTGATGCTACTGAAGTGAGCTCAGTTTGCAAAACTGAGCATATGTTTCCAAAATCGAAACATTGAAGTTGGTAGTTTCCAAAATCAAATGGAAAATACTTGTGCATGTAGCGGATTAGATACGGGTGAAAGACTCGTCCGAATCGGGAAATTGGTAGTTTCCAAAGCCTCTACACAAACACATGTATCTGTATCACAAAATCACAAGCGTACAATTATATGTTAATGTAAATGAACCCAAGTTGCGAATCAATTTTTACTGTAAAGTGATTTACCTTTATATAAAAATACCCTTACTTCAATGGTTTGGAGATGCATCGTCTTTGTCACCTTCATCCACACACGAAGATGAGCTCATCGGACCAACATCAGGAAACAAGTTTTGATATTGATCGTTATTGATATTATCACTAGTGATTACTTGAGAGCTCTCCATTAACGCTATGTGTTATTGCATTGTCCATGGTCCTCTATTTCGGCACACACAATGTTTTTCTTGAAAACTCTACATAGTGCATATAAGTCCTGCAAACCCATAGTATCTTTGCATTCCTTATCATCAAGCCGATACTCATGCATAACTCAGTTAGTCCTCATTCCTTAACTAGCTCGACCTCTATAATAAACCAATGTCTAATTCGGATCCCTACTTTGCTGAAATGGTTTTTCTGGCAAATCCTACCGGCGCCATCTCCTTTTTTTGGTTTATTGCTGGCTATAATTTTTGAATAAACCTCAGCATAATCCCAAATCAATGGTCAAAGCACAACTAATTACTCATAATCTAAACTTTCACCGACTAATCACTCATAAGCGAATGGGTTTTCTAAGTTTGGGATGTCCATGCAACTAATTACACATAAGCGAATGGGTTTTCCAAAATGTAACAAATGAACTAATTACTAATTACTCATAATCTAATCTATATTAAGCACAACTAATTCCCAGTGCTATCCAAACCGAACCTGAGGGAAAAAACTGGCAATGTCAACACCTTGAGCAATCAAAGCTAGAAAGCATTTCAAAGCTTCAACCTTTTCGGAATAAAATTTGTTGTCGAGGAGAGCAGCGATACTGAGTGAATTTAGGTTTAGATTTTTGTCAATAGTAAAAGGAGCAAAGAACGATTAGATGATAGAGAAGAATGATTTGTGACTAGATTATTTTAACATTATTTCGTGAAGGGGAAGATCGCGCCAAAATTTCATCAAAAGAATGTAATGAGGTGGCTGTCATTGATTGGATGATGACTAATGTTTAGATTCATCAAACCATACATTGGTTTGAATCGTTGGATTAATGATGCATCTACGGTTGGGATTTTGTTTTTGATGATAACACAGATCGCTGAGCTGGATTGTATATATGTAAAGCTACGCTTTTAATTGGTATTGCACGTCAAAACACTAGAATTCCTACCGCAATAGTGCATTCAGTCTAATGCAACAATATATTAATATTGTTGCAGAAGATCATAGAAATCATAGCTTTCGCCACACTTTTCATGAAACGCCCAAAAATTAGTGTCGAGTATGCCCACTTTTGTAATAGTGAAATATATATAAATGTACATATAAGGAAAATTATACATATATGTGAGCATAAATATATGTATGTATATATGTGTATGCATGTGTAAATATATATATAAGAAATTCAAAAAGTAACTTGCAATCAATCAAATTGAGTAAGAAATGAATGACGGCATAATGTTGTTTGAATTTTGAAAACAAATGAAAATTGTGCGTAAATATATACGCATAGATTCAAAAGTTGAAATCAAAAGCATAATTTAAGAGCGGGAAGTAAGAAATGCATAATGAATGAAAATTAGGCAAAAAGGTAGCTGTATTTGAAATTTGAACATATATTAAAAGGAAGAAACAATGAATTGATAGCATTATAAATGACATTAATTGGGCAGCTATTAACGGACAAAGATTTAAAAGTTTATACACATATACACATGCCAATAAGTTTGAAATTTGAAATTAGATATGTGTTATAAACGGAAGATAATAATTCACGTAAGAGATATTCAAAAATAAAATAAACGTTAACAGTACCGTTAAGCAAGAATTAAAATCAGCGTAATCAACGTTAAAGATCCAATTGTGGGTCGACCCAGGCCTTACATGGGTCGACCCATGGATCGACGCACCATGAAGGTGGGTCAACCCACTAGGGGCCAGATCTGGATTTTTTGACGTGTATTTCTTGGCTTGAACGGTTCGGATTTTATATTATTATATCTGATAGACCAGGATCACTTGTACACATATAAATAGACTAGCATGGCCTAGCCTCCAACTCATATTTTCTAAGACGATGAAAAGGCTCTACCATTTTCTTTCTTCTCCAAATTTTTTAGAAATTAGAAAATTAGTTTCTAGGAATTTGATTCAAGATTTGAACACAAAGAATGTAAATCTACAACATAGATGTTCAAGTTTCTGGTCAACATGAGGTCAATCCTGTGAATCTGAATTATTTATTTATTTTGAAAGGCAAAGTGGAAATTTTATTTACACAATCACAGATTACATGAGTTTAAGAAACCAAATACAAAAAATTGCATTTACAAGTCCAATATTTTCAACATCGAGTGATGAATCTGAGAAAAAAGCTGGTTAGTGTTCATGGTACCGTTTCCAAAAATGCGACTATTGCGCTCTCTCCAAACTCCATAAATAAGTTTCTTAAGAAGCTTGAGAAGAACAAAAGTCTTCTTATTTTTGCGAAGTGTTGCCATGAAGATATTAAACCATTCTATTTCGCTTGACGACGACGGTCTATGAAAGCCAGCCGTAGACAATAGTCTCCACCAGATTCGATGTATTCGAAGAACAGATGAATATTTGTTTCAGGAGAATTATTACATAGAACACAAGAATTTGAATTATTTAGGTTTCTTTTTTTTCCTTCTTCTTTTAGCATTAGATTTGTAAACCCATGTTTATCTTAATATTAGATTCAGTTAGAAAAACCACGGAATAGCAGATCTGAATCAGATTCAAGGATTGAAAAGCAATTAGGTAAGTGGATTTAAAATTATACCTTTTGGGTAACGGTATATTTACCGTTTACATTCCCCGTAATTCTTAACATGATAAATAATTGTAATTTGCGGTAATTACGATATAATTTATTTTTAAGTATGTTAAGAATATTGTTGTTGTATAAATCTATTCCATTAATCTTCTGTTTGGATTAAGAAAAACTATAACACTAAAATTATGGAATTTACAATAAACATAAATATGATCTTAAGATTGTTGTTTAATGACAAATTGGATATGTTGTAAATAGATTTACAGTGAAATTGGGATTAATAGAAATAGAATTGATATGCCTAATTTTGTAGTGAAAATTTACAATAGTTGGAAACGGTAATGAAAAACAAGAATTTAACATCTAACTCAGAAAATAAAATGGGGAAATTAGTGGTGGACTGAGTTAGTTGGATTTTCTAAAAATGGATATATTTCCACAACAACAAAATCATTGTAAACGTAGCTGCAAGGAAAGAAAGGGAAAATGGATTAGTGTGAAATAGGGATTCTTTTACCGTATTGCACACTAATCAAATAAAATATATATGTATGCCCACGATGAAGATAAAAGAAATAGCCATCAACTACTGATCTTGATTGATGTGCGTTATGGACATGGATATTTACGTCTTTCCACTAACCAATCAAATGAGGTGTGAAATATTTTTCTAAAATAATGAGAATATACAACACGCTAAATAAATGAATGTTACAACAGTAAAAGTTTGGTTAATGTTGAGGAACCAACAGAAAATGGGATGAACGGGGAATATAACCTATTATAGTTAATTATACAAATGAGACTGGAATATGATAGGTAGACATGGCTTAGGGACAAGAGAAATTATAACATAGGTTATAATCTAGAAAATTAAAACTTATTATTAAGCCTTAGTTAAGAGAATTAAGTTAATAAGTAAACAACAACAGGTTATGATAATAGTGTAAGACAAGGTTATGATTAAATAAGAAAGAATAAAGTATGCTTATTATTAGTAGACATATAACTGGGAGTATAAAGTTTAATAATTGTAATAAATAATAAGCGAAAATCCACTCCAGCGGGATAGGGCTGAATAAAGAAAGTAATCAGCCAATCATGAGCTAATGAACCAAGTAACTTGAATAAAAAGTGAATATGTGGATAATTAAGTTAATTAGCAACGTGAGGAGAAAAAGAAAGCACCTAATTAAAAGATTAGACATATAATCTAATAACATGTTAGCATGATGTGCTTGGACTAGTCTGCACGTACAAAGGTGAAGAACCCAATGGGGTTGATCATCGTGGTGCATGGAGACATGAGAGGAGCACGTCCAACTGGTTATTCAGCGGGACTGGAGGGAAGCGCGCGGCTTCTACGGGACGTGGTAGGGTACTACATGGTGGTCCTTTGTGTGGTACATGCTCAGGCTATACTCGCAGGGGTTTTGTCTGTGCAGTACCACTCGGTGAGTATACCTTAACTACAACTGTAGTTTAGCAGTCAGAAGGCTATGGCTAATGACGTTGGATGATTCAGCGGCTTGCCTCGAGAAAGGCGAGTCAGGACCAAATACAAGATAGTAATCATCAGATACCTATCATGCGTCAGTCAGTGTGACGCGGAAGACTAGAGCTAAATCTATAAACCATCGATCTTTCACTGTCGAGATGTTGGTTGCGGGGCACACCAAATTGGATGTTAGATTGTTTGATAGGGGCACGTCACTTAGCTATTGATGTAGTCTTTCACTAGTTGAGGGAGCGGCCAGGGTGAGATCATAGTTACCGTGAAAATATAGACCATAATTGGATATCTGTACTGTAGGCCTAATGAAGCGGACCTTTATAGATATTAAAAGCTCTCAACTGAGTTTCGTGCATTAGATGCAGCCCTATTACGGGACTTAAGTTACAGTAGACAGTACGTTAGTATGAGGGTCAAGATACACGCACTGGTGATGTATTGTAGACACTAAGGCATTACTCTGTGTAAAGACTTGATTCGACCAAGGAGTTCAGATACGATGATCTATACGCTTATGTGGCGTAGGATGGTAGTTATGTGCGATTACATTGCGTAATGATATAGATTTCCGTATGCGATTTGGCGTAGGATGGATGTTGTATACGCTTTCATGGCGTGACGACGAAGACCGTACAAGTACTATGGGGAAATCCCTTGAAATGTTGGGTTTAGCTACATATATACTATATTAGGTTTAATCTGCGAGGGAGTAGATGGTATGACATGAGTATAAAGTATAGAGTCTTAAGTGTAGTTAACCCAAATAACCTAATAACTATGAAACAATAACTGTACGGTATTTGTAGGGTTATTTCAGAATGTATAATTTGTCCCTTCACGGGAATTTTGGACACTTGTTAGATAGTGTTATTATTTCGGTAAGGTTATATATGATTATTATATTTTATCCATTCCTCTGTGAGATGTTTTATCAAGCTCTGATATATTTATTATCTATGTCTTTTCTGCAGGATACTAGAAAAGCCAACTCGAGCTTCGATAGATTGATATTTTTGAAAGAAAATAAATTCGGTCTGTCGAAATTCGGGTTGTTACAGAGTGTATATGTATATTAGAGTGAACTGTAGTGAGGAAACAATATATATGATGTCATCAGTGATATATACAGAAAAGAGTTCTGAAAGTTGTACTACCCTGTGTATTTGAAATAAAAAAAATTATTGAATAATAAATACTATTTGAATATTTAAATTCTGTGTAATAGTATTATTATTTAATATTAATATTTATTTCTTTATAAGATGAAATATAGAATAGTACAATTACAAACACATTTAAAGAATAGTATATGCTTGTTATCATCAAACAAAAAATCATACCGTTATATTCAACATATGCAAGAGTGAATTCATTAAACAGTAGCAATTTTTCAGAAAATTTCATTAGAAAAGACGCATCTGTTGGATCTTCGCAACATTTGAAGAAGGTATTTGAAAAACAACTTTAAATATTTGTTTATTAACATTCCATAGAACCATCAATATGAGATTATTAAAAAGTAGCCTTAGAGGATTGGTGGTGTGTCTCTTCCAAGTGCATGACAAGGTTCAAGTACTAATACATCCGTATTTTTGTTTGTTTATTACTTTCGACTGGAATTCAAACTGATCGCGCCTATTCAAACAATCGCTTTCTCGACTCATCTAAACTACGCTCATCAATGTATCTCATCCTCAAATGAGTCAATCTACAGGAATTTGAATCAGCTTAAGAAACGAAAGCTGACTCACCAATTATAGTAGTGTCTTTCAATAAATAAATATTTCCTTCCATCATGCCTTTTCAATACAATCATAAACCATTCGATATCTTTATTTTATCTTCCTCGACTACTATCTTCAACCCAAGGATACTCAAAATCCAAATAGAAACCAATCTCCTCTTTAAATCAGGTATGTATCTAACATCGATAATAGTATGAATAATGCCATTAAACATTCTAACATTCACACTAACACTAGCACCACCAATCATAGGGAAAGAAGCATGTTGCCTATTAGAACCTCTTCTTTTTTCAATTTCACGGCATGTAGATAAATTGTTCCTTCCAGGTGTTATATGATAGAATGCACTAGAATCAATAAGCTATACGTTGTTGTTCCTTGAAGAGTTAAGCTGTATGCACATCTATCTGTATCACGCTATGTATTTGATTTCACTAGAATAGATGTGAAAGCTTACTTTTGGTCATTTCTTCATCTTTTTAGATAAGGTAACCTAGCTACAAATTGTCTTAGTTTCTTACCATAATTGCAATTCAAATGATTAGGCCTTTCAGACTGAGATCTCGAATTTTTTTACCTCTGCCATTCTTTAACCTTCCTTGATTTCTACCTCTTTAAGCAGATAATCCCTTCGAGTAATTGGCTATATTAGTTCTCACCAATCTATCTATCAACGCATCATTATGATATCCAATCTTAACATCCAACAGACTAATCTTATTGCAACCATACATTATAGAATTAATAAAAGCGAAATACTTCTTAGGAAAAAGAACACAAAAGGATCACTAATTGATCCCCATCATTAATCTCAACATTTGATGCCTTAAGGTTCATAACCAAGGTCGTAAGAGCATCAAGAGCTCCATAAGGTCGGTAGGCTCCATATTTAATGAATAGAGCTATTGCTACAAAATAATCTGATGTATGAGAGACCTATCTTGATACATACATATTATATACACATACATACATATATGTACACAAACATACATACATACATATATATATATATCAGGAAATGCATCCTATAATTTCTTCGTCTTCTTCTTTCGAGAAAGCCCCCAAGAACCTCATTTGAAAGACTCAACAAGATTGGTATAAGTGCTTCGTCTTTCAACTCCTCAGAAAAGTTTGCTTTAATGTCTTCCAATTTCTCAAGCGTAGAAACTATCTTAAAGTATTCTTCTTCTTTAACACTGTCTCCGTCATCATCTTCCAAGTTCCTAAGTTTTCATTTCCATCAAAACACGTAACAACATAATTAACACCAAATCTACTAGTAAATTTTAGGGAAGTCGCCATTGACATCGAAATAAAATAAAAATACTAGCTTTGATACCTCATTGTGGTGTAAAGCGAAGGGAATGATTTATCATCAATATGTGAAAGCGATTTAACCAGAACTGAGTTTTCTTTCTATTTGAATACTAATGCAATTCAAAAACAAATATGTAATCACAGTCGTAGGCAGTTAAAGTGCTTAGCAGTTCTATAGCGATAAAGGTGCAAAAAGGTGTAGCAGGGAAATGACGGAGATATAGCGGAGGTGCAAAAAGGTTCATTAGATGTAAAACCAAATATTTTAAGAAAAAATTATCGTTTTGACATTGTATGTGTGGAAGAAACTAATAATAACTGATCTTATATTAAAAAACCTAAAGAATAACATGGTTATTCATGCTAGATTCGATGATTATTATATATTTTTATGATATATTGGACACTTCTGTCTTTAAATTAGTTGTTTACACTAGCTTTATTGGTTCTCAAAAGGAGAACCGACTCAACCAAGCACTGTATATTAATATTGTTAAAGCGAATGCTAAAAAAACCTTGATTTAGTGGATGCAGCGGAAAATAGCGAGGCTAAACGCAGATTTACTGTTTATCAGCGCTAATTGAAATAGCATAGCAGTTAAAGAGCGCTACGAGCTATAACGGAGATTTTGCGGGGCTTTAACTGCATAGAATCACATAAGATTAAATAACAGAAAGAAAAGTGACATAGATGATCACGTGGTTTTGGATTTGTTTCCTGCATCCACGGAGACCCAACGACAATTTTTATTCCAATGAGTAGTTACAAGAGTATACAACCCAAATCAATGATTAAAAAGTTACAAGATTTGGAGACTCTCTTTAAACAATCATTCAATGAAACAATACAATGTGAGCACTTAAAATAGATAATAAACGAATTTAATGAACTATGGTTTCTATTAATTACAACGATTGAAAGTTGAAACCCTTGTTGCTTAATTAGGAAGATGATAAAAAGATTAATATCGATGTCTTTGATTATGCTGGATCACCAAATCACATCAAAACAATTTGCACCATCAAAAGAGAAAAATTGTACACCCAATCATTGAAGATGCCTTTAGAAATTCAAGTTAGGAAATAATCGAAAAATTCATCGCTATGGTAACTCAGACGTTTAACTTAAAGGATCAAATTGTAAAATGTCGAAAACTCTTGTTTTATAACTCTGCCTTCTTGGTAGAAACATCAAAACCCTCAGATTTACAATAATATAAAAAGTCAGATGTCTGATCACTTGAAAACTCTCCGTTTTGAATTGTACAAGTATTTAGATACCGAAGTGCCTGTTTCTAGCTCTTGATGACTTTATCTTTTTCATCCCTTTTAATTTCTTCCTTGAATAACTTATCATTTCTTCCAATGCGAAGCTATATGTTATATCTTCAATCTAAAACACTCACAGACATATATTTGAATCATAAATAACTTACCACCATTTTGTTGTTCATATCAATACAACAAGATATATAAATCATATAATAAATAATGTATGAACCATATGTAGTTCCACATGTTCTCTCTTTATGCATCAAATTAACACAAATTGTGTTAAATTTAGCTGTTTTGATCACGATCTTGTATGAATTGGTTATATATCTTGATAGCACTCAAGTTTTAAGCCAAGTTACAATACCGGTCATACCATGCCCATCAATATTGAAATTAGTACATATGAATCATAATCTGTTGAAATTCTAATATATTATAATCATAAGCATTCATTGTGTATGAAATGTTGTAAATTTTCAAAGTATTTTGGGGAATGGTGTTTGTTTTCGAAGAGGGAAGCAAGAATGGAAGAAGAGAAGGTGTAGGAATTAGTCCCACATTGTAGAATATTGAGGGGTATGCCTCTATATATGTAAAAGCTTGATATATGATATCAAAAGAAATAAGAGAAGGGAGAAACAAGGCAATGGAGTAACATGACATGGATCTTAATATTTAAAAGGTCAAAAGATGGGCTTTGGGCCTTGGGGGTCTTGTGATCAGTTGGGCCGCAGAATATCGATGGGCTTGGACCGTTGTATTTTTGAATCAGGCAGCACGCATTTGAAATTTGCAACGCTTTGAAACGTTTCAAAGTGCAAAGACGCGATGTTTCAAAACACGAACAGATGTTGTGTTTCGGTCAACGGTCATGACGATTCATGAATGAACACACCCTCCCACTGCCTATAAATACCAACGCAGAAAAGTGTTTCGAATTGTCAAGTTACTTCTTCTTCTTCCTCCCAAGTCTGCAGCATCTATAAAGCATTTCAAATGCTTAAAATTTGTAATGCCTGAAAGGTGTTACAAAATCCAGAACTGTTGCAGATTTCAACTTCTTCTTCATCTCTTTGTTCTTGTTGTTTTATTGCATCATCCGAATAAAAAATAGAGTGTTCTTGATCGGATCAAAGGCGTACAAACTTTGAATCTGATTTCGTTGTTCCAAGACTTTATTGAATTCTGAAAGTCCATAGTTCGATAATCCTTTGTACCTGGTGGATTGAACTATTGCCTGAGAAAATTTGCATAGCAGATCCATAAAGTCTGAAGTACAGTAATATTCATCATCAAATAGCCTCAAACCGCGAAATCCACAGCAAATTTTCAGACAATATTTCAATCATGGAAGGTTTGAGTGCATTACAAGTCATGAATCAGCATTTGACAAAATTAGAGCGTTTTGATGGTGAAAACTTTACTCGTTAGCAAGAGACGATGAAGTTCTTTCTGATCACCGTCAAATTGTTTTATATCTTGGAAGACGGATTGGAAATTATACCGGAGGAAACCTCTAGCAAGGATGCCGCTCTGAAGGCAAAACGGGCAAAGCGCAAAGAGGATGATTTCCTGTGTAGAGGGCATATTTTGAATGCATTGTCTACTTCAGTCTACAACGCTCATAGGACTTTGGAAATTGCAAAGGAACTCTGGACTGCTTTGGAGAGCAAGTATCGCATATCCGAGGCAAGTAAAAAAATAATTCTTATTTGTAATTTTATGGATTTCAAAATGGTCCCCAACAAGTCCATAGTTGGACAAGTAAGTGAAATACTACTGTTGGTGAATCAACTTAAAGATGCCAGTATTGATCTCCCTGAATCTTTTGTTGTTGGAGTTATTATTTCGAGACTCCCGAATTCTTGCAATGATTATGAATGATTATAAGAAAAAATTGAAACATACAGAAGCGGATTATAATTTAGATGGTTTACAGCGTCATCTTCGTATTGAAAAGGATTCTCGTAAACGCGAACTAGATGACAATCCGCAAACTGAGTCTCATGCTAAGGCAAATAATGTTGAAATTACTGATAAACTGAAGCCTAAGAATGAGACACAGTTTAAGAAGAAGAATAATTCCAAGAACAAAAAGAAGAATGCATGTTACTATTGTAATAAACCGGCCACTATGCCCGAGACTGTCGTCTTTGGAAGAAACAACAAAAAGCGAATGTGGTCGAAGAAAAGCTTGCGGCTGTTGTACAAGAGGAAAACTCCGTTAATGGCATTGATAATGATTGGTGGCTCAATACTGGAGCAACCATTCATGTTTGCAAAGATCGTAATATGTTTAAGACTTATGAAGAAAATAACAGAGAATCTAGCGAAGTTACTGGTGCAAATAAAGTTGCAAGCAAAGTTTTGGGAAAAGGCACAATTGAACTTACATTCACCTCTAGGAAAGTTCTTACATTAATCAACATGTTTCATGTACCCGATATATGTAAGAATTTGGTTTCTGGATACCTTCTTAACAAAGGAGGATTCAAGATGGTGTATAAGTCTGATGAGTTAGTGTTGTCCAAGAACAACAAATTTATTGGACAGTGATATTCTTGTAACGGCATGATTAAGTTGATTCTATAAATTTATGGCATGGTAGATTAGGACATGATATATCTCTTGGAAATATGAATAAACTAGGATTAATTTCTGATTGTCATTTCGATTCCATATCTAAATGTGAAATTTGTGTTCAAGCAAAAATACACCGGAAATCCTTTAAATCTGTAGAAAGGAAAACTGGTTTGCTTGATTTAGTATATAGTGATGTGGGTGACTTAAAAAGTCATATCACCTATGGTGGTAACCAATACTATATAACATTTATTGATGATTATACTAGATATGCATATGTACATCTAATGAAATCGAAAGATGAGGCCTTTGATAAATTCAAAATTTACAGAGCAGAAGTCGAAACATAATTAGGAGTTAAAATTAAAGTGTTACATTCAGATCGTGGTGCTAAAACTTTTCAAATGAATTTATTTTGTTTGGCTAACAAAATGGTATAATTCACCAGTGTACCGCTCCTTATACACCACAATAAAATGGTGTTGCTGAAAGGAAAAATAGAACTTTAGTAGAAATGGTTAACGCCATGCTCATAAGTTCTAATTTACCTTATACCTATGGGGTGACGGTATGTTATCTGCATGTTACATTTTAAATAGAGTAGCACTTAAAAAGAATAATATTTCCCCTTATGAATTATGGTTTAATAGAAAACCAAACCTTAATAGACTTAAAGATTGGAGTTGCTTAGCTTATGTTAGAAAACCTGATCCCAAACGACCAAAGTTAGGTAATGTGGCTTTTAAGTGTTCTTTCATAGTATATTCTCTAAATAGTATAACTTATAGATTCCTTATTCTTGACACCTTAGAATTTATAGAATCTGTAGATGTAGAATTCTTTGAAAATCAAACTATTAAGAATCCATTGAGATCATCTAGTTCAGAACCAATTGAGACTAATGATGTAACGACCCACATTCTACGCATCGAAGGATCGTAGAATATTTATTTCTTTCACATACGAAGTCGTATAGTCATGTAACTTTGGGAGATGACTATTGGGGTCATTTCTCATGTTCATGATTTTTGCCGATTTTTAAATGACTGTTTTGCCCCTAGTTGATCTTGTTTCGGCCGTAACTTTTGATTGAAAAGGAGTTTTGACCTGAAACCACTTCCATTAGATCCGGATGATGGTTTACCTTTCCGTAGAGTGGTCATATGCGAAAAACGGACTCGTTTGGGAGATATGGCTGAATTAAGGTTTAGAAGATGAAAAACAGCTTAACTAGGCTTAATTGGGTAATTAACAGCTAGGCCCAGAGGGGGATTTCGGGATTTGGAGTATTTAAGGGCTGTTAGGGTTTAGAGAACACCCTTTTCTCATTTTTCAGCCGCCACTTATCATCCCTCTCAACTTAGTAATGGCCTCCAACGTCTAAAACACCTCTAAACCACTTTATAATTGAAGATTTGGCTAAATTACATCAAATTGAAGAGGATTAGCGTAGGATTGGGAATAGAGCTGCTGTATTGCTTTGGAAACAGTGCCATAACAGGGATTATTTCATATCTAAAGTTAATTTGTGGCTAAGGTGAGTGATTTGCATAGTTCCTCACTAATTATGGTTAATTAAGGGTAATTAGTGTTAATTAGTGAATTTAAACATGATTAAATTCAGGAAAAATATTTATATATTTCGAAATATTGTTTTAGACCTCTGTTAGAAAATTTGGTTAGTTTGGTTAAGTTTTGCTAATCATATCATTAGTTTTTCTTAAACATGCTTAAGGGAAAATACGGGATTTTGGCTATGTTTGATTCGTTTTAACCTATCAAATTATTGTTTTGGTGTTTTTGATTGAGTATACATGTTGCTATGACTGTATGGTATGCTTTGTGATTGATTAGAAGAGTTAGAATGGTCAAAAACGCCATCGTATGGCGTAAAACAGTCGCTGGAAAAGTTGCAGGAAGTAGTGCAGGGTTTCGGATCGGATCGGGTTAGGGGGCTCCAGTCGGATCGGGGAACTGAGCAGAGAACCGAACCGGATCGGAACCTAGTACAAGAATGAGGGCTTGGCAAAAAGGAAGGCCTCTTGTATAAGGGTTGGAGTTGGTTTGGACTAAAGCTGGACATGGGATCGGATCGGATTAACTGGAGGAAAGAAAGGCAGAAGCACCGAACCGAATCAAGATAGTGAGATAGCCGAACCCAAGTGACATGGAAGCACCGAGCCGAACCGAGGGTGGAGCTCCGAACCGAACCGGATGGCCAGGAAGTGGAGCAAGCCGAACCGAACCAGGGAAGGACAACCGAATCGAACCGGATTGGAGCTGCGACTACGCGACGACTCTTCTGAAGACCAACTCCAATTCAATCAAAACCCGAGATGCAAAGGTAGTCCAAATAGTAAGTAGAACTCAGGATCCAGTTGGGAACCAACGAATTAACTTCATGATTGGACTTTGATGCGGGACGTGTGCAAAGGGGTTATCGACGTCTATAGCTTTGATTCACCACCAAGACGGATGTTAGGCTATGTGTCAGTGCAGTGGGATAGTTATTACTCCATGGGGCAGAGTGATCGTAGCATGGCTATGAGCCAGTGCAGTGGGGTAGTTATTACTACATGGGGAAGAGTGGACATAGCAAGGACTAGTGGCTATGGATCAATGCAGTGGTGTCATTATGACTCCATGGGAAAAAGTGATCATAGCAAGGATTTGGGTGATCAAAGCGGTGGATATCGTATGCTTCACGCACTGAGTGAGAAAAGTGAGGATGGTTGTTATGCTTGATTGTTGACATCACTATGACATGCACACCCCCACCTCCGTATTCTTTACACCATATGTTAGTGGCACCTTAGAGTATTGTACAGTATGTAGTGCTAACTCTTTGGTTGCAGGTCCAGGCTCAGGTATAGTTTAGTATACCTGTTATTATTCTGTTTTACTGCTTATCGCTCATACCAGACTTTTATCTGACCCAGAGTTTTATATCTCTTCTTATTACTCTGGGTTCTCTTAAATGGGCAGACTAGAGACATGTTAGCTGGTTATGCACGAGTAGTTGATCCAGAGACGAGCAGGAGGCTCCTACGTATTATCTACATATATTCTCCCTGTGTTGTTGACGGTTGCTTTGGGCATTAGCAGTGTATCTCTCCTTTCTTTTGCTTTAGAGACAATATTTTGAAGTTGTAATAATGGTTATGGATCATAAGCTGTATTTTGGATTTCCGCTGCTATGATGATTATGGTTTAGTTTTCAGCTTATGCACTGTCTCGCCTATTTTATGTCAAGTATGTTATTATTATTTTTTATTCCATGCGTTGTGAGACATTATACAGGTTCCTTTTTAGTTCAAATTCCTTACCTTTCCTTTCTTTGACGACCGTCTCGTGCTGGTTGGACATCAGCACAGCGCACTTTCATTAGAAATGTCGGCTGGTGTGGGGCGGGCCGTCACAAATGACATCAATGATGATGAATATGCTCCTACTCAAAACAGCAAGGAAGTGTCAGTACCAGATATTAGTACTGAACATAGGAGAATTAAAAGAGCGAGAATAGAGAAGGAATATGGTTCTGACTTCATAACATATCTCATAGAAGGCAATAGGGACGAAGTCCTTAACGTGACAAGAGATGTAATGAACGTCGATGATGATCCCAAAACTTACTATTAAGCTATGAGTTCCAGAGATTCTAATTTCTGGAAAGAAGCTACCAATGATGAAATGAATTGGTTTAAAGACAACTCATAGCTTACTATGAAGCTGTGAAGCTATGAAGCTATGAAATGACTTACTATGAAGCTACGAACGTCGATGATGATCCCAAAACTTACTATAAAGCTATGAGTTCCAGAGATTCTAATTTCTGACAAGAGATGTTTAACATTATGAAGTCAGGTAATGAACGTGACCAGAGATTCTAAGCAACCCCAATGGATGTAAAGACAACTCATACCTTCATAGTAAGTCAGGTTATGACATGATGAAATGAAATGGATGTAAAGACAACTTTTCTAAATGGAGATTTAGAAGAAGAGATATACATGAAACAAACTGAAGGTTTCATAACCCCAGGCCAAGGAACGAAAGTTTGTAAATTAGTCAAATCTCTTTATGGCCTGAAGCAAGCTCCCATGCAATGGCATGAGAAGTTTGATAAAGTTGCACTGTCATTTGGGTTCATTGTTAATGATGCAGATAAATGTATTTATAGAAAATCGGATAACAACGGTTATGTTATAATATATTTATACGTTGATGACATGCTAATATTTGGTTCCAATATATCATGTGTAAATGAAACTAAGAGTTTCTATCTTCTAAATTTGATATGAAAGATCTAGGAGAGGCTGACCTAATTTTAGGAATTAAAATCATTAGGAAAGAGGGAGGGATATTGCTAACCCAATCTCATTACAGTGAGAAGTTCCTAAAGAAGTATGGTCACTATGATGACAAACCAGCATCAACTCCTTTAGATCCAAGTAACAAATTGGAAAAGAACACTGGACGTATCATTTCTCAACTTGAGTATTCTAGCGTTATTGGGAGTCTTATGTATGTTATGCATTGCCTTAGACCCGACATCCTACATGCTATAAGTGCATTGTGTTGATTTACAAGTAACCCAGGTTTCGAACACTGGAAATCCATTTCCATAGTTTTAGCTTATTTGAAAGGAACCATCAATTATGGTTTATCTTATAAAGGATATCCTGCTGTAATAGAAGGATATAGTGACGCAACCTGGAACAATGTAGAATCCAAATCCAAGTTTACGACTGGATGAATATTTACATTAGGAGGCGATGTTGTATCTTGGGATTTCCAAAAACAAACCTGTATGTCTGATTCAACTATGCTGTCAGAATTAATTGCATTAGCAGATGCATATAAGGAAGCGGAATGGCTTAGAAATTTATTAATGGAAATCCCATTGTGGAAGAAGCCATCTCCAAGCAGTGTTGATTAACTGTGATAATCAAGCAACGATATATAATGTCTCTAATAAGACATATAATGGAAATTCTAGACATGTGAGTCTAAGACATCAAATAGTAAGACAATTACTCAAAGTTGGAGTTATAATTGTTGACTACATAGAAACAAATAAAAACTTGGCTGACCCGCTTACTAAAGGTCTTCCAAAGGCTATGGCTTCTATAAAGTCAAAAGAAAAGGGACTAAGGTCTGTGAATGAAGATTGATCATCCTTAACAGAAACTCAACTTGTGTGTTGAAAAGAATAGACAAAGTTCAATGGGTACCAACAAGTTAAGAGTGTGATTATGGAACACTAAAACAATTATCCCATAATATTTAGTGTTGGATTCTACAAGAACAAAGGATGGATAAATGTCTTTAATAAGTCTAGAAACCTTAAAGGGTATATCGCACAAACACCTTAAGAGACTTACCTATATGAGTATGCAAATCAGGTCGTTTTCTGGGAAAGTAAGACTGCTTTCTAAAGTAGACTCATCAACTAGGATTAAAGCACATGGCCATTAACGTGCTGAGCAATACAAAACACTCTAACTAAGGAATACAACATGTGTGATTGTTCCGGTTTTATCATTAAGGGATACTTGGTTCAAGATACATTCACCATAGAATCTCGATAGAACTTTGAACGGTTTACACTAAAGGTTCAAATCCAAAAGATACCTTTTATTTATGTGTTGTTTCCACAATGATGCAAAACTTGATCTTAGAACTACATAGGCTTGATCCCACTTGGGTATGTAGGAAGTCACACTAGTGATTCAACCATCCACTTTATTTATTTTCTTTATTTTGAAAATTGGGGGAGAGTGTTGTAAATTTTCAATGTATTTTGGGGAATGGGGTTTGTTTTTGAAGAGGGAAGCAAGAATGGAAGAAGAGAAGGTGTGGGGATTAATCCCACATTGTAGAATATTGAGGTGTATGCCTCTATATATGTAAAAGCTTGATATATAATATCAAAAGAAATAAGAGAAGGTAGAAACAAGGCAATGCGTGAACATGACATGGATCTTAATATTTAAAAGGTCAAAAGATGGGCCTTGGGGCTCTTGGGGTCTCGTGATCAGTTGGGTGGCTGAATACCGATGGGCTTGGACCGTTGTATTTTTGAATCAGACGCGCACGCATTTGAAATTTGCAACGCTTTGAAACGTTACAAAGTGAAAAGACGCAATGTTTCAAAACACGAACAGATGCAGTGTTTCAGCCAACGGTCGTGACAATTCACGAATGGACACACCCTCCCGCTGCCTATAAATACCAGTGCAGAAAAGTGTTTCGAATGGTCAAGTTACTACTTCCTCCCGAGTCTGCAACATCCAAAAAGCGTTTCAAACACTAAATTTGTAACGCCTGAAAGGTGTTACAAAATTCAGAACTGTTGCAGATTTCAACTTCTTCATGTCTTTGTTCTTGTTGTTTTATTGCATCATCAGAATCAAAAATAGAGTGTTCTTGATCAGATCAAAAGTGTACAAACTTTGAATCCGATTTCGCTGCTCCAAGACTTTATTGAACCCTGAAAGTCAATAGTTCAATAATCCGTTTGTATTTGGTGGATTGAACTATTGTCTGAAAGAACTTGCTCCGCAAATCCTTAAAGTCTGAAGTACGGCAATATTCATCATCAAATAGCCTCAAAGCGCGAAATCCCCAACATGAAATACGGTGACACGTTTCAAAGATTGACTTTTAGTAAAAAACGAAGTTAGGCAAATTTAAGCTGTGTTGGATGAAATTTTGGTGTGTAGGATGTAATTTTATGTTATTTAATTTCTTTCATAACTTCTAAAGTCAATAACTTATGCAAATGAGATATGAAGACACCTTGTTTTACGTTGGATTGTATTAAATTAAATATTCAATTTTACGAGTTCGTTTAAACTAGGGTGGGACTATGGGACTATTCACACTCTGGTTACCACTTCCGACCACCACAGAAATACGTCCAGTGATGAACGGCCGAATAGCTTTCATGTTGTTCGGCCGTTAACGGCCGTCGAACAATTCATTTTTTACAAAATTCCGTCGGCCGTCCGAACAGGGTGTGATGGCCGGAAGTGGAAATCGAGGTGTAAATAGTAACACCCTTAAACTAAGCTCAAACAATTTAAAATTTTACAACTTATTTATTTATGCAAATTATGGACACATACCATCCTTAAAAAAAACAATTAATTAATTAGCTATAAATCAATTTTATTTTGAAATATACATTCTACATTCTTCGCTTAGACTCTTCGCTCAGTGCATACAAACGTATTTCTGCACTTAACGTATTTCTCCACTTAACTTTCCAATTCAAATGTCCTAGTCGAATGTCTGTCTCGTAATCGTTCACTGAAAAAGCACCCTCACCCATAATTCATGAAATCTGAACAGAATAGCTTTCTTGAGCTTACATTTACCTAAATCATAGTAAAGGGCATTGCTTATCAAGTTCTAATCATACGCACATTTGCATTTCTTTACTGTCACCACATGGTCTCCTTTTATGCCAGCTTTACCGTCAACAAATCATATATCCATACAGGCACATAAGAGACGCACTCTCTGCGTAAAAAGAAAATTACCAATGGTCGTATTTCTGAAGAAAAACAAAAACACACAACACATACACTCTGCATAGATAGAACACTACTAAATTGTAGCTTTTAAAAAAAAACAAAAACAAATACAAAAGCCAATACGATAGACAACATTTTCCAGCATAAAATGCATTAATTTGTCCCTGAAGTGCGAAAAATAACTTCGACAGGCCTTTCTCATCGTCCAATGCAATTTAAGAACGATAGACATGCCCTCTCATGGAGCCGGTGTATCAATTACATCAATACAAGAGTACCATACATTACAATAACCAAGAGTGCATGCAACATATAAAGAATAAAGCTATATAACAAAAAGGCTGAATGGAATTTTTTGAATATACCCAAATGTTTTTCTTTTCCTTCTTATTCATGAGAATTTACCTATTTTAAAGTTCTCCACATCAGATTTCATATACACTGGTAAGCTTAATGGGTTGCTTCTCGACTATAAAAACTATCCAAGGTTTTTGCTGGAATACGATGCAGAAGTTCACGGGGGAAAATACGGAGAAGAGTCCATGCAAGATCAAGAGACTGGAATATGTTACGAGTATCATATGCTCCTTGCGTCACGAACTTCCTTTCGAACTTGTCCAAAAATTCAAGGTAGAGCTGTGTTCAGGTTAAAATAAACTCCAGTATTAGATTAAACCATAAGAAATGATGATGTTCGTCACCAAAATTGTATTTTATTAACTGCATGTTTAGGTGTATGAAATGAAGAAATATATGCATGACTAGGTGTGAAAGCAGTAGAGAAATACAGACCAGATCTTCGGAGGAGAGTGCCTCTTCTCCAACAACCGCTTTCATTGCTTGCACATCCTTTCCAATTGCATAATTAGCATACAACTGGGAAATATATATGGTATTATGTTAATATGAGCATTAAAATGAAAAGGTGATAATATGGTTGGTTACACATGCATACAAAATGCAATACGAACCTGGTTCGATACATCAGAATGATCACGGCGAGTCATGCCTTCTCCTATAGCACTCTATATGATAAAAATAAAATATAAACTGGAATGAGAAGAGCATAGAAAGATGGTCATTAAACTAAAGAATTGTGAAGGAACTCACTTTCATCAGACGGGAAAGAGATGGGAGGACATTGATTGGTGGATATATCTGTTGAAAACATAAATAAAATTCAAGGTCATAAAGAAACACTGTTAAAATAGCTTAAAAGGACAGCACTGATTAAGTAGAACAATAATAATTGAATGAAGCACTACATATAATAAAATAATCAAGTGATTTATACACACTGCTAAAATCCTTAGCGAATTAATATGATAGATATTTTTGGTATTGCTTAGCCTGGTTCAGACAGGCATGCCAGAGGCCCAGAACAGGTGATTTTTAACTGCTAGTAACGCTTAGCAGGAAGGAACCATAGCGTGAAAACACACCATACACACGTGCGCACAACATATGAGGGAAATGATAAAGTATGACAGGACATTTAACTATTTGCATTTAAATTTATCTACTCTTAAGATGCAATGAAGGGTGTCAACTGTCAAATCGAAGGGGATACACGTGCATGTGCTAGATAATTAGCACTATCTTGTAAAATGAAAGATATATAAATAGTGTAAATTTTGCAAGAATATCACCTGACGATTGTGGAGTTGCCTGTCAATGTATATTTGGCCTTCAGTGATGTAACCAGTAAGATCGGGTGTAGGATGTGTAATATCTGGTAAACAATAATAAATTTTCAGAAAAATGAAATTAAGCATACAAGACTGTTTTAACTTGATAATATCGTCTATCATCTATATATTTAAAATGTAATCGGTCGAATTATCTAATGTGACAATAAAATATAGAGAATACTCTATAGAATACCATCATTAGGCATGGTAAGAATAGGAATTTGAGTAATTGAGCCTTTTCTTCCTTCAATTCGCCCAGCTCGTTCATATATAGTTGCAAGATCAGTGTACATATACCCGGGATAACCACGTCTACCTGGCACCTCCTCCCTAGCAGCAGATACCTGAGTACAAAATTATTGGCAAAAATTTCAATCATAGGGCGCCTGTATAAAAAATGGTATATGACATGGTATTTTGTTGTTCGACTAATTCATACAAACTGATTATGCATACACCCGATAATCATGAAATTTGTTAGTCATGTTGCTTAAGATAACAAGTGTACTATGTACTAGTATTTTGCAAAGGTGAAGCACATATACATTAAAAAACTGTGCAAGCAATTGTAATGCAGAGGTGTCCTCCAGTCCAGTTTGTTAAGGTTTAAGATATTAATGTTGAAGGTTTTAATTGATGATGCAGCAGTAGTTTCAAAACAATGTTGCCAGTGGATTGCCCTTGCATTACTTCTCATGAAGGGAGAAACCTACACATCAGCAAAAACATTCATGCCCTAATAGAAAGATCCTCAAGAACAGAGAAACTATACAAGAAATTTTAGATCACAAATATGCCATTAGATGGAAGATGGTGTCAATAGCTACAATCTGTTTTATAAGTTAGATTTTACTTTTAATATAATCAAAATAGCTGTCGTTTCTTCTATGCTTACACCTTACATTCATGATAATTTTTATCACGTATTCACATCCATTGATTCCATCTATTAGTTTACAAGCATGTAAACTTCTGAATTCAAATCTCTGCTGTATAGAAAGAACTTCATAAAAGAAGAAATTTACATAGAAGTATCATTATTTTCTACTCCAAAGTTTACCGTAGGCTTGGTTAATATTGTTCAGGGCAAAAAAAGCAACAATTAAATATTTACCTCACGAAGAGCATCTGCATATGAACTCATGTCTGTTAGAATGACAAGAACGTGCTTCCCGCACTCATATGCTAAATATTCAGCTGTAGTAAGCGCAATTCGAGGAGTGATAATACGTTCTATAGTGGGGTCATTGGCCTGCAACATAAGCAATTATAAGAGAATGTAAAAAAATTCAATCCAGAACAAAAGCTTGCAAGAAATTTATTTCATTAAGCTTGTGTGCAACTCTGAGGCAAGTCCTAGTGAAATACCAAATTCAGAAAAAGGGTAACTCTCTCCATAGAACCATTTTCCTCAAAATCTCGTTTGAAAAACTGTGCTGTTTCCATGTTCACACCCATGGCTGCAAATACAATTGCAAAATTGTCATCTTCTCCACTACCCTGTTCATTACAAATACCACAATGGAAATTAACGACCAAGAGTCTAGACATAATTAACCGAATGATTGTAATAAGTGACATGAAAATATGACAAGATACATAATCAGATCTATAATTTGTTATATTGCATATTCAATAAACCTACGGTATAACATGTTTAATTTTCTATTATGCCCCTTCACAAAATTTATTGCTATTTATACCAATCTTCCAGCTGATGATGCTAGTATTTTCCTGAATGTCTAGTGCCAATATGAGTTGCTCCAGATTAAAATCCGGCAAAATGAAATAGACCAGCAGTTCCACCAGTCAAAATTTGTAATTTATGCTGACAAAGTTGACAAAAGATATCTTCTTGATGTTACAAACTTCCACTACCTCTGCACCCTACTTTAAGTTTAGTGGAAATTTGGGTCCCTTATTTTCAGTTTTCGTAAGTGAAAGACCATTCTCAAAAACACGTTTTGAATCACACCCTTCTGGTAATTTCATAGTTATTAATGGTGCACGGCACAAAATGGCCCAAAGCCTCTCAGCAGCCTTGGCGCATACCTTTTTAATTTTATTGCGTACGCTTAATTTTTTTTATAAATTTAGTGTATATGTATATATAACAAAAGATATAAAAAAAAAATCAATATTTATGCTAAACAAATACGACAATGATTTTTTAGGCATTTTGAGCAAAAATAATCATCAAATATAATATCATAATTATAGAATTTTAAGCGTAGCAGTTCTCTAAAACCAAAATCCAATATAATTATAAATATTAATGATATACTTGAAATCTGGATATAACTCAGCAATTATATTTTCAAATCAATACATGCATCATCGGATTCATAAGCTTCAGCATGTCCCTCATTTATCTCACTTAGATTTTGTTTCATCTAGTGAAGACGTAAAATAGGTGAATGAGTGCTAAAAACATCTCGATATTGATGTTCTACTCAGATATCTAGCTTCCTCCACACTTGATGTTCTAGCAACAACACACCAAGTCAAGTCATCATTATTATCATTAAATAAAAACACGTCTTCAGCATCGAATTCATCATTCATATTGCTCGTTATTCATTATAATCATCAATATCCTTCAAGGATATTGGATAGATGGTGTCAAAGATGTTGTACCTTCTTTTTAATGCTTCGTAATATGATTAATACTAACTTTTATGTAGTTTTGATTATAAAAATTGAAAAAAGAAGCAGCAAAAAACAATAATATAATGAAAAGACGCCCATTTTGCGTCGTGCGTCATTTGTCCTGCCTTTCGATGTGCGCCATGCCATAAGGAAAAAAAGGTGCAAACATCGCGCCGCACCGTGAATCATAACGTGCGCATTTCATAACTATAAGTAATTAAAAAAAACTCAGAAATTAAATCTGAACATCAATCCAACTGTTTAGTTCATTCCTGGAGTGGTGTTTTGCAATGGCAATCGCGAGGACTTCGCATCTCAGCTTTCTTTTGTGTCCTCTCGTTCTAATTTCAGTCGCTGCTGAGGTTTGCTTCGAACAGAAATTTGAAGATGGGTGGGGAAATTGATGGATGAAATCTGAGTGGAAGAAAGATGAAAACATGGCTGTAGAGTGGAACCATACTGTGGTAAATGGAATGGAAACCCTGATGATAAAGGTATTCAAACCAGCGAAGATTATAGGTTCTATGCCATCTCTGCTGAATTCCCAGAATTTAGTAACTAAGCTAAGACATTGGTATTCCAATTCTTAGTGAATCATGAACAGAAACTAGACTGCAGTGGAGGCTACATGAAGCTCCTCAGCGACGGCGTCGATCAAAAGAAGTTTGGTGGGGATACCCCTTACAGTATTATGTTTGGCCCTGATATTTGCAGCTACAGCACCATAAAGGTTCATGCCATTCGTACCCATGATGGAAAAAATCACTTGATCAAGAAGGATGTTCCTTGCGATACTGACCAGTTGAGTCATGTATATATTTTCATCATCAAAACTGATGCAGCATACAGCATTCTAATCGATGATGAAGAAACGCAAAGTGGAAGCATTTACGATCATTGGGATATTCTTCCTCCCAAGCAGATCAAAAACCCTGAAGCCAAGAAACCTGAAGATTGGGACGACAAGGATAAGAAACCTGAGGTTTTGATGATATTCCTAAGAACATTCCTGACCCTGATACCAAAAGGCCAGAAGATTGGGATGAAGAAGAAGATGGTGAATGGACCATTCCCACAATTCCAAACCCTGAGTACAAGGGTCCCCATTCCTGACCCTGATACCAAAAAGCCAGAAGATTGGGATGAAGAAGAAGATGGTGAATGGACCATTCCCACAATTCCAAACCCTGAGTACAAGGGTCCCTGGAAGCAAAAGAAAATTAAGAACCCTAACTACAGGGGAAAATGGAAGGCTCCAATGATTGATAACAAAGATTTTAAGGATTATCCATACATATATGCTTTTGACAAGCTCAAATATGTAGGCCCTGAGTTATGGCAAGTGAAATCAAAAACCTTATTTGACAATGTTTTGGTCTGCGACGACCCTGAATGCAAACAAGTATGACGAGGAAACTTGGGGGAAATACAAAGATGCCGAGAAAGCCGCATTTGAGGAAATAGAGAAAAAGAAAGAGGAAGAGGAGAAGGATGCTGATTCCAATGCAGATGAAAACGACGAAGATCCAGTGGATGATGCTGATGCTGAAGGCAAAACAGATGCTGACGATAATGAAGATGATGAAAAACATGATGAACTTTAGAGATGAACTAAGCTATTTGTGGTAGGAGATTCACTATGTTAATTTGCTATGGTTTTTAGTGTTTCTGCATCAATTTGTATGTTTAGATAGTGGCACAAAATTATGGAGACAATAATCCTCCATGTTGGATTTTCTTTTTCCTTAATAGTGTCAGTCAGAATATCGTCGACTCTACAGATTAGACATGTTTCTATGATCAAAATTGATTTCTGGAAAACCTACAAATATTTGCAGAAATCTTTGCATTCGTGAATATTCTAAAACTTTAAAAAAAAAAAGGGGGGGGGGGGGGGGGGGGAGGGCTTTTTAAACTTATTTTTGACCAGGGGTAGCTGTTTATTTTGAAACTCACAGAATGTTCTAACGGAATTCCTTAAATCAGGAGTGCCGTTGTGACACCACTTGAATAATGCTGATGGCACCATGTGAACACATCAATGGCGTTACAAACCAATATTACTATGAGAGCTCAATCTAATTTATTTATTTTGCATGTTACATTAATGCAACTGACAATTTTTGCAAGTCAGTAACTTTTGTCAAGAATTTGTGAGCGCAATTTATCATTAAGTGATTTTATTTTGGAGAGGGTTAAGTCACATCTGGTAATTGGAATTTGCCTAATATGCATAACCGTAATTTCTCAAGGTCATTGGAAATTATCCAATATGCGTAGATGCAGTTTCTTAGGGTGTCTAACAAAGTGATGATGCTTTTGGTAAGCTCTGTGTCCTCATCATTTATTCACCACTTCTATTGAAATATATGATTATCAAAAATGAAGTAATATGTACCTCTAAAAGATCATCTGATTTTTCCAAACGTTTTACAAGCCCGGCTTGTCGGCAAATTTGAGCAGCTATTTCATTATGTGGCAAACCAGCAGCAGAAAAAAGAGGGATTTTTTGTCCTCGAGCAATAGAATTCATAACATCAATAGTAGATATGCCAGTTTGGATCATTTCTTCTGGGTACGTTCTCTCACTAGGATTAATTGAACTACCTGAAGAGCAATAATTAGTTGTCAAAGTATCATTTGAACTACAAAAGATGCAAACAGGAAAATCATAGTGTTGCACTATACACATGCAGGCATATGCACGCGTGCATGCATACATCATAATAACTCACCAGAAATGTCCAGGTATGCCTCTGGGAGGATTGGAGGGCCATTATCGATCGGTTTTCCTGAACCATTAAAGATTCGCCCAAGCATATCAAGTGAAACCGGGGTTTTCAAAACCTAATTATATGAATAGCGGTGATTATTAAAGTGAACCTGATAAAAACAAAAGGTGGAACCCAGTGCACGAGACAAGGCTCCCGAACGATACCGGGCTCTAGGGAGGTCGAAAACTATCGGCTTCAATGATAGAAAATATTTGTTCCTAGTGAAAAGAATATTTGTTCCAACCGTATGCAATTTGTTCCTCGTGAAAATATTTGTTCCTAGTGAAAAGAATACTTGTTCCTAGTGAAAAGAGGATAGTGTTGCACTATTCAAGGGTAGAAAACTATTGGCTTCAATGAAATTTGCTTACACAGCATTCAGGTTTATGTATATGGTAGGTGACATTGCGTATGTATTGCTAAAACTTGTAGTGTTTGTGAATAAAATATAGGTAAGTCATAGTGTATAGTTTAATAGTAAAAAGAAGCAATCACGATTATAACATGCAGCGTACTTCTCCAGTAAACTGCACAGTTGTGTACTTGTTATCAATGCCTGAAGTTCCTTCGAAAACCTGCAATAGTGATGCAGTATATTAAGAAGACTGGACCGCTGATACATTTTATTATAACAGCTTGCAAAATAGACATCTGTAAAATGAAGCTTGCAAAATTGAAAAAGCAGTGATAGCGCTACTTCACAGTAAACTTAACAGAACATTTCACAATTGCTGCAATATTTGTAAAAACACTTGATAAAATATTCAAATAGCCTGGAACTATGTCCAAAGAACAAGTATGTCAAATAAACAGAAAAGTAAGATATGCAAGAGCATTGCAAGGTTCAAATAAACAGAAAAGTTAGCTATGCAAGAGCATTGCAAGGTTGTAAATTTAGGCAAACGGTAGATGTTAGGTTAGGATTAGAGAACTGTCAACCCCATGGGGGATCTATCAGAACTAGGCACTTTTATTAACAAATATATTTTTAAAAAAATATCTGGTATTTTATGCTAATTTACTTAAATACTGTGTAGAACACACACACACACACACAATAATTGGAATTCAATTATAAAAATTGAAGGCAGAGGATAGGCAATATTATTTTCAGCTGTAAAATTCATATACGTTAGCAAGCATTCATCCATAACAGCCAAGAATAACTGTATGTTTGTAAACTTGTATTCTAAGGATGACCACTTAGATGATCAACAGAGGCACAGGACCACGTGAGATTTTAGACAGCCGTTAAAAAGAATTTTCACTACAGTGAAATATTGTCATCCAAGATGATAGAGAAATTATGTACAATCATCTCAAATAGGTATAAAAGGAAGAAGTGTTGACAGTCCCCTTTTACAATCACACAAACCCATGCACACATGTGCACACATGCACACATATGCAAGCACATACACACATACAATGGAATATTATCATCCAAGATGATAGAGAAGTTATGTACAATCATTTCAAATATAGGTATAAAAGGAAAATGGGTTATGATACTTTTTTGCAATCACACAATCCTAAAAGGAAGTTAACTTAGTTAAGTTACACACACTCACACTCATAGTAGTTAAGGCGCAAAAAGGCGCAAGCATCGAGCCTGGGGATTTTTTGAGCCTTGGGCTTTTTTGTGTGCCTTTTATATGAGTTTGATCTGCTATTTTGTAACTACAAATTAATTTTTAAACCATATTTTATAATTCATTCAATTATTTACATATATTTTATTAAATAGTTTTAAATTTTAAACCATATTTTATAATTTGTTGAACAATCAAATTTTTTATTTAACTATTTATAAACAAAAATTTGAATTTAGCAAAAAAAAAGCGTCTCAAACTTCAAAAAGACGCAAGCCTTGAGCCTTGGGTTTTTTTGCGTTTAGGCACGCCTAAGCGCGCGCCTTGATAACCATGCTCACTGCCACACATGCACTCATATGAACGCACAAACCCACACATAAGCACGCATACACATATATACACATACACATACAGCCACATACATAGAGAGAGAGAGAGAGAGTGAGTGAGTGTGTGTGTGTATGAGAGAGAGAGAGAGAGATAAAGGGCGGGTCACCAATTGCATATAAGAGACAAAACATTCAGAATACAGCAAGAATAATACTCCTAAGAATAAAGTGCTGCTAAACCTGAACCACGGCTTTTTCTCCATCAACTTCCAGAACCTGGCCACGCCTTGTGGTTCCATCACCAAGTCTAATGTTAACAATTTCCTGATATTTGGGTCCCTAAAGTACAATTCCATTTTGCTTATAAATCAAAAGAATAGGAAAAGTGTAGGAAAATATTTTTAAAAAAAAGGTAAAGTGGTTACCTTGACTTTCTCCAGTATAACAAGTGGTCCCGCCACCCCACTCACGGTTCTATACTCTGACAAAAAAAGGGCGAGAAAATGATGAAAACCAAACATAATAGCGGCCGTTCATGTCCAATATGCATTAGTTATGTATGCATTGAAACCATAGTTTGATCCAAGCAGATGATATAATATCAGTACTTTATTCTATCATAAAGAAACAAACAAGATAAGAGACTGAAAGCGTTCCAACAAGATTGACTGCAATTATTTGTTACCACAATTGATCAAGGGAAAAAAAAATGGATTACTAGATGTGATAACTGCTCCATCACATACTTCCAACTAACCATAGTAATATGCAACAATCAAAAAATTGGGAGAAGCTTTATGTTGCAACTGTATTAAAATGACATACAAGAAAGCGATCAATTTATAGAAGTGCATTTTAAAGTCAGGTGCTGATGCCTGCCTGGAAGCATATGTGCAAGGAAATAACCATCTCAATAACAAAACAGAATTAGCAAAATTGGCAAATTGTATTCCAATTCAGGAATTTAATTAGTAAACCCCCATTTTATCAAAAAATATGATGATGAATGTTGACGTGGGAAATTGTCGTTTACTTAACACACGCCAACATCCAATGGATATGTGGTATGAACACAAATATTCAAAGTAAAATAAGTAAATGCGTGGAGACAACTTTTTATAGTGGTTCGACACTAACGCCTACGTCCACTTTATAATGATCATTCATCATATGATATCTGATTACAATGTTGTATAAGTTTAGACAACATTCGAGTACAAAGTGTTAACAAAATGTGTGTTTATTCTACATTTTGACTAAAATGTCATTCTTCTTCATTGGGTATGTTGACTTGGTCAACCATGTCAAGTTTATCCTTAATGTCTAAGAAGTCCAAAAGTAGCATAATTATCCTTATGAATATCCAAGTGTTGATGGAAAACGTGTATGTCATGTTTTAATTGTCCATGCCATGTCCAATGGCCATGAAGAGAGAGATGGCAGCCATTAATGAGTATTTTGGAGTTCTCTAAGTCCAAAAGCTCCTTGGTGAAAAGATTCAAATGAAGACCAAGGCGTAGGGTATTTATAAAAGGGAGGTTAGGTGGGAGTAGATAGAAAATGGGGACCACAAGCAGGATTTCGGACCCCTGAAGGAACCAAGCAACAGGAAATTTGTACCCCCTGGGGAGGGGTACGAAATTCGTCCCCCCCCCCCCAGGGATACGAAATTTCGTATCCCTCTGAGGGATACGAGAAAGATGAAAGGGGGCCGAAATCCTGAAGGATCTGAAGCATATGATCTTGGAGGTGAGGGATCCGAAATCTTGTTTGTTGAGGGAGTCGAGGTTCCCGAACACGAAGTGGGGGGATTCGGGTTTTCGTTGGTTCGAACTGGCGGGATCCGAGCTTCCGGCTCAGAGGAAATCAAATGAATCGGGCGGTGCCCACTTGTTCGACCTACCCTGTAGGACCCTGGACCCCCACCGGCGCTGCACCCGGACCCGCTGACGGCTCGCCTTCAGCTCGGCTGACGGCTCGCCTTCAGCTCGGCTGACGGCTCGCCTTCAGCTCGGCTGACGGCTCGCCTTTTACAAGAGTTACAGTGCAAAGTATCGTAACAAATGTTCTCAGGCCCAAAAGAGGTCATCTAATAGGAGTTTCGGGCCTTTTGTGTTTGCGACGCGACTTCTGTCCAATCGCTTTGTGTTTTCCGACGACGCTCTTCATGCTTGAGCGCGTTGCAAATCAGGAACTTTACGTGTGACGGCTTTAACCAAAAAACATGTCAACAACGAAAATGTCCTTTTTCTGTTATATTATTTTTTTTTCAGTTTTTTGAACACTATATTGAGACCAGTGTAGTCTATAGCGCAAAGCGCAAAATAGCGCAAGGCTTGTGCTATGCGCTATTTTGCGCTACGTGCTATAGCGCGCGCTACTGTGTTCATTTAGAAAAAAGGTAATCAAGTATATTTTGTCTAACAGAACTTTTTTTATTTTTTATTTTTGCATACTTTGCGTCATATCCAAACCATTCAAGACTCCAAATACAAGCACTACCATATTTTATGCATGTATTAAATACTTTTTTTTATTAAAATTTAATTATATAACATTAAATTTGATAAGTTCATATAGTACATTCAAAATAGTTGATGGATAAAATATATTTGTGTCTTATAAATTTGAAATTTATTCTTATAATTACGAGTTATAATGAAATTTATTGCTATTTATCAATTATGATGATATAAAACTCTAAGAAAAATGCATGAAAATACACTTTTGTACAAAATATATTAAAAAAAATCTACTATGAAGTCCTAAGAAAAAAGAGAGTTGTAAAGTGAAAACAAGTTCAGATGAAAATAATATATGAAGTTTACAATAACAGGATTTAAATTTAAAAAAGTTAAACGTGATTCAATTGTACAATAACAAAACATAGAAATTATATTATGCTTCTAAACTTTTAGAACAATCACTAGTTTCATCTAAATCATGAGCATTGATCATTATTTAAACGATCATCAATTTCATCTTCTTTCGAGTCATACTCTACGACATTTCTCCTCCAAGTCATTATAAATGTAATAGCGTGCTATTTTGAGCTTAATTAATTGTCCAAACATTTAAAAAAAAGACAAAAACAAAATAGCGCGCTATTTAGAGCTATGCGCTATGATAAAATAGCGCTTTTTTTTGCACTATAGGGAACTCTTGCGCTATTATAAGTACAATAGTGCAAGCACTGCGCTATGCGCTATTTGTCGCTATAGCGCGCGCTTTGATAGCACAGATTGAGAGTTGGTTGTTGACCAAAGAAAAACATGGGAAAGGACAAAAAAACGATTCGTCCATCTCACAAAGCATTCTTTTCGATCTTCTACTCAAAACTCATTTTCATGATTGTAATGAAGGGGGGTAAACAAGAGGACGTCTGTGAACTCAGGTAGCCTTGTGGCTCTGCCCTAAGCTAACAGCTTTCTTCTCGTGGTCAGCCAGCTTCGCTACCTCTCTCGTAGTTGCATTACGTGGTTTTTCAATGTGCCTCGTAGTTACCCTACGTGGTCCATCAAAAAATCACGGAGAGCAACTACGTGGTACTCTAACGAACCACGTAGGACAAGTACGAGGTACAGTGAATAACAACGCAATCACCCTATGTGAGAGGGTATTTTTTGGGGTTTTCTAAAACAGCGGGGGGCTACTAATCAAATTTATGGGTTTACCGGGTTTTCCAAATTTTGGGGGTTACTAATCAAATTCTTGGGTTGGAATACAAATTGCCTAGCAAATTTTTGTCATGTTGATGTTATAGTGAGGACTGTTTGAAAGGTGTAACTGTCAACAACCAAGTTTCACATTTGGGTTTCATAATCAATTAAGATGGCAATAAAAGATTACCTGAGATAGACTATAACCTCTGAAAAAAATACAACAGTTGGTTTCATTTTATACTAAAAGGTTTTATAAATGTAACTGGCTCGACATTATGTTAATTCATTTTATACTAAGGTCAATCCCAACCCTGGGTTGGGTTGGGAGTCCCATCGGGCTGGGTTGACACCCAACCCAGCCAATGGGAAGAAACACAGCAACCCTAGCGGGGGTTGTTGTGTGCTTCTTAGCCGGCTTTCTAAAAGCCGGCTAAGGAAGCAACGCGGATTACAATCCTTGACCATAGGATTGTAATCCGCGAGACGGTCTGGAATTAAATCCAGATCGTTACGAAGGCGGCTAAGGGTAATGTTTTTTTAAATTTTGACCGTTGCCCTTAGCCAGCTTTGTAAAAGCCGGCTAAAAGCAGCGGTCAAAAGCAGATAGTGGCCCCTACCTTAGCCGACTTTATTAAAGCCGGCTAAGGCCAAGGTTGCCAGGCAACCGAATGGTTGCTCTGGCAACCTTGGGGGTTGCCAAAGCAACCCCCGGGCTACAACTGACTCCCTGTTGGGGGTCAGTTGGCTCCCAACCCCACACAGGGTTGGGAATGCCCTAAAAGGTTTTGTAAATGTAACTGACTCAATGTTATGTAACTCAATTTGCACCTTTAACACTAGCAAATGCAATGAAAAAATTGCAAATAAACACAATATTGAGATGTGCAATCTACACCATACAATGAATAAACCATCAATCACATCAAAAATGAGGCAGAGATTTACCCATGCCAATCTCTAGTGTTCCCTCTTCCATTTCAGTACTGTTTTTTGCTTTATCCATCTACAACTAGCAAGTTCTGAACTTCTAAAAACAAAAGTAGAATTAGATATTAACAGATTCAGCTGCATAATTTCTTTCATCGAAATAACAAAAATAAGAATTTTTCTACAAGCATTTCAACTACAGTAAATTCTAACTCATCCTTACAAATGAAGCAATGTGACAAACCCGGATGTAAAAAAGCACGACCTTAGATTCATTTCATAAAAGACTTGACTAAAAATACAATACAAAGATCTAAAATAGCTAGATCTTGAAATCTCCAAGTAAAACTGAAACCTAAACCAAACAGTCCCATCCTTCAATAGTCAAATTAGCTTATTCGAATAAAGCAAAAATTATTTTACCGATATAAGTACTTTGAGCAAAATTTAACCAGATCCAGACGTAATTTATCAAAAAATAAACCCTGCACGGCTCAAAATTACCTTGAGACTCTAAAAGATAAAGACGAAGAGTAGATCGAATCAAAATGAAATCGAATAACGTGACTCTTGATCTTTGATTCCTTGGCTAAGTATTTATGAGTTTATTGGGGATTTTTTATTTCGTTCAGTATTATCAACGAATTATACGCAGACAGGTGTCCCAGATACATTTGCCCCGCTGTCTGCTAATTCACGGGCCTAACATCGTGCATTTTAGATAAGAGATCCAGTTTATCAATCATCCGCTTGAGATGATGATGCTATAGGATGACCAAAATTTATTAGTAAAAATCTGCTGATGTAAAATTTAAAATGTGGAACAGAGAGGATGTATGCAAATCTAAATGTTCCACTCCTTTTCTCCTAAAATGACTAATTATTTTGGGTGCGTCTAGTCTAGCACCATCATATATATTTCAATCTAGTCAAAACACATTGATGGAAAGCAACAACGGAAAGAAGTACGAAGCAACACCACGGTCGTCGGCATTGAGGGAAGCGAAGGGATGATCAATTTCAATCAACGTCGTTTTCTATAGGGGTGAGCGTTCGGTTGGTTTGGAGCTAAAAAAACTCAAACCAAATTGGAATCGAAATTTTTCCAAACCGAACCGAATTAATTTCGGTTAATTCGGTCGGAAACCGATTTAACCGAACTTGAGGGATGTATTATTATTCGAATGATGAATTCACTCAAAGTAAAACATAAATTCATGTTTGGTGAAATTTTATATAGTAAAATTTATGTTTACGATAAAATTTGATCTATTTACAATGAATGTCTTAGTACTATATAGCTAAACTAATTATTTAAAGTATTATAATATCGTAAAATTAGATAATAAATTAAAAGTTCGGTTAATTCGGTTAAACCGTTAACCATAAAAATATATTTTACAAACCGAATTCAAACCGATTTAGTTTTAAACCGAACCACCAAAATAAATCGATTTGATTGGTTAATTCGGTTTGAACCGAATATTGCTCACCCCTAGTTTTCTAACATTGCTTACTGTAATCAACGTTTGCTTTAAACATTGACTGCTTTCGATCGACGTCGAATTCGGAAGTTTGTTGATATCAATCAAGACCCAACATTTATTTAGTTGGAATAAGAGTTAAGTTAAGATTTCAAAGCGTGGATTTCAAGATTTCAATGCCCGTATAAAGGGTGGGTTTCAGAATTTAAACAGCAATCCAAATTGTGTTTTTAATTTTCCAACATAGATTTTAGCTCGTATCGATTTCCAGAGGTGTCTTAATTTATGTTTATACGATTCCTTTTGATAATTAAATTGCTTGAGTTGTATCACCGTCAAATAGCGCATGAATATGAGTTAAGGGTATAATGGGAATTACTATTTTATAATTATAAACTGAACAGTAAGAGCAAATCCCAATTACTTTTCGGCCATATAAGCATTACTACCTTGAGATTGAAATTTCAATCTCATCATTTCGATCAACTTTTCAAGTGCTAACCGAGTCAAGTTTTTAGTGAAAGGATATGTTGTATCGTACTCAGTATCTACTATTTAAATTGTGACGTCTATTTTCTTAGTAAACTCTCTAATTATGTGAAATCTTGAAAGAATATGTCGTGGTGTTTTGTTTGCTTTGGACTCCTTCGCGATCTATATCACTAGACTGTTATCGCAAACTGTTAAACGTTAAAACATAATCAGACTTTGATTTGCTACCATTTATGTCACTCTGAAAACTCAAGTTTGTATACCTCTTTATAACGAGGTCTTCATTCCCCAATATAGTATATGAGTTCTTAGTATGTCTCAAATACTTAAGTATGAACTTTATAGCAGTCCAAATTTTTTCTTTGGGGTTAGATTAATACCTACTTATGCATCCTAATGCGTTCGACCGAAGGGATAACTCAAACTATTATTATTTATCAATTAAATACTACTAACTAGATTAAAAAAATGTTTTTTTTATTTTAAATATATAAAACAGTTTTAGAAAGCCTGTTTTTCAATAAAGGTCCTCTATGAGGATAAATTAATTTTAGGAAACTTGAAATTTATTTTTTGAAGCATAATTTTTTAATTTTTACAATGATTAAATAAAAAACTTAAATAATTGCCAAAAACTATTACAATCACTAAAAATTCCAATAAATATAAATATGCATTAAAAATTATTAGTTCGATTATTTATGTGATAGTAACGTGTTTAATAAAAGTCATATAAATAAGTTTTTTTGGCAAGGCTGACCAATTTTTAAAGTGATTCATAACACTATTCCTATTAAAACAAAAAATGAGTACAAAATAGAACAGGAGATGGGCAGATTCTCTATCTGCTACAATCATTTCCTGGCCCTAGCTAAAACAAACAAAATACTTCACCACGCAGGGTGAGACTTAAAGTACATATTAGCTAGAAAGGCAAAAACTATTACAACGCCAATATCTAAATAGGTTTCCAAACAGTCTCCTAAACAACTTACACAGACACTTCACGAACTCAACACAAGGAGTAATTTACATACTCACTACCTAATAGAGGAGGCAACATAAATGACACAGCCAAAGGCTAGCAAGCACCAGAAGCACCACACCGACACGACACAAAAAATCCCTCACCACACTCACACTTCAAGCTGCACACAGCAGTCACCACAAACAATTTACACAACTACGCTTACCCAGCACTACTCAAACAACCAAGTAGCACAAATTTCTCCTGCAAAAACCTATCACACCCAAAACCCCAACAACTACTTCAACCAAAATAAGAAGTTGCCTACCCATAGTGTAATAAAGAACAAACACACACCAGCACCTCAACCAACAGCAGCTATTGACAAACACCATACAACAAAACAGTAGTTGCTCAAGTCGAAACCACACAACCAAACACACACCTAAGACAATATTACAGGAGCACATCAAACCCACCAAACCCTAAACGAATCACCACTGAAGCACCATAAATTAAAGCTCACAAGCACGTCGCAAGCGATCCATAATCCAAGCGGGTCTTCCTTTTGGTGACCTAGCAAGATCCAGCACAGCACGGTGAAAACATTACAGTGGTTGTGCGAGTATTGTGGCGGCAGAAAGGGCTCCAACATATAAGTGATTGCACGGCCCACCACGAGAAGAGGTAAGTTAATTGAGGGCGAATAGCAATAGATACGAACAGAAAAGGAGCAAGGCGACAGCGGAGATAGGTTTTAAGGTGAAACATTTTGATTGAAATTAGGGTCTTAGATCGGGATGCAAGTACAACCACAGTGGTGAAAACTAGTAGGCGGAAGGTTTGATTATAGGAGGAATAGTGAAGGAAGCGACAGAAGAAGGCGTTAAAGAAGGTTGAAGAGGAGAAGAAGAAGGGTGGAAGAGGCGATTTTAACCAGTCGCCAATGAAGTTGTAAAAGCCTGCTCTGTTTCGTCGAACTTCACATTAGTTTAGTTTTGAAGTAAAAAGTTAGTTAACATATTAATATATGTATATATTAGTGAATAAATTAATAATAAATAAAATACGATAATTTTACCCATGTGTTTCGAATTTTTTATGAAGAAGCTTATTTTCTTAATTTGATAAACATATATATGTAACAAATCGACATGTGATAACATCAATATCTAAAGGAATATCACATAGCTAACAATATACACACTAAACAATATGTACTTATATAGGGATTATGCATCATATAGAAAGCTAAACTATTAATTAAAATTAATGTCAATGTAACAACCCAAATTTTAAACGAATAATAATTAATTAAAAAATTTATTAATTAAAGAATAAGTTGTATAATAATGGGAATTGGGCAACGTGCTTTGCACTATTAGCTCTATTGCGATTTTTCGATTCAGATAGACTTTTGGTTTGCGAAAAACGTACTTAAAATGAATAAGTTATGATTAATTGAAGTTTGAACTTTAAATTAGAATTTAAAATAAAACAAAATGGGTAAATATAATTAAATACACTGAATCAACGTAATAACTATGACGACCCAGTCTCAACTGGGTCAACTCCTAGGTTGACCCAGGCTTTAAGTGGGTCGACCTCTGTGTCGACCCATGCAGCTCCGCCAGGCACGTTTCGTGCGCAAGAAACAGTGAATGCTGGAACATTCGAGACTTTCTTTTATCTGACGTTTGAGGATGAAAACTTAATATCTAAGGGCCCAAGACTCGCTACCTCATCTATAAGTAAACCTATACTCCTCCATCATTCCCTATAATTCTCAATCTTCACTTATATGCCTCCACTACACTCTTCTTCTCCAAAATAAAACAAATTATTTTTACGCACAAATTAGGGGTACTGTTTATTCATATATTTTGGGAATTTCATAACGGGGCCATTGGATTTGCAAATTTATGTGAGATTTATGTGATTTATAGATTTATATTAAGGTAAAGTTAAATCTATAAAATAGCAACTGTAGTTGTTTCAGATCTTGCTTATTCACTGTTCTTAGATTTAGTTGTCTCTATTCTTCTTTCTGAATTACTTCTGTCTATTTCTACGATTTTGGTTCAGATTTTTGTAGACTATTATATCAGATCTCTTCTTCCTTTTTTTATTTTTCTTAGATTTTACAATTACGTCAAAATATGCCTAAAAGGCATATGAATGCGATGAAAACAGGCTTGAACCTGTATGCCTATATATTTGCGATGGATTAGTTCTCTTTTTCGTTTATTTTGCATTTGGATTAGGGAAAAAATTAATTGAATAGTAGTAATCAAAATCGAGGCTTAATTTGAATATGTTGAAACTGCATTTTAAGAAGGGAATAATTGAATTAAGGCATCAAACTGTAAATGCCTATTTGACAGATTTTTGACAGAAATAGAATGTAATAAGAAAATTGAATAATTATGATAATTAGATACCATAATAAAACACAAATAGTTTATTTGCAATATGACTTGGAATATGTGAAAGGGACGGTTAGGCTTAATATGTGCATATTGATTTATTGTGTGTAGGTAAATTACAAGCCTAGTACTTTTTGTTGTCGAGCTTTAATATGAACATATTAATTTACAGTGCTTGGGTAAATGTAGCGATACGACTTTTGGTCGGACCTAATCGATCGCTAAATCGACTAAGACCATTCAAAACCCGGATACACTAACTTTAGGCATATAACACATCAGAACAAATAACAGAAGACTTTTATAAACATCATAATAATGTTACATCAGAGTACAAAATATATCAGAGTACATCGAAATATAGTACAGCGGAAGATAAATTTACAATAAATGTAATACAATGCAGCAGAAACAAATAGAATAACACAGCGGAAGACTAGCAATGCTCTGGACATAGCTTTAAGCTTCGATTTAGAATCCTTCTCAATAAATAAATATCTACAAAACAAGCCACTCGAATTCCCGTGTGATAATAAGGGCACCTGAGTTTGCAAGTGAACCAAACTACGAGTCAGTCATGGGACTGGTATGAGAAATCATACTTAACTTATTTAATAATAAGGATAATCACAGGACCACGCCGTTAAAGCGGAACGGGTTTACTTCATTGGATTGCCAATGCATAAAACAAGTGAATCTTTTAAACAACGTAATGCTTTTTGGAAAAATGAAACAATTATAAGACTCAAGTCTCATCATACAATGCAACGCAAACCGGAGGATAGAGTTTTACCTTATAATGGTCAAACATGATTGATACGTATAAAAATTGATATTATTATTAGTGTCTAGTCAGTTCAAAACATTTTCAAAGTAAATGTATCAATCCTAGATGGCATAGTACCCCATCCTACTATGTCGCCATATATAGGTTTACAATCAAATCAGTAATGTCGTATTGGAAATTGGGTTTCCATCATGAGTCAAGGCTAGGGATGATCTCCTTACCAATTCGAGACACTCTAGCAAATGTCTCAAGGCTCGGACGCTGGCGAACCCTTGGATCCTGCAGGGCCGGTCCGCAAATACATTAATGGATTAGCAATTCCTGAACACACGTTCCCCGGTCCTATCGGACCTATCATTTGGCCAGTAGCGACCAATATCCGAGGCACCTTGTGACGGCCCACCCCGCACCAGCCGACATTTCCTCCGAAAGTGCGTTGTACACATGCCCGACTAGCACAGAACGGTCGCCAAAGAAAGGAAAGAAGAGAATGAACTAATTGAAAACCTGTAGAATGTCTCACAGCGCATGGAACAAAATATAATAATATACTTAACATAAAACAGGCGGGACAGTGCATAAGATGATAACTAAAACCAACATCAACATCATCATCAGAGTAGCGGAAATCCAAATACAGCTTATTACAACTTTCCAAATTACTGTCTCTAAACAAAAGAAAGAAAGGGTACACTACTAATGCCCAAAGTAGTGACCGCAGCAACACAGTGAGAATATCTATATATTTATGTATCATACGTGGAAGCCTCCTGTTCGTCTCCGGTACAGCTACTCGTGCATACCACCTAACCTGTCTCTAGTCTGCTCGTGAGAGCACCCAGAGTAATAAGAAGAGACATAAAACTCTGGGTCCGACAAATAGTCTGGTATGAGCGATAAGCAGCTAAACAGAACAATAACAGGTATACTAAACCATACCTGAACCTGGACCTGCAACCAAAGAGTTAGCACTACATACCGTACAATACTCTAAGGTGCCATTGAATAAATGGTGTAAAGATAACGGGGATGCGGGTGTGCATGTCACAATGATGGCAAACAAATCAAACATAGCAACCATCCTCACATCTCTCACTCAGTGTGTAAAGCATACGATGTCCGCCACTGTCAATCACTAGACCCATCGAAGCAGTGACGGAGTTCGACTTGCACAACTACTGCTACTACCAAGCTCACCCCATGGAGTCATGACCAAACCTTTACAAATGACCCCACTTCATTGGTCTATAGCCCTTTAGTTGTACCTAGGCCACCATGGCCCTGAATTCGTTCACGTACTCCCTATACATAGTGATCCAAAGTTACAGACATCGACAACCCCTTAGCACATGTCCTGCAGCAAAGCCAAATCATGAAGTTAACTCGTTGGTTCCCAACTGGATCCTACGTACAAACTTCCATTTGGACCACCTTTGCATCTCGGGTTTCTAGTCGTCACCGGATCGGTTCGGTTCCTCCCTTTACTTTGCTTCGGATCGTACTCCCATCGGGTTCGGATCGTGCTACCCCAGTTCAGTTCGTGGTCCACGCCTCATGTCCAAGCTCCACAGTTCGGATCGGAATACTCCATCACCTCGGATCGGGTCGAGTTCCTCAAGTTCTTCCATGGCGCATCGGTTCGGGTCGGGTAACATAGTTCGGATCGTGAGCTCTCCAGATAAGCGGATCGGTCCGGAGATTAATACTCCCATCGGTTCGGTTCGAAGAAGACTTCACGGGTCAGGTCGGAGAAGATGCTCCACTAGCAGTTCATAGGGAAGGGCTTCACAACGGTTCGGTTCGGCCTCCCCATCCGATCCGATCCGGTTCGGGTACTTTCCTGCACTTTTCCTGCAACTTCCAGCGACCGTTTATACGCCACTCGACGGCGTTTTCGACCATTCTAACTATTCTAAACAATCACAAAGCATACCATACAGTCATAGCAACATATAGAAGTGAACATAAACACCAAAACACCAAAACACCAATTTGATAGGTTAAAATGGATCAAACATAGCCAAAACCTCATATTTTCCCTTAAACATGTTTAGGCAAAACTAATCATAGGATTAACAAAACTTAACCAAATTAATCCAAATTTCTAACATAGGTATACAACAATATTTCAGAATTTATAAATATTTTTCCAAATTTTTATCATGTCTAATTTCGTTAATCTTCACTAATTACCCTTAATCAATCGTAATTAGTGCAAAATTATGCAAATCACTCACCTTGGCCACAAATAAAATACCAAATCTGAAATGAATCTCTGTTTGGCGCTGTTCCTAATGCAACTTAGCAGCTCTAACCTTGCTTTGGTGCTATTCCTCTTTATTTTGACGTAGTTTAAGCCAAAACTTGATGAAGAGGTGATTAGAGGTGTATTTAGATGTTGGAGGCCATTGTTAGGTTGAAGAAAGGGTTTGTGACGGCTGGAAAATGAGTGAAAAACCGAAATTCTAACCCTAACAACACTTAAATACCTCTAATCCCGAAATCCCCCATTGGGCCTAGCTGTTAATCACCCGGTTAAGCCCAATTAAGCTGTTTTTCACTATCTGAAACTTGTTTCAGCCATATCTCCCAAATGGTGAGTCCGTTCGGCTAATGTGACCACTCTACGGAATCGTAAACCATCAAACGAATCTAATAGAAGTGGTTTCAGATCAAAAATCTTTTCCAGTCAAAAGTTATGGCCAAAACAAGATCAGCTAGGGGCAAAACGGTCATTTAAAAATCGGGAAAAATCATGAACATGAGAAATGACCCCAATAGTCGTCTCCCAAAGTTACATGACCATATGACTTCGTATGTGAAAGAAATAAATATTCTACGATCCTTCGATGCGTAGAATGCGGGTCGTTACACTCCCCCCCCCCCCCCCCCTTAAGAAATTTCGTCCCCGAAATTCCTTAACCCAAAACATACAAAGGATCCCGCATGCCTACCAATCATATATAACAATCAAACATGCAAAACAAACATAACAACCTATCCTAGCATGCGGAAAGACTAAATCGAAACTGAAATCTTACCAGGCGAAGAGTTCTGGATACGTCTTCCTAATGCTCTCCTCTGTCTCCCAAGTACAGTCATTCTCATTCTCGCCCCACTGAACTTTGACTAATTTCACCGCCTTTCTTCGAAGCTACTTCGTATCGTTCCCAGCAATACGCATAGGCCTGTGGTTCCCAGCTGCCTCGGGTTCAACTTCGACATCATCCAACTGATCAGGTAAAATAGTCACATCTGGGTCGTGTACGAACTTTCTTAACTTGGAAACATGAAATACGTTATGAACTCCTGCCATCTTCTCTGGTAATTCAACTTTATATGCCAAATTCCATATTTGCTCAAGAACTGGGAATGGACCAACAAATCTTGGTGCTAATTTGCCTCTCCTGCCAAATCGTATCACGCTCTTTAACAGAGAGATCTTGACAAACACCAAGTCGCCAATGGAGAACTTTAAATCTCTTCTCCTCTTATCGGCATAACTCTTTTGCCTACCCTGGGCAGCCTTCATTCACTGTTGGATAACCTTAATCTATTATGATGTTTCTCTTATCACATCTGGTCCAAGCACAAACTTCTCACCAGATTCTAACCAACATGACGGTGAGTTGCACGGTCTTCCATACAAAGCTTCAAATGGAGCCATACCAATACTGGATTGATAACTATTATTATATGCAAACTCTACTAGATGCAAATGGTCATCCCATGATCCACCAAATCCAATATGCAAGCTCTCAAAAGATCTTCTAACACTCGATTCACCCTCTCTGTCTGTCCGTCGGTTTGAGGATGATACGCGGTACTGAGATGTAATTCTGATCCTAACGCCTCTTGTAAGCTTTTCCAAAATCCAGTAGTGAACAACGGATCTCGGTCACTCACAATGCCTTTGGGTATTCCACGGAATCTCACCACCCACTTTACATATAGTTCAGCTAACTTAGCTGCCGTTCTATTCGACTTGACGGGTATAAATCTTGCACTTTTGGTCAATCGGTCCACAATCACCCAAATGCTATCATGGCCCAATCTAGTCCTTGGTAACTCATCAATGAAATCCATTGACACTTGTTCCCATTTCCATTCTGGAATTTCTAATGGTTGTAACAAACCACTAGGCTTCTTTTGCTCAGCTTTGACTAGCTGGCAATTCATGCATTTGGATATGAACTTCCCAACGTCTCTCTTCATCCCTTCCCAGCAGTAGGTCTGCTTCATGTCTCGATACATTTTATTATCACCGGGATGTATGGTCAATTTTGAGTGATGACATTCTCTAAGCACTTCATCTCGTAATCCATTGACATTGGGTACAACAAGCCTTCCATTCTTTCTAAGCCATCCATCTCGATCAAGCCCATACTTGTTCATCTCCTCATCGATACCCATCTCTAACTTGGAGATGATTTCCAATAGGTTAGGATCGTCCCTCCGACTAGAGCCGATCCGCTCAATCAAAGTGGGTTTGATCGTCAAATTTGCTAACATTTCTGGATCCAATTCGCACTTTGGTCTGAAATCATACCCAACGATGTACTCCAGTTGCTTCCATTCTAGAAACATAGCCCCTAAACTGGCATGTCTTCTACTCAATGCATCAGCCACCGCATTGCCCTTTCCTGGTGTATATGCGATGTCGAAATCATAGGAAGCCAAGAATTCTAACCATCTTTGTTGTCGGAGATTTAAATCCTTCTGAGAGAACATATACTTTAATGATTTATGGTCGGTAAACAACTCGAATCTTTCTCCCAAGAGATAATGTCTCCACATCTTTAGTGCGAATAAGATCGCTGCTAATTCCAAGTCATGGGTAGGGTATCTTTTCTCGTGCGGTTTCAGTTGCCGACTTGCATAAGCTACAACCCTACCTCCTTGCATCAATACAGCACCTAGTCCGATACCACATGCATCCGTATATACTGTCATCTCTTCATTCCCCTTAGGAATGACTAACACTGGTGCACATGTCAATTTTTCCTTTAGACTCTTGAATGCATTCTCGCACTTTTCGTCCCGGACGAAAGCTTGATTCTTCTTGGTCAACTGAGTCAACGGTGCCGCTATCTTGGAGAAGTCTTGGATAAACTTACGATAATATCCGGCTAATCCCAAGAAACTTCTTATGTCCGTTGCATTCTTGGGCGTAGACCAATCTTGTACCGTAGCCACCTTCGCAGGATCCATGGCAATACCATTCTCTGAAACAACATGGCCCAAGAATCTCACTTCCCTTCTCCAGAAGTGACATTTGGAGAATTTTGCTTTCAACTGGTGTTTTCTCAACACCTCCATCACTATCCTCAAATGTTCCTTGTGTTCTTCCTCTATCCTCAAAAAGACCAAAATATCATCCACGAACACAAGGACAAACTTATTCAACTTATCTCTGAATACCCTATTCATAAGATCCACAAAGTATGTTGGGGCATTGGTCAGCCCGAATGGCATGACCAACCACTCATAAAATCCAGACGGCGTCCGAAATGTCATTTTAGCTGTACTCTCGGCTTCCACTCTAAGCTGATGAAAACCGGTCGCGAGATCCAACTGAGAGAATACTCTCGCGCCACTCAACTGATCAAACAAATCATCTATCCGCGGTAGAGGATACTTATTCTTCCTCGTCACTTTATTCAACTCGCGGTAGTCTACACCCAAACGAAGGGAACCATCTGCCTTGGTAGAAAACACAACTGGTGCTCCCCATTCAGAAACACTCCTTCTGGTAAACCCCTTCTTCAAAAGATCGTTGACTTGCACCCCGAGCTCTCGCTGCTCCCTTGGTGCCATACGACGAAGTGGCATCACTATAGGTCTGGCATCTTTCACTAAATCAATACGGAACTCAATCTCTCGGTGTGGTGGAAGTCCGGTCACTTCTTCGAAGACGTCTGGATACTGGCCAACCACGGGCAAACCTGACAACTCACTATGCGGGATGTCGAGGGAATTTAGAAAAATAGCCATTACCCCATCACTAGGTAGACTACCAAACACTACCCTCTGCCCATCATCCGCTCTAGCTATCACCAAAAAGCCCTCATAGTCTACCACCACCCCGTATCTTTGGAGCCAATCAACTCCCAAAATAATGCCAAACCCAGTAAAGCCCAAAACAAAGCAATCACAGGCAAACATGCATCCATGACTCGATAAGACCACATTACGACAAATCATGCTAAGGTTAGTTGAACCACCAATCGGGTTCGTCACTACTAAAGGTCTATCGACAATCTCGGGCTCCAATCCCAACCTATCTACCAGGTCACTAGATATGAAAGAACTGGAAGCTCCGGTATCAAACAAAACTCTAACAGGAACATCATAAACAGAAAGCATACCTTGAGTAACGACATTCTTTCCCTTCTCTGCTGAAGTTGGGGCATTCGACGAAGAAGGAACAGCATTAAGGGCATATGCTTTCACTATCTGCTTTTCTTTAGGGGGTTGCAGACACTTGTCCTTGTGATGTCCCACTTGGCTACAGTTGAAGCACTTCCTGTCTGCTGGCTTGGCCCGACAATTACTAGCATAATGGCCCTTCTTACCACAGCTGAAGCACTCAACATCCTTCTTATCCTTTTTTCTTCTGGCCATCCCTAGTCTGATTCTGCTTTCTCTTATTCTGAGAACCATTCTTGCCTCCACCGCTTGCTTGCGGCTTTGGCTCCTCTGCAGATGTAACCTCAATCTTCGACTTAGGGTAAAGACTCTCTGACCTCAATGCTTTCCCCACAATCGATTCAAACGTCTCATCGATGTGGTTAATAAGTCTTTCCTCCAAGTATCCATCCAAGCCAGTTATGAACTTCTCGTCAGTATCTATTAGGTATAACCCACATTTCAACAAAGTGTCAAATTCGGCAATATACTCCGAGACAGCTCTGCCATTCTGCTTGAGTTCCAAGAATTTCTTAAACAACACTGACTTTTGAGCAGTTGGAATGAACTTATCGCTAAAGTGAGCCTTAAACTGATCCCAAGTAATCTGATCCTCGGGAGTAGCTGCCTTTATAGCATTCCACCAATTCATTGCCCGTCCTTGCAACTGACGGGATGCTAGCCTTCTCTTCATCGCATCCTCGATACCCAAGTCTTCGAAGATACGCTCGCAGCTATCCAACCAATCGTGAACATCTGTAGCCGACTCCATTCCGTGGAACGGCTTCCCACCAAGACTAGTATAATCCTTGTTCAGCTTGGCGAAATCAGCCCTAGGCGCCTGCACTATTGGACCACCACCATTACCAGCATTGGGAGCTGCCATCTGCACATCCCTAAGCATCTCCCTCATGAGGTCAGTAAACATCGTTCTCATGTCAGCAGCATTCCCATTATTGGCTCCTCTACCGACACCTCTTGCGTAGCGGCTCATCGTTCAATCTGTAAAGAGAAAACGATTAACCATCTCCATAGTGGTGCTAGTGCAGTGCGACTTCATCCTTAGCTATACTAATAATATATATATATATATATATATATATAGCTTTGAAAACCAAAATAATCAAAAATATTCACTCTCATATATGTATACTATCTCTCCCTGATAACTTTCCTAGGTTAACTACGCAACCTGGCTCTGATACCAAGTGTGATGGCCCGCCCCGCACCAGCCGGCATTTCCTTCGAAAGTGCGTTGTACACATGCCCGACTAGCACAGAACGGTCGCCAAAGAAAGGAAAGAAGAGAATGAACTAATTGAAAACCTGAAGAATGTCTCACAGCGCATGGAACAAAATATAATAATATACTTGACATAAAACAGGCAAGACAGTGCATAAGCTGATAACTAAAACCAACATCAACATCATCATCAGAGTAGCGGAAATCCATATATAGCTTATTACAACTTTCCAAATTACTGTCTCTAAACAAAAAGGGTACACCACTAATGCCCAAAGTAGTGACCGCAGCAACACAAGGAGAATATCTATATATTTATGTATCATACGTGGAAGCCTCCTGCTCGTCTCCGGTACAGCTACTCGTGCATACCACCTAACTTGTCTCTAGTCTACTCGTGAGAGCACCCAGAGTAATAAGAAGAGACATAAAACTCTGGGTCCGACAAAAAGTCTGGTATGAGCGATAAGCAGCTAAACAGAACAATAACAGGTATACTAAACCATACCTGAACCTGGACTTGCAAACAAAGAGTTAGCACTACATACCGTACAATACTCTAAGGTGCCATTGAATAAATGGTGTAAAGATAACGGGGGTGCGGGTGTGCATGTCACAATGATGGAAAACAAATCAAACATAGCAACCATCCTCACATCTCTCACTCAGTGCGTAAAGCATACGATGTCTGCCACTGTCAATCACTAGACCCATCGAAGCAGTGACGGAGTTCGACTTGCACAACTACTGCTACTACCAAGATCACCCCATGGAGTCATGACCAAACCTTTACAAATGACCCCACTTCATTGGTCTATAGCCCTTTAGTTGTACCTAGGCCACTGTGGCCCTGAATCCGTTCACGTACTCCCTACACATAGTGATCCAAAGTTACAAACATCGACAACCCCTTAGCACACGTCCAGCAGCAAAGCTCAATCATGAAGTTAACTCGTTGGTTCCCAACTGGATCCTACGTACAAACTTCCATTTGGACCACCTTTGCATCTCGGGTTTCTAGTCGTCACCGGATCGGTTCGGTTCCTCCCTTTACTTTGCTTCGGATCGTACTCCCATCGGGTTCGGATCGTGCTTCCCCAGTTCAGTTCGTGGTCCACGCCTCATGTCCAAGCTCCACAGTTCGGATCAGAATACTCCATCACCTCGGATCGGGTCGAGTTCCTCAAGTACTTCCATGGCGCATCGGTTCGGGTCGGGTAACATAGTTCGGATCGTAGGCTCTCCAGATAAGCGGATCGGTTCGGAGATTAATACTCCCATCGGTTCTGTTCGGAGAAGACAACACGGGTCAGGTCGGAGAAGATGCTCCACTAGCGGTTCATAGGGAAGGGCTTCACAACGGTTCGGTTCGGCCTCCCCATCCGATCCGATCCGGTTCGGGTACTTTCCTGCACTTTTCCTGCAATTTCCAGCGACTGTTTATACACCACTCGACGGCGTTTTCGACCATTCTAACTATTCTAAACAATCACAAAGCATACCATACAGTCATAGCAACATATAGAAGTGAACATAACCACCAAAACACCAATTTGATAGGTTAAAATGGATCAAACATAGCCAAAACCCCATATTTTCCCTTAAGCATGTTTAGGCAAAACTAATCATAAGATTAACAAAACTTAACCAAATTAATCCAAATTTCTAATAGAGGTATACAACAATATTTTAGAATTTATAAATATTTTTCCAAATTTTTATCATGTCTAATTTCGTTAATCTTCACTAATTACCCTTAATCAACCGTAATTAGTGCAAAACTATGCAAATCACTCACCTTGGCCATAAATAAAATACCAAATCTGAAATGAATCTCTGTTTAGTGCTATTCCTAATGCAACTCAGCAGCTCTAACCTTTCTTTGGTGCTATTCCTCTTTAATTTGACGTAGTTTAAGCCAAAACTTGATTAAGAGGTGATTAGAGGTGTATTTAGATGTTGGAGGCCATTGTTAGGTTGAAGAAAGGGTTTGTGATGGCTGGAAAATGAGTGAAAACCCGAAATTCTAACCCTAGCATCCCTTAAATACCTCTAATCCCGAAATCCCCCATTGGGCCTAGCTGTTAATCACCCGGTTAAGCCCAATTAAGCTGTTTTTCACTATCTGAAACTTGTTTCAGCCATATCTCCCAAACGGTGAGTCCGTTCGGCTAATGTCCACTCTACGGAATCGTAAACCATCAAACGAATCTAATGGAAGTGGTTTCAGGTCAAAATCCCTTTCCAGTCAAAAGTTATGGCCAAAACAAGATCAGCTAGGGGCAAAACAGTCATCTAAAAATCGGGAAAAATCACGAACATGAGAAATGACCCCAATAGTCATCTCCCAAAGTTACATGACCATACAACTTCATATGTGAAAGAAATAAATATTCTACGATCCTTCGATGCGTAGAATGCGGGTTGTTACACGCCTCGTTCCATCATCCACATAAGTAAAAATGTCTGGGCTCCATACCATGACACCACTTCTAGCTAGAAAGAAATGTCGTGCACTCCCTGCGTTCCCTTATCCTGTTTCTGACTCTTACCGGGGTGTGAGGCTCGCGAAGTAACGCTATACACAAATCTATGCTAAATAAAGCTATGTTTTTATCATCAACCACAAGGCTCTGCTTTTCAACAAAAGCCTTGATCATTTGCATCTTAGCACGTCACATTGACAATTCACGCCATGCGACTGATGTCTATCAATATATAACCTCTAAGCTCGTACGTCTCAGAGAAGAATGTTAAGCAAGAGAATAAATTCTCCGCCACCAAACAGATATATATTTAATAGAAATCAATCAACACAAAATAAAATCCAATGTCAGATACACATCCATTTACAAGTTCGTTCTGGGTCTGAACGAAACCGGAGACACCTTATTCCTCATCCCGTATGTCCAATACGGAAGAGAGGTTCTCGCATATCCGAACAATCAACAAGTACGTCCGGAAAACTACCACTTTAACACTTTACTGGGAGCTAACCAATGCAGGACATCAGTAGCCGTCCATTCGATGTGAAGACCGTCGGTCTTCAACCACCGTCTTCAATGTCTTTGACTTTAAATGGTCGTATAGTTATTTGAAATAAGATTTAACTCGGCCTTTTTCAAATAATTCTCATATATATATAATTCAAATCGTTTCATATCATTAATAATATTTTATAGCGATTTATAGCTATTTTTATTTATATAAAAATAGCCCATTTAATTCAAACGACGTTTCAGGTCATTACGTAGCTCTAGCGCTGTTTTTATCCAAATTTAAATTACACATTTCTTGAAATAACCGTTGGATCTTAATAAATTTAATATCATTGGAAAGATCTTTCCAAAGCGAACCTAACAGTTTTAGTTGTGGGAAAATCCGACGGTCGGATCTTTCGGTATAATCGTTTAAAGTTATGATGCCGAAACGCGAACTACCGCGCGCGATTCGTTTAATTTTAATATATATATACATACATACATACATATATATATAAATGTAAATCGTTCGACGATTTCACTAACATGTTAAAAGTGATGTTTTCAACAAACAAAACCTATATTAACATATAAACATTTTCCTACTTTGCTAACATGTAAGTGATTACATTTTAATGAAACAAAACATGTAATTCTTTTTAGCTAAACAACCATGTTAAAAGTAACATTTTTATGGCAAATTCTATTTTAATGTGTCATTCTTTTTAATCTAAATGAACATGTTAAATATAACATTTTTTATTACAAATCCTATTTTAACATGTGATCCATTTTTTTTAAATAAACATATTAAATGTAACATTTTTAATGAAACTTAAATATACATTAAAAAAATGTACTTTTTAATCTCTAAACAAATTCTAATGAACATGTCATTTTTATTTATGAATCATTTTTAATGAAACTAAATATACATTAAAAATTTATCATTTTTAATGTTTCAACAATTTTTCCTAACCATGATTCTTTTAATAATGAATCTACATATACATTAAAAATATCATTTTAATGTTTCAACAAATTTTCCTATACATGATTCTTTTAATATCGAATCTACATATACATTAAAAATATCATTTTTAATGTATCAACAAATTTTCCTAAACATGATTCTTTTTAATATTAAATCTACATATACATCAAAAATATCATTTTTAATGTTCCAACAATTTTCCTAAACATGATTCTTTTAATATTGAATCTACATATACATTAAAAATATCATTTTAATGTATCAACAATTTTCCTAAACATGATTCTTTTAATATTGAATCTATATATACATTAAAAATATCATTTTTAATGTTTCAACAATTTTCCTAAACATGATTCTTTTTATAATGAATCAAAATATACATTAAAAATACCATTTTTAATGTTTCAACAATTTTCCTAAACATGATTCTTTTTATAATGAATCAACATATACATCAAAAATATCATTTTTAATGTTTCAACAATTTTCCTAAATATGTTTCTTTTTCATGTTTAATAATTTTGATAATTCCTATGTTCACATATACAATAAAAAAGTATTTTATTGTCTACACAATTTCTATATTTTATATATATACAATAAAAGGGGAATTTTATTTATATAAACAATTTTGTCCAATTATATGACTTACATGTTACAATAAAAAGAGTATTTTTAATGTTCTACAAATTCTTACAAATTCTAATATTAACATGTACAATAAAAAGAATATTTTTATTGTTTTACAAATTCTAACCTTAACATGTTACAATAAAAAGAATATTTTTATACATTGTGTAAATTTTCTAACAAATTCTATTATTCATGTATATACAATAAAAAGAGTATTTTTATTGTTTAACAAATTCTATGATCTATATGTACAAATAAAAAGAGAATTTTATTTATACAACAATTTCTATGTTTTATATGTATAAATAAAAAGAGAATTTTATTCATACAACATTTTCTATGTATCATATGTACAAATAAATAAATAATATTCATACAACATTTTCTATGTTTCATATGTATAAATAAAAAGAGAATTTTTATTGTTACCCATTCTATGATTCATATATATACAATAAAAAAAGTATTTTTATTGTTTAAACAATTTTGACAAATTCTACTTTAACTTATGATCATTTTTATTGAATCAATAATACAATAAAGATGTAATTTTTAATGTTAACATATTTTATTCAAAACAACGAATATATTATTTACTCTTACACACAACAAAAATGTGATTTTTATTGTATAAACATTTCCTTTTCAAATATACAATAAAAAGGTACTTTCCATTGTATAAACATTTTTGTCTAACATGAATACTTTATTTTTATATACACGATAAAATATGGTTTTTATTGTTTAAACAAATTCTAATCAAACATGAACATTTTATTTTCATTTATACAATAAAATATGGTTTTTATTGTATAGCAAATTTTAACAAGCATGAATATTTTATTTTCATATATACAATAAAAATATGGTTTTTATTATATAAATTTTTTTAACAAGCACGAATATTTTTGTAACGGCCCGGGAAAAATTCGACACTTGAATTTTCAACAATAATACATTATCTCGTATCACTTGCCAAAAATCCAAGTATCGAACCCTGACTGTTAATAGAAAGAAGTTAGAAGGTGAGAGAAGAAGGAAAGAAATGATAGAATAGAAGAAAAAGAAGCACAGCACCTTAGAATCTCACATCACAACGAATAAATATAATATATCAAATCTCTTTATACAAAAAGAAACTGCATATACAGATACATACCAATCATCAGAGTACAACATATATCAGTCACAGCGGAAATAACTTTAAATAACTAATGCTGAAGCTTCCTGCTTCCAGCTCCTAAAACTCCAAGCGAAACCTAACCTGGAAATATACTCGGTCTGACCCGAGCACATTTGAAGCAAAGCAAAATTCACCTGGTTCAGTCTGGAATACTTTCAGTGATAAATTCACATCACAAACAACTTGTTTAACTTTGGAAATCCTTTTTGAAATAAAAGGATAATAGTAAGACCAGTCCACACATAAACACGAACGGTTTTTACCTTACTATAACCCAAACCATTTTTGAAATCAATATTTAATCTGATATTATAATAGTGTCTATCAAACCACAAATAAATAATAATCTAGCAGAATGCTTGCATCTCACGCTCTACATATATAGTATACAATCAAAACTGTGGGCGCTTATTGGAGATTGGATTCCGATTATGACAAGGTATAGAACCACCTACCGATAGCGTATCTCTAGAGGAGAATACACTGGGTTCAACAAGAACGTCTTGCAACCCGGCCCACACATGACCGACCACTCATTTCGCTTGAGTGTATCGAATGTATATCATTGACGGTTGGGATCAGCAACCATTTCCCGAAAGGGACAACATCGAAACAGATTAAAGAAGCAAATGGAATTTCTCTAGATAGGTAATTATACACCCTAATGGGAGCGACCCACATAGCCATGCTGCCTGCCCGAATTTTGTCATTTCCCGGTTGATGAGGCTTAAGGCTAGGATCTTCTTCCTTTGTTAAATCAGCACATCACTTTGAATGCCACATTGTCAGATTCGTCAAATCACTGATTGACGTCCTCAAAAAATACACTGGGCACGTTTGAAGGAACCAATGTATGTGACCATCTGGAAATACTCTGTCATACACTCATCCATACAAGTCATCCAGGAACAGGATGAACCGAAGGCACCCTCCTACCGCATCCTATATAGGAATCACCCCAAGGATCAGTAGCGAGAAGTCCTTGCAACCCGTAGATTTCAACCATGACAGAACCCCAGTATATCTCTGCTTCGACTCAGAGATTGTAAGCGGTTCTTCCATTTATGTAGATCTATGGTCTTCAATGCTCCATCTTTATCACTTGTAAGTTAGTCGCGAATGTACAGTTGATTTGAAGTGGTTTTGGGTCTAGTCCCCATCCCGGTCCCTTCGAAACAACACGTCAAAAGGTCAAATGGAATAATTTATTTGATAGTCGGTTCTTTAACTATCAAATCATAACAATACTGTTAAGTATATTGGCAGCTCAGGTCATTTATTTTAAAACACTTCATTAAGCCATTTCATCGATTTCATAAATTCTATCTTGATAAAACTCTTGTGGTTTTTCTTTATTAACCAATACTCTCTTTGGAATCACGTATTTACCAAACTTCTCTTTTATTTCTTTGTTCGGGAATATTATTATATTTCATAAAAACATCTTTATTTCTCTTTATCTTGGAAACATCGTTCTATTGTTGAAGCATTCTCTATATTCTCTTACCTTTACAAATGTCGTTATAGTTTTATAAAACCCCTTTCCATTTCCTTTAACATTGGTAATATCGATATATATACACTTAACCAAAAATATAAGTTTCCTTAACAATTTTATATGGTTATTATAACGTCAAGTGACATATTTCTTATAATATAACCTTAAATGAATTTATTAACTTTAAAATAATCGCGCTACTGGAAATCAAAGTTATATTTCCAATATAATACCATTTCAAAACCATTATCGCTCTTTATTTCATGTCTTCCACGAAGAACTAAAATTTATAAACTTATTTCTTCGAATGAGCGCATTTACCAAATCATATTATTTCGTTACTTCGGAATAGTGTTATATAATTAATCTAGTTATATAAGTATAATCATATTTTGTATTTGCCCCAAATAATACCCTGCTTATTTTAAAACCCACTGGTTTTATTATATTTCTAAATCCTTACAAAATAATATTTGCAATATTTTCTCAATAAATTATCTCGACATCCTCTACCTATACAAACCAATATCATCCTTCGATAATAGTGAAGTCGTCCAAGTTGGGGTATTTTAATTACCTCTCAGACCTTGACCAACAACGTTCTTATCTCCAGATAATAAAAGTTTGCAACTCGAAAATCCTGATATCCCATTCCCACATTCGTTTATGGTTTTACAAACCATTTCCTTTTATTCAAAAACCCACTTTACTTGTTAATTCCCATTCCTTAATTGAGTAAACTTCCTCGGAACAAAACTTATTTACCATTATACTCCAATATGGTTTTATAACCCATTTCTTCCATTGGTAATTCCCTTGTACTTCTTTACTTAATTTATTAAGTAAATATACCAAACCCCCTTTTTAAGCCTTATTTTAACCAACTCACCTTACTTAATTAAGTGAATTCTTATTGGGACTCTCGTTTTGACTTACGAGTCATTTTTACAAATTCTGTTTGTAAACCCAGATTAAAATCCTTTTATAAACTCTTATTACACTTCAATTAAACTTATTTCCATTTGATCACTTTTTAATTTAACTCTCCATTATAAATAATCGCTTTGATTATCATTATTTAAAATGATAATTTACTTTAACATTAACCAATTTAAAAGTAGTTGATCCCATTCTTAATTAGAAATAGAGTAATTAATCATTTTAAAGGATTATTAAATAATAATTAACTTTATTAACAAAATTAACTTGATAATCATTTTAAAATTTAGTAAATCAAAGATTAACTAGCTTCTAACAACATCCATTAATATTCAGAAACTATCGATTTGATTAATTTAAATCAAATCAACCAAATTTTCAACTTTAGCTAAAACAATCTCTTTTGTCGACCGTAAACATCAATTAACCATTAACTGATTTCTATTCATCTTTCCCCTTTATTTAATTTATAACTTAATTATTTTATAAGCATCATTTAATTGTTTTATAAAAAAACAATTATTAAATTTTACTAATCTGTATATTAGTTTCTGCCTTTCTAAGCATAAACGACATAATAATTCATTATATAAAATGTTTAAATAAATTCTTATGTAAAAACATGATTATAAATATAAATATATTTATAAAAACTTCTGCTTTAATTAACTGGTATAAAACAACTTAAAATTTCTTTTCAGTTATTAAAATAAATTTATAACTAAATTTTTTGTCAGTTCGCCCAACGGCAACACGACATCATAAATACTAGATTTTAGGCCATCACTGCTAACCCCATAATCAATACCGTCGATTGATTAAAAATCACAACATGATTAATATCTATTCAATCCAAACAGGTTTTGATATCATTTTGGGGTAAACAATTCATATATATGATCAATAAATAACATACAATTTAATTTGAGGAATCCGGTTTGATTCCTCCAACCTGTTCTTCCCTGCATCACAGATTATTATAACAATTCATGATAGAATATAAATTTAAACAAATAAATTAACAACGATAATATAATTAACGCAACCATTAAATCAACCATAAGCAACCAAGGAAGCTAATCAACCAATTATTAATGATATTTTAACTTATATGAATTTATCACATCTTAGCAGTCCAGAAAAGTGTGAGAGTTAACTCACCGTTGTTTTCAGTTGGTGATTTCAGCGTCATTCCATTATAATTTTAAACAATGTTTAAAATTACACGAAATTCCAGTCAGCTCCAAACGGTTCCAAATCAGCACCACCATCAAGGCCTCGTTTCTGCGATCCCAACGGATCCTGTTTTGCGAATTTTCGTTAACGTATGAATTAGTTATCGCTATTTCTAGTTTGATATTGAATTTAAAATAATTAAAACTAATTCAAATTATAATTAAACCCTAATTAGTGCTAATACACTATTTACCTTAATTCTAGTCCACGTTAGCTATGTTAACGCGTTTTCCTGGAGCAAATTCCTCAAGCCCGATACCCCGTTCTTCTTCCCTGATTACACTTCATCGAGACAACCCCCACCGCAAAACACGTCACCGATTCTCCACCTTTTCCGCCGCCACCGATGGATGTGGGACCACCACGTCACCTCCACTCGAACCGCCTCTCCGTCCAGCGCCTCCGCCCCCAGTAACGCCTCCCATGGTGGCTCCGACCACCTGGAAACAGACTTCAACGAAAATTGCTTCCTCCTCCAATAACTCCGACACCTGACACCTATAGGCCACCGGACCTCCTTAGGTCGAACCACCACCCTACGGACCACCATCAACCTTCATACCCTGCCACTAACGACCAACCTCGACGCTAGAATCAACCAAAAACCCCCCGTTACTTCAAATAAAACACCCAAAACACCATCTCCGATCATCCTCGTTTCACCGCTACCACAGTCGATTTCAGATCCTCCGACCTGAAGAGAAAACGTAGCCCAGACTTCTCTGAACACTCCCCCTTTGACTCCACCACCTATCAACAACCCAATCTCCACCAAAAACCATAAAAATGAAATCAGGGTTTTCGCATTTTCTCGCGATTTCCGGCCACCACACTTGACGAAACCTCCCCAAATTTTGTACATAGGTAGCCCTTGACTAGATCTACGACTTTGCTTCAGGTCCCCATAGCAAATTCCTTCCAGAATTCAAGATATAAATTATTTTGATAAAGAGGACTTATTTACAAATTTCTGGACGGAAATGAAGCTTGGGTTGGAGAATTCTGGTTTGGGGGGTTTATATAAGTGGGATTTAATATATTTTAACTTGATGTGACGACTGACAACGACCGACGATTTTTATTTCGTGCTTATCGTTGTTTTCAATACTATTTATTGATTACTGTGGTTACATAGAAGCTCGACGAAATTGGACGGCATAATATAAATTGACGTTACGGTCCCAATGAATCTTGTTTCGTCGAATTCCAAGTTTGTTTGCTCAAACGACGCTCGTCCACGTCCAAATGGTCATTTAATTTGCATTTAATTTTGCTACGCTCACAAAATAACTCCGTTTGACGTGCAAATTAAAATCTAGCAATAATTAGCTATTACGGTCTCAATAAAATTTGTTTCGTCGAAATGGAGGTTGTTTGAATAAAGTCCCTTTTAAAGGGTCAAATTTAAATTAAAATAAACAAATTTCAAAATATCTCAATATAAAAATAATAAAATATTATAATTGGTCATACTCGACCAGAATTGCATATATTTTTATAATAAAATATCTCGGGTTGAATTCCAAGCTAGTTCGATATTAAAAATATTTAAAACCCTTTATTTTAATATTATAAATCGCTATAAATTATAAAGGAATTTCATAACGACTATTTTAAAATTTGATTTGGGCATAAAACAAAATCTACATTATGAAAACTGGAATTTTCTCTTCCATTAGAGAAATATTATCCAACAGATTCGAACTTTCTTGTTTCGAAGAAATCCGACTTATTTTGAATCATGTACATCCATTTAAAGTTCAAAACTTCATACTACGAACTACCGCGCCGCTGCAGGTCGATTTATAATTAAATTATAAATTAAACGTTCATTCAACAAATTCCAAATATTTTGGAATTATAATATTGTTACATTATTCTATTTATATTATTAATTAAATATTCAAAATAATTAAATTTAATTATTCAAATTCAAACTGACATTTTAAATAATAAAATAATTTAAATAATTGACCAGAAAATACGGGACGTTACAATTTTATTTTCATATATACAATAAAAATATGGTTTTTATTGTACAACAAATTTTAAAAAGCATGAATATTTTTCTAACATACACAATCCAATCCATTCGTTCATTGCAAACACAAACAATCAATTCAAATTCTATATAACACATATACGAATTTCACATCGAGATCAATAATAATTTTTATTTTTATTTTTTAAATTAGAAATCTCACATTGGTTTTACTCCTTCTGAATTTGTAACTAGGTCCATTTCTGCTCTGGTTTGTTCCACTGCGAAGCTCTCATTTTTGTGATTCCAACGTAAGTCATTTCGTTTGATTCTGATTCAATTTGCAAAAGTTATGAAGGATTGAACATTTTATTACATAATCCATTAACTAATAATAATTATTAAAATTAATTACTTAATTAAAGGGGTCTTAACCCTTTCTTCTACATTCTTTAATACGCTCCTGACCATATCTCGAACTCGCACTCGCCGGAGAAACTCCGCACTGCACCTTCTTCCTGACGCCGGACCACCATCAAACGCCTCCACACGAACGCCGTCACCGCCCTCTACCTACACCTGGCGCCAAGGCGAACTCGCCCCCTCCTATCAGCCTAGAAAGGCATGCGAACGTGCGATGTTTCAGCCATGAAATCGAATGATTCCCAAAACCATATCAGATCATTACCGTTGGATGAATAGATCCTGATGAGATCTTTAACATTTGCTTTGGAGGATTTCAGAATTATTGAATGAATTGAGTGATTTTATGGGATTAAGTTCGGAGCATATCGTTCATTGAAAAGGATAGAGCAACGGTTTCTTTCAGAAACGATTTAGGGTTTGACGATTTTCATTGGCCATATTTATAATCAATTTTTTTTAATTCTCTAATTTCCAAAAAGGCCCGTTAATTCCTACTAACTCCAAATCCAGCCCAGCGAATGTCGTCCCTAGCCAAATACTCTTATTTCGGACACAATGGACTATGTTCCGTGAGCCAGTTCTATAGTTTCGACCAGTTTTTCATTAAATTAAAATATAAATCTATATAATGAATTTTAAACGTACATTTAAATTTACCGGGGCCACATACTGACTCTTAAAATTCCAGAAAAATAAATCTAGCTATATTTTGACGATACGGTCCTAAAAAAATTAATTTCATTAAATTTGGAGACCATTTGAAAATTGATCATTTTAATGGTCGATCCAATTCAACAAAAAATGACCAAACACATTTTCTATTGCCACGCTCACATATTAATTTCAAAAATTATGAAAATTGGAATCTAGCAATAATTTGGCATTCCGGATCCGATCAAAGTGGTTTCATTGAAAACGGAGGTCGTTTGTAAAATGGCTATTTTTATGGGCTATATATTATATTAAAATAGATATATATTCAATAGCGACTATTCTGCATTTTAAACTGGGCATAACTTTTAATTTATATTATGAAATCTGGATTTTTCACATTCGTTAGAAAGATATAATCAAACAGATTCAAATATTTCTGGTTTTACTGAAATATGATTTATTTTGAATCATGTACATTCAATTGAAATTTAAAATCGAATTTTCAAACTGCCGCGCCATTTCAAACTCCTTTTATAATTAAAATAAATTTATTCATTCTAACTTCGATTAAAAATAAATTTTTAGTCGTTATTATTTAAAATAAATCATTTTAAATATCCAAAATCCATTAAAATTTCTAAAATAAAATTTTTAAATTGGTTCAGAATTTCCGGTTTGTTACAATATACCCCACTTAAAATCTTTTCGTCCTCGAAAAGGAACGGAGCTGAAAGTTGTTTAACTAACCAACTCAACTTTCATTCTTTTATTAGTTTTAATAATTTTATTAGTTGAACTAATAATCACACAACACAATCATCAATCAATTAGTTGATTAGCTTTTCAAAATATATATAACTTTTATATATTCAAAAATCATATTCTCTAAGATCATATTATATATATAATCACAAATACGTTAATTATGAACCTGTACTCTCAACTCATTCTAGGGCATTTCTAACCCCATCTCTAACGAGTTTCTTATTCTAGGATGCTACTATCCTATCTCTAATGAGTTTTCTTTTATAGGATATTTCTAATCCTACCTCTGATGAGTCTTTTGTTCAGTCCTAACGAGTTGTACCCCAAAGATTTGAGCTAACCTAAAGCTCTGATACCAGCTATAACGATAACGATTTCGCCAGACCTAATCGATCGCTAAATCGACCAAGACCGTTCGAATCACGCGTATGCTAACTCTTGGCATACAACACATCAAAACAAATAACAGAAGACTTTTATAAACATCATAACAATGTTACATCAGAGTACAGAATATATCAGAGTGCATCGAAATATAATACAACGGAAGATTAATTTACAATAAATGTAATACAATGCAGCGGAAACAAATAAAATAACACAGCGGAAGACTAACAATGCTATGGATACATCTTTAAGCTTCGATCCAGAATCCTGTTCAATAAATAAATATCTGCAAAACAAGCCACTCGACTGCCCGTGTGATAATAAGGGCACCCGAGTTTGCAAGTGAAACAAACTACGAGTCAGTCATAGGACTGGTATGTGAAATCTTACTTAACTTATCTAATAATAAGGATAATCACAGCACCACACCGCTAACACGGAACGGGTTTACTCCATTGGATTGCCAGTGCATAAAATAAGTGAATCTTTTAAACAACGTAATGCTTTTTGGAAAAATGATACCATTATAAGACTTAACTCCTATCACACAATGCAACGCAAACCGGAGGATAGAGTTTTACCTTATAATGGTCAAACATGATTGATATGTATAAAACTTGATACTATTATTAGTGTCTAGTCAGTTTAAAACATTTTCAAAGTAAATGTATCAATTCTAGATGGCATTGTACCTCATCCTACTATATCGCCATATATAGGTTTACAATCAAATCCGTAATGTCGTATTGGAAATTGGGTTTCTATCATGAGTCAAAGCTAGAGATGATCTCCTTACCGATTCGAGACACTCTAGCAAATGTCTCAGGGCTCGGACGCTGACGAACCCTTGGATCCTGTAGGGCCGGTCCACAAATACTTTAGTGGATTGACAATTCTTGAACACATGTTTCCCGATCCTATCGAACCTATCATTTAGCCAGTAGCGACCAATATCCGAGGCGCCTCCATCATCCACATAAGTAAAAATTGGGCTCCATATCATGATACCACTTCTAGCTAGAAAGAAACGTCGTGCACTCCCTGCGTTCCCTTATCCCGTTTCCGACTCTTACCGGGGTGTGAGGCTCACAAAGTAACGCTATACACAAAGCTATGCTAAATAAAGCTGTGCTTTGATCATCAACCACAAGGCTCTGCTTTTCAACAAAAGCCTTGATAATTTGCATCTTAGCATGCTACATTGACAATTCACGCCATGCGACTGATGTCTATCAATATATAACCTCTAAGCTCGTACGTCTCAGATAAGGGTTTAAGCAAGAGAATAAATTCTCCCCCACCAAACAAATATATATTTAATAGAAATCAATCAACATAGAATAAAATCCAATATCAGACACACATCCACTTACAAGTTCATTCTGGGTCTGAACGAAACCGGAGACACCTTATTCCTCGTCGCGTATGTCCAATATGGAAGAGAGGTTCTCGCATATCCGGACAATCAACAAGAACGTCTGAACAACTACCACTTTAATCCTTTACTGGGAACTAACCAATGTAATGGAATCAGTAGTCGTCCATTCGATGTGAATATCGCCGGTCTTCAATCACCGTCTTCAATGTCTTTGACTTTAAATGGTCGTATAATTATTTGAAATGAGATTTAACTCGACCTTTTCAAATAATTCTCGAATGTATATAATTCAAATCATTTCGTATCATTAATAATATTTTGTAGCGATTTATCGCTATTTTTATTTATATAAAAATAGCCCATTTAATTCGAACGACGTTTCAGGTTGTTACGTGGCCCTGGCGCTGTTTTTATCCAAATTTAAATTACACATTTTTCGAAATATAAATGTTGGATCTTAACAAATTTAATATTGTTGGAAAGATCTTTCCAAATCGAACCTAACAGTTTCAGTTCTGGGAAAATCCGATGGTCGGATTTTTCGATATAATCGTTTAAAGTTACGATGCCGAAACACGAACTACTGCGCCTGATTCGTTTAATTTTAATATATATATGTATATATAAATGTAAATCGTTCGACGATTTGACTAACATGTTAAAAGTGATGTTTTCAACAAACAAAACGTACATTAACATATAAACATTTTCTTACTTTGCTAACATGTAAGTGATTACATTTTAATGAATCAAAACATCTAATTCTTTTTAGCTAAACAGTCATGTTAAAAGTAACATTTTTATCGCAAATTCTATTTTAATGTGTCATTCTTTTTAATCTAAATGAACATGTTAAATGTAACATTTTTGATTACAAATCCTATTTTAACATGTGATCCTTTTTTTTAAATAAACATGTTAAATGTAACATTTTTAATGAAACTTAAATATACAAAATGTACTTTTTAATATCTAAACAAATTCTAATGAACATGTCATTTTGTTTATGAATCATTTTTAATGAAAGTAAATATACATTAAAAATTTATCATTTTTATTGTTTCAACAATTTTTCCTAACCATGATTCTTTTAATATTGAATCTATATATACATTAAAAATATCATTTTTAATGTTTCAACAAATCTTCCTAAATATGATTCTTTTAATACTGAGTCTACATATACATTAAAAATATCATTTTTAATGTTTCAACAAATTTTCCTAAACATGATTCTTTTTAATATTGAATCTACATATACATTAAAAATATCATTTTTAATGTTTCAACAAATTTTCCTAAATTTGTTTCAACAATTTTTGTAAACATATTCTTTTAATACTGAATCTACATATACATTAAAAATATCATTTTTAATGTTTCAACAATTTTCCTAAACATGATTCTTTTAATATTGAATCTACATATACATTTTTTTTAATGTTTTAACAATTTTCCTAAACATGATTCTTTTTATAATGTATGTAAATATACATTAAAAATATCATTTTTATTATTTCAACAATTTTCCTAAACATGATTCTTTTTATAATGAATCTACATATACATTAAAAATATTATTTTTAATGTTTCAACAATTTTCCTAAACATTTTTCTTTTTCATGTTTAATAATTTTGACAATTCCTATGTTCATATATACAATAAAAAAGCATTTTATTGTCTACACAATTTCTATGTTTCATATATATACAATAAAAAGGGAATTTTATTTATTTATATAAACAATTTTATCCAATTCTATGACTTACATGTTACAATAAAAAGAGTATTTTTAATGTTCTACAGATTCTAACAATTCTAATGTTTACACCAAAAATGGTCTAAACACCCAAGGTACTAAACTGTACTTCACCAATTCGATAAGAAATAAATGGAGCCGTGTTTAACCAGCAATAAAAAGTGAAAATGCAAAAAAGTAAAGTAGAGACGAGATTTAGAGTGGTTCAGCCGTTAATGAGGCCTACGTCCACTATAAAGGTGATTTCCTGCATTATAATGATAATTGAAGAACACATCAACTCTCTTTTTTTATACATCTCTATACCCGCTCAATATATCCTCATTTATATATTTCAATCTAAGGAGTTATACAAAAGAATAGCGGAATTTGAGGAGAAGAAGGATGGATGAATGATTGAGAAGATAGGTGTCTTCGTTTTCCTTCATCGTGAAATTGTGCTTGAAGCCATGGCTGAATCTTTGGTTGAGGATGAAGTTCGGCAGCACTTCGTGGTTTTTAGAAGCCGATCCCCTTTACGTTGGTAGCCAACGTCTATTTATAGGTGAACTCACCTTTGTAAACAACCTGGAATTCCTTTATCCAGGCTGTGGATCATCCATTTTGCTAATTACGACCATGCCACCGGCTAGTTGTAGCCAACTGTTCGTGGCTGTATGCAGATATCATGAGCGGGCGGCTCGTTGGAACGAGTATCTTGAATAGCTGAGCGGGTCCATGTAAGCGAGCGTCCCATGAGCGCCTCAAGGGATTTTGTAAGAGCGGGGTGCGGGTTTGGAGTCGAGCCTCCTCTGCCCCTTGTGTGTCCATCCTTCTCGGTCGAAGGGCGCTCGTCTTTGTGTTGCCTTTGTTACGAGGTCGCTCCCGCTTATGTTGAATGGGAGACTTGCCTTGTTTTGGTGTTTGAGCGGTTCTTAGGACATGCGACCTTTATCTTTGCCGGGTCGCACTTCTCATAATATGTTATGCTGTTTTATTCGGTTGCATTGGCCGACTCGACCTGGGTGATATCTGCCTTGTTTCCTTTACCCAATGTGCGTATTGATTTTTTAGGGATTAACACTTGCCCTTCGAAGTCCGTGATTTCTTTTGAATGGAATCATTGGCTTCGACATATTTGATGGCACATTGGGTAGTAGTTTTTGTCCTGATTGTTGAGGGCTCGGTCGTGCAGGAACTGAGATTGCTTCATTGTAACTGATTGGCGCCTTTATCTTTGGGCGAGACGTTTGGACTGCTTTGTCTTTATTGTAAACAGTCAAATTATGGGGAAGTGAATATGCCAACTGGTCTTCTGATGGGACACCTGTTTCAGTACTCAAGTGTTATGCTGACGTGGCAAAGAGTACTTTTGAGGTGTTCCTTTTAATCTCCCCTTCATTCTCCTATTTTTCATTCGATTTTGCTTCCATCTATCTTTCAGGAGGGTCTCTCAAATCCGTAAGGAAAACTTTGTATCTCTTTTCACTGCTACTCAGGTTTGTTGATTCCTTCTTATGCTCATTCTCCCTTTGAGCCTTATGGTTATTCCCTGGTCCATTTGCAGGATGGTCTCTTCTCCAGAACAACGCCAAAAGGGGGCCTTTGTTGATTTGAGCATTTCAAGAGACAAGAGTCAGTCAGTTGGTCAACCGTCCGTTAATTCTCCTTCCAGCCCTTCTTACGCGGAACTCCAAGCTATCGTCATCAGGCCTTGTTACGCTTCTAGGCCTTGCAGTCCCAGGTTCGCCAAGCGATTTCGGGGATGGAGTTTACAGGGGGTCCCTTCGAATGTGGATGTATCTCCGGCTGACTCTCTGAATTTCGCTTGTGATATGATTGCAGCGAAAGGTCAAATGTTGGCTCGCCTTGAGACTGTCGTGCATCAGTTTGGAGAACAGATGGATTTGCTGAAGAATCATTCTTCGAAGCGGATGGCTGGCTGGCATAAGTTGGCCTCTGATCTCCAACAACTTCATAAGGACAACCTTGAGCGCATTTCTGTTTTGGAAAGCGATAAGCGAAGTTAATCAAGGCCCTCAGGTCCAAGGATAGCATAGTCGCTTCCTTTGCCTCTAGGGACGTTGAGTCAGTGGTTTCTGTACATGCTGAAAGATCTTCATCTTGTTCTGCTCTGATGAAGAGGAAAGTTGGTAGGCCAAGGAAGGTCAGGGATCTGTAATCTCCTCTATCTTGGTTATTTTGCCTTTTGAATTTTTAAGACCGGTTGTGTAAGAGGGTGCCGGTCCTCGCCCATAACATCGTGCTGGTTGTTGTTTATGACTTTGTGTTTGACCCGTAACACTCTCTGTGCTCCTGATGAATGGTTGCTTGACTGGTTTGGTGATGCTTTTCATGTCTGCGCTATGCTATGTCTCTTTGACCTGCTTTGACAATACATACACATCTTTCATATAAGTTTTTCGCATCGATCATGTGTTAATTGTCGTATCACGAGGCGTTCATTCGCACGTTAATATCGTATCGTGAGGCACTTGTTCATACGTTAATCTCGAGGTGTTCGCTCGTCAACGTCGTATTACGGTTAGTCTTGCTTTTTTCTTATTAAGCCAGGATTATCCATCCCTTGGTATTTGATTTGGTTGGTTAGTCTTTAGCTGTTTTAACTTTAGCAAGTCAACCATTTTTTTATTAAATATCCTGCTTTATTTGTTTGGGGTATTTTCGTGATGCATTTTTATGCATGCCCCCATGGGAGGACTCGGGCTCCAATGTAGAATCCGAACTTGGCTTCATTTGACTTGGTTAACAACAAAGAACAAGAACGGACACCCCCATACGGCTAGGATTTCTGCTTTTGTACTCTTGGCTTTGTTTGACTTGGTTAACAACAAAGAACAAGAGTGGGTACCCCCATGTGGCTAGGATTTCTGCTGTTGTAATCCATCCTTGGCTCTGTTTGACTTGCTTAATAATAGAGACAAGGATGGCCACCTCCTTTCGGTCGGGTTTCTGTTTTGTGCTGGTCTTTCCAGCATGTTTAATCCTTCCCCATTTTATGCTTCATCCGAGGGGCGAACACTAATTCATCTCAACGAACTTTAACTCAAAAGAGAAAAATTTGTGTCTTTTACCTACCAAGGTAGATGCTCCTTGAAATTGGCAATTTTTCCATTTCGGGACATGTCGGTTTTTCCGACTTTGTGCTTTGACCAAGGACACAGATGTTGGTTCGCCTCATTGAGTTTTTTTCTCAAGTTGGAAAACCCGTGTCTAGCATCTAGGAAGGTCACCTAAGAAGGTGCTTCTTCGTTGGGCTTAGCGGTTTTATCCGTGGGACTTTTTTGTTGCTTTTTCTCCAGCATTGACTCTTTTAATCTGGCACCAAGCTTTTGTTGGTCCTGTGTTGAGAGGTCCAGTGTCTCCTGATGGAAGCTGGAATTCCTCGAGTTAGTGCTTCTTGCTCGCTCGTTTGCCTACACAAGGAAGTCAACTTTTAGTAGAGGGTTGTGAATGAGTGTCTTGTACATGTAATTAGGATTTTTATATTCAGTTACTTCATGTACATCATTAAAAATGCGAAAATTTCATGAATCTTTACGACATGTTCTATGTATTTGAATAACATGCTATAAGAAATAACGACGGATATGCTCGCTATTCCATGCTCGTGGAATTTGGTTCCCGTCTGTGGTGGCCAATTTGAAAGTCCCGTCCTGAAGTTTCTGGCTTATAACATAAGGTCCTTCCCAATTGGGCCCGAAGACTCAAGTACCGGTCATTATCTTTTTCAGAACGAGGTCTCCGATTTCAAAAGTTATGTGCTTGACTTTTGAATTGAAGTGCCTGGCCACCCTCCTTTGGTGCGCGGCTATTCTGAGTTCCGCTTCCTTTCTTTTTTCCTCGAGTTGGTCGAGGGCTTCAAGCTGTAGCTCCTCATTTTCTTTGGGGTCGAAATGTATCCTTCGGTGGGTAGGGACTTCCAACTCCACTGGTATCATAGCTTCAGAACCATAGGATAAAGAAAAGGGAGTATGCCCTGTTGCAGTTCTGTGCGTAGTGCGATATACCCATAATGCCAATGGGAGTTCATCTACCCATCCACCCTTAGCCTTTTCTAGTCGCTTCTTAATGGTAGTTTTAATGATTTTATTTACTGCCTCCACCTGCCCGTTCACCTGTGGATGAGCGACCGCTGAAAAGCTTTTTTGGATTTTATAGTTGGCGCAAAAGCTTTGGAATTCTTCGCTTTCAAACTGGGTTCCGTTGTCCGTGATTATCTTTTGTGGCACCCCGAACCTGCATATGATATTTTTTAAGACAAAGTTAATAACCTTCTTTGAAGTAATAGTGGCCAATGGTTCTACTTCAGCCCATTTCGTAAAGTAGTCAACGGCAACAATTGCGTATTTGAAACCGGATTTTGCGGTGGGTAGAGCTCCTATGCGTATTTGGTTTAAATATGTATTGGTATTTTGAGGTTAGCATTTGAGCATTGGTCTAATTTGTTTTTTTTACCAAATGTACTTTTGAATAATTTCAATAAACGACAAAAAAATAATTTGAATAAATTTAATGGATACCCACGAATACCCGCCATTACCCGCAACCTGTTTAAAACCCGTTTAACAGGTACCCGCATGGGTATGGGGCGGGCACGGGGCAAAAAATACCCAACGGGGCGGGTGATGGGGTGGTACTACCCGTGCCCGCCCCGCCCCATTGCCATCCCTAACTGTGCATCTCCTGTGCTCACGTATTTGGCTAATGCATCAGCTTTAGTATTTTCTTCCCTAGGAATTTGAGATATGGTGTAATGCTCGAAGGCTTCCAGCAATTATATGGCTTTTGTAAGATAATCCGGCAAGTTCCCCGTTTTTTCTTGGAATTCCCCCAGAATCTAGCATACGAAAACCTGGGAATCACTGAAGATCTGTATAGTTTTTATTTGCAATTCTTTCACTAGATTTATTCCTGCGATGAGGGGGCCTCGTTGTTAGTTGAAGTGAATTCTAACCTAAGTGCATAGCATAAGGATCTTCCCTCAGGGGTTTCGAGAACTACCCCTGCCCCCCGAATAATGGTCATTCGACACCCCATCTACAAATAGCTTCCACTGAATATTTGTTTCGATATGAACTTGCTCCTTTACCTCCCCCCCCCCCCCGCCCGGTCGGTAAATTCCGCGATGAAGTCGGCAAGCGCTTGTCCGTTGATCTCTTTTCGGGGATGATATGTAATGTCGTACTGGCTAAGCTCTATATTCCATTTTAATAATCTCCCGGAGGTTTCTGGTCGGGACAGGACTTGCCTCAGAGGTTGATCTGTGAGCACCTTGATGGGATGAGCTTGGAAGGAGGGACGAAGCTTCTTTGATGCAATGAGCAAACAATAAGCAAGTTTTTCAAGTTTTGGATAATTAAGCTCCGCTCCGAATAACCTTTTACTGATGTAATAGACTGGTTTTTGAATCTTCAAGTCTTCTCTGATCAGTGCGGCGCTTAGAGCATGGGCAGAGACCGCCAGGTATAGGAACAAGTCTTCCCCGTCACTAGGCTTTGACGGCATGGGTGGTGTTGTCATATGTTGAATCAGTCCTTCGAAGGCTTTCTGGCACTCAGGGGTCCACTGTATCTCCTTTTTTCCTTTCCTGAGGGCATCGAAGAATGGAAGACATCTGTCCGTTGCTCTAGAGATGAAGCGATTTAAAGCTGCGATCTTTCCATTCAAACACTGAAGCTCCTTCTTGGTTCATGGGGCACGCATTTCTTTCAGAGCTGATATTTTGGCTAGGTTAGCCTCTATACCTCTAGCGTTGACCATGTACCCAAGGAACTTGCCTGAGCCAACACCAAAACTACATTTCAAAGGGTTCAACTTCATGCCATATTGTCGTAAGATGTCGAACATTCGGGCTAGGTCCTCCAAATGGTCTATTGCTTTTTTCGACTTAACCAACATGTCATAGACATAGACTTCAATTGTCCTGCCAATTTGTTTCTTGAACATAGAATTTACCAGTCATTGATAGGTTGCTCCTGCGTTTTTTAGACCAATTGACATTACCTTATAGCAATATAGGCTAAGATCGGTAATGAAGCTGGTGTTTTGCTGGTCTGGACCATACATCATAATTTGATTGTAGCCGGAATATGCGTCCATGAAAGATAACAACTCATGGCCGACCGTGGAATCCACCAGTTGGTCGATTCTGGGGAGAGGGAAACTATCTTTCGGACAAGCTTTATTTAGGTCTGAATAATCCACACAGACCCGCCATTTGCCATTTGATTTCTTTACGAGCACTGGGTTGGATACCCATTTCGGGTATGTAGATTCTCTAATAAAACCGTTTTGCATCAATCTGTCGACCTCTTCTTTTAAGGCGCGCGATCTCTCCAGCCCCTGGGTTCTCCTCTTTTGCTTGATAGCCGGAATACGTGGGTCAATGTTTAGCTTATGAACTGCAACATCCGGAGATATCCTGCACATGTCGGAATGGTTCCATGCGAACACATCTAAGTTAGCTCTCAAAAAGGCAATCAATTGGTTTTTCAATTCAGGGTTCAGCCGAGATCCTATATTCAGCACACGGTTTGGGTCCTTTGGATTTACAGCTACAGGAATCGTGTCTTCGGCCGAGGTCGCCCTTTCTTCCTCTGCACTGGCTTCTCTAGGATCGATCTTTTTTGCATTCCGCTATGCTCACTAGTGCACGAACCTTTCTTTAGTGTCCATGAGGGGGAGTTTTGGATGCGAGGGAGAACCTCCTCATCCTTTCTTGATTCTTTTCTCTTGGCCTTCTTCAGTTCTTTCACATAGCAGTCCCTTGCGGCAATTTGATCGCCCTTAATTACTCCAATTCCCCTTTTGGTTGGAAACTTCATAATCAAACACCAAGAAGCTAAAGCGATCTTGAAACCCGAAAGAGTCGGTCTCCCGAGAAATGCATTGTAAGACGAGAACTCATCTATTATGACAAAGGTCTGTACTATAGAAACTCGACGCTCCTTGTCTGCCAATTCGACAGGAAAATCTATCGTTCCAATGGGTTGCGTAGGTTGAATTGTGAAACCATGGATCTTATGTGGGTACGCGCGCACTTTTGCCATGGAGAGATTCATCTTTTGGAAAGTGTTTATAAAGATCACATTGACTGATGCCCCGGTGTCAACTAGGACCCTTTTTACCACTGCAGGCCCAAGACCGATCGTGATCACCATGGCATCAATAGTTGGCGTAATTAAGCCTTCTGCATCCTTATCTCTGAATATCACATCCTCGGTTGAAGTTTTATGCATTTTCGTCAGAGGCTCGCTGTTCAAGATCGTGCATCCTTCCTCTCCTATGACATGCTTCAATTCGTTAGCGTATCTTTCCATATCTGCCCAACTGCTCCCGTCCGGGTGAGGACCACCAAATATCATATTGATTACTGGCCTTGAGTCAACAGGCATTTGGTCCTCTTCACTCGAGTTGGGCTGGCTAGCCGCATTGTTATGCCCCTGCATGGCTGGAGTGCTTTGGGGATTTTTTCACATACCGCTGGAGTCGGTTCTTCCGGATGAGCTCCTCAATCAAATTCTTCAGGTGCCGGCATTCGTTAGTGTTGTGCCCTGGCTGGCTATGGAAACGGAAAATTTTTCCGGAATTTTCCTGTTGCTCAGTTACCTTCTGCGGCTTCATCTGAGGGAAAAGGCCCGAGTCCTTCGCGGCTTGGTAAATCCTTTTTGGGGTTTCGTTCAGGAGGGTTAGCTCAGACGGTTTGTACATCTGTGTCTTCTTATAATCCTTGTTATCCCTCTCATCGTTTCCCCTCTTTTGTCCTACATCGCTCTTCTGCTCTACCCTAGGCTCATCGCTCTTTCCTTCTCTGGCTGCGTTATTTTCTGTAGTCTTCTGGATGCCTGGAGCTTCACCTTCCACACTCATGTATTCCTCAGCCTTCTTGTAAAACTTCTTTACAGTCTTTGGTTTCTTCATTTTAAGCCACTTTCCAAATTCTGACTTCTTATCGATGTCCCCTCTCAGGGCTGCCAGCAAATACCAAGTTTCTGGTTCTATGACCTCCACTGTCGCAACATTGAAACGTATAAGGAAAGCTCTGATGGTTTCCCCATGCTTCTGTTCCATTTTGCTGAGAAACATCACATCCCTTGCCTTGGTGGTTTGTAATCGGAATTGATCCTGAAACCTCCTTGCCAGATCCACAAACTGATCGATACATCTAGGTGGAAGTCCGGTGAACCATAGCGAGGCCACGCCTTCTAGGCACACGGGAAAGTATAAGCACTTGATTTCATCGATGACCCTAGCTCCATTCATGTGCTGGTCGTACTTGAACAGGAAAATGGTTGGATCTCCTACTCCGTTATAAGGCGTTATTACTGGTGGTATAAATTTCTTCGGGAATTTCTCTTGACGGATCTCCTCTATGAATGGATTTTTGCTGAGGGAAAACTCCTAATATTTCTCCTTATCCTATCGAGTCGCCTTCTCCTTCATTACTCGCTAGATTGGGTCTGTGATGCGCCTTTCATCGCCTGCTTATTCATCAGGATTAACGCTGATGTTCCTATCAGAGCGACCATGGTTTAAGCTTCGGCGCCTTGCATCTTTCTTGAGGGAGGTTGTGTTGGTGCGATTCGTCGCACGTTCTTCTTTGCCTTGTGGAGATCTGACCTTAGGATCCTCAATGTCGGCCTTTCCCCTGTCTCTCACTGGGCTGTGAGGTCGTTCAAGGTCTGAGGTTGACGAGTCCTCTTTTTCATCAGCATCGGCCATAGTATTTGGCGGCAACAAATTGGTTTGGCCATTGGTTAGGGCATCAAACCTTTCCATTATCATCTTCGCTGTATTATCCATTTTCTCGTTCAAGCCGGTTACAACCACATTCAATTCATCTCGTGTTACAGATGGCCAGGGATTTTCCCAGCCCCTCGATTCAAGATCTGAGGTGTAGCTTCGTCAGCATTACCATCCTCATTGATCACATCGACTTTAGTAGATTTCCCGCTTTTCTTCAATCCAACCATGATTTCAAAGGAGAAAACAATTTTGGGATCTCTTAACTGCTGAACTGCAAAAAGGAATTTATGAACACGGCCCCAAGGTGGGCGCCAAAATTTTTACACCAAAAATGGTCTAAACACCCAAGGTACTAAACTGTACTTCACCAATCCGGTAAGAAATAAATGGAGCCGTGTTTAACCAGCAATAAAAAGTGAAAAATGCGAACAAGTAAAGTAGAGACGAGATTTAGAGTGGTTCAGCCGTTAATGAGGCCTACGCCCACTATGAAGGTGATTTCCTGCCTTATAATGATAATTACAGAACACATCAACTCTCTCTTTTCATACATCTCTATACCCGCTCAATATATCCTCATTAATATATTTCAATCTAAGGAGTTATACAAAAGAATAATGGAATTTGAGGTGAAGAAGGATGGATGAATGATTGAGAAGATGGGTGTCTTCGTTTTCCTTCATCGTGAAATTGTGCTTGAAGCCATGGCTGAATCTTTGGTTGAGAATGAAGTTCGGCAGCACTTCGTGGTTTTTAGAAGCTGACCCCCTTTACGTTGGTAGCCATCGTCTATTTATAGGTGAACTCCCCTTTGTAAACAACCCGGAATTCCTTTATCCAGGTTGTGGATCATCCATTTTGCTAATTACGACCATGCCACCGGCTAGCTGTAGCCAGCTGTCCGTGGCTGTATGCAGATATCATGAGCGGGCGGCTCGTTGGAACGAGTATCTTGAATAGCTGAGCGGGTCCATGTAAGCGAGCGTCCCATGACCGCCTCAAGAGATTTTGTAAGAGCGGGGTGCGGGTTTGGAGTCGAGCCTCCTCTGCCCCTTATGCGACCGTCCTTCTCGGTCGAAGGGCGCTCGTCTTCGTGTTGCCTTTGTTACGAGGTCGCTCCCGCTTATGTTGAATGGGCGACTTGCCTTGTTTTGGTGTTTGAGAAGTTCTTAGGACATGCGACCTTTATCTTTGCCGGGTCGCACTTCCCATAATATGTTATGCTGTTTTATTCGGTCGCATTGGCTGACTCGACCTAGGTGATATCCGCCTTGTTTCTTTTACCCAATGTGCGTATAGATTTTTTAAGGATTAACATCTAATATTAACATGTACAATAAAGAGAATATTTTTATTGTTTTACAAATTCTAACCTTAACGTGTTACAATAAAAAGAATATTTTTATTCTGTAAATTTTCTAACAAATTCTATTATTCATGCATATACAATAAAAAGAGTATTTTTATTGTTTAACAAATTCTATGATCTATATGTACAAATAAAAAGAGAATTTTATTTATACAACAATTTCTATGTTTCATATGTATAAATAAAAAGAGAATTTTATTCATACAACATTTTCTATGTATCATATGTATAAATTAAAAAAAAAGAATTTTATTCATACAACATTTTCTACGTTTCATATGTGTAAATAAAAAGAGAATTTTATTCATACAACATTTTCTATGTTTCATATGTATAAATAAAAAGGGAATTTTATTCATACAACATTTTCTATATTTCATATGTATAAATAAAAAGAGAATTTTATTCATATAACATTTTCTATGTTTCATATGTATAAATAAAAAGAGAATTTTATTCGTACAACATTTTCTATGTTTCATATGTATAAATAAAAAGAGAATTTATATTATTATCCGTTCTATGATTCATATATATACAATAATAAAAAAGTATTTTTTATTGTATAAACAATTTTGACAAATTCTACTTTAACCTATGATCAATTTTATTGAATCAATAATACAATAAAGATGTAATTTTTAATGTTAACATATTTTATTCAAAACAATGAATATATTAATTATTCTTACACACAACAAAAATGTGATTTTTATTGTATAAACATTTCCTTTTCAAATATACAATAAAAAGGTACTTTCATTGTATAGACATTTTTGTCCAACATGAATACTTTATTTTTATATATACGATAAAATATGGTTTTTAGTGTATAAACAAATTCTAATCAAACATGAACATTTTATTTTTCATATATACAATAAAATATTGTTTTTATTGTATAGCAAATTTTAACAAGCATGAATATTTTATTTTCATATATACAATAAAAATATGGTTTTTATCGTATAGAAAATTTTAACAAGCATGAATATTTTATTTTCATCTATACAATAAAAATATGGTTTTTATTGTATAGCAAATTTTAACAAGCATGAATATTTTTCTAACATACACAATCCAATCCATTCGTTCATCGCAAACACAAACAATTAATTCAAATTCCATATAACACATATACGAATTTCACATCGAGATCAATAATAATTTTTATTTTTATTTTCTAAATTAAAAATCTCACATTGGTTTTACTCCTTCTGAATTTGTAGCTAGCTCCATTTCCACTTTGGTGTGTTCCATGCGAAGCTCTCGTTTTTGTGATTCCAACACAAGTCGTTTCGTTCGATTCTGATTCAGTTTGCAAAAGTTATGAAGGATTGAACATTTTATTACATAATCCATTAACTAATAATAATTATTCAAATTAATTACTTAATTAAAGGGGGCCTTGACCCTTTCTTCCGCTCCTGACCATATCTCGAACTCGCGCTCACCGGAAAAACTCCACACCGCACCTTCTTCCTGACGCCGGACCGCCATCAAACGCCTCCACATGAACGCCACCGCCGCCCTCTACCTACACCTGGCTGTAATGCAAGCTCGCCCCCTCCTATTAGCCTAGAAAGGCGTGCGAACGTGCATTGTTTCGCCACAAAATCGAATGATTCCCAAAACCATATCAGATCATTACCGTTGGATGAATAGATCCTGATGAGATCTTTAACCTTTGCTTTGGAGGATTTCAGAATTATTGAATGAATTGAGTGATTATATGGGATTAAGTTTGGAGCATATCGTTCATTGAAAAGGATAGAGGGACGGTTTCTTTTAGAAATGATTTAGGGTTTGGACGATTTTCGTTAGCCATATTCATTTTTTTTTAATTCTCTAATTTCCAAAAAGGCCCGTTAATTCCTGCTAACTCTAAATCCAGCCCAGAGAGCGTCACCCTTAGCCAAATACCCCGATTCCGGACATAATGGACTATGTTCCATGATCCAGTTCTATCGTTTCGATCATTTTTCATTAAATTAAAATATAAATCTATATATTGAATTTTAAACGTACATTTAAATTTACCGGGGCCACATGCTGACTCTAAAAATTCCAGAAAAATAAATCTAGCTATGTTTTGATGATTTGGTCCTAACAAAATTAATTTTGTCGAATTTGGAGACCGTTTGAAAAACGGTCATTTTAATGGTCGATCCAATTCAACAGAAATTGACCAAACACATTTTCTATTGCCACGCTCACATATTAATTCCAAAAATTATAAAAATTGGAATCTAGCAATAATTTGAGATTTCGGATCTAACCAAAGTGGTTTCATCGAAAATGGAGGCCGTTTGCAAAATGGCTATTTTTATGGGCTATATATTATATTAAAATATATACGAATTCTATAGAGACTATTCTGAATTTTAAACTGGGCATGAAACACCCCACCTTCGTTAAGGTCACTCATAGAGGGAATGCCTTAACTTCGGTGGAGCATTATAGGTAAAAGATGCAGATAAATTACAAGACAGACAAATAAAGTAGCGGAAAATAAAGTCATTTTATAAACAACTTAATTCAGTCAAGCTTTTACAACAATTTCCTCAATCATACTTAAATGTAATACATAGAACTTCTGTCTTGATTTAAAAACTTCCAAGAATAAAAGAAGCATAAAAACAATGATATTCCCCGATAAAGCATGAACCAGCCATAGCAGTGGAAGAGAGGGTCCAAAGCGATACACCAACTAATCTTCAAGCTTGGAAAGAGAAGAGGTTCAAGTTAGGCTGAGCTATTCCCTCCCTGACTACCTGGGGGGGGGGGGTGGAGGATGGAAGAAAAGAGGCGGAAAAAACTAGGTCAGACATAAGTCTGGTAAGTCCAGTGATCATTCAGCATGCAAACAAGATAAAGGATCATGACATAAATAAACCGAAAATAGGACAATACCATAAAAACAAGGTAACTAAAGACAAGACAAGTGCAAGGTGAACTGAATGCGCTTCTACTGTTTCTCTGCTTTGCTACTACTCTGGTAATCTGATTTCTATATTTATCTCTGACCACCTAACTAGTGTCCCAACTAGTAATCTGTATAAAATGATAATCGTGGTCCCAACCCTCGTAATTATGGTAGCCTTCAGGTGTACATCTATCATGAGGATTCCACCTCAATCAGCCTAATTGCCATGAACATGTTAGATGTACCCTTACTACCTATCGATCGGCTCCCTACTTGTATTCATGTTCCATGTGTCTGTGTCAATCGGCCCTCTCTTGCATGTAGATACCCTGTGCTGGTCCCACCATAAGGTGTATCAATCCTTATGATAGCGACCCAACACGATTCACGATGCACAGTGTATAACTACTGGTAGTCAGTGCCTGCTTTTTCCCACTCCGGGGTACGTGCAAGCCCATAAACCGTCGGAAACTACACTGACGTACCTCCTGCCGCTGCTTTGACCACTTATAATCAGCCCAGTAATCGTGCCCCACCTGCCTAGTTCAGGGTACCGTGATACATCCATGTGGGTTACCGCTAAAATGGGTCCCCGTTACTAGGGTTTCCTATTGGTTAAGTTTGTGGGCCTATATTTACTAATATTACTCACCAACCCGATATGTACTTAACCCTCCCATCGATTCAAGCTTTTTTAATAAACAGTTAAGTTTTGTGGGCCTATATGTACTAAAATTGCCCACCTAACCCTCCCATCGATTCAAGCATGTTTATTTAATAGTTAAGTTTTATGGGCCTATATTTACTAATATTACCCACCAACCCGATATGTACTTAACCCTTCCACTGTTTCAAACATGTTTATTTAATGGTTAAGTTTTGTGGGCCTATATTTACTAATATTACCCACCAACCCGATATGTACTTAACCCTCCCGCACATTACGCCATATTAGTTAAGTGTTGTCCGCTCATGTTAACTTAACCCACTCATTCATCATGTCATGTTGGTTAAGCATTTCTTATTAACTTGACCCTCCTTACTTATCATGTTGGATCGGTTAAGTGTTTCCTATTAATGTAACCCCGTTCGTTCATCGAGTTACATTGGTCAAGTGTTTCTTGTTAACTTAACCCCACATATTCATCAAGTTGTATTGGTTAAGTGTCATCAATCAATTCAAGTTAACTTAACCCACCTACATGTCATGTTACTTTGGTTAAGTGTTGCCTTCTTGTGTTAAGTTAACCCTACTACAAATCAAGTTATATTGGTTAAGTGTTGCCCACTTATTTTAACATAACCTTTCCATAAATCAAGTTATATTGGTTAAGTGTTTCTAAATTTACTTAACCTCACCCACTTGTCTAATTAACATGTTATAAAGGTTAAGTGTTCTAAATTTACTTAACCTCACCCACTTGTCTAATTAACATGTTATAACGGTTAAGTGTTCTAAATTTACTTAACCTTACCCACTTGTCTAATTAACATGTTATAACGGTTAAGTGTTCTAAATTTACTTAACCTCACCCAGTTTTCTAATTAACATGTTATAACGGTTAAGTGTTCTAAATTTACTTAACCTCACCCATCAGTTTAGTTAACATGTTGAATTGGTTAAGTGTTTCCTTAATTAACTTAATCCTACCAATCTTGACTTAGCTTTATTAAAGCACCAACCACTCACATTAGACAGGTATTGTTGTGGTCACTGGATGTGCCGGTCGGTTCCAGGTAGTTTTACACCACAACTCAGTCTAACCTCGGGTCCTTTTTGGGCTCAATGCACTAACCACCCACATTAGACAGGTATTGTTGTGGTCACTGGATGTGCCGGTCGGTTCCGGGCAGTTTTACACCACAACTCAGTCTAACCTCGGGTTAGGCATATTCGTCTTTTCTAAATTTACATATTTCTTATTTATGACAAATTCCATATGTAAATTATTCCCAATTTAATATGCTCACAATTAATGGTATACTTAATATACCATTTCATGAACCAATCTATGCCATGTAATTTTTCATGTTTATCCTACATATTTACATGTAAATTATAAATCAATTATTGTCATGGCCCACTTTCCTTCTAAATCACGTTCAAAATTTTAGGTATATAGATTATACCATTTTTATGCCACTTATCATGCTTATGTGTCAAACATGCCAATTACATGTAATTTCATGTTTTCCCCAACGTTACCCCCGTTATACGTTCGCAAAATTACATAGAATGTTAGGCTCGATATTTTAGCCTAACTTATAAAACAAAAAGGGGAAAAGAGGAACTTTGCAACATTCCAACATCATACAAAAGTATGGATCTAACTACATATATGTCACATGGATTTGGCATAGAACAATATACTTTTAACTATGAACTTGCAAATTTGATCTATGCAACATGAACCACAAGCATATGAATTTACATAAAACTATACAAGCTAAACTTGGCATGTAGTGGTGAACTTGCAAATTAGATCTATCATAAAGGCATATGGATCTAACATATAAAGTTGTAGATCTAAACATATAAGGTCGTAGATCTAAACATGTATGCATAATGGCTCTAAACAATTAGGCATAAACAACATGACTTAGCCTAAAACTTGTATGTATCATAATATCACCAAACTTACATATGATAATTTCATTCCCAAATTCCTATACAACATCATAGGTTAACTCACCAATTTCCACATAACATGATAGGTTCGATAGACCACAATAGTTCATAGGCATATATGATAGAATAGACATAAATAAACATGAATCAGCATCACATACAACTTGATACAATTCTATTTTACAATTCACTACAAATCATGTCTTTAATTTATTCACATCTGAAAGATAACTACACTTACAATCAAAAGGAAAAACTTGATTTCAGGGATCTGTATTCTGAAACTGAACTGCTCGCCTTTGATGTAGATCGTTGAATTCTCTTAGTTGAATTAGATTAGTTTTAATTTGATTTTGGTTTTAGTGGCGGCTAGGTTTAGATGAGATTGAATAATAGAATTAGGTTGCTTATATAGAAGTTTGATTTAATAGGAACCGTCAGATTAACCTAGAGCAAATCAAAGCCATTCAGACAAGATAGAATAGCCACATCAGCCCTAATGACTCAGCAAGGAGTCCATCAGAACCAATCAGATGCCACATCTGCCTTAGAGCGAATCAGCCCATGAGTTGACAGCCAAACACCCTGAATCAACCCCTAGTCGACCCAGCAGAGCTCGGGTCGACCTCAAAAATGGGCCCGTTCGGTTATTCCCCCTTCCGATTCGTTGTTTTGAACTTTTTTTGCATATTTATTTATTTAATTTTTATATATATCTATATATATATATATATATATTTCTCATATGCATACAAACTTCAAGGCTTAATATCTTCTTCATAAGGTATCCGTTTTATGCAAACCAAATGTCTATCTTGACCAAAATTTTGAGACGAACGTAATAGCGCAACCCATTTCACTTAATTCTTCTTCTAAAAATTAAGTGTTCTTGAATTTGTTAATTTTAATATTCTCAGAAAATTCGGGGTGTTACATTCTCCCCTCCTTAAAGGATTTCGTCCTCAAAATCTTCAAGTTAAGAAGAATGCATCCTAACATCCAATCATCCATCTAATCGTCCATCATCCACAAGCATCCATTGTCCTTAAAAGACTTCTAATGCCATATGAACATATGCAGAGTGTGTGTATATGTCTCTTATCTAGTGCAAAATCAGGCGGTCTACTGATACAGTTGACCTCCTTAATGCGAATCATGAGAGTGTCATGCGTCCAATATGTATGCAAATATCTCTAATCATGTAAATACTATATGTGTGCATATTTACTCATCCATATGCAACATCCATATGATAACACATAAAATTTCAATCCATATACAAATACATTCAGATGCATATGCAATATGAAAGTGACTGAGCCGATCTAGTGCCTAATGTGTGTATATGCATTTACTTGCAACCATCAATCATAACATGTCTCAGACACATGTTTTCATCCATTGGCTTCTACCTAAGGATCGAGGATAGGACCGAGAGGATACACTTAAAAGATAAAGACTAGCATGCAAATAAATATTACAGAAAAAGGAGGAATCAAGGATATACCCTCAAAAAGGGTATGATACGCGTATCTAGTCTTCAGTATTCTAAGTCGCATCTTCCTTGAGCTTCACTCCAATGTACCTTAACTAATTTAACTTCACGATTGTGAAGCTTCTTGACCTCCATTTCCGAAACCCACTAGTAAAGATAGGACCTCGATCATTTACTATGCTAGAGGGTATCTAATGTTGTCGAACTATCTTTCCAAGATAAACAGAAGTTAACCATGATACCAAGTGTATATACTAAGATGATTCAAGGTCTCTCTTCCACTTAGCTTATCCCTTATGTCACAAATCTGAGGGTCGATATCTCTCACGCAAACCATCCTAGTCGAACTTGGCATCCCTCAAGTACAAGCCCCAAAGGCCTAAACCAATATCAGACAAGCACCCAAGCAATACCTCCTCCGAATTTGGACGATTTATGTGAGATGATACTAGTAAAACAACCAAACAATTGAGCACTTAACTGACTCTGGCTATCCTCGCCAATCCTGCTCCAAAACTATCATTGATCACATAACTGGCTTTGCATTGTCAACTAGATATATACGGAAGTCTATCTCGAGTTTTTAGGGGGAAAACTCCTAACCTTAATCAAAAAAACATCTGCGTACTCATGGACTACTCTAAGGATCGAAAATCATCGATAAATACATAAAGTGATTCTAGGTAGCTAAGACAAACTGATCCCTTAGGATCACACGAAATTTCGAGGGTATTCCCGAGGCAAGTCGAAAGTCTAACTATCCTCCTTTCACAATTACTAGCTAACTAATCCATGCCTAGAATCAACCCATAGCCCATGAAACCAAAAACATAAGTATCTCAAATCCTTACAAACCAAAGATAAATGAGCCGAACCACAAATTGGACTTGAGACAATAATGGGATCCTCTACTATACAAGCTCTAGGGTGTAGAGACTCAACTATGGAAGCAGATATAAATGAATGCGAAGCGCAAAAATCAAAAAGAGTACTAGCAGGATGATCAAGAAGAAAAACTAAACTTTTTAATAGAAACCTTACTACCTCTCTCTCAGGTATGCTGGTGGTGAGAGCATGCACTTGCCTTCCAAAAAATCCTGTCTTTTGTTCTTTCCCTTGCCCTTAATTATATGATCCGTTATACCAAAATAAAGATACTTCATCTTGTTTTAAGTTTTACTATTCTTTTCTCCCCTCCTTTGTGAACCAAGTCCATATCCATGAGTTCTTCATCCTTGTGTTGTGCTCCTTAGCCAAACTCCCTCATTCTCATATTCGCCATCCTTGTGTAACTTGTTGATAGGTCTCTCGAAAGCTGCCTCCATCGCACGGAGAATCCTACAAAGCTCAAAAGAAAATTAGCTGCAGGTGAAACTACTACGGCTATAGATGGAAGTTGGGCACTTGTTTGCTCTTCGACAAGTGTCGTAGTCTCGTCGAGCCTACGGAACTATGCCGCGATGAGGTTACCTCCTAGAAAGCCAGGAGCCCCGGAGACTCAGGAAAGAAGGAAACAAGGATTCAAACAAAGGATCAAAAGATAGTGCATATGGCTTTGGGGAATACGCCTTTAAAACAAAACTTTTCTTTTGAAAATGCTTCTTTTAAAACCGTTTTGAAAATAATTTTTCAAATCTTTTATCTGATCCGGTAACCTTCAGCTCTGATACCAAGTGAAACACCCCACCTCCGTTAAGGTCACTCACAGAGGGAATGCCTTAACTTCGGTGGAGCATTATAGGTAAAAGATGCAGATAAATTACAAGACAGACAAATAAAGCAACGGAAAATAAAGTAATTTTATAAATAACTTAATTTAGTCAAGCTTTTACAACAATTTCCTCAATCATAATTAAATGTAATACATAGAACTTCTGTCTTGATTTCAAAACTTCCAAGAATAAAAGAAGCATAAAAACAATGACATTCCCCGATAAAGCATGAACCAGCCATAGCAGTGGAAGAGAGAGAGAGAGTCCAAAGCGATACACCAACTAATCTTCAAGCTTGAAAGAGAAGAGGTCCCAAGTTAGGCTGAGCTATTCCCTCTCTGACTACCTGGGGGGGGGGGGGGGAGGGGGGACGGAAGAAAAGAGGCGAAAAACAAACTAGGTCAGACATAAGTCTGGTAAGTCCAGTGATCTTTCAGCATGCAAACAAGATAAAGGTTCATGACATGAATAAACCGAAAATAGGACAATACCATAAAAACAAGGTAACTAAAGACAAGATAAGTGCAAGGTGAACTGAATGCGCTTCTACTTTTTCTCTGCTTCGCTACTACTCGGTTAATCTGATTTCTATATTTATCTCTGCACCACCTAACTAGTGTCCCAACTAGTAATCTGTATAAAATGATAATCGTGATCCCAACCCCCGTTATTATGGTAGCCTCCAGGTGTACATCTATCGTGAGGATTCCACCTCAATCAGCCTAATTGCCATGAACATGTTAGATGTACCCTTACTACCCTATCGATCGGCTCCCTACTTGTATTCATGTTCCATGTGTCTGTGTCAATCGGCCCTCTCTTGCGTGTAGATACCCTGTGCTGGTCCCACCATAAGGTGTATCAATCCTTATGATAGCAACCCGACACGATTCAAGATGCACAGTGTATAACTACTGGTACCCAGTGCCTGTTTTTTCCCGCTCCGGAGTACGTGCACGCCCGTAAACCGTCGGAACCTACACTGACGTACCCCCTGCCGTTGCTTTGACCGCTTATAATCATTCCAGTAACCGTGCCCCGCCCTGCCTAGTTCAGGGTACCGTGATACATCCATGTGGGTTACTGCTGAAATGAGTCCCCGTTACTAGGGTTTCCTACTGGTTAAGTTTGTGGGCCTATATTTACTAATATTACCCACCAACCCAATATGTACTTAACCCTCCCATTGATTCAAGCATTTTTAATAAACGGTTAAGTTTTGTGGGCCTATATGTACTAATATTACCCACCTACACGAGATGTACTTAACCCTCCCATTGATTCAAGCATGTTTATTTAATAGTTAAGTTTTGAGGGCCTATATTTACTAATATTACCCACCAACCCGATATGTACTTAACCCTTCCACTGATTCAAGCATGTTTATTTAATGGTTAAGTTTTGTGGGCCTATATTTACTAATATTACTCACCAACCCGATCCGTACTTAACCCTCCAGCACAATACGCCATATTAGTTAAGTGTTGTCCGCTCATGTTAACTTAACCCACTCATTCATCATGTCATATTGGTTAAGCATTTCTTATTAACTTGACCCTCCTTACTTATCATGTTGGATCGGTTAAGTGTTTCCTATTAACGTAACCCCATTCGTTCATCAAGTTACATTGGTCAAGTGTTTCTTGTTAACTTAATCCCACGTATTCATCTTGTTGTATTGGTTAAGTGTCACCAATCAATTCAAGTTAACTTAACCCACCTACATGTCATGTTACTTTGGTTAAGTGTTGCCTTCTTGTGTTAACTTAACCGTACTACAAATCAAGTTATATTGGTTAAGTGTTGCCCTCTTATTTTAACTTAACCTTTCCATAAATCAAGTTATATTGGTTAAGTATTTCTAAATTTACTTAACCTCACCCACTTGTCTAATTAACATGTTATAAAGGTTAAGTGTTCTAAATTTACTTAACCTCACCCACTTGTCAAATTAACATGTTATAACGGTTAAGTGTTCTAAATTTACTTAACCTCACCCACTTGTCTAATTAACATGTTATAACGGTTAAGTGTTCTAAATTTACTTAACCTCACCCAGTTGTCTAATTAACATGTTATAACGGTTAAGTGTTCTAAATTTACTTAACCTCACCCATCAGTTTAGTTAACATGTTGAATTGGTTAAGTGTTTCTTAATTGACTTAACCCTACCAATCTTGACTTAGCTTTATTAAAGCACCAACCACTCACATTAGACAGGTATTGTTGTGGTCACTGGATGTGCTGACTGGTTCCAGGCAGTTTTACACCACAACTCAGTCTAACCTCGGGTCCTTTTTGGGCTCAATGCACTAACCACCCACATTAGACAGGTATTGTTGTGGTCACTGGATGTGCTGGCCGGTTCCGGGCAGTTTTACACCCCAACTCAGTCTAACCTCGGGTTAGGCATATTCGTCTTTTTTTAATTTACATATTTCTTATGACAAATTCCATATGTAAATTATTCCCAATTTAATTATGCTATAATTATCCTTTTAATTATGCTCATAATTAATGGTATACTAAATATACCATTTCATGAACCAATCAATGCCATGTAATTTTTCATGTTTATCCTACATATTTACATGTAAATTATAAATCAATTATTGTCATGGCCCACTTTCCTTCTAAATCACGTTCAAAATTTTAGGTATATAGATTATACCATTTTCATGCCACTTATCATGCTTATGTGTCAAACATGCCAATTACATGTAATTTCATGTTTTCCCCAACGTTACCCCCGTTGTACGTTCGCAAAATTACATAGAATGTTAGGCTCGATATTTTAGCCTAACTTATAAAACAAAAAGGGGAAAAGAGGAACTTTGCAACATTCCAACATCATACAAAAGTATGGATCTAACTGCACATATGTCACATGGATTTGGCATAGAACAATATACTTTTAACTATGAACTTGCAAATTTGATCTATGCAACGTGAACCACAAGCATATGAATTTACATAAAACTATACAAGTTGAACTTGGCATGTAGTGGTGAACTTGCAAATTAGATCTATCATAAAGGCATATGGATCTAACATATAAAGTTGTAGATCTAAACATATAAGGTCGTAGATCTAAATATGTATGCATAATGGCTCTAAACAATTAGGCATAAACGACATGACTTAGCCTAAAACTTGTATGTATCATAATATCACCAAACTTACATATGATAATTTCATTCCCAAATTCCTATACAACATCATAGGTTTACTCACCAATTTCCATATTGTTGATTCAAGAAATTCATGGCATTTTGATCAATGACAAGGAAAAGTTTCAAGATTGACAAAAAGAAGAGATTCAATGGTATTAAATGTTAGAGGTTGATTATTTATTAATTTAGTTGTGTTAAAAATGTTAAAATCTATCCTCAAATAATCATATACCTCAGTAGTTTGAATATATATATATATATGTATATATATGAATGCACATTCATTGTGCATAATACCAGAAACCGGTCGACCGGTTTCAATACATACGGTCGACCGTTTCTGGGCAGAAATGCACAATGAACATGCACACATGTATATAATGTATATATATATATACTCAAATACCAGTCTACTGGTTATTTTTTACTTGTCGACTGGTTTACGAACTGAAAGCAACTCTTTGTACAGACATCTTCATTCATCAATAGTTGCTTCCTTTTCTTTTCATCAAAAATCATTTCTATTCAATACTTCTCTTCACCAATGATTACAACTCCTTATCCTCTATAAATACAACATGAAATCATCAATTCAAATCAACTAATTCTTTCTATCTATTCTATCTATTGCTGATTTCATTCTTGATCATTCAAAGCATTCAAAAGCTCATAATCTTTTTATATCGCTGTTGAATCCTAGAATCTACATACTATTCTTTTGATTCAAACACGATATCATCTTCCAAATCTTCACGAATTCAAAATTCTATTTGAGGATAAGATTATAGGAAGGTTGTACAAGAATTGACAAATTCGTGTTATTAAGAACACATATTGTCAAATTACAAGTCTACTCATCTTGTGTGAAGTCCTCGTTGTTGTGAGAGGCAACCTTGTGAAGTCCTCGTGTTGTTAGAGGTGTGAAATCCCGTTCGGCTGCTCGGGTATTGTGAACCTGTTCCTCCGGGTGAAGTGAGGTAGTTGTTTAGTGAAAATCCAGAGAGAGGTCTGGGACTGGAAGTAGGATGGTGCTCCGAACCAGTATAAAAATCCCTGGTGTGATTTTTCCTTTTACTGCTTTTTCTATATTATTATTCCGTAATTAGCTATTTCTTTATACCTGAAATATTGGTCGTCATATTACACGATCCTTGTGAGTGTATTATACTTGACAAGTACACGCACACACTTTCATTTGGTATCAGAGCACGGTTATCACATAACCGTAACACAGTTATTTGATATATTCTAGTAATATGGCAAATAACCCAAGTAGTAGCACAAACACCACTTACACTGAAGGTCAATCAACACAAAGACCTCCTTTCTTTAATGGTCTCAACTATAGCTATTGGGCAACTCGTATGGCTTTTTACATGCAATCAACTAGCTATGATGCTTGGAATGCTACTCAGAAAGAAATAGTGAATCCAACAACTGAATATTCAGAATGGACACCTGCTGAGAAAACAGCAGCAGCTGTAAATGCAAAAGCAATAAATATGTCGTTTTGTGCATTAGATCAAAACGAATATAACCGTGTTAGTATCTGTACCACTGCATATCAAATTTGGCAAACGCTAAAAACCACTCATGAAGGTACTAACAAAGTTAAACAAGCAAAAATAGCTTTGTTGAAAAGTCAATTTCAAAATGAAGCCGAATGAAACAATCAATGAGATGTATTCACGGTTTCAAACCATTCATCATGCACTTATCAGATTTGGGCAAAAATATTCTGATTTTGATGTAGTTTCAACAGTCCTATATTCTTTGACTAATGAATGGGAAGGAAAAGTATTAGCAATAGAAGAAGCTAATGATCTTTCCACCATGAAGCCGGATGAATTGATAGGAAATCTTATGTCCTATGAAGCTAACTTTCAGGCTAGAAAAGAACAAAAAGAAGAAAAGAAAAATGTAGCTTTTTATGCTGAAAAGGATGAAGACATCTCAGATTCCGAAGATGAAGATCTAGCGTTCATTGCAAAAGGATTCAAGAAATTTTTAAAGCAACGAAAAGCTAGTCGATACAATAGAAAGAAGTTCGGATCAAATAAACCATCATCTTCAAATATTGAATGCTTCAATTGTCAAAAAAAGGGACATATGCAAAAGGATTGTCCGGAGCAAAAGAAGAAGTCAGAAAATGAAAATTTTTAAAATAAGAAGGACAAGTCAAAGAAACGAGCATTCTCAATAACATGGGATGATTCAGATTCATCTTCTTCTGATAGTGAAAGTGACTCAGACAATGAACAAGCCAATGTATGTTTCATGGCGATAGAAGATGAGGTACAAATTCCTTCTTTTGAAGAAATTCTTGATATAAATGCCGAATTAATATTTAAATTTAAAGATATGAAACGACAATGCAAACAAGCTCAAGCAGATTTAAGTAGAGCAGAGTTTGAACGAGATATGTTAAAAGACGAGAAGAAAATATTAGAAGAGGAACTTGAAAAAGCTTAAGAATCATCATCTAATATTGATTCTCAATTATCTCTTTTGAGTCAAGAAATTGAAACTCAAAAAGAGAAAAATGATGCTCTTACTACTGAAAATCATGAGCTTAAGGCAAATGTCAAAATTCTAGACCTAGAAAAAGCTAGTTTACAAACTAAGTTAGACAACATTACTCAAAATGTTTCTAACTTTAACAAAGGTCGAGAAAATTTGACAAAAATTATTGAAGGTTCACAATCTGCTACGAACAAACAAGGATTGGGATATAAGAAACAAGATATCAAGAAACATCTTAGCAATAAAAGAAAAGATAAAGAAACTGAAGCTAAGAAAAATCTTAGTCTATTATATTCCAAACCAAAACCAATTGTGAAAGTTCAAAAGAAAAATGTCAAGACTATCAAAATATGGGTTCCTAAAACAAATAACAATTTGATTAGGAACAAATACATTCAAAATTTTCTGAATACTGTGCATCATAGTTCCAATTATTTATATAAAGGGGATACCGGACCCGTATGGGTTTGGACTCCTAAGACCTAACTCTTAGGATCCTATGAAAAGGTGGGTACCATGAACTTAATTTTATTTTTTGCAGGTCCCACTTAAGAAAAGAGGAAAGTGGATACTGGACAATGGTTGCTCGAAGCATATGGCTGGAGACAAGAGCTTATTGACAAATATCACTTATTCAGATGGTGGGTCCGTCACTTTTGGAGATAATTCAAAAGGCTATATCATTGGCAAAGGCGATGTGAGCAATTACGGTACATCTAACTTACCTCTTATTACTAATGTCATGCTAGTTAGAAATTTGAAACATAATTTACTTAGTATCAGTCAACTATGCGACAAAGGTTTTATTATTTCCTTTTCGGATAACAAATGCAGTATTTTAGATAAAGATCATAACTTAGTTTTTGAAGGATATAGAGACAGAAATATTTATATTCTGAATATGAACATTAATCATAATTCAGACATGTGCCTTGTAGCAAATGATAATGATCCATGGCTATGGCACAAACGTTTCTGTCATATAAACTTTAGAACTATCGACAAGCTAGCTAAGAATGACCTAGATAGAGGACTACCCAAAATGAGCTTTACGGTTAAGAATATTTGTGATGCATGTCAGTTAGGAAAATTGACTAAATCGTCATTTAAATCCAAGAAAGTCATATCAACATTACAACCACTTGAGCTATTACATATGGATTTATTCGAACCAACACAGGTTCAATCAATAAATCATAGTCGATATGTGTTTGTAATTGTTGATGATTACTCTCGTTATACATGGGTGATTTTCTTGAAAAAAAAAGTGACACTTTTAATCATCTCAAATCATTCGTCAAGAGAATTTGTAACAACCCGTATTTTGAATAACTTGTTATAACATAAATCAAGGCATAATTAAATTTTAAAATCTGAATTATGGGAAACGGGTTGCGCCATTGCGTTCGTCTCGGAAAAATACAAGAAATAGAGTCTGAGTTTTCGAAAATCGGAGTCCGTATGAAGAAGATATGGACGAACGAAGTTAGGCAGAAAAACCGAAAACAAGCCAGAAATGCACTGGCGCACTTCACAAGTGCGCCAACACAAAAATACACTGGCGCACTTGGGAAGTGCGCCCGTGTCGAGCCAGAAACCTGCACAGCCTTCTGGCTTGACCCTGGCTGGCCTGGTGCACCTGTTTTGGCCCTTGGTCTTGTTTTGGAGGCTTGTGACGATTTTTGAGGGCTGGGATGTATCCTAGGGTTAATCTAATGGCCTAAAACACTTGCCTAATCCTATAAATAAGACCCTAAGCTAGCCCTAAATGATCATAATCCTATCTCCTAACTAAACTATGCCAAAATTTTCTATGATCATGGCCTCCACTCAAAACCCTAGCCTCCATCTTATTTCTAAACTATTTCTATGAAGGCTTTCATGTGCATACAAGCATCTTTGAGTGGTATGAGTGATCATTAGCTTGCATTCATCATCAAGTTGCAAGCTTTATGGTCAAGGCTAGAGTTTTTGGGTGGTTTTTGGCAAGGGTTTGCTTATGGGAGTTTAGTGGTGAGTTTCTATAGCCTTAATAATCAATTGTTAAATTGATTATGATAGGATATGATAAGATATGGCTATGTTTGTGGATAAATGTGCTTATGCAAGTTTAGTATAGTGTATGTTGTGTGTTTTGCAAGTTTTATGCAAGTTTAATGCTATGTTTCATGATGCTCACTATGCAAAACACTATGGTGAACATTTATGCATATGTAACATGTTATGCAAACTATATGTGAGATTATATGCAAGTTATATGTAACATGTTATGCATGTTATGTATTTGGTTTTATGCATGCTAAGTATTTGGTTTTGTGCATGCTAAGTATTTGGTTTTATGCATACTAAGTGTTTGGTTTTATGCAAGTTATGATGCAAGTTCATATGCAAGTTTGTCTCTTTTTATGATATGCATAATATATGCAAGTTTGCCTCTAAGTATGGCATGTTATGCAAGTTCATATGCAAGTTATGATGCAAGTTCATATGCAAGTTATGATGCAAGTTCATATGCAAGTTCGCCTCTATGTATGACATAAGTACATGTGCAAGTTCATCCCTTTTAGACCTATGACATGTATGCAAGTTGACACCTTTTATGATAGGTCTATGACATGAACATTTAAGCAAGTTACCATCTTCATGACATATGTGATTCATGCAAGTTTGGGGTTGGTTATTTATGTAAGTTGGGTTTATGGTCATATATGCAAGTTGACACCTTTTAAACCCATGATAATGCTAATGATATGCTAAGTTGAACCCATTGTGTGTATGATGAATCTCCTCTTTTGAAGTATGTCATGTTAACGTATTTACGTGGGGATGATGGGGTAAAAATTAATGAACACATAAAATTGTGTGAAGTGGGTATGATTAAACATACCGTAAAGTAGATGGACATAATTGGGAATTTACCTATTAAGTTAGGTCTACCCATATTATGGAATTGGGAATTTACCTATTGAGTTAGGTCTACCCATATTCTTAAATATTTGTAATTAATTAGGGATAATTAATACAAATTATGGGGGTGATTAATTAGGTGTAATTAATCTACTAAGACACGAGGTTGGACCCTTTTGTAGCATAAGACTGCCCGGAACCGACCGACAAATCCAGCGGCTACAAATGATTGGCCCAATGTGAGAGGTCTTAGTCATAAACTAAATACGTGACAAGTGTAAAGACACGAGGTTAGACTCTGTTATGGTGTAAGGCTGCCCGGAACCAACCGGCATATCCAGCTGCCATAAAAGACAGTCTAATGTGAGAGGTCTTTACAAAGGTTACGATCTTAATTAATTAAGAAACACTTAACCAAATTAGCATGTAGAGGGGCATGAAGGGTTAAGTGGGTGCCTTGGGTGGCATGTAATAACTAGTGGGGGTGCCTTGGGTGGCATGAGGAAACTAGTGGGTTGCCTTGGGTGGCAATAGAAAATACGATTAGAATACTTAACCAAAGTGGAACATGTAATTAAACATGATTAAAGGGTTAAGTAAGTGCCTTGGGTGGCATGTGGGAATTAAGTAAGTGCCTTGGGTGGCATGAGGGAATCAAGTAAGTGCCTTGGGTGGCATGCGGAAATCTAGTGGGGGCCTTAAGTGGCAATTGAAATATAATTAAATGACAAGCTTAAGTAGTAGCTTGTGGGGGCCTTAAGTGGCAATTGAAATATAATTAAATGACAAGCTTAAGTAGTAGCTTGTAGGGGCCTTAAGTGGCAATTGAAATATAATTAAATGACAAGCTTAAGTAGTAGCTTGTGGGGGCCTTAAGTGGCAATTGAAATATAATTAAATGACAAACTTAAGTAGTAGCTTGTAGGGGCGTTAAGTGGCAATTGAAATATGATTAGATGACTTAACCAAACCTTAACATGTAAGTGGGCATGATTATAAAAGGGGTTAAGTGGGACGCACTAGATAAAATGGCAAGCTTAAGTAGTAGCTTGTGGGGGCCCATTTCAACCAATATCCCAAACGTATCTTTGTGGGCTCGACCCAAGTCGAGGACGGGACACGCATATTGGGCTTGACTATAAGAGGCAAAAACGGGGTAGCGGTGGCAACGCAAGTCCAACGGGTTTCATATGCGTGTGTGGACCCGGGCTGGTAGGTAAGACATTGTTGCATCGTGTAGGTATAAGTCGTGCACCATTGATTATCGGGTTGCCACTTTGGGGAGTGATACACCCCACTGTGGGGCCAGCACGGGTATCTACGGTAGGGAGCCGATCGCTTGGGGAGTAGTGGGTACACCTAGTGGAGATAGGGGCAGACGGCACCTATGTAGTCAGCTAGGGGTACAAGAAACTACTGGGTAAAATTACTAAGTACACTTAGTGGGATCAACCTTTAAGTAGGAATTACCCTTGGGTGGGTAGAACTGGTGTGGTGCAGTGTAGGAATTACCCTTGGGTGGGTAGATCTGGGGTGGTGCAATCTAGTAATTATCCTTGGGTGGATAAATGCGTCTTTTCGGTTATCTTAGTACATCCTGTGTTTAGTTGGCTACTTAGTGTAGTCATTATCCCCAGAGGTACCGTACCTTGTTTATATCATACCCTAATTACTTTAATGATTGTATTGTTAGGGTTATAGGACTCACTCAGACTTATGTCTGACCCCGTTGTTTCTTTATCTTTTTCCCAACCCTCAGGTTTTCAGAGTGGGCCTAGCACTAGTGGGCTTTGATCAGACTGCTTTATCTATCTTTTGGAGCTTGGACCGTGGATGTAAAGCTCAGTTTATCTTTTCTATTATGGCTATTAGGTTATGTAGTGGGATTATGTACTTTCATTTTTATCAGGATGGATATTATGTACTTGACTCTTATTTATGGTTTTGGTGTAACCAAACATGTTTTACTTTCCGCTGAAATGAAATGATGTTTTAAATTCTCAAGTATTACTTATATCTGTCTTGTTGTAATTTTTCTGTTCTATATTCACTTAAAATACTCCACCGATGTTATGGCATTCCCTTAGTGAGTGACCGTAGCGGGTGTGGGGTGTTACACGTGGTATCAGAGCTTAAGGTTACCAGAACATATATTTTTTTTAGAAAAACTATTTTCTAAGAATATTTTTGAAAGGAGTATTTTCAAAAGCATGTCTTTTAAGAGAAAAGTTTTTGAAAGAAAAGCATAATCCCCGATAGCCATATCTTTATCTTTCGAATTCTCCGTTTTGAATCTCTTCCTCTCTCGTTTTGAGCTTCTCCTCCGTGTATAGATGATCTTTCTAAGATAGATAAGAATGAAAAACCACTTCAAGGGACTTAGACGTTAGTCGGATTAGAAGTTGGTTCAAGAAGGAGGAGGATTTGTAGGTACCTATTGGATAGACGATGGGAGGAAGGCTCGAATAGTTGTTGTTTAATGAAGGACGAAACCTCATTTTGATGGGAGGTTACGAGTGGAGAATGGGAAGAAGAAGGCGAGTAGTTATCCTTTTGGAGGAATAGGACACCTTATTAGGGTTGTCCAAAGAGGCAAGGGCAAGGTACGGAATCTTTTGGAGGGTAGTTGTATTCCCTCGCGGCTAGTATACCAGATGGGGATAGGACCGTCTAGGTTGGAATTTGGATTCCTTTATTTTCCGGTTCGAACTTTATTTGATTCTGATGCATCGAGTTCGTTTATCTCATCATTTTTAGTTGAGTCACTGTACTTAGGCACCAGTTTAGTAGATGATCCCTTAGTTGTTTCAAACCCAATTGGGGGCTCCATGATGTGTTTGGGTTTGAAAGTTGCTATACTTAGCATTGAGTTTAGATGTGATGCTTTTTGGGCTTCACGGGCTACGAGATAGTTTTGGGCATGGACTGGTTATCCAGTAGGGGTGCCGTTCTTGATTTTGAAGGGAGAGTTGTTAGGTTTGTGACCCGCTTGGGTAACACTCTCGAGATCTCTTGTAACCCCATGGAATTTGTTATGCTAAGTTATCTAGAATCGCTTGACACGTCGGTCGAGAGGTTGCGATCTGTTAGAGTGGTCCGGGAATACTCGGATGTGTTTGAGGGGGTGAAGGGCTTACCTCCGGAGCGGGAGATTGACTTCTGAATATATCTGGTAGACAATGACAAACCAGTATCTTGGCCAGTGTGCCACATGGCTCCTCATGAGAGGAGGGAACTCCATAAGCAAGTAGGCGATTTGCTTGAGAAGGGGTTCATAAGACGAAGTATATCGGAGTGGGGTGCTCCAGTAGTTTTTGCCACGAAGGCGGATGGGTCCCTCAGACTTTGTGTAGGCCAAAGAGAACTAAATAAACTCACAAAGAAGAATAGACACCCATTGCCGAGGATTGATGATCTCTTTGGTCAGTAGTTGGCGCCTCAGTATTTTCGTAGTTGGACTTAGCCACGGGGTTTCGTCAGTTGAGAGTGGCTGAGGATAGTATAGGGAAGACTGCCTTTAGGACTCCGGATGATTTTTTTTATGAGTGGTTGGTGATGCCATTTGGTTTGACGAACGCCCCCGCATACTTTATTGATTTGACGAGAAGGGCATTCAGGGAGTACCTAAATAAGTTCGTGATGGTCTTTGTAAATGACATCTTGGTCTTTCCTAGGAGCGAAATAAGTTTCTGTATGTGCTCAATAGGTTGAGGAAAGCTAGTGATGGGATAAACGATGGTTTTGGAGCGAGACTGGCGAGGACATCCAGAGTTGGACAAGGGCTTAATTATTTAGCCGTTTTTACTAGTATCATCTCACGTAGGTCGTCTGAATTCGAAGGAGGTATCCCTTGGGTGTTTGTCTGATATTGGTTTAGGCCTTTGGGGCTTGCATTTGGGGGATGCCGAGTTCGACTAGGGTGGTCTGCGTGAGAGATGGACAGTTGTGATGATTTTGGATGGGGTAATATCCTGGTTTTCTATAAGAGTGGAGAAGAGCATGCCCTACATCTTAGGGAAGTGTTGGAGACTCTTCGAGCGCATAGTCTTAGGACAGCAAAAGTGGATGGGATTCTTAGCATCCTATGAGTTTGGGATAGCGTATACCCATGGCAAGGGTAACGTGGTAACGAATGCCTTAAGTAGAAAAAGGTTGTCCTTAAGTTCATTGTTCGTTGAACGACGGAGCTTAGAGTTTATTTCTATGTTTGACTTTAGACCTTCCGTTGACCTTGTACCCGGTTTCTAGCCTCCTTGGAGGTTAGGCCTACTCTTTTGGGGCGTATTGGCGGAGCACAGCGAGACGACCCACAGTCGGTTGAGTTAGTAGAGAAGATCATGAGGAGGGGGAGTCGTCCAGCCATTTGGGTAGGTACACCCTAGATGATAATGGGTGGTTGCGTAGTGACGGTAGACTTTGTGTACCGCAAGACAAGGGTTTGAGGAAGGCTATACTTGATGATGCACATCGGTCAAAGATGACCATTCATCCCGGTGGGGACAAGATGTACCAAGACATGAAGCGGGTTTTCTTCTGGGACGACATGAAGAAAGATGTGGCCGAGTATGTCGCTAGATGCTTGGTGTGCTAGCAAATAAAAGCGGAGCAGAAGAAACCCGGTGGGTTGCTTCACCCATTTGGAGGTTCCGCTATGGAAGTGGGATAGTGTCTCGATGGATTACCGAAATCAAGGAAGGGTAATACGGGAATTTGGGTTGTGGTAGATAGACTTACTAAGAGTGCCCATTTCATACCCGTAAGAGGACTGTTCCATGTTTAGCTTCAGTTTATATTCGAGAGATAGTTCGGTTGCATAGGGAACATGACATATCCCATGTGTCACATTTGAGGAAGTGCCTACATGAGACCGCAGAGGCGGTAGAGCCGAGCTTGCTTAAAGAAGTAAAGATAGAGCGTGATGTGATTATTCGACGAGCTCCTACCCGCATCCTTGGGTCAGAGATTAGGAAGTTGAGAAACAGAGAGGTTCGAATAGTCAAAGTGAAAAGGGGAGAAGGTGAGAGCAATGCTACTTGGGAGACAGAAGCGAAGATGCGTTCGTTATACCCATTCCTTTTTGAGGGTATGTCCTTTAAACGTCTCCTTCATCATTTGTCTAGTGCTTATCTTATCTTTAGTATGTCCTCTCATTAGTATCTTTGACCTTTAGATAGGGTAAACCTATGGTTGAAACATGTGTTTGAGACATGTTATGGTTGATGGATGCATGTGGATGCAAGTGTTTGCTAGTGGTTGCTAGTGGATGCATATACACACACTCTAGACACTAGATCGGCTCAGTCACTTCATATTGCATATAATTATGTGTAGGTAGCTATATTTATGGATGTATAATGATTGTGTTATCACATGGATGATGCATTTTGGTGAATGATTGTGCACTCATGTAGATGTTGTATGTGTCGATAGGGTTCTCTCGCATACATAATGGATGCATGGCACTATCATGGTTTGCATTAAGGAGGTCAACTGAATCAGTGGACCGCCTGATTTTGCATTAGACAGGGAACATATACACACACTTTTTGCATATGTTCATAACTGCATTAGAAACTTTAAGGACAATGGATGCCAGTGTTTGGTGGTTTAGTAGATGGTTGTTTGGTTGGTAGGATACGTTCTTCTTGACTTAGAGATTTCGGGGACGAAATCCTTTAAGGAGGGGAGAATGTAACAACCCGTATTTTGAATAACTTGTTATAACATAAATCAAGGCAGAATTAAATTTTAAAATTTGAATTATGGGAAACGGGTTGCGCCATTGCGTTCGTCTCGGAAAAATACGCGAAATAGAGTCTGAGTTTTCGAAAATCGGAGTCCGTATGCAGAAGATATGGACGAACGAAGTTAGGCAGAAAAACCGAAAACAAGCCAGAAATGCACTGGCGCACTTCACAAGTGCGCCAACACAAAAATACACTGGCGCACTTGGGAAGTGCGCCCGTGTCGAGCCAGAAACCTGCACAGCCTTCTGGCTTGACCCTGGCTGGCCTGGTGCACCTGTTTTGGCCCTTGGTCTTGTTTTGGAGGCTTGTGACGATTTTTGAGGGCTGGGATCTATCCTAGGGTTAATCTAATGGCCTAAAACACTTGCCTAATCCTATAAATAAGACCCTAAGCTAGCCCTAAATGATCATAATCCTATCTCCTAACTAAACTATGCCAAAATTTTCTATGATCATGGCCTCCACTCAAAACCCTAGCCTCCATCCTATTTCTAAACTATTTCTATGAAGGCTTTCATGTGCATACAAGCATCTTTGAGTGGTATGAGTGATCATTAGCTTGCATTCATCATCAAGTTGCAAGCTTTATGGTCAAGGCTAGAGTTTTTGGGTGGTTTTTGGCAAGGGTTTGCTTATGGGAGTTTAGTGGTGAGTTTCTATAGCCTTAATAATCAATTGTTAAATTGATTATGATAGGATATGATAAGATATGGCTATGTTTGTGGATAAATGTGCTTATGCAAGTTTAGTATAGTGTATGTTGTGTGTTTTGCAAGTTTTATGCTATATGCAAGTTTAATGCTATGTTTCATGATGCTCACTATGCAAAACACTATGGTGAACATTTATGCATATGTAACATGTTATGCAAACTATATGTGAGATTATATGCAAGTTATATGTAACATGTTATGCATGTTATGTATTTGGTTTTATGCATGCTAAGTATTTGGTTTTGTGCATGCTAAGTATTTGGTTTTATACATACTAAGTGTTTGGTTTTATGCAAGTTATGATGCAAGTTCATATGCAAGTTTGTCTCTTTTTATGATATGCATAATATATGCAAGTTTGCCTCTAAGTATGGCATGTTATGCAAGTTCATATGCAAGTTATGATGCAAGTTCATATGCAAGTTATGATGCAAGTTCATATGCAAGTTATGATGCAAGTTCATATGCAAGTTCGCCTCTATGTATGACATAAGTACATGTGCAAGTTCATCCCTTTTAGACCTATGACATGTATGCAAGTTGACACCTTTTATGATAGGTCTATGACATGAACATTTAAGCAAGTTACCATCTTCATGACATATGTGATTCATGCAAGTTTGGGGTTGGTTATTTATGTAAGTTGGGTTTATGGTCATATATGCAAGTTGACACCTTTTAAACCCATGATAATGCTAATGATATGCTAAGTTGAACCCATTGTGTGTATGATGAATCTCCTCTTTTGAAGTATGTCATGTTAACGTATTTACGTGGGGATGATGGGGTAAAAATTAATGAACACATAAAATTGTGTGAAGTGGGTATGATTAAACATACCGTAAAGTAGATGGACATAATTGGGAATTTACCTATCAAGTTAGGTCTACCCATATTATGGAATTGGGAATTTACCTATTGAGTTAGGTCTACCCATATTCTTAAATATTTGTAATTAATTAGGGATAATTAATACAAATTATGGGGGTGATTAATTAGGTGTAATTAATCTACTAAGACACGAGGTTGGACCCTTTTGTAGCATAAGACTGCCCGGAACCGACCGACAAATCCAGCGGCTACAAATGATTGGCCCAATGTGAGAGGTCTTAGTCATAAACTAAATACGTGACAAGTGTAAAGACACGAGGTTAGACTCTGTTATGGTGTAAGGCTGCCCGGAACCAACCGGCATATCCAGCTGCCATAAAAGACAGTCTAATGTGAGAGGTCTTTACAAAGGTTACGATCTTAATTAATTAAGAAACACTTAACCAAATTAGCATGTAGAGGGGCATGAAGGGTTAAGTGGGTGCCTTGGGTGGCATGTAATAACTAGTGGGGGTGCCTTGGGTGGCATGAGGAAACTAGTGGGTTGCCTTGGGTGGCAATAGAAAATACGATTAGAATACTTAACCAAAGTGGAACATGTAATTAAACATGATTAAAGGGTTAAGTAAGTGCCTTGGGTGGCATGTGGGAATTAAGTAAGTGCCTTGGGTGGCATGAGGGAATCAAGTAAGTGCCTTGGGTGGCATGCGGAAATCTAGTGGGGGCCTTAAGTGGCAATTGAAATATAATTAAATGACAAGCTTAAGTAGTAGCTTGTGGGGGCCTTAAGTGGCAATTGAAATATAATTAAATGACAAGCTTAAGTAGTAGCTTGTGGGGGCCTTAAGTGGCAATTGAAATATAATTAAATGACAAGCTTAAGTAGTAGCTTGTGGGGGCCTTAAGTGGCAATTGAAATATAATTAAATGACAAGCTTAAGTAGTAGCTTGTGGGGGCGTTAAGTGGCAATTGAAATATGATTAGATGACTTAACCAAACCTTAACATGTAAGTGGGCATGATTATAAAAGGGGTTAAGTGGGACGCACTAGATAAAATGGCAAGCTTAAGTAGTAGCTTGTGGGGGCCCATTTCAACCAATATCCCAAACGTATCTTTGTGGGCTCGACCCAAGTCGAGGACGGGACACGCATATTGGGCTTGACTATAAGAGGCCAAAACGGGGTAGCGGTGGCAACGCAAGTCCAACGGGTTTCATATGCGTGTGTGGACCCGGGCTGGTAGGTAAGACATTGTTGCATCGTGTAGGTATAAGCCGTGCACCATTGATTATCGGGTTGCCACTTTGGGGAGTGATACACCCCACTGTGGGGCCAGCACGGGTATCTACGGTAGGGAGCCGATCGCTTGGGGAGTAGTGGGTACACCTAGTGGAGATAGGGGCAGACGGCACCTATGTAGTCAGCTAGGGGTACAAGAAACTACTGGGTAAAATTACTAAGTACACTTAGTGGGATCAACCTTTAAGTAGGAATTACCCTTGGGTGGGTAGAACTGGTGTGGTGCAGTGTAGGAATTACCCTTGGGTGGGTAGATCTGGGGTGGTGCAATCTAGTAATTATCCTTGGGTGGATAAATGCGTCTTTTCGGTTATCTTAGTACATCCTGTGTTTAGTTGGCTACTTAGTGTAGTCATTATCCCCAGAGGTACCGTACCTTGTTTATATCATACCCTAATTACTTTAATGATTGTATTGTTAGGGTTATAGGACTCACTCAGACTTATGTCTGACCCCGTTGTTTCTTTATCTTTTTCCCAACCCTCAGGTTTTCAGAGTGGGCCTAGCACTAGTGGGCTTTGATCAGACTGCTTTATCTATCTTTTGGAGCTTGGACCGTGGATGTAAAGCTCAGTTTATCTTTTCTATTATGGCTATTAGGTTATGTAGTGGGATTATGTACTTTCATTTTTATCAGGATGGATATTATGTACTTGACTCTTATTTATGGTTTTGGTGTAACCAAACATGTTTTACTTTCCGCTGAAATGAAATGATGTTTTAAATTCTCAAGTATTACTTATATCTGTCTTGTTGTAATTTTTCTGTTCTATATTCACTTAAAATACTCCACCGATGTTATGGCATTCCCTTAGTGAGTGACCGTAGCGGGTGTGGGGTGTTACAGAATTCAAAAAACAAAAGGGCTTAAGGTTAAGAATATAAGAAGTGATCACGGCGGAGAGTTCGTAAATAATGAATTTGAACATTTTTGTACAAAGAAAGGTTTAAATCATAAATTTTCGTTTCCTAGAACTCCACAACAAAATGGAGTTGTAGAAAGGAAAAATCGGACTTTACAAGAATGTGCAAGAACATTATTAAATGGACCCCTCTTACCAAAACATTTTTGGGCAGAAGCTGTTGCAACTGCATGCTATGTTTTGAATCGTGTATCCATTCGACCTCTTACCAAGAATACATCTTATGAGTTATTTAATCAAAGAAAGCCAAATATCTCATACTTCAAAGTTTTCGGTTCTAAATGCTTTATTTTAAATACGAAAGACCATCTTGGAAAATTTGATCCAAAATCCGATGAAGGTATATTTGTCGGATATTCGGAACGAAGCAAGGCCTATCATATATTTAATAAAAGAACTAAAACTATTGAAGAATCACTTCATGTATCTTTCGATGAATTCTATAAACCGTCTCATAATATATCAGATGACAAAGAAGCTATAGTCACTGATAATCCTATCATCACAAATAATGACTCCGACTCAGAAATTGTTGAGGATATTCCTCAGTCTGTTGTGATACCTTCTCCACCAAGATTTCGATCTCCTCCGAGAATTCTAAGAGATCATCCAGTTCAAAATGTTCTTGGAGAAGTAACATCACAAATAAGAACAAGGAGTCAGCTCAATCAAATGAGTCATGTTGCGTTTCTTTCAAATATCAAACCTAAGAATCCGAAAGAAGCTGTTACTGATGATTACTGGATCATTGCCTTGCAAGAAGAACTAAATCAGTTCGAGCGCAATGATATCTAGGAACTTATTCCAAGACCAACTGATCAGTCAGTGATTGGTATTAAATGGGTCTATAAAAACAAGGCCGACGAATAAGGAAATATAACCAGAAATAAAGCAAGATTAGTAGCACAAGGATACAATCAGGAAGAAGGTATCGATTACGAAGAAACTTTTGCGCCCGTTGCTTGACTAGAAGCTATTCGTATTTTATTATCTTTTGCTTGTCATCATAATTTAAAACTTTATCAAATGGATGTCAAGAGCGCTTTTTTCAATGGATTTATCAAAGAGAATGTATATGTCGAACAACCTCCATTATTCGTACATGAAAAATATCCTGACCATGTATATAAACTTAAGAAAGCTTTGTATGGTTTAAAACAAGCACCACGTGCTTGGTATGAACGATTACGTAGTTATCTTATTGGATCAGGATTTCAAATAGGAATGGTTGATCACACCTTGTTTATCAAGCATTCTCGAAAAGATATATTAGTTATCCAAATATATGTAGACGATATTATTTTTGGTTCAACAAATGATAAACTCTGCAAAGAGTTTGCAAATATTATGACCAAAGAGTTTGAAATGTCACATATGGGAGAACTATCGTATTTCCTTGGTCTTCAAATCAAACAGCTTTCTAATGGTATTTTTATTAATCAAGAAAAATACTGTGGAAATCTTATCAAACACTTCGGTTTAGAAAATACATCTGGTAAACCGACTGCTATGAGTACAACTACACATCTTGAAAAAGATGAACATGGTAAAAATGTTGACCAGAAATTATATCGAAGCATGATTGGTTCTCTTCTTTATCTTACAGCAAGTCATCCTGATATAATGATGAGTGTTTGTTTGTGTGCAAGATTTCAAGCAAATCCTAAAGAATCACATTTACGAGCTGTAAAACGTATAATACGATATCTTAATAAAACCAAAGATTTTGGTCTTTTCTACCCGAAAGATTGTCTATTCGAATTAGTGTCCTATAGTGATGCTGATTTTGGCGGCTCTCGTATGGATAGAAAGAGTACAGGTGGTACGTGCCATTTTATTGGAAAATCACTTGTTTCTTGGTTAAACAAAATTGTGTTTCACTCTCGACATGTGAAGCTGAGTATATATCAGCAGCTCTTGCTTGTACTCAATACTATATATGCAACAAACACTTCGTGACTTTGATATTCATCTATCAAACTTCATTATATACTGTGATAACACAAGTGTGATCAACTTGTCGAGAAACCCAGTCAACCATTCTCGAACAAAGCATATTGATATTCAACATCATTTCTTAAGAGATAATATTGAAAAAGGTACAATATGTCTCGAATATGTTCAGACTGAACATCAACTAGCGGACATTTTTACTAAGCCTCTACTTGAATCAAGCTTTATTTCTTTGCGTAGAGAGCTTGGATTGATTTCTAGAACTGAATTTGATGTATAACGTATAAACGTACATATACATTGTAAAGTTCTTTTCTAAACGGTGCTTTCATTTTTATATATCTTAGCTATTAACTAGCTTTTTCTATTATTAGTAAACGACTATGAGCTTTACAATTTTTTAATGGTATATATGCTCTGCATATTTTTAACCATTACCCCTTATTTAGATAATCTTATATATATATATATGTTCTTCCCTTATCTTTTCTGCATTCCCATCTTTGAGTCCATTTTATTATTCGTAAACAAGTTCAAAATTATATCCAAAAATGGCACACATCTGCGACGAATGTGCACAAAGATCACATATCTCAGTCACTAGTTCTGAACCAGAGGAATACTACTCTCCGGAGACACCTAAAAGTAGACCAGAATGTTTGCATACCCCCAGATATACACCAAAGTCCAAACGTGCTAAGAAAGCATTATTTTGTTCTCCACAGACTAGAGAGAAGATAAGTGAGATTCACCACTACCAGAAACATCAGATGGATCTCCAACGTCAACTTCATTATAAACAAAAACTTACATTCGACCGTTTAACTCTCTTAGAACGCATTGCGTCATTTTTCTGTAGCACGGATAAACAAGGAGTTCATGAACCAATGCCACATGCTCCGTCCTCTTCTAGGAGTCCTAACTCCTGGGATCGTAACTACATGAGAAATGAAGGAGCAAAGGAAAATTGGTCACCATGGACACCAAGAGTTACCAATATCAAAGAAATTTCTGAAGACAAGTCATCTACCTCTCATTGATCTTATATCTTTTTTTAAATATTTCATATATTTTCAATATCTTGAAAATTTCCTTGGTTTATATTCATGTATTTTGTTTAACTTTCTTGAAATATTTTTTTTGAGCTACGAACAATCTCAGAAAACAAGGAAAACAAAATTCAAACAAAACGGTCAACCGCCATAAATCCACCAGTCGACCGAAAAAGACTCTGGAAAACATAATTTTCATATACCGGTCGACCGGTATAAACTGTGCAGTCGTCCGTTTATCTTTTTGGAAAATATGTTTTTTCATCAACCAGTCGACCGGTTGAAATTTCACCAGTCGACCGGAAATGTTTCTGTTTGAAACCAATCGACCGGTTGAATTCCAACGGTCGACCGGTTACGTGTTTTTCTGTTTTTCAAAACCCCAATCCACACGTCGGTTCTATCATCCCACCCATTCACTTCCGTTTTATTCCTCTCATTCTTTTCAAACCCTTTGAAAACCAAAATTCCCAAATTCAATTTCTCTTAAAATCCATGGCTCCACTACAAAAGAGATTAAAGAAATCCTCTTCTACTCAACCACAACCTATTGATTCCAACATCAAACAATGGTTAATGGATCCAATCGCAATAAAAAGATGGAATTCTATGAAAGATTATACAATCCATGAGGATTATTTCATCAATTTCTCTGATTTTATTCTCTACGATGTTAAAGATATAGAAAAGCAAGCTCGTATTCACAATCTTCTAGACTTTGCTAAGAACAACGTGGAAATCAATCATATCATGATTAAGTTATTCTACGCTAATCTTAACTTAGAAAAGTACAAACCAGAGAATGCTGCTCATTGTCTATGGTCCGTTGTATGTGGTGAGCACATTTTTATTTCAAAGGAACGAATGGCCATGGTACTTGGTTCGCCTAACAATGGAAGAGAATTCTCTACAGATTTTTGTACTATTCATACCCGAGACAAGGCCAGTCATCTTTTTATTGATGATCATAAAATCAGTACAAAAGCAATTAACCTACGGCCTACTGCTAGAGTTTTACATCATACTACCACTCACTCTTTATTGCCGAGAGTTGGCAATTTCGATGCCGTATACAAAGAGAATTTTAAGGCGTTGTATGCGATATATGGAGATATGGAAATTAACTGGATAAGCATGATCTTTGATGAGATTTTGCTTGTGAATAATCGTACAAGACCACACTTATTCTACAATGAATATATCATGCGTCTCCTACTCGATTGTGATCTCAAGTCTCCTAATTCTAAAATCTCCAAACCAAAATGTATCGACAAAGCAACGAAAAAGAGAATGAAGCTTCCTGAACCTTGTTTGAATATCATACCCTTCGAACAATATCAACAACAAGGTCCCCAAGAAAGCACTTCATCAAAGGTCTCCACACCTAAACCGGAAGAAGTAAAACTCCTTCAACCATCCTCGTCGACTAAAGATTCACTTGAACAAATTGCACGGAATCAATTCCTTTTAGAAGCGAGACTTAAGCGTACCGACAACAAAATCGATCGTTTGGATACGAAACTTGACAAACGCTTCTTAAAACTTAAGTCTTTCTTTGGTATTATTTGGGATGCAATTTCATGTGCATCATCCTCCTCTACACACATACAAGACCCAGGCAAACGTCCAATGCCTACTACTTTTACATGGTCTTCTTCAGAGGAAGGTACAACTTCTGGAGCAACTGTTGGACGTGGTCGTGGAGCATCTGAGACTGGGGATGAAGACGACGGAAACAAAGACGACGAAGGAGACAACGACGACGAAGGAGACAAGGAAGAAGAAGGAAACAAAGAAACATATTGGGATACGACTGAATTCGACTCTCCACCTCAGTAGTTCTTTTCTTTCACCTCTTTTGGTATTTTTTTAAGAAAGACTTAACTCGGCACTTGTACATAAATAGTGTTGTATTTCATTTTGGGTTTGTATGTATTCACTCTTAGATACATGACTTGTCTAGCTATGTCTAGTGTGTTTTGTATGCTACAATCCTCTTGCATTAAGTTATGGTATTTGTTTCATAACTACTCCTTTTTGTCGATGACAAAGGGGGAGAAAAAGGTTACTAACCATACGCTTTGCAGAATTGTTTAGTATATATTTCAGGGGGAGTTAGAAACATTCTCAGAGCTATGTTGTCATCAATCAAAAAGGGGAAGAATGTTGATTCAAGAAATTCATGGCATTTTGATCAATGACTAGGAGAAGTTTCAAGATTGACAAAAGGAAGAGATTCAATGGTATTGAAAGTTAGAGGTTGATTATTTATTAATTTAGTTGTGTTAAAAATGTTAAAATCTATCCTCAAATAATCATATACCTCAGTAGTTTGAATATATATATATATATGTATATATGAATGCACATTCATTGTGCATAATACCAGAAACCGGTCAACCGGTTTCAATACATACGGTCGACCGTTTCTAGGCAGAAATGCACAATGAACATGCACACATGTATATAACATATATATATATATATATATATATATATATATTCAAATACCAGTCTACTGGTTATTTTTTACCTGTCGACTGGTCTACGAACTGAAAGCAACTCTTCGTACAGACATCTTCATTTATCAATAGATGCTTCCTTTTCTTTTCATCAAAAATCATTTCTATTCAATACTTCTCTTCACCAATGATTACAACTCCTTATCCTCTATAAATACAACATGAAATCATCAATTCAAATCAACTAATTCTTTCTATCTATTCTATCTATTGCTGATTTCATTCTTGATCATTCAAAGCATTCAAAAGCTCATAATCTTCTTATATCGCTGTTGAATCCTAGAATCTACTACTATTCTTTTGATTCAAACATGATATCATCTTCCAAATCTTCACGAATTCAAAAATCTATTTGAGGATAAGATTATAGGAAGGTTGTACAAGAATTGACAAATTCATGTTATTAAGAACACATATTGTCAAATTACAAGTCTACTCATCTTGTGTGAAGTCCTCGTTGTTGTGAGAGGCAACCTTGTGAAGTCCTCGTGTTGTTAGAGGTGTGAAATTGCGTTCGGCTGCTCGGGTATAGTAAACCTGTTCCTCCGGGTGAAGTGAGGTAGTTGTTTAGTGAAAATCCAGAGAGAGGTCTGGGACTGAAAGTAGGACCCTGCTCCGAACCAGTATAAAAATCCCTGGTGTGATTTTTCCTTTTACTGCTTTTTCTATATTATTATTCCGTAATTAGCTATTTATTTATACCTGAAATATTGGTCGTCATATTACACGATCCTTGTGAGTGTATTATACTTGACAAGTACACGCACATACTTGCACACATAACATGATAGGCTCGATAGACCACAATAGTTCATAGGCATATATGATAGAATAGACATGAATAAACATGAATCAACATCACATACAACTTGATACAATTCTATTTTACAATTCATTACAAATCATTTCTTTAATTTATTCACATCTGAAAGATAACTACACTTACAATCAAAAGGAAAAACTTGATTTCAGGGATCTATATTCTGAAACTGAATTACTCGCCTTTGATGTAGATCATTGAATTCTCTTAGTTGAATTAGATTAGTTTTAGTTTGATTTTGGTTTTAGTGGCGGCTAGGTTTAGATGAGAGTGAATAATAGAATTAGGTTGCTTATATAGAAGTTTGATTTAATAGGAACCGTCATATTTACCTAGAGCAAATCAAAGCCATTCAGACAAGATAGAATAGCCACATTAGCCCTAATGACTCAGCAAGGAGTCCATCAGAACCAATCAGATGCCACATCTGCCTTAGAGCGAATCGACCCACGGGTTGACAGCCAAACACCCTGAATCAACCCCTAGTCGACCCAGCAGAGCTCGGGTCGACCTCAAAAATGGGCTGATTCGGTTATTCCCCCTCCCGATTCGCTGTTTTGAACTTTTTTTGCATATTTATTTAATTTTTATATATCTATATATATATATTTTTCTCATATGCATACAAACTTCAAGGCTTAATAACTTTTTCATAAGGTATCCGTTTATGTAAACCAAATGTCTATCTTGACCAAAATTTTGAGACGAACGTAATAGCGCAACCCATTTCACTTAATTCTTCTTCTAAAAATCAAGTGTTCTTGAATTTGTTAATTTTAATATTCTCAGAAAATTCGGGGTGTTACAGGGCGTAACTTTTAATTTATATTATGAAATCTAGATTTTTCACATTCATTAGAAAGATATAATTAAACAGATTCAAATATTTCTGTTTTTACTGAAATCCAATTTATTTTGAATTCTGTACATTCAATTGAAATTTAAAATCGAATTTTCAAACTGTCGCACCATTTCAAACTCCTTTTATAATTAAAATAAATTTATTCATTCTACCTTCGATTAAAAATAAAATTTTAGTCGTTATTATTTAAATAAATCATTTTAAATATCCAAAATCCATTAAAATTTCTAAAATAATTTTTTTAAATTGGTTCGGAATTTCCGGGTTGTTACAGTAAATTATAAGCTTAAACTAGACTGTCATGGTTAGGCCTTATATGTACATATTGATTTACAGTGTGTGGGTAAATTACGAGCCTAGTACTATTCGTTTCAGGCTTTAATACGAACATATTAATTCACAGTGCATGGGTAAATTAGGTGCTTAATATTTTCAATTTGTTGTAGGAGCCAAAATAAGGATTGGGGATTTGAGCCAAGTTAGTTATTTTTTGGGACCCATTCCATGTAGCATACCCTTTTTATCATTTTCAGTCTCAATGAGGCAAGGGCACGCACCATGATATATTGTGGATGTAAGTCAGTCCAATTGGAGAGTGTGAGTACGTTTCGACCGGTCAGTGTGCGTGCACTGGAACGATTTAGGAACATAAGTCACTATGACGCTTATGGATAAGGTTATGTCTTTTGACTGATGGGCTAGAGCCTGATAAACCCGAATCCATAGTGGGCATAGGTTATCCATGATTTCATTGTAGCAATCGATTGGGTAATATTAGGAATTTCTTCCTAATTATTGTTTCGTTCAAATTTGTAGAAGTGTAAAACAGTCATCATTGTCGAAAATTGCGAATGAGAACACCTACTTCTTTATGTCATTTTTGCCGTCCCAATTCTATTTGTTCACTTTTAGGTGTGCATAAACACTTACCATTTTATGACACTAGAATTACTGTTTTATCTATATTTCTTTTGCTTATCAATCGTGATAGAAATCACTACAGCTCAACAGACTTTTTGCCTAACCTATTTCTCCTTTTCTTCCCTCGATCTCTTAAAGAGGAAGTGCTTAGCTTGGACTACATAGTTGATTTTATCTTGGAAGACTCTTGCAAAAATGTATTGTTTTATTTCTTTCCATGGTTTTCTTGTACCTTTTTTGGCTATTTGGGGACACTATTATTGCACTTTGATGTTTCTATTATGAACGAGATTTGAGACATGGTATTTTAAGACAATTTGGTTTGGCTGAAATAATAAAGATTGTTTTGTTATTTTTAATGGAAATTGTCTTTTTCTTTCGCTCTGAATTTATTTTATATCTTGTGAGATCTTAGTCGCTATGATGTTATTCGATTTATACCTACAACGCTTCATATTTCTTAACGAGATTCTATGAACATTAAAGGGTGTGGGGGTGTTCAGTCCTTAAGTGCACTTTATAATGGTGATTTTCCCTAATTAGTTAATATCGATATCAAATACATACCGATCAAGTATCAATATATGACACTTTAAAATATCGTGATTATATTAGGGAATATTGATGAAATATCAAATGTGTTCAGAAAATGTTATTGTTAGACGGAAAAGTGGTTAGCCTTTACCTAATACCTCGAAAGTATAAAGTCCAAAAACAACAATCATAGAATATAGTAATAATCCATAATACAAAACGTGGAAAAGTAAATGAACACACAGTTTTAAAGAGGTTCAAAAAATGTTCATACGTCCACTGTGAGGTAATCACTTGTTTATACTTCTTGATTACAATTACAATCTTGATTTGATTATAGGAAAGTAGAGTAGAGCAGGCTGAGTTGTAAAAATCACTGAGTCTTAACGTAGGAGAGCCAAAATATCCTCTAGAAATGTCCAACTGATGGTGTATGTATAGCTGCAAAGGAGCTCGGGTCGGCCAAAAGTATGGAGTGAAAACAGGGTCTCGAATTGACCAAAATACCATAGTGAGAAGTCAGGTCGGCATCGTTGATCATTCCGAGTCGGACCGCAATCCCTGTGGTGCCCGGTCGATCATTTAGTAAAAATCCTAGAAAATCCCTGTCAAATCAAGGCATTTTCGGTGATCAAGTCGATCCGATCAACGCCAATCCAATCATGGCCAATCCAAAGTGACAAGCTAATCGGATCAAGGCCAATTCAATCCCATTTTAAGGTGAACATCAGATGATCTGATCCATAACCAAGCACAGGGGTGATCAGAGGTTTTTATTTGATCAGGCCTAGGCCGACCCAGATCTGGTAAATTTCAAATTTACCAAATTCACCAAATTTACCAGATTTACCAAGTTTACTAGATTTACTAGCCAGATCTGGGTCAGATAAATGCCAGATTTACCAAGCCTGCCAGACATGGTAAATGTTTGATTTACCACATCCAAAGAAGACCTGTAGTGATCTACAAGTCTGAAGGTGATCAGTCATGCCTGATCAAGTGCAATTGTACATGACCAATACAAGTCGTGCAAATCTAGAATTTCAAGTACTCATAAAATCCAATGCTTAGTCGAAGAGCTCCTGAAATTAAGTCTATGCTCGAGTCCCGAGCGATCCAACGATAATAAATTTAAAGCATGACGACCTTATAAAAAAGCGGGTCAATAATTTCCTTTCATAACATGTCTTTTATTGGAAGATATCTTTTGTATAATACGTGAACCCGAGGGGAAGTCCAAATAGAAATCCGATAGCCAAAGACCAAAAATGCAGAAAGCCATGATCATATCGGATCGTATTAATAGAAAACTAGAATCAAAGTTCCAAAGAAACCTAAATCCAAAAGCCAATAGAATCCCATAATCTTTCTGGATCGTATTATGAGTGAAGTTTGGAAAACCTATGATCGTCAGATTGCAATTATGGTAGAAAATCAAAGTCCAATATTCAAGAAATCCAAGTTTGAGATCCAAATCTGATAAATTTAAATATCCAAAAAACCAAAGAAATTCGATAAATCCAAGAAATCCAAAATCCAAGGCCTCATTGAGCCTAACCAACATAGGTATAATCCATACCTGCAAAAATCCATTCGAGTGGCTTTATCAAGTCCTAACAAAATGACCCGAACCTTCTCGAGTATTGGTCACACTCAAGGTCCGACCAAGCGGTCTTACCAAGTCCTTGCAAGATGGCACAACTCTTCCCAAGCATAATTCATACTTAGAGACTATTATTAAAGTTTAAAATTCCAATTCCATACTTCACAAGCATAATCCAAATAAGTGAAGTAATTTATTAAAGTTCCAAAAAACTACCAGTTTATTGTCAGGTACAGAACATAACTAGGAATTACATCCTAATTCCATATGTGGATGGCCGAATTATCAGTTTTTTGTTTCAATTTTATTAACTGAAAGAGATTGAATGGTTTGTCATCCGCAAAAGCATTCCTAAGAATCTCGCTGGATTATGTACATAGGTAGACAGGCTTAGCCATCCAAAGTCTAAATCCAGATTAATTGATTAATGATTATCCCCTACGAGATCAGTCCTAGCTCGATCCATTATCCAAGCTTGTGCACGCCTGAAATCTAGTTCCAAAATTCCATGTTCGAAGTCCTGAATCCTAATTTCAATATCCATAATCCTATGATAGAAATTCTAATTTGATCCATCCAAAGAGCATAGCCGATACGGTGCCGCAAGAAATACTAATCCAATGAAAATTGAATCAAGGCTATAGACCATAGCTAATGCCAATAGGAGGGTTGCCCCCGGTGCGATCCAGGTTGGTGCCGATCCAAGGTGGATCAACGCCATTCTGATGTGATACTAGGAGGTGCCACCCGAGTCTAATCCTGAGTTCTACCACATTACTGGGTCTTCTCCAATAGTTGTATCGTGATCTCTTGGCCTTCTGAACTGTTCAATTAATGATACAAATCTAGTTATCATCTCCTATTGTTGTTTTAGGAGTCCTTCTATTCCTCGATCTATCTCTTCTCAGTTTAGATAGATGGAGGAGTTTTGTGACGACCATCATACACAGTCGATGCTCATATAACTAAGTATTATGTTGTACAAGCACCTAGTCAATGCATAACAGTTGTCGAAAGAAAGAAGTAAGAGAAAGGAGGAGAAATGGAAAGAAAAGGAAGAATAAGAAGACAAGAAGAAGAGGAAAACAGAACAAAGCCACACATAACAAAAACACGATATCTGAACGTGTCGAATATCTCACAGCGCATCAAATAACATATTATAGTAACATTTTCGGATATAAAACAAGCGAGACAGTAATAACTATATAAATCATATAATCATAGTACATAGGCTCATATAACTATATAAAACAATAATATAGTCTATACAATTGATAAATAAACTCAAATTGATTAACTATCTATAAAAATAATAAATAACACTATCAAGGATCCACGGTGTCATATAGTGGAATAAAGAATGATAATACAAGTATTAATATGAAAAATGTCGCTTTCCACTAATTCACCTACACAGCTCTAGTAATGCTCATACATGTTACCTGGTCTACTCATCAACATCATCGACCAACACCCAAAGTAATAAGAGGGACATAAAACCTTAGGTCAGACAACAGTCTAGAGTGAACAATAAACAAGTCTCGAAGTACCATAAAAGTCATAATGGAATATATGAAATGGAGGGTACAGAGAATCATTCCTGTCCCACCTCTGTATCCACGGAGTTAACACATATAAAATATACAATACTCTACAATAATCACAACGGGTTTACATCAGAATACAAGGGGCGTCCGAATGTCAGAATCGATAAAACCTACATCATATAACGTCCCTAAAGTGATAAATGATTAAGAAATAGCATCCATCATCCATCCTCACATTCACTCACTCAATGCATTGGATATACGATTATGCTCGTTTCCATAACACTCAAATTCATGTCACTTGGTCGGCTAAGACCTAGGTTGTACCAACTTGTATGCCATACGGTAAGAACTCAGATTTAGTCTAGGTAGATGTCATAAGTCTCCTAACTTGGAAACAAGGAGGACCCAACATGGTCCAAATGGACATCACATGCGACGACCGCCCTATACCACTATAACAACCCAGAATTTTGACAATAGATTAGTTATTTAATTCAAAAATAGGAATTTCTGCAAATGATGGAATTTGACCATGAAATGTTAACCTCTGCGTTCGTCTCGGAATTTTGGTCAACTGTCATGTTTGGAGTTTCGCGAACGGAGTCTGTATGAAAAAGTTACGGACGAAATACGAAAAAACCGATGGAAATAAATAATTATAATAAATAATATATATTATACCTTTCATACCTAACGTTCACTGGGTAGATTGACCGAAGGGTACTCAACACCCCTTGGGGGAGCGGTCAACTACTTCGGGTAATTGCAGCCCAACGACGGCTAGGGTCGGAAGGTATGGTTTTATATAAAATATTATATAAACGGACGGATGTTTATTAAAACAAATTTAACGGTTCATATCCAATTCCACTCCTATAAATAAAGGGATGAGGCCTCATTATTTTCCACCCAAATTTGTAGGCAGCAGCGAAGCTTGGCCATTTTCTTAATTAAAAATATGTTCATATACAACTAATCAAATACAAGTTTATCCTATCTTGTTTCGGCTATGAGTTATATTTTCGTACTTTGTATATGCTCATATTTGATTCAGCTTGTTGTTCTTGTTTGTTGTCTCATCATAAATTCTCTCTTAGAGAGATGGTGATGTAGAACCCTCCAACAACACCAGTAGTGTTTGTAACACGAGATTGAGCATTTTTACTACCATGATATTATTGATCCAAGAACATAAAAATTGGTTTGAGCTCCAGCCGCGGAGCAAGTAATCTCGTTGTTTATAGCCATTTTTTTTTGGGAGTTTTAGTGTTGTTGTTTTGTCATGTCTTTGTTGTTTTCCCTTTCTAGCATCGGGTTCTTGGCTTTGTAGTGATTCCTTCTTGTTAATATTGTTTAAATCGCATGTCTTAAGTTAATGATATTTCTATATTTGGAATGTTTATGTCATTCACGCATGCCTGTTCGAATGAAATCTCATTTCTTATTAAACTAACAGTTGTCCTAGAGCTGAAAGAATAGAATTTCGTGTTGGACAAATTTTGGTAAAGCACTGGTTCTACATCACGGGTATATAAATTGTAACAACAAGGAATTTCGCTCGATTCGAATCAGTCGCTAAACCGATCAAGACCGGTCGAAACCCCTGATTGTTTTGAGAACACGACAAACCAGAACGCAGACAGAAGAACGTTTCATTGTTAATTACAACAATTCCATCGGAATACAAGAATATACAGAGTATGAATAAATATTACACAGTATAAAATATCAGAGATTACAATACATTACATAGCAGCGGAAAATAATACAAAACACAACTGAATGAGATATACGGATACAAAGCTTTCCGGATATCGTTCCAGCAGTAAATCAGGATCCTGTGAATATAAATCAGCAAAACCAAAACTACTAGCTGCCCGTGTCAAAATAAGGGCACCCAGAGTTTAGGTTAAAACAATAAACTCCAGGTCAGTCATGTGACTGGTGTGAGAACTAAAACAGTTATTAATCTTTATTTTACAGTTAGGCAAATCAAGGGACCACGCCGTATAACACGGAACGGGTTTTCTCCCAAGAACACCAGTGCATAAAACAAACAGCGCAATGCTAAATAAAGAAAAATGAAGCTATTATAAGACCCAGGTCCCATCACACAATGCAACGCAAGCCGGAGGATAGGGTTTTACCTTATAATAACCAAAGAATGCTTGATACGCTAAATTTCATGTTTTATTATTGCTATAAGTGTATAGTGTCAAAACAATTTCAATCATAAATATCAATCATAGACGGCATGGGTACCATATATCATGTCGCCATACTAAGCTCTACAATTAAAACCGCAAAGTCACGTATTTGGAATCTGGATTTCCGTCTGTGAACCAAGGCAACAGATAGTCCTCTACCGAATTCGAGACGCTCTAGCCCGTGTCTCAGGCAAGCGCGCAGACAAGCCTTGGATCGTCAGGGCCGGTCCACCGATGTGGATTAAAATGCCTGAACACTGCGTTTCCCCACCCTATGGGGTGTCAATGAGTCCAATGACTCCATCGGTCCCGAATCGACCGATATATCCGAGGCGCCTCACAACAGCAACAACCACATAAGTCAAACTCGTCAGTGCGTGTAAAACCACTGACACCACTTCTTGCTAGAAGGAAACGCATGCCCTCCCTGATGTCCTCTCCCGTTTCTGGTTCACAATCGGGGTGTGAGGCTCACGAATCAACGTTACACAAAGCTATGCCACACAGGCGGTGCTTTGATCATCACCACAAGACTTTGCTTTTCGACAGAAGCCTTGATCAATTGCCACTTAGGCATACCACACAGGCAATTCACTCCATGCGTTTGATATCCATTAATATATAACCCCTGAGCTCGTACGTCTCAAAGAAGGGCGTTAAGAAAGAGAACAAATTCTCTACCGCCAAACAGATATATATTTAATAGAAATCAATCACACAGACTAAAATCCAATGTCAGACACACAGTCCATTTACAAGTTCGTTCTGGGTCTGAACGAAACCGGAGGCACCTAGTACCCCGCATATCCATCGATCTCCAAGTACGTTTGGACGATCACCAAATGATTACATCCTCTTGGGTGTACGACCCAATCAAGATCATCAGTGATTATCCAAACGACGTGAAGACCTCCGGTCTTCAACCATCGTCTTCATCTTCGACTAATCGTCGAATCGGTTATTCAGAATGGGATAAACTCGGTCTTTCCGAATAACTCGCGTATATAATAAATAAGTGTTACACAAACACAACATATGCCTCATTCCAATTCATCAGTCACTAACCGTAAATTAACAAGAGAATAATTCCCCAAATATTAACCCCGAAGGCCGAAACCAACATTAGATCAATACCCAGGAAACCATTCTGCTTAGCTAACCGACAGTTAGTTTCTAAATTTCACATTCTTAGGGAAAGGTTCCCATTAATTTTATCAAAGAAAATCCTTTAAATTTATTCTTTAATCTACTTTTGAATATCACTTCAAACTAGTCGGGATTAGCGAACCACACCGAAGTAATTATTTATCTTATTTCCCAATCCCAACCTATTTATCCCATGAAGTAAACTGGTCATACTTCATATCTAACACCACGGTGTTATCGGTAAATTCAATTACCATTTCACGTTCAAATCTAATTAAAGATTTAACTACCGTCTGGAGTAAAACTGGTGATACTCCATTTTCGATCTTTTCAATCTAATTAAAGATTCATTAAAACTCCACTTAGTTTTAATCTTTGACCGAGTTAAAGAATCAGTGTCATTTAAAACACGGTTCATGATAACCCCAAAATCACATCACATTTCAATCAGTCCCTAACCGTAAATTAGCAAGTGAGCAATTCCCTAAGTATTAACCCCGAAGGCCGAAACCAACATCAGATCAATACCCAAGAAACCATTCAGCTTAACTAATCTCCAGTTAGTTTCTGATTTTCTTAACTACTTTGGGTCTAAGAAAAGTATTATTGAAGATACCGTTCACGACAACCCAAAATCACATTTGATATTAAATACAAGGCTCTGAATAGAAAATATACCGGCTTATATTCAATATCAAATTCTACGACCAACAAATATCGTATTGGAAATAACGATATCAATATATCTTTCAAATTCCCATAACAACATCTGTATAATCACGAAATCCAACATCGAAATATTCCAAAGACGATTTTGATTCAAATCCATTCCAATTCAATTATTGGAAATTCTGGTTACCTTTAAAACCATTTCAAATTCAATTTATTTATTTATTTAAAAATAAATAGAATTATAATTCTAGTTCAAAACTAGTTCATTTAGATAAAATCTATTTTTATCTTTTCAAATATGGAGTTTTTCATCCCAATTTTTCACAAATCATTTCTTATGATTTTACACAAATTATTACTATTTTTATTAATTTTATCAAGGCCCGTACAGTCGATTTCCATCAATGGCCATCGAACTGCACTTACAACGACCTTTTCCAAATTTGATTTGGACATAATTCCAAATCCAACCGTTAGATTTCTAATTTCTCATATTCTTTAGAAAGCTCTTTTCGATACGAACCCAACGGTTCCGATTTTAGGAGAATCCGACGGTCGGATCTCCCGCAGTATCCATTCGAAGTCAATGGTCGAAATTCACGAACTGCCGCGGCGCGGCGCGTTCTATTCAGGCCAATATATATATATATATATATAATATATATATATATATTATATATATATTTCGTCGATTTTCTTTCAAAACGTATTTTATAAATCGTTTAAAATTCGTTTTCAAAACGATTTCAACTTCATTTTCAAATTCAAATCAAAATTAAAATTTTCAATATAAATTCGTTTTAAATTCATTTCAAATTGATTTCAATTCAAATCGATTTTCAGTTCAATTTCAATACGTTTTAAATTCAATTCAAAATGTTTTCAATTCTATTTCAATCTAATTCGAATTCCAATTCTATTAAGTTTAATTCGAATTTCAATTCTTTTCAATTTAATTTGAATTTCAATTCACTTTCAATATTCATTGAAAAATGAATAAAATCGATATAAGTATCGTTCGCGTCCAAAATGGCGTCAATCTAATCAACACGGCTTAATATATTTCTATTTCAAATATTTCTTTTTCAAATATTTCTATTTCAAATATTTCTATTTAAATATTTCTATTCAAAACTAGAATGAGGCCCAATCAATTACCATATAATGTTAATTATATGGATTTTCTACAACACATGTATAAAATAACAACGATAAATAATCAACCATCATCCAGAGTGCACCACACAACTGCATAAGTATTAAACATAAATAATTAACGCTTACACAGTCTGTCGACCAATCGATTGACATACAATTAAACAATCAGGATTAGTGTACGTCAAATATCATCCCAATACCCGTGTGGGGTTTCAAACAATCAAACATAGATTTTATTCGTGCAGTTAGGCGATGTGTAAAATTTATCGTCCCAATCAATATCAATCAAATCAGTGTATATAAACAAATCTCCGATTTGTTTATAAATATTTATTTTAAATACACGTTAAAAATTCTATTTTTAACTATAAAATATTTTATTTCATTTCACATCACAACACACAATCAACTACACATCAAAATCAAACAAACAAGCATACAAGCCGTCCATGGTCTGTGGACGACGGGTGTCGGGTGCTACTAAACACCGTCTGCATCCTAGTATATATTTTTAACTAGAAAAATTAAATTAAAGGTGAGAAGTTCTCACAGAGGGTTCCACTCCGCCGTGCTTTGCTTCTGAACTACTGAACCGTCTGGATCGGTTTGAAATTCCAATGCAGTCCTTTTCACGCTGTTCAAATAAAAATTATATTTTTATTGCTTCATTTCAATAAATAAAAATCATATTTTTATTTCTACTTCATATATTTTTTCAACGCTCATTTTTATATAAAAATTATATTTTTATATTTCTACTTCATATATAAAGATCGAATTTTTATATCATCGCTATAAAAATCACATTTTTATACTTCTACAATATAAAAGATTATATTTCTACACTACTACAATATAAAAGATTATATTTTTGTACTTCTACCTATATAAAAAACAGATTTTTATTCATATACCAAGTTAATTAAACTAATTACATAAAGCTAAATAAATAAAAAGAGTAAAACTCACTTTTTTTTCGGTTGTAGGAGGAGGGGAGAGGGTGTCTGCGCCGGAGTTGGTGTCGGGGGATCGTCAGGGGGCGGCGCAAGTCGTGGGGCACGGCGGGGGAGGGTCTCAGGTGGTAGGGGTTCGGAGTTTTGGGGTTTTCAGGGACTGGGGTGTGGGCTCGCGCGAGAAAGACTGGGGGGGGGGGGGCGTCGGGCGACGTCGGAGCTAGGAGGCGCGGAGGTGGCGGAGTCCCCCTGGCGGCGGCGACGAACTGGATTGAGGGGGGCGCGAATTCTGTTCGTCGTTCTCTTCTTTTTTCCTTTTTTTTATTTTAAATGAGGCGTTGACTGGTCTAATGAGAGGAGAGAGGGTTTTAAGGGTATATATTTAATTATTTTATTTATTTATTTTTTTCCAAAAAGTTAACTTTTCATTCGAACTCAGAATCGAACCCACCGACTGTCGCCCCTAGCTGGTTACCCCCATTCCGAACACAATGGGATATGTCCCATAAGCCAGTTTGATAGTTTTGATCAGTTTTCGTCAAAATCAAAATATAACTCTATATGTTGAATTTGAACGCGCATTTCAATTTACCGGGGCCACATACGGACTCTAAAAATTCCCGAAAAATATTTTCTAGCTTCGTATTGACGATACGGTCCTAACAAAACCAATTTTGTCAAATTCTGAGACTGTTTGAAAAATGGCCATTTTCCAGTCGATTAAAATCAACTAAAACTGGTCAAACGCGTTTTCCTTTGCCACGCTCACATATTGAATTCAAAAATTATGAAAATTGGAACCTAGCAATAACTTGACATCACGGATCCAACAAAAGTGGTTTCGTCGAAATCCGAGGTCATTTGCAAAATTTCCATTTTAAGGGCCAGAATTCCATAGCGACTATTCTGAATTTTCAACTGGGCATATCTTTTGATTCCCGCTATGAAATTTTGATTTCTCGGATTCGTTGGAAAGATATTCTCAATTAGATTCAAATATTTTTGGTTTCGCTAAAATCCGGTTTATTTTGAATCCTGTACATTCATTTGAACTTTGAAATCGAATTATCGAACTACCGCGCCTTTTTCAATTCCTTTTATAATTATAAATAAATATTTATATTCTAACGACGATTCGAATAAATATACACGTTCGAATTCTATTCAAAATAAATTTTTCGTCATTATTAGTTAAAATAATTCATTTTAAATAATCAAAATTCACCAAATTTGCCAAAATAAAAAATTTAAATTGGCTCGGATTTCCGGGTTATTACAATCTCCCCCACTTAAAACTTTTCGTCCCCGAAAAGGAACGAAGCCTAAAGTTGTTTAACAATTCAACTCAACTTCCATTATTTTCACTACGGCTCAAATTCTTCAACTTTTCAGTTTTTAAGAACTTTTCAAAATTTTCAAACATTTGGCTAACACCCTAAATTTTCGAATTTTTTTGCCATAACCTCCCCTGCACCGGGGACTTCGGGATATTTCATATAGCCTCCCATGGCCTTCTTCAATCCAAAAGAAAAAGAAAAAGCCAAGCGGCTAGCCAATCGGCTCACAAAATCATCATCACCCAAACAAAACAGTAAATTATGGTAAACATGTACCTATTTGTCGGGCAAACAAATTTATTCTTCTGCTCTAGCCTCCTTGCTATGACCTGTTCAATGTAAGTACATGTACATGCATGCAAATACGACTAATTTTCAATATAGTCCAACATTTGATTCCATTAGGCTAAACGGTTCAAAATTTCAAACAAATAAACAAACAACACAACCATCAATCAATTAGTGGATTAACGTTTTTTTTGATACATATACAGAAAATCATGCTTTTGATGCCAAATCACAACAATAAATATATATAATTTTGGTTCTCACACCAGTCAATTGGAAATATATAAATATCACACCTTCGAAACTCGAACACTAATTCTGATTATGTAGCTACAATCATCAGAATCATCTCCGGGCGACTAGAGTGTGACTTTATATCTATCCAGTATATTAAAACTTCGAATACACGGTGATCAGACGTATATGCAAAATCTATATATACTGGATTGTCCACATCAATATAAATAATCAAATACGAATAATTGATTCAAATTTTCAAAACAAAAATTCGTTTTCATTTCAAAAATATACTCTTCATACTCGTTCTAAGATACTACTGATCCCATCTTTAATGAGTCATTCCCGTTGGATACTACTAATCCAATATCTGATGAATTCTTTCGTATGGTTCTAACGTGTCTTGTTCTCTGAGCTTTATAAACCAAAGCTCTGATACCAACTGTAAGAACCCGTAACTTCCCCGCTAAGGAAAGCCCGGATACTTTGAGAACAACACACATCGGAACGCAGACAGAAGAACGTTTCATTGTTAATCACAACAATTCCATCAGAATACAAGAATATACAGAGTATGAATAAATATTACACAGTATAAAATATCAGAGATTACAATACATTACATAGCAGCGGAAAATAATACAAAACACAACTGAAGGAGATATACATATACAAAGCTTTCCGGATATCGTTCCAGCTGTAAATCAGGATCCTGTGAATATAAATCTGCAAAACCAAAACTACTAGCTGCCCGTGTCAAAATAAGGGCACCCAGAGTTTAGGTTAAAACAATAAACTCCAGGTCAGTCATGTGACTGGTGTGAGAACTAAAACAGTTATTAATCTTTGTTTTACAGTTAGGTAAATCAAGGGACCACGCCGTATAACACGGAACGTGTAACACCCCGAATTTTCTATTAACACTAAAGTTGCTAAAATAATAATAAGTGTGTAGAAGAGGGGATGTATCTAATATGAATACAAAAATATTAATAAGTATGTAAGAGAGGGGATGTATCTAATATGAATATAAAAATATTAATAAGTGTGTAAGAGAGGGGATGTATCTAATATGAATATAAAAATATTAATAAGTGTGTAAGAGAGGGGATGTATCTAATATGAATATAAAAATATTAATAAGTGTGTAAGAGAGGGGATGTATCTAATATGTATATAAAAACAATAATAAGTGTGTAAAAGGGGGGGGGGATGTATCTAATGTGTACATTGTAGAATATATATATATATATATATATATATATATGTTGCTGAGTGTTTGCTGAGTCACTTCTGACTCATTGCTGAGTCAACAAGATAAACCCCATCTTGTCTGAACGGCTGCGGTTATTTCTAGGTTAAATCTAATGGCCTAAATGCATTCTAAAATCTATAAATAAGTGGGTAGACCCTAAACCTAAATCACTTGTAAAATTAGAGAAGCTACCGTCATGCTGCTGCAATGGAGTTCAGCGTAGCCGTCACAAACTAAGAAGAGGAAGCCTAATCATCTACAACTAAATCTACACAAATCAAATCAAAAGATCTCTCTTTCTCTAATTCTTTTCTTTTGTTGGTGAGTATGATGATTCTCACAAGACTAGTACAAACTAATTTGACTCAGTTATGAATGGATCACAAGAAAGTGATGTGATTTGTAATTGTAAATTCTATATATTGTGGATCTCTTATTATGTTATTATGTTGTCGTATGATGTAAATTATATATGCTATGTCATGCTATGTTGTAAATTCTTTTATGCTATGTCGTGCTATGTTGAGAATCATGTCAAGCTATGTTATACTATCATACTATGCCATGTTATAAATCATGCTATATTATGTTGAAAAATCATGATGTTGTTGGATCATGCTTAAAGTTATGTTTTTTTTTCTTAATTTAAATGGATCTTGTTTATGGGAATTTGCCTATTAGGTTAGGTGTACCCATAAACTTGAAACTATAATTAAATAAAACTTGATTATGGGAATTTGCCTATTGAGTTAGGTGTACCCATATAAAACCATGTTGTTAAAAAAATTAGATGATGTTGATTCACACATGTTCACATGTAAGTTTATGAAAATTGATTGAGATTATATTAGGTGAATTTTGAACAAGTTGACACCTTTAGGTCCATGACATGTATAATCTATGCAAGTTGGACATATGCAAGTTTCACCCCTTATTAGGATTCATTTGGTCACATATACATGTTGTTATTATGATAATCTCTTTTATGCTATGAGTTAGGCTATTCGAGTCTAACATATATTTTGCGAATAAACGTTCAAACGTGGGGTAGGGGTAATATTAGGAATTAATAAATTGGGTGCAATTTTGTAAGATTTTGCGTACCATGAATGGATGTCCATAATTGAGTCAATTATGGACATTGTTAAAAATTGGAAGTAATTAATAATTCAAGTAGGGAATTATTAAAATTGGGGGAAAGTGGATTATTATTAATAATCAATGCTTGGGACACGAGGTTGGACCCGTTTGTGATGTAAACCTGCCCGGACCCGCCCGACAAATCCAGTAGTCACAAATGTCGGCCCAATGTGAGAGGTCCTAGGCCCAAACTAAAGCATAACAGTTGTAAAGACACGAGGTTAGACTCTTTTATGGTGTAAGACTGCCCGGACCCGCCCGGCAAATCCAGCTGCCATAAATGCCAGTCTAATGTGAGAGGTCTTTATGAGGTTATGGCCTTAATGAACTAAGAAATACTTAACCAGATAATCATGTAAGGTGGGACATGGGGGTTAAGTAGGTGCCTTGGGTGGCATGAGGAATCTGGTGGTTGCCTTTAGAGGCATTTGAAATACGATTAGACTTAACCAAACACACATGTAAATGAACATGACTAAGTGGGTTAAGTGGGATGGACTAATGGGGACAAGCTTAGGTGGAATGCTTGTGGTAAATAGTGGGGGCCCATTTCAACCAGTATCCCAAAACGTATCTTTGTGGGCTCGACCCAAGTCGAGGACGGGACACACATACTGGGTTTGACTATAAGAGGCCAAAACAGGGAGCGGTGGCAACGCAAGTCCAACGGGTTTCATATGCGTGTGTGGACCCGGGCTGGTAGGTAAGACGTTGTTGCATCGTGTAGGTATAAGCCGTGCATGTCCGTTGTATCAGGTTGCCACTTTAGGGGAGTGATACACCCCACTGTGGGGCCAGCACGGGTATCTACGAGTTAGGTGTTGTATATAACGGTGTTGTATACACAATTATATGATTTTCGTTTGATGATAACAACCAAATATATTTTTGTTATAAATGTGTTTGGTACTGTACTGTTATATATATACATCACAGCAATGAATATAATATTTATATTTAAATAAAATACGACTGTACAGAAATTCAAATATTAACACAGTATTTTATTTAAATAGAATATTTTATTTCAATATTCAAACAGTACAACTATTTGTAATTCCACTATTTATTCATTCACAGAATATTTGTACTTGTATAAACAGAATAAAATAGACAAGCTCGTTTGACAACAATAAAATGATATTTTCATTTCAGTCAAACTTGTTTATTACAGACATCAGTACATTTCATATATACACAGCTCCTCACTGCAACACTCATACATTCATTCAGTTTACATTTCATATATATCCATTTTCACTTGTATATACAGACACACTGACACTCTGTCCTTGTCTTCTATCTTCTGTCTTCACAGCTTTCTCTGTCAGTCTAGTCATCTACACCTGTCATACACAGAAACACACACACAGTACACTGCAATAGAAATAAAAATTGATTACATGCAGATTTGAATTTTTTTTGAAATTTTATTTGCCTCAGTTTTCTGGTGTGTTTCTCATCATTTTTTCTGACTTGATCTGATTTGTATCAGCCTCAACATACTACACTGGTTTGCTGATCAGAACCAGTTGATTCTGATCAGCCACAACACAGTACAGTAGTCTGCTGATAAAATTCACGTATATACACACATGTATACACACACATACGTGCATATATACACATATGAATACGTAAAAGAAAATACATGTCAAATCAATAAAGTCAACATGAAGCCAAAAATACAAAAAGTCAAAACAGCAAGTCCATGAAGCAAGTGACTCAGCATGTTCTCAAGTTCAAGTCAAGGTGACAAAATGGTGCATGTACAAATGGTGATAAAAATGCAAGTGTACAAAGTTGAAGTAGCTAAGCAAAGATGCCACACAACAATAGGATAAACAAGCATGTGTGAATCAAGCCAAAGCAAATGTGATATTTGCAGTGCATGCTTACAGAAGTGGCAAGATATTTACAAGTTCTCAATGAAGTCGAGTACAAACAGGTGAAATTTAATATCATGGTTAAGAGAGTCAAGTTCAAGTTTTCATGTGCAGTGTAAAGCTAGACAGGTCAGTGCATATTCAGATCATGGTGCACAGAAATGGATGCAGCCAACATGAATTGACCAGGTGCAACAATTCAGAGCAGTGAGTAAAGAAGGGTACATGCAGGTGGATACAACAATGTTTCGAGTGTACGGCAAATGGTAGTGGCATGACTCAAAGCATGAATGTAGAAACAAGACATGGTGCAGATGCAAATCACAGCAGCTACATGTATGTACATATGTGACAGTGGAAATGCAAAAATTCATGTTGAAGTTCAAGTCAGATTCTTCATGGTTAAAGCTACATGTTCAAATTCAGTTTAGCAAGCATGGTTGGATGGTGCAGTAGCATGAAAATGGCAACAGTTCAAGTCAGAGTAGCCAAACAAGAAACAAGCAGTGCACAAGTACAATGGAAGTGCAGATGGTAAAATTCAAATCAGTTCATATTCATGATGCACAAAAGCACAACTCAAACATGGCTCAATAATGCAAGCAAATGACAGAGGAACAACAGTGTGCTCAGTGCAAATGAAATGGACAAGAGCATGAATACATGTAAACAACATGGCAACAGCAAACTAACAAAGTCGAGACAGCATAAACACATGTACATGAGCCAGTGGAAACAAAGTGGTGCATGGCAAGATATTGAATTGGTCGAGAAGGTGCAACAGCAATGAACAGTAAAACATAACTCAAATACAGTGTGACACATTTTTGGGCAACATGCAAATATTTCCAGAATTACCATGCTTAATCAAAGCAAACAGTTTTTCCATTTTCAAAAGGGAAAATCTTTTTTGAAGACCTAATTCTTGTCAAGGTTCATCTCGTAAGATCTTTTCAAGTATTTTGGGAAAATCACAATTCGGCAAAAACATATTTGGCAAAAGTTTATTTCTGAAATTCAAAAGTTTCCAGAAATGGAGTAGCATTTTTTTACAAGCAATCAATGTTCAGAAAATCATAATTCGATTTTGAGAAATCATGCATGGGATCAGTGAGTAATATGGAATGTTTTTTTTGGGACAGAAATCAATTCACATGAAATAATCTTATATTTGGCAATGGATTCAAGAATTTTAGTCTATACAAATTTGGATAAGAAAATCTTGTTTCCTGTTTTTGAACAACATGTTCCTGGCAACTTATCAAACAAGAGATCATTCGTTTTATTTCCAGGTTTGTTCGAAATCATTTACAGTGGGCCAAAGTTTTTTTTGAGAAATCGAGCAAGTTATCAATGCAAATTTTTATCAAGAAATTCAAAACAGGAAACCACAAAAACAGGCAAGAGTTTCAGGAAACATAGCAATCAAACCAGAACAAGAAACCGCAAAAATCAAGGAACAATCAGACCAAGTCATACAGCGAAATCAGAGTTGATTGAGGATTTCAAATCCTATTTTATCACATTTTTTCATCATCGGCAAACATAGAAGATCGAATCCCACAAAATCAGATCGAATCATTTTATCAAGAAATCAGAGTTTTTAGGGTTTCGAAATTACCCTACAAATTAACACCAAATTCATCATCGGCAGTCAAGGGGGAAAAACCAACAAAACATCGGCATCAAAAATCAACCACAATTTCGAGAGCAACAAAGATTCAAAATCAATTTTTACTCACAAGTTTTTTCGATCGCTAGATAGAGGGACCAAGTCGAATGACGAAGGATCATCTAACTCAAGCACCAGAGATTAATTCCAGAAGCCAAATTTCAACAATCAAACAACCGCATCAATTCGATTTGGAGACAATAGGAGAAACCCTAGCCGCCATTAATTTTCTCCAGAGAAACAAAATCGGGGCAAAGCAAATGAGAGTGGACACAAACAAATGGGCCGACCATGTTTAAATGGATAAGGGGATGACCCTTTTAATTTTATCTCCTAGGGTTTCTATTTAGTTTGTTTTATTTTGGTATTGTTTTTTTTTATTTTTTTTGTTTTGTAAATCAAACCGAAACAGTTCTAGAGTCTGTAATCTCTAGGGGGAATCAGTCAAGGAGTTGACTGTCAGTTTCAGAGTCTGTAAATCTGAGTTACGAGTTACAGGGTTTGTAATTCGGGAAATCTGATCTAGGGGTTTAGATCAGTCTAGGGATTTGAGCGTAGGGTTAGAATAGGAGAAGGGGTTTGCGAGTGTACATGGTCTTGTATGCGGGAACTGTTCTATCACCTAGTAGAAACCTTAGAAATGCAGCAGTAGGCAGGGTTTTGCCGAAGCTGGGTATATCTGTGTGTGATTTATTTTCAGCATTTCAGTTTCTGCTATTTTCTGTGATCAGTTTATTATTATATATCTCGTTAAGTTTTTAATTCAGTTAAAAACTGTGAAAAACCCTATTCACCCCCCCTCTAGGGTTATTCTAGATCCAACAAGTGGTATCAGAGCAGGTTATTTCATTAACCCTAGAAACATGGATCCTAGTTGTCAGTCTTATGAGAGTCAGTCCAGTAATATTCCAATTATTTTTAAGGGAACAGATTTTTCAATTTGGAAATCAAATTTCAAATCATATTTAAAATCTGTTAATCTTGATTATTGGAATATTATTGAAAATATGGAAGATATGTCAAATAAGACGAATAAGGTTTTAAATGCTCAAGCTATGCATATTTTATATTCTTATCTTGATAATAATCAGCTTGACTTTATCTCTCATTGTTTAACTGCGCAGGACATTTGGAAAACTCTCAACGCGCGGTATGGAAATTTTGACAACTCCTCAAAACCCTCAACTGCCAACTCAAATTCAGATCTGTGCTTAACTGGAACTATTCATGTGGATTCAGACGATGGGGACTTATCATATGACGATCTGGTATCTCTTTGTAATAATTTAACAAGAACTGTTGATCGTCTCAAACGGAAAAACAAGTATTTGAAATCTGAAAATTCTGAGTTGACCCATAATGACAATTTGTTGAAATTAAAATTTGAAAACTCTGACTGCAAAAACTGTATGGTTTTGAAAACTGATTTAGCTCAACTTGATGAACATTCTGGAAAACTCGAAAATAAAATTCTGTTTTTAAAAAATCTCGAAGATGAGTTGACTCATAAAAATAACGCTTTGCAGAAGGAGTTGGATAAGATTAATTTAGAACATGAAATTTTTGAAAAGGAAAATTTGGTGAAAACGGATTTGATTGTGAAAGAGCTTGAATCTGAAATTGAAAAATTCAAGAATGTTGAAAAACTTGAATTGGAAAAACAAAAACTTTTTGAAGCTGAGATTTCTGAGTTCCAAGCCAAAATCAAATTGCTTGAAATTGAAAATTTGGTTTTGAAAGTTGATTCTGAAAATTGTAAGATCACTAAAAATCATTGCTCAGATTTAATGAAAGAAAATGATGATCTCAAATTTAAACTTCAACAACTTGAATCAACATTGGTTAAATTTTCAAATGGAGAAAAATCGTTGAATATGTTGTTGAGAAATCAATTTCCGTCTAGAAGTAAAAATGGACTTGGATTTGGGAAAATGAATGATTTTGAAAAGCAGAATACAAACGTTTTTAAAAATCCCTCAAATCACTTTAGAAATGTTTGTTTTGAAAGTCCTAACTCTGAAAACTTCAAAGGATTTGTAAGTCACAATCGAGATGAGTTTTTGTTTTATAACAAACCATTTAAACATTCTTGGATCTCAAATGGAAATAAAACGGATTTTGTTAAATTCAAAACGATTTGGGTTCCTAAAGGCACAAAGGTAAATTCGGATGGTTTGTTATATAAACAAGTTTGGATACCAAAAGATTTGAACAAAACAGTGGGTGGTTTCACAAATTTTGTTAGACCGCTCAATTCTCTTAACAGTTAGGTACCAAAGGAGGCTGAGGAACTGCATAGTTAAAGAAAAACTGGATTCAAAACTGCTACATATCACAGAATCATTCACAGTTCCTTAGCCACATCTGTTGAGTTAGAGATTCTGCTTTACATTGGATTCTGGTATGATCTCTAAACTCACCTTTGTATATTTTTTTTTGTCTATGTTTATTCCTTCCTCTACCTCCTTCTGTTTTTTGTTTTTTTAATCTGACACTGCCATATTTTTTCTTTGTCTGTACTTCTTAAACTTCCAGTTGCAGAATTCATGATCTTTTTGGAAATATGCTTTATTTGTATAAAATCATCGTGTGTAAATCATTTCCATTTCCTGAATTTAATTTTGTAAATATCTGCAATTGTTTTTGAGATTTTGTTTATTTCTGAATTCATAACAGTGTTGATGTATTCTTATCATATCTTGAACACTGTTAATTTGAATTCTAAATTTTTTTTTGAAGATCTGAATATTTAATGAAATGTCACACACCTTTGTTGTTCTGAGTTTATTCTAATTCATTTTAGAAAAGCTCAAAATATTATACTCATTACAACACTCTGTTATTTATCAGTTGTGATAATTTCATTGATTTTCAGATTAGCTTGTATCAGTGATACATCTTGGAATTCATCTTTATTCATGATCATTATATTGAAATATGTTTGTTTGAAATCATCTGAAATTCTAGATATTTTGAATATCACACACCTCTTATTTTTGAAATTGTCAATCTCGTGTGACTGATTCATTATATCCCAAAACTTTACATTGATTCATGTGATTTCAAATAAATTATCCCGATCATGAATATTTTCAAATTTGATGTAAATGACCTGAAATTTCTCTTGGGCTTGTCGGAAATAGTTTTGAGAAATTCTTGAAAATGTTCCTTTTTGAAAATGGTCTTTGAAAATCATTGTTATTTCATGATTATTTGATTTGAATATATGTTTGTTTAAAATCATTTGAAATTATTAATTTATTGGATCTCACACATATCTTGGATCTGAAATATAAACTGGTGTGATAGATTCATTAAATCCTAATACTTTCACATTTCTTCAAATGATTTAAAATAGAGTATATTTGCAAATCTTGGATCATGAACCACCTTATGTGACCAACATCTTGACAAGTTTGTTGTGATACTGATTTCTATGTGCTGCTCTGATACTGTTTTTGAAAAATGTTTGTTTTTGGAATCATGCTGCTCTGATTATAAGAAATTGATTTGTAAATATTTTTGAGGACTGCTTGATTTGGTATCAAAGGCTTATCGTGCTCTGATAAATGAAATTTGTGTGCTTGAGTTGCTTGCTTTGTAATTAAGTCTTTTCTGTTGACTGAGGTACCATTGTTTGCCACCGGGGTGTCATTAAAATCCTTGAGAAAGCAAGAACATTTGGTATCAGAAGCGCCTTATATTTGTCACATCCATCTGTTCTGATTTTTCACTTTGTAGAGACACCATGTGGTATCAGTTTAAAAGTGCTGCATAGTTTTTGCTGTATATATGAATTTTTTTTCTCTTGTAATGCATAGATCAGCATATTACTCTTGTAATTGATTTTCAAGTTTAAAATTATTTATTGATTATTCTTTCAGAAATTGAAATCAATATCCAAATTAAACTGTATTTATAATTCATCAAAATTATAACCAGATTTAGAAATTGTGATGAATTGTGACTGCAGTATATTTCACAACAAGAGGAGAATTTTATTTAGATTTTCATGATGGTTGAATATTTATTATAATATCTTTGGACTGGCAATTATTTCATGACCATCTTCATTACTTATCATCCTTCTGACATCCATCATGTTTTATATTAATGTGGAGAGTCTATTTTTTTTATAAAATTGTTTTTAAATAAACAGTGAAATTATTTGTGATGGAGTTGTGGTTATATTATTATTCAGAATTAGTGATAATTGAAAATTTGCAATAATCCCGGTACAGTTGGTCATATTTCATAATATAATTAATTTAGAAATTTATTTCACAGTCCATATCTGTACCTACCACACTTTCTATCATCCATATTGATTTTTCGAGGAGTTTTTTTCTTTTTGAAACAGAAAAAGATAATAATATAATAAGTATTTCTCTAACCTCATTTAAAAATCCAAGCTCTGGTTATGCATGGTTACGAGATTACTTATATTTAAGCTGCAACTGATCTCATTTAAAAATCCAAGATCTGGTTATGCGTGGTCAGTGTGCTCTTAAATTAAAAAGAAAAAGAAAAGAAAATAATTTGGATAAAATAAAGATTTATATGAAATTCTCCTTGGTGTATATAAAAACTAGCCTATCCATCCATATTCTAATTTGTGAAATGTATTGAAATCTTATGAAGTATTATGATTTGTTGATTGATAGGTATTGGGATTTGAGATTATTTGTTTTTTGTCACTTAAATTGAATTATTAATTATAGTCAAAATCCATCATTATTTTTTTAAAACAAAAAATATCCTTTGAAAATAATTGGAAATGAATTGTTTATAAAACTCTCTCCATTTTTACCCATCGTAAATCCGTCATTTTCTACAATGTGAAATATGCCACCAGTTCTTAGTTTATTATGATTTTTGTTTGACTGATTAAGATTTATGATGACTGTTCTTCCTCTTCAACTGAAATTATATTTTTAGTCAATTTTCATCTGTATTTTAAAATCTGTATCCTTTTGATGATAACAAAAGGGGGAGAATGGATTAGATTTTGATTTATGAGTGAATATTTTATAAATATTTTTAATTTTGAAAATTTAATCATTCATACATTTCACTCATGCATAGTTATAGGGGGAGTTTCTGTTGTAGGGGGAGCATTTAAATAGGGGGAGTTCAAATATCCATGAACAAACACATTTATTATATTCAAAATCTTTTATTTGTTTGTCATCATCAAAAGGGGGAGATTGTTGTATATAACGGTGTTGTATACACAATTATATGATTTTTGTTTGATGATAACAACCAAATATATTTTTGTTATAAATGTGTTTGGTACTGTACTGTTATATATATACATCACAGCAATGAATATAATATTTATATTTAAATAAAATACGACTGTACAGAAATTCAAATATTAACACAGTATTTTATTTAAATAGAATATTTTATTTCAATATTCAAACAGTACAACTATTTGTAATTCCACTATTTATTCATTCACAGAATATTTGTACTTGTATAAACAGAATAAAATAGACAAGCTCGTTTGACAACAATAAAATGATATTTTCATTTCAGTCAAACTTGTTTATTACAGACATCAGTACATTTCATATATACACAGCTCCTCACTGCAACACTCATACATTCATTCAGTTTACATTTCATATATATCCATTTTCACTTGTATATACAGACACACTGACACTCTGTCCTTGTCTTCTATCTTCTGTCTTCACAGCTTTCTCTGTCAGTCTAGTCATCTACACCTGTCATACACAGAAACACACACACAGTACACTGCAATAGAAATAAAAATTGATTACATGCAGATTTGAATTTTTTTTGAAATTTTATTTGCCTCAGTTTTCTGGTGTGTTTCTCATCATTTTTTCTGACTTGATCTGATTTGTATCAGCCTCAACATACTACACTGGTTTGCTGATCAGAACCAGTTGATTCTGATCAGCCACAACACAGTACAGTAGTCTGCTGATAAAATTCACGTATATACACACATGTATACACACACATACGTGCATATATACACATATGAATACGTAAAAGAAAATACATGTCAAATCAATAAAGTCAACATGAAGCCAAAAATACAAAAAGTCAAAACAGCAAGTCCATGAAGCAAGTGACTCAGCATGTTCTCAAGTTCAAGTCAAGGTGACAAAATGGTGCATGTACAAATGGTGATAAAAATGCAAGTGTACAAAGTTGAAGTAGCTAAGCAAAGATGCCACACAACAATAGGATAAATAAGCATGTGTGAATCAAGCCAAAGCAAATGTGATATTTGCAGTGCATGCTTACAGAAGTGGCAAGATATTTACAAGTTCTCAATGAAGTCGAGTACAAACAGGTGAAATTTAATATCATGGTTAAGAGAGTCAAGTTCAAGTTTTCATGTGCAGTGTAAAGCTAGACAGGTCAGTGCACAATCAGATCATGATGCACAGAAATGGATGCAGCCAACATGAATTGACCAGGTGCAACAATTCAGAGCAGTGAGTAAAGAAGGGTACATGCAGGTGGATACAACAATGTTTCGAGTGTACGGCAAATGGTAGTGGCATGACTCAAAGCATGAATGTAGAAACAAGACATGGTGCAGATGCAAATCACAGCAGCTACATGTATGTACATATGTGACAGTGGAAATGCAAAAATTCATGTTGAAGTTCAAGTCAGATTCTTCATGGTTAAAGCTACATGTTCAAATTCAGTTTAGCAAGCATGGTTGGATGGTGCAGTAGCATGAAAATGGCAACAGTTCAAGTCAGAGTAGCCAAACAAGAAACAAGCAGTGCACAAGTACAATGGAAGTGCAGATGGTAAAATTCAAATCAGTTCATATTCATGATGCACAAAAGCACAACTCAAACATGGCTCAATAATGCAAGCAAATGACAGAGGAACAACAGTGTGCTCAGTGCAAATGAAATGGACAAGAGCATGAATACATGTAAACAACATGGCAACAGCAAACTAACAAAGTCGAGACAGCATAAACACATGTACATGAGCCAGTGGAAACAAAGTGGTGCATGGCAAGATATTGAATTGGTCGAGAAGGTGCAACAGCAATGAACAGTAAAACATAACTCAAATACAGTGTGACACATTTTTGGGCAACATGCAAATATTTCCAGAATTACCATGCTTAATCAAAGCAAACAGTTTTTCCATTTTCAAAAGGGAAAATCTTTTTTGAAGACCTAATTCTTGTCAAGGTTCATCTCGTAAGATCTTTTCAAGTATTTTGGGAAAATCACAATTCGGCAAAAACATATTTGGCAAAAGTTTATTTCTGAAATTCAAAAGTTTCCAGAAATGGAGTAGCATTTTTTTACAAGCAATCAATGTTCAGAAAATCATAATTCGATTTTGAGAAATCATGCATGGGATCAGTGAGTAATATGGAATGTTTTTTTTGGGACAGAAATCAATTCACATGAAATAATCTTATATTTGGCAATGGATTCAAGAATTTTAGTCTATACAAATTTGGATAAGAAAATCTTGTTTCCTGTTTTTGAACAACATGTTCCTGGCAACTTATCAAACAAGAGATCATTCGTTTTATTTCCAGGTTTGTTCGAAATCATTTACAGTGGGCCAAAGTTTTTTTTGAGAAATCGAGCAAGTTATCAATGCAAATTTTTATCAAGAAATTCAAAACAGGAAACCACAAAAACAGGCAAGAGTTTCAGGAAACATAGCAATCAAACCAGAACAAGAAACCGCAAAAATCAAGGAACAATCAGACCAAGTCATACAGCGAAATCAGAGTTGATTGAGGATTTCAAATCCTATTTTATCACATTTTTTCATCATCGGCAAACATAGAAGATCGAATCCCACAAAATCAGATCGAATCATTTTATCAAGAAATCAGAGTTTTTAGGGTTTCGAAATTACCCTACAAATTAACACCAAATTCATCATCGGCAGTCAAGGGGGAAAAACCAAAAAAACATCGGCATCAAAAATCAACCACAATTTCGAGAGCAACAAAGATTCAAAATCAATTTTTACTCACAAGTTTTTTCGATCGCTAGATAGAGGGACCAAGTCGAACGACGAAGGATCATCTAACTCAAGCACCAGAGATTAATTCCAGAAGCCAAATTTCAACAATCAAACAACCGCATCAATTCGATTTGGAGACAATAGGAGAAACCCTAGCCGCCATTAATTTTCTCCAGAGAAACAAAATCGGGGCAAAGCAAATGAGAGTGGACACAAACAAATGGGCCGGCCATGTTTAAATGGATAAGGGGATGACCCTTTTAATTTTATCTCCTAGGGTTTCTATTTAGTTTGTTTTATTTTGGTATTGTTTTTTTTTATTTTTTTTGTTTTGTAAATCAAACCGAAACAGTTCTAGAGTCTGTAATCTCTAGGGGGAATCAGTCAAGGAGTTGACTGTCAGTTTCAGAGTCTGTAAATCTGAGTTACGAGTTACAGGGTTTGTAATTCGGGAAATCTGATCTAGGGGTTTAGATCAGTCTAGGGATTTGAGCGTAGGGTTAGAATAGGAGCAGGGGTTTGCGAGTGTACATGGTCTTGTATGCGGGAACTGTTCTATCACCTAGTAGAAACCTTAGAAATGCAGCAGTAGGCAGGGTTTTGCCGAAGCTGGGTATATCTGTGTGTGATTTATTTTCAGCATTTCAGTTTCTGCTATTTTCTGTGATCAGTTTATTATTATATATCTCGTTAAGTTTTTAATTCAGTTAAAAACTGTGAAAAACCCTATTCACCCCCCCTCTAGGGTTATTCTAGATCCAACATTAGGGAGCCGATCGAATAATGGGAAGTAGGGTACACCTAGTGGAGATAGGGGCAGGCGGCACCTATGTAGTCAGCTAGGGGTACGTAAAGCCATTGGGAAAGTTTCTAAGTGAAGCTAAGTGGGATGAATCTTTAGGGTGACTGGTGTGGTGCAGTATAGTGTTTATCCTTTAGTATTTAGGAGCGCCTATAACGTTGCCTTTAGCGATTGTCTATGTCCTTAATCTGCTCTTTATAGACATTTTCTTGTTTTCCAGCTTATGCCTTAGTCCAGTTATTTTGGTAATATTATTGTAGAATTATCATATTCACCAGACTTTATGTCTGACCCCCTCTTTTCCATCCTTTTTCTCCCTTCAGGTCCGCAGGTTGGGCCAAGTTCTAGTGGAGTCTAGTTGGATCGCTTATCTTCTGGAAAGCTTGGACTGCTGAAGTAAAGTCCAGCTTGTTATCTTTCTTTTTAATGGCTATTCATGTAATGGGATTATGTACTTGTTTTATCAAGATAGATATTGTACTTGACATTGAATATGGTGTTATGATGTAATCAAACATGTTTTGACTTCTGCTACAATGAAATAAAGTTTTTTGAATTTCCAAGTACTATTTTATATCTGTCTTGTTGTAATTTTACTGTTCTATATTCACTTAAAACCTCCATGGAAGTTAATGCATTCCCTTTGTGAGTGACATTAATGGACGTGGGGTGTTACACGTGGTATCAGAGCTTAAGGTTACCAGAACAGATAAAATTTTTTTTAGAAAAATATTTTTTTTCTAAAGTATTTTTGGAAGAAGTGCTTTCAAAAAAAAAAAAAACATGTTATTTAAAGAGAGTTTTTATGAAAAACATAATCCCAAATAGCCATATCCTTATCTTTATCTTTCGAATTCTCCATTTTGAATCTTTCCCTTTTCGTTTCATCATGGCTGAAGATCTTAATCTCCCAGAAGGTGTGACGATTCCAGGGTGGTTTAGGAGATACTTGGAGGCTAGGGCCACCACTGCAGGCCCAGCGGATACTCCTCCACCCCTAGTTGCACCCATTCCTCCTCCTCCTCCTCGTGTTGACACTTTTGCAAAGACGTGCAAGGAATTCAAGGCTATGGGAGGAAAAACTTTTCAAGGGACTGAGACGTTTGTGGAGGCCAGAGATTGGCTTAAGGAGACTGAGGAATTGTTGGATATCTTTGAAGTGGAAGATGGGAGGAAAGTCCGTTTAGCTGCTTGGTTAATGAAGGGAGAGGCCTCGTTTTGGTGGGAGGTCACTAACGGGGAACGTCCAGTCGATTCATGGGCGGATTTCAGACGAAGGTTTGAGGCAAAGTTTCTTTCAAGGGCAGAGGAGAACTTAAATATGGAAAAATTCCTGGCACTAAAGCAAGGGAGCTCATCAGTAAAGGAATATGTCAATAAATTTAATCAGTTAGCAAGGTTTGGCTTGGAGTTGGTGAACACGCCAGAGAAGAAAGCTTTGAGGTTCGTTAGAGGCTTGAATGAACCGTTGCAAGGGTTGGCTATGACCCACATCCCTATGGGAGCCACCTTTGAAAAGCTAGTAGAAATGGCACTTATGCATGAGGATAAGGCAGTTGAAAAGAAAGGGGATCAGAAGAAACCCCAACAGCAAAATAAGAAGGGTGGTAAAAACAATAATGGCAAAGGGAAGAAGAAATGCTTCAATTGTGGGACGCCTGGCCATCTCAGCAAAGATTGTAGAAAGAAAAAGAAGACTGGTTGTTTTCATTGTGGAGATGCGGGACATTTAGTGAAGGACTGTCCAAAGAAGGGGCAGAGGGCAGGGTCTACCTCGGGAGGACAGGTGCAGGCTCTTATGGCACCAGAGCAGGCAAGGGGGCAAGTTCAGGCTATTGCGGCCCCACCGCTGCAAGAAAGAGGTAGAACAATTTCTGTTGAAAGCTTAGTTTTTCTGTTTGATCATCCTGTCCGTACCTTATTCGATTCTGGCGCATCTCATTCGTTTATCTCTGCATCATTAGTTGAATCACTGCACTTGAACACCAGTTTAGTAGAGGATCCCTTGGTCGTTTCAAATCCAATTGGGGGTTCGGCTCATTTGACCATGATATGTTTGGATTTGAAAATCTCTATACTTAGCGTTGAATTTAGATGTGATGCTTATGTATTGGGCTTCACGGGCTATGGGCTAATTTTAGGAATGGATTGGTTGTCTAGAAATAGGGCCATTCTTGATTGTGAAAGAAGAGTAGTTAGGCTTGTGACTCGCCTTGGTAATGCTCTCGACATCTTTTGTAATCCCATAAATTCCGTTATGCTAAGTTATCTTGAATCGCTTGACGCGTCTGTAGAGAACCTGCGATCGGTAGAAGTGGTCCGGGAATATCCGGATGTGTTTGAGGAGGTGAAGGGCTTACCTCCAAAGCGGGAGATAGACTTTCGAATTTATCTTGTGGATAATGCTAAACCCGTATCTTTGCCAGTGCGCCACATGGCTCCTCGTGAAAGGAGGGAACTCAATAAGCAAGTAAAGGAGTTGCTTGAGAAGGGGTTCATAAGACGTGGTATATCGGAGTGGGGTGCTCCAGTAGTTTTTGCCACAAAGGCGGATGGGTCTCGTAGACTTTGTATGGACTATAGAGAACTAAACAAGCTTACTAAAAAGAACCGACACCCACTGCCGAGGATTGACGATCTCTTTGATCAGTTAGTTGGCGCCTCGGTGTTTTCGCAGTTGGACTTAGCCACTAGCTTTCATCAACTGAGAGTGGCTAAGGATAGTATAGATAAGACTGCTTTTAGGACTCCTGACGGATTCTATGAATGGCTAGTGATGCCCTTTGGTTTGACAAACGCCCCTGCATATTTTGTTGATTTGATGAGTAGGGTGTTTAGGGAATACCTTAACAAATTCGTGGTAGTCTTTGTGGATGACATCTTAGTCTTTTCTAAGAATAAAGAAGAGCACTCCCTACATCTTAGGGAAGTGTTGGAAACCCTTCGAGCACATAACCTTAAGGCAAAATTTTCTAAGTGTCACTTCTGGAGGAAGGAAGTACGGTTCTTAGGGCACGTGGTTTCCAAAGAAGGGATAGCAGTGGATCCCGCAAAGGTGGTGGCCATCCAAGATTGGAAGGTCCCTAAAAATGCAACCGAAGTAAGAAGTTTCTTGGGGTTGGCTGGCTATTATAGGAAGTTTATCAAAGACTTCGCAAAAATATCAGCTCCATTAACACGGTTAACGAAGAAGAACCTGGTTTTTACGTGGGACAAAGATTGCGATGATGCGTTCCAACGTTTAAAGAGAAACTTAACTTCAGCCCCAGTCTTAGTGCTGCCAGACGGGAATAAACCGTTTACCATCTATACTGATGCTTGTGGGACGGGACTTGGCGCGGTCCTCATGCAAGAGGGAAGAGTAATAGCCTATGGTGGAAGGCAGTTGAGGGTTCATGAAAAGAATTACCCCACGCATGACTTAGAGCTAGCCGCAATTGTTTTCGCGCTTAAGTCTTGGCGTCACTATCTTCTTGATGAGAAATTCGAACTGTTCACTGACCACAAATCATTAAAATACTTATTCTCTCAGAAGGATTTGAATTTAAGGCAGCAACGGTGGATGGAATTCTTAGCCTCCTACGATTTTGAAATAGCATATACCCCGGGCAAGGGTAACGTGGTGGCAGACGCCTTAAGTAGGAAAAGGTTGTCCTTGAGTCCGTTGTTTGTTGAACGACAAAGCTTAGAATTCATCTCTATGTTTGACTTTAGACCCTCCGTTGACTTAGTACCCGGTCTGTTAGCATCCTTGGAGGTTAGACCTACACTTCTAGGACGGGTTGGTGAGGCACAGCGAGACGACCCACGGTTGGTTGAGATAGTAGAAAAGCTCAAAGGGGGGGAGTCGTCAAGCCATCTTCGTAGGTATACCCTAGACGATAAGGGTTGGTTACGAAGGGATAATAGACTTTGTGTACCGCAAGACGAAGACTTAAGGAAGGCCATTCTTGATGATGCTCATCGCTCAAAAATGACCATTCATCCCGGCGGGGATAAGATGTACAAAGATATGAAGCGGGTTTTCTTTTGGGCCGGTATGAAAAAGGATGTGGCCGAGTACGTCGCTAGATGCTTGGTGTGCCAACGAGTTAAAGCAGAACAAAAGAAACCCGGTGGGTTGCTTCACCCATTAGAAGTTCCACTATGGAAATGGGAAAGCATCTCAATGGATTTTGTGGATGGATTACCAAGATCAAGGAAGGGTAACACGGGGATTTGGGTTATAGTAGATAGACTTACTAAAAGCGCCCATTTTATTCCCGTGAAAAGTAAGAGGACTGCTCCGTGGTTGGCTTCTGTATACATTAAGGAGATAGTTCGTTTGCACGGTATTCCTTCTAGTATAGTAAGCGACCGTGACCCCATCTTTACTAGTGAATTTTGGAAGAGTTTACAAGAGGCGGTAGGGACTCAGCTATGTTTGAGCACCGCATATCATCCTCAGACAGACGGCCAGACCGAGAGGGTGAATCGCATTCTAGAGGATCTTTTAAGGCTTTGTATCCTAGACTTTGGGGGTACATGGGAAGAGCACCTTCCGTTAGTAGAATTCGCATATAATAATAGCTTTCAGTCTAGTATTGGCATGGCACCTTTCGAAGCTCTTTATGGAAGGCCTTGCCGTTCGCCTACATGTTGGTGGGAATCTACCGATAAAATCCTACTTGGGCCCGATATGGTTAGGGAAACCTCGGAGAAGATTGAGTTGATTCGAAGGAGGATGAAAGCAGCACAAGATAGGCAAAAATCGTATGCTGATAAGAGCAGGACAGATCTTGAGTTTGACATTGGGGACATGGTTTTTATCAAAGTATCTCCGTTACAGAATGTTGTTCGCTTTGGGTCCGTGGGGAAATTAGCACCAAGGTTTGTAGGGCCGTTTCCTATAAAAAAACAGGATTGGGAAGATGGCATATAGGGTGGAGTTGCCTGAGAAACTTAGTGGAGTACACGACGTATTCCATGTATCACATTTGAGGAAGTGTTTGCACAAGACCGCGGAGGTGGTAGAGCCGAGCTTGCTTAAAGAGGTGGAAATAGAGCGTGATGCAACAATTAGACGAGCTCCTACATGCATTCTTGGGTCGGAGATCAAAAAGTTGAGGAATCGAGAGGTCAGACTGGTTAAAGTGCAATGGGGAGATGATGAGAGCAACGCAACTTGGGAGACAGAAGAGAAGATGCGTTCGTTGTACCCTTTTCTTTTTGAGGGTATGTCTTTTAATTTCTCCTTTATCGCTTAGCTTATCTTATCTTATCTTTAGTATGTCCTCTCATTAGTATCTTTGACCTTTAGTTAGGATAATCCTATGGTTGAAACATGTGTTTGAGACATGTTATGTATGATGGATGCAAAATGGATGCAAGTGTTTGCTAGTGGTTGCTCGTGGATGCATATATACACACACTTTAGGCACTAGATCGGCTCAGTCACTACATATTGCATATTGCATATATATGGATGTATTTAGTAAAATGGATGAACGATGGTTGTATTATCATGTGGATGCTGCATTCAGATGATGGTTGTGCACGCATATAGAAGTATTATGTAGCATTAAGAATCTTTTGCATACATAATGGATGCATGGCACGATCATAGTTGCATTAAGGAGGTCAACTGAATCAGTGGACCGCCTGATTTTGCATTAGATACGGACATATACACACACTGTGCATTTAAACATGAAAGCATTAGAAGTCTGTAAGGACAATGGATGCCTGTGTATGATGGATGAGTAGATGGACGTTTGGATGGTAGGATATACATTCTTCCAGACTTGAAGATTTCGGGGACGAAATCCTAAAAGGAGGGGAGAATGTAACACCCCGAATTTTCTATTAACACTAAAGTTGCTAAAATAATAATAAGTGTGTAGAAGAGGGGATGTATCTAATATGAATACAAAAATATTAATAAGTATGTAAGAGAGGGGATGTATCTAATATGAATATAAAAATATTAATAAGTGTGTAAGAGAGGGGATGTATCTAATATGAATATAAAAATATTAATAAGTGTGTAAGAGAGGGGATGTATCTAATATGAATATAAAAATATTAATAAGTGTGTAAGAGAGGGGATGTATCTAATATGTATATAAAAACAATAATAAGTGTGTAAAAGGGGGGGATGTATCTAATGTGTACATTGTAGAATATATATATATATATATATTGCTGAGTGTTTGCTGAGTCACTTCTGACTCATTGCTGAGTCAACAAGATAAACCCCATCTTGTCTGAACGGCTGCGGTTATTTCTAGGTTAAATATAATGGCCTAAATGCATTCTAAAATCTATAAATAAGTGGGTAGACCCTAAACCTAAATCACTTGTAAAATTAGAGAAGCTACCGTCATGCTGCTGCCATGGAGTTCAGCGTAGCCGTCACAAACTAAGAAGAGGAAGCCTAATCATCTACAACTAAATCTACACAAATCAAATCAAAAGATCTCTCTTTCTCTAATTCTTTTCTTTTGTTGGTGAGTATGATGATTCTCACAAGACTATTACAAACTAATTTGACTCAGTTATGAATGGATCACAAGAAAGTGATGTGATTTGTAATTGTAAATTCTATATATTGTGGATCTCTTATTATGTTATTATGTTGTCGTATGATGTAAATTATATATGCTATGTCATGCTATGTTGTAAATTCTTTTATGCTATGTCGTGCTATGTTGAGAATCATGTCAAGCTATGTTATACTATCATACTATGCCATGTTATAAATCATGCTATATTATGTTGAAAAATCATGATGTTGTTGGATCATGCTTAAAGTTATGTTTTTTTTCTTAATTTAAATGGATCTTGTTTATGGGAATTTGCCTATTAGGTTAGGTGTACCCATAAACTTGAAACTATAATTAAATAAAACTTGATTATGGGAATTTGCCTATTGAGTTAGGTGTACCCATATAAAACCATGTTGTTAAAAAAATTAGATGATGTTGATTCACACATGTTCATATGTAAGTTTATGAAAATTGATTGAGATTATATTAGGTGAATTTTGAACAAGTTGACACCTTTAGGTCAATGACATGTATAATCTATGCAAGTTGGACATATGCAAGTTTCACCCCTTATTATGATTCATTTGGTCACATATACATGTTGTTATTATGATAATCTCTTTTATGCTATGAGTTAGGCTATTCGAGTCTAACATATATTTTGCGAATAAACGTTCAAACGTGGGGTAGGGGTAATATTAGGAATTAATAAATTGGGTGCAATTTTGTAAGATTTTGCATACCATGAATGGATGTCCATAATTGAGTCAATTATGGACATTGTTAAAAATTGGAAGTAATTAATAATTCAAGTAGGGAATTATTAAAATTGGGGGAAAGTGGATTATTATTAATAATCAATGCTTGGGACACGAGGTTGGACCCGTTTGTGATGTAAACCTGCCCGGACCCGCCCGGCAAATCCAGTAGTCACAAATGTCGGCCCAATGTGAGAGGTCCTAGGCCCAAACTAAAGCATAACAGTTGTAAAGACACGAGGTTAGACTCTTTTATGGTGTAAGACTTCCCGGACCCGCCCGGCAAATCCAGCTGCCATAAATGCCAGTCTAATGTGAGAGGTCTTTATGAGGTTATGGCCTTAATGAACTAAGAAATACTTAACCAGATAATCATGTAAGGTGGGACATGGGGGTTAAGTAGGTGCCTTGGGTGGCATGAGGAATCTGGTGGTTGCCTTTAGAGGCATTTGAAATACGATTAGACTTAACCAAACACACATGTAAATGAACATGACTAAGTGGGTTAAGTGGGATGGACTAATGGGGACAAGCTTAGGTGGAATGCTTGTGGTAAATAGTGGGGGCCCATTTCAACCAGTATCCCAAAACGTATCTTTGTGGGCTCGACCAAAGTCGTGGACGGGACATGCATACTGGGTTTGACTATAAGAGGCCAAAACAGGGAGCGGTGGCAACGCAAGTCCAACGGGTTTCATATGCGTGTGTGGACCCGGGCTGGTAGGTAAGACGTTGTTGCATCGTGTAGGTATAAGCCGTGCATGTCCGTTGTATCAGGTTGCCACTTTAGGGGAGTGATACACCCCACTGTGGGGCCAGCACGGGTATCTACGAGTTAGGGAGCCGATCGAATAATGGGAAGTAGGGTACACCTAGTGGAGATAGGGGCAGGCGGCACCTATGTAGTCAGCTAGGGGTACGTAAAGCCATTGGGAAAGTTTCTAAGTGAAGCTAAGTGGGATGAATCTTTAGGGTGACTGGTGTGGTGCAGTATAGTGTTTATCCTTTAGTATTTAGGAGCGCCTATAACGTTACCTTTAGCAATTGTCTATGTCCTTAATCTGCTCTTCATAGACATTTTCTTGTTTTCCAGCTTATGCCTTAGTCCAGTTATTTTGGTAATAGTATTGTAGAATTATCATATTCACCAGACTTTATGTCTGACCCCCTCTTTTCCATCCTTTTTCTCCCTTCAGGTCCGCAGGTTGGGCCAAGTTCTAGTGGAGTCTAGTTGGATCGCTTATCTTCTGGAAAGCTTGGACTTCTGAAGTAAAGTCCAGCTTGTTATCTTTCTTTTTAATGGCTATTCATGTAATGGGATTATGTACTTGTTTTATCAAGATAGATATTGTACTTGACATTGAATATGGTGTTATGATGTAATCAAACATGTTTTGACTTCTGCTACAATGAAATAAAGTTTTTTGAATTTCCAAGTACTATTTTATATCTGTCTTGTTGTAATTTTACTGTTCTATATTCACTTAAAACCTTCATGGAAGTTAATGCATTCCCTTTGTGAGTGACATTAATGGACGTGGGGTGTTACAGAACGGGTTTTCTCCCAAGAACACCAGTGCATAAACAAACAACGCAATGCTAAATAAAGAAAAATGAAACTATTATAAGACCCAGGTCCCATCACACAATGCAACGCAAGCCAGAGGATAGGGTTTTACCTTATAATAGCCAAAGAATGCTTAATACGCTAAATTTCATGTTTTATTATTACTATAAGTGTATAGTGTCAAAACAATTTCAATCATAAATATCAATCATAGACGGCATGGGTACCATATATCATGTCACCATACTAGGCTCTGCAATTAAAACCGCAAAGTCACGTATTTGGAAACTGGATTTCCGTCTGTGAACCAAGGCAAAAGATAGTCCTCTACCGAATTCGAGATGCTCTAGCCCGTGTCTCAGGCAAGCGCGCAGACAAGCCTTGGATCGTCAGGGCCGGTCCACCGATGTGGATTAAAATGCCTGAAAACTGCGTTTCCCCACCCTATGGGGTGTCAATGAGTCCAATGACTCCATCGGTCCTGGATCGACCGATATATCTGAGGCGCCTCGCAACAGCACCAACCACATAAGTCAAACTCGTCAGGGCGAGTAAAACCACTGACGCCACTTCTAGCTAGAAGGAAACGCATGCCCTCCCGGATGTCCTCTCCCGTTTCTGGTTCACAATCGAAGTGTGAGGCTCGCGAATCAACGTTACACAAAGCTATGCCACACAGGCGGTGCTTTGATCATCACCACAAGACTTTGCTTTTCAACAGAAGCCTTGATCAATTGCCACTTAGGCATGCCACACAGGAAATTCACTCCATGCGTTTGATATCCATCAATATATAACCCCTGAGCTCGTACGTCTCAGAGAAGGGCGTTAAGCAAGAGAATAAATTCTCCGCCGCCAAACAGATATATATTTAATAGAAATCAATCACACAGATTAAAATCCAATGTCATACACACAGTCCATTTACAAGTTCGTTCTGGGTCTGAACGAAACCGGTACACCTAGTACCCCGTGTAACAGCCCGCATTTTACGTATCGGAAGATCGTAAAATATTTTTATTTTATTCCTTGAGGGTTGGATCATTCTCATCTTTTGATATGTTGCTTATGGGGATGTGTGACATGTCCATAATTTTTACCGATTTTATTTGTGACCATTTTGCCGCTGTCAGTCTTGTACTGGGCATAACTTTTGACTCAGGTCGAATCAGAGGGTGAGACCTGTGCCATTGGAAAGGAATTGATGATTCCCTTTCCGTAGAGTGGTTACATTAAGGATTTGGTTCAGCGGTTTGGGAGAAATCGCTGTTTTAAGGTTTTTCAGTTGGATGTTCAGGTTTTGGAAGGCTAATGGGCTGATTTGGAGAAGGCCCATTAGAGGGTGGGTGGAGACTATAAATAGAGGGTAAGGGGTATGGAGAAAGGTTGGCATTTTCCATTCTCTTATGGGGAGGCTTTGATCTCCTTCTTCCTCTAACATCTTTCCACCATTAAAATTCCAAAATCCAAGGAGGGAAATCGAAGATCTACACCATAAGAGGCTAGATCTACATCGTCTCAAGGGCGAATTCATCGGATTGAAGAGTTTGATTCGAAGTGTTCGCTGTCCGGATTGCGTTTTCATTGCTTTTGCTTAGATTTGGATAATTGGTGAGTGATTTACATCTCTCATTCGGATTCATGCAAGTATATGGGTTTTAGGATGTTAATTTCATCATTTCCATGTTATTTTCCTTAGATCCACACCATGCTAAGTCCATTTTATATATGAATCATCTTAGGATCTGATCTAGATAATTTAAATGGTTAATTTTATGATTTTTCTCAAGATTATGCAAGTTAGATCCGTTTTTATGTTCATATGATTCACTTATCATGTTTTGGGAAATTTATGTGTTTTGATGGAAATTGTTAGATTGATGATATTGTTGGTTGCATAACATGTTTGTGATTGCGTTTGGATGAATCGGATAAGCTGGTTTCGTTGGATTCGTCGTTTGGCGAAGTTTTGGTCGAAATCGGAGTCGAATTGGAGATGTGCAGGTTTCTGGTCGGTTTTGGATGAGCAGAGAAGATTCTGGTCGGTTCTGGAGCAGCTGGTCGGTTTTAGCTTGGTCGTTCTGGAGCAGCTGGTCGGTTTTAGCTTGGTCGTTCTGGAGCAGCTGGTTGGTTTTAGCTTGGTCGCTCTGGAGCAGCTGGTCGGTCTCAGACTGGTCGCTCTGGAGAAGCTGGTCGATCTGGAGGAGCTGATCGATCTGGTGGAGCTGGTCGGTTTCACCTGGTCGGTCTGAAGGAGCTGGTCGGTCAGATGGATGCAAATCCTGGTCGGTCAGATGGAAGCATATCCTGGTCGGTTTTGACGGGGTCGGTCCAAAGCAGGTCGGTCCCAAGGAGGCGGGTCGGTCTTGGAGCTGGTCTGGTCGGTCAAGCAAGGCTGGTCGGTCACAGGGTCGTTTTCTGAAAAAGTAAGTTTTCGGGTACGACTCGGGTACAAACCAAAAAGGTCTGAAAAAAAAAATATTTTTCGGGGGCAACCCCCGAACCCTAGCCGCAGCGCAGTGATGTGTTTTGGTTCGGTGATGGCGTGACTTCGAGGTGATTCAAGTAGGAAGACTCGAAGTGATGAATGTGTTCGTTGATCAAGGTGGAACAACGAATGCGGAGACAACTCAAAGGTCGTGAGTTGGTGGATAATGGCTGCTCGAGAAGGTTGCTTGAGCTATGAAACATCGTCAAGGTTGGACGATTAGAGATGCGAAGGCCGAGAAGTCATCGTTATCGTAAGTTCTAGCAGGCTCAAAGCAGGGGTACGATGGGTATCGTTGAAAGGCCCAAAAGACCGGTTGTTGGTCGAGTACCCTGGGTCTTTCTGGTTGGGGAAAGGCCTAGTGTCATGGTTGGACATTGCCAAGGTTGGGCATATGGAGTTCATGCTAGAACTGGGGTTATCATTAGCCCTTGACATATGGCAAGGTTGGCCGTCATACGACAATGATGGTTTCGAAGCAGGATTGGCGGTGATAGCCAAAGTCGGTTATGGATGATTGTTTGTTCTGTTTGTACTATATCACATAGATTATCCAAAGTCGATGGAGATGTTCTTTGAGTACTTAAGTGATATTGGTTTAGGCCTCTGGCGAGGGTACTTGAGGAATGTTAAACTCGATTAGGGTTGTATGTGTGAGACTTATATAATCTGGATGTTATGTGTGTTCTCTATGATTGAATGGGTGTTCTGGTTTCTATGGATGAATGGTTGAAATGCTTGGTGTAAAGGCTATCACTGTCCGATGTGGGGAAGATAAGGTTGAGTTCTTCTCTGGTGATGTGGGTAGATAAGTTGTTCATTTACCCATTCTCATATGCTTTCTTGTTGAAGTTTGTTAGCTGTATTATCGCTCACTAAGACTATTGTCTGACTCAAGGTTTTATGTCTCCTCTTATTACCTTGGGCTGTTCATCCGGTTGTGGATGGGCAGACTAAGTAGCAGATTACAGGTAATGGAGCTTAGTGATACGAGGAAGCTGAGCGATGACGAGCAGGAGTCTGGCGTACCAGATTTATTCTATCTAGTATTTCTGTTTCCGCTGTTTGAGTTGCTTGAGAGTTGTAGAGAGGCCTTATGTACAAACTTGGATATCAGTTGGATAATCTTTCTGGATGTTGAAAGAGTTTCAAAAGTTTGCTATATGATACCTCATTACTATCACCTATTGTATATGTTCTATTATATTTTATCCTTGCGCTGTGAGTTCTACGACAGGTTTCGATGTGTTCACTTACTATGATGATCGTCCATAGCAGCCTGGCACGCCTTTCAACACATTATTCCTCTTGTTTAGTGCAGGGGTTATGGGCGGTCGTCACATTTGGTATCAGAGCTCTGGTCAACGATTTTGGCCAAAGTTCAAAGACGTAATTACGTATGAGGGACGTATTTGTAGATTTCAGTTGGATGTTACTATATATATTAGCATATATAGTAGTAGCGGTTGTATTCTTTTAGCAGTTTTCTTGGAAGTGGCTAACTATTCTAAATTTTAGATTTAGAATGAGTAGACGACCATCAAGGCACGCTGCTAGGAGAGCTAATACTGGAGGGGGAAATGGTGGTGAGCCAGATTACCCGGCCATGTTTGAAGCCATGGCAGAAGCAATTATGCGAAGGGTACCCGCTCCAGTGGCGGCCACGGTAGATGTAGGGGTGCGGGTTCCTAGAATAGATTTTGCAAAGATGTGTAAGGACTTTATATCTCTGGGAGGGAAACCATTCAAGGGAACTGAACCAGCTGAAGAGGTTCAGAGGTGGATGGATTCATGTGTTCGAATCTTTGGAGACTTGGGTATTGAAGATGCAATGAAGAGAAAGCTTGCATCAAGGCAGCTTCAGAGCAGGGCCATGGAATGGTGGAATTCTGTCATACTCGAGACTCCGGAAGAGGAGATTTCATGGGAGAAATTCCAAGCTAAGTTTGAAGCAAAATTTATCTCCACTGCTCAGAAGTCCGTTCTCTTCAAGAAGTTCGTAGAGTTGAAGCAGAATGGCAGATCAGTGCTTGACTACATTTCTGATTTTGAAGCTTTATCTAGATATGCTCGTTCATACATTGATACATCCTATCAGAAGAATGAGAAATTTGTCTTGGGTTTGGATGCTCATATTGGAAAACCACTTGTGGACCATCTTGATGATTCATTTGAAATGATTGTGGAAAGAGCTATTCGCCATGAGAGCTTGTTTCCCAAGGAAGCAAATGTTGTCGCTGCAACCAAGGAAGCTCAGAAACCACAGCAGGGTGGTAATAATAAAAATAGGAAGCATCAACAACAGAAAGGAAAGGATGGCCAAAAGAAACCCAAAAGTGAGGTGGTTTGCTTTAACTGCCAATAGAAGGGTCATTATTCAAATGAGTGCAAGAATCCCAAAGCTGAGAAGAAGTGCTTCAAGTGTGGAAAGCCTGGGCATGAGAGGAAAGATTGTCCAGAATCAGCTAAGGGCAAGCAGATTGTGAAGGCATATGCTTTGGACGCTGTACCATCTTCTTCAAGAGCTCCTACTGCGGAAGAGAAGGGAAAGGGTTTCGTGGTGCAAGGTACTTTTTCCGTTAATGGTGTTTCAGTTCGAGTTTTGTTTGATACCGGAGCATCACATTCATTCATCTGCAATGAGCTTGTTTGTCGCTTGGGTTTGGAACCCGAGATTTGTGATAGGCCATTGATCGTGACAAATCCAGTTGGGGGTTCGTCCAGTTTGTGCATGATTTGCCGTGGTCTAGTATTATCGAGTCATGGTTGCTCTTTTATGTGTGATTGCTTTGTTCTTAACTTCACTGGGTATGGGATCATCTTGGGCATGGATTGGCTCAAGAGATATGCGGCAAGGGTGAATTGCGAGAAGCTAGAGGTGAGGGTCGGGGATGTGGAAGGGCGAAAGGTGTTGATTAGATGTAAGCGCGAAGACGGGGTCTTCGTGAGTTATCTATATTCGCTTGGGATTCCACAGGAAGACCTATCATCAGTGCTGATCGCTAATGAGTATGTGGATGTCTTTGACGAGGTCAAAGGGTTGCCGCCTCATCGTGAGATCGAGTTTAGGATCGATTTGGTCGAGGGTGCGAGACCAATTGTTATGCCACTTAGGCGGATGGCGCCTAAGGAACAACGAGAGTTGGAGGTGCAAGTTAGAGACCTTTTGGGAAAAGGTTTCATTCGGAGGAGTGTTTCCGAGTGGGGTGCACCAGTCGTGTTTGCAACTAAAGCAGATGGCTCGTTAAGGTTGTGTGTGGACTATCGTGAGCTGAACAAGGTGACTAAGAAGAACAAATATCCGTTGCCAAGGATTGATGACCTGTTCGATCAGCTTCACGAAGCCAAAGTGTTTTCTCAGATAGATTTGGCAATGGGATTTCACCAGTTGAGAGTAGCTAACGCTAGTGTGCCAAAGACTGCTTTTAGGACACCATCCGGGTTCTTCGAGTGGTTGGTGATGCCATTCGGATTGACTAACGCGCCAGCGTATTTTGTGGATCTTATGAATAGAGTGTTCAGAGATCAGTTGAATAAGTTCGTACTTGTGTTCGTGGATGATATACTGGTTTACTCCAGAAATGTGGAAGAACATAAGACGCATTTGAGAGTTGTGTTAGAGATCTTGCGAAAGCATCAACTTAAGGCTAAGTTCTCAAAGTGTCACTTTTGGAAAGATGAAGTGAGGTTCTTGGGTCATGTTGTTTCTGGGAAAGGTATAGCGGTTGACCCCGCTAAAGTGGCAGCAATCCAGGACTGAGATAGACCTAAGAATGTGATGGATGTTCGGAGTTTCCTTGGGTTGGCTGGTTATTACCGAAGGTTTATCAAGGATTTCTCTGAGATAGCTGCACCATTAACAGGATTGACGAAAAAGAACCAAGTTTTCACATGGGATGAGAAGTGTGAACAAGCGTTCGAAATCTTGAAGGAGAGATTGACGAGTGCACCTGTGTTGACCATTCCAGGTGGGAATGAAGAGATGGTGGTGTATACTGATGCATGTGGTACTGGACTTGGAGCAGTGCTCATGCAGAAGGATAAAGTTGTGGCCTACGCGAGTCGACAGCTAAAGCCGCATGAGAAGAACTATCCAACTCATGATTTGGAGTTGGCAACGATTGTATTTGCTCTGAAGATGTGGAGACATTACCTGTTGGGAGTACAATTCGAGTTGTTTACGGATCACAAGTCGTTGAAGTATCTTTTCTCCCAAAAGGATTTGAATCTTCGGCAGCAACGATGGTTAGAGTTTCTGGCATCGTATGATTTTGGTATAGCCTATACTCCTGGCAAAGGCAATGCAGTTGCAGATGCATTGAGTCGAAGACACGCAAGTTTAGGAGCGATGTTTTCGGAATGGAAGGGCCTCGAGTACTTGGCAAGGTTTGATTTCAGGCCAAGGTGTGAATTGGAACCTGAAATGTTGGCAAGCTTGTCGATAAGACCTACTCTTATCGTAAGGATTGGCGAGAGCCAAAGTAAAGATGCGAAGCTTGTCGAATTCATTCAGAAACTGGAACCGGAGGATAAAGAGTTCGAGGTCGATCGAGAAGGTTGACTTCGAAAGCAAGGACGGTTAGTTGTTCCTGATATCGACGGATTGAGGGATGAGGTTCTAAGAGAATGTCATCACTCGAAGCTAACGATTCATCCTGGTGGTAATAAAATGTATCAGGACATGAAGCGAGCCTACTGCTGGGAAGGGATGAAAAGAGATATTGGAAAATTCATTTCCAAGTGTATGAACTGTCAGTTGGTGAAAGCTGAACAGAAGAAGCCGAGTGGTTTACTTCAGCCATTAGAAGTTCCTACATGGAAGTGGGAGCAGATATCGATGGATTTTATCGATGGACTACCTAGAACTAGGGCAGGAAATGAAGGGATTTGGGTCATTGTGGATCGTTTGACCAAAAGTGCGAGATTTATTCCTGTCAAGTCGACTAGGACAACATCAAAATTGGCTGAGCTTTATGTGAAATGGATAGTTCGATTCCATGGTGTCCCAAAGAGTATAGTAAGTGACCGGGATCCATTGTTCACAAGTGGATTTTGGAAAAGTTTGCAAGAAGCTTTGGGAACCGAGTTGTGCTTAAGTACGGCATACCATCCCCAAACTGATGGTCAGACCGAGAGAGTCAACCGAGTTTTAGAAGATCTCCTGAGGGCTTGTGTGTTAGACTTCGGAGGATCATGGGAGGACCATCTATATTTAGTCGAATTTGCATATAATAATAGCTACCAGTCGAGTATTGGGATGGCACCATATGAGGCGTTGTATGGAAGGTCGTGCAATTCTCCAGCTTGTTGGTTAGAAACTGGAGATAAGTTGATACTTGGGCCTGAGATGATAAGAGAAACCTCGGATTGTATCAAGATAATTCGGCAATGAATGAAGGCGGCCCAAGATCGTCAGAAAAGTTACGCCGATAAGTGTCGTAAGGATTTGGAGTTCGACGTAGGTGATATGGTTTTCATAAAGATTTCACCGTTGAAGCAAGCGGTTCGATTCAGAAGTAAAGGAAAGTTGGCTCCTAGGTTTGTTGGACCATTTCCGATAGTCGAGCGAATAGGAAAGCTCGCATATAGGTTGGAGTTACCCGAGAAGATGTCGAGTGTGCATAATGTTTTCCATGTGTCGTTTCTACGAAAGTTTGTGCACGACTCGAATGTGGTGGTATCTCCAGAACAGTATGAAGATTTAGAAGTTGAGACCGCAGTTGCGAAAACTCGCAAGCCACTTCGTGTTGTGGGGAATGACATGAAACAGCTTAGGAGGAAGAATGTTAAGCTAGTCAAGGTACAATGGAGTGAAGATGGCGATGATTGTACATGGGAGACGGAAGAGAGCATGAAGGCGACTCATCCAGAACTTTTCATCGGTAGGACCCTTTGATTATATCATCGTTATATCGTTATATCTTGTTGTTGTTTGATAGAATTCCGCGTGCTAGGATAAGGCTATGGATGTATGGCTTGATGGTTGCTAGTTTGGATGATAGGATTGGCTTCTCATGAATGATAGGCATGCGGAATTGTTGTGGTTGCTTGTGTTTGCTTGGATTTTCGGGGGCGAAATTCTTAAAGGGGGGGGGGGGGAGAATGTAACAGGCCGCATTTTACGTATCGGAAGATCGTAAAATATTTTTATTTTATTCCCTGAGGGTTGGATCATTCTCATCTTTTCATATGTTGCTTATGGGGATGTGTGACATGTCCATAATTTTTACCGATTTTGTTTGTGACCATTTTGCCCCTGTCAGTCTTGTACTAGGCATAACTTTTGACTCAGGTCGAATAAGAGGGTGAGACTTGTGCCATTGGAAAGGAATTGATGATTCCCTTTCCGTAGAGTGGTTACATCAAGGATTTGGTTCAGCGGTTTGGGAGAAATCGCTGTTTTAAGGTTTTTCAGTTGGCTGTTCAGGTTTTGGAAGGCTAATGGGCTGATTTGGAGAAGGCCCATTAGAGGGTGGGTGGAGACTATAAATAGAGGGTAAGGGGTATGGAGAAAGGTTGGCATTTTCCATTCTCTTATGGGGAGGCTTTGATCTCCTTCTTCCTCTAACATCTTTCCACCATTAAAATTCCAAAATCCAAGGAGGGAAATCGAAGATCTACACCATAAGAGGCTAGATCTACATCGTCTCAAGGGCGAATTCATCGGATTGAAGAGTTTGATTCGAAGTGTTCGCTGTCCGGATTGCGTTTTCATTGCTTTTGCTTAGATTTGGATAATTGGTGAGTGATTTACATCTCTCATTCGGATTCATGCAAGTATATGGGTTTTAGGATGTTAATTTCATCATTTCCATGTTATTTTCCTTAGATCCACACCATGCTAAGTCCATTTTATATATAAATCATCTTAGGATCTGATCTAGATAATTTAAATGGTTAATTTTATGATTTTTCTCAAGATTATGCAAGTTAGATCCGTTTTTATGTTCATATGATTCACTTATCATGTTTTGGGAAATTTATGTGTTTTGATGGAAATTGTTAGATTGATGATATTGTTGGTTGCATAACATGTTTGTGATTGCGTTTGGATGAATCGGATAAGCTGGTTTCGTCGGATTCGTCGTTTGGCGAAGTTTTGGTCGAAATCGGAGTCGAATTGGAGATGTGCAGGTTTCTGGTCGGTTTTGGAGGAGCAGTGAAGATTCTGGTCGGTTCTGGAGCAGCTGGTCGGTTTTAGCTTGGTCGTTCTAGAGCAGCTGGTCGGTTTTAGCTTGGTCGTTCTGGAGCAGCTGGTTGGTTTTAGCTTGGTCGCTCTGGAGCAGCTGGTCGGTTTCAGCCTGGTCGCTCTGGAGAAGCTGGTCGATCTGGAGGAGCTGGTCGATCTGGTGGAGCTGGTCGGTTTCACCTGGTCGGTCTGAAGGAGCTGGTCGGTCAGATGGATGCAAATCCTGGTCGGTCAGATGGAAGCATATCCTGGTCGGTTTTGACGGGGTCGGTCCAAAGCTGGTCGGTCCCAAGGAGGCGGGTCGGTCCAAAGCTGCAAGGAGGCGGGTCGGTCTTGGAGCTGGTCTGGTCGGTCAAGCAAGGCTGGTCGGTCACAGGGTCGTTTCCTGAAAAAGTACGTTTTCGGGTACGACTCGGGTACAAACCAAAAAGGTCTGAAAAAAATATATTTTTTTCGGGGGCAACCCCCCGAACCCTAGCCGCAGCGCAGTGATGTGTTTTGGTTCGGTGATGGCGTGACTTCGAGGTGATTCAAGTAGGAAGACTCGAAGTGATGAATGTGTTCGTTGATCAAGGTGGAACAACGAATGCGGAGACAACTCAAAGGTCGTGAGTTGGTGGATAATGGCTGCTCGAGAAGGTTGCTTGAGCTATGAAACATCGTCAAGGTTGGACGATTAGAGATGCGAAGGCCGAGAAGTCATCGTTGTCATAAGTTCTAGCAGGCTCAAAGCAGGGGTACGATGGGTATCGTTGAAAGGCCCAAAAGACCGGTTGTTGGTCGAGTACCCTGGGTCTTTCTGGTTGGGGAAAGGCCTAGTGTCAAGGTTGGACATTGCCAAGGTTGGGCATATGGAGTTCATGCTAGAACTGGGATTATCATTAGCCCTTGACATATGGCAAGGTTGGCCGTCATACGACAATGATGGTTTCGAAGCAGGATTGGCGGTGATAGCCAGAGTCGGTTATGGATGATTGTTTGTTCTGTTTGTACTATCTCACATAGATTATCCAAAGTCGAGGGAGATGTTCTTTGAGTACTTAAGTGATATTGGTTTAGGCCTCTGGCGAGGGTACTTGAGGAATGTTAAACTCGATTAGGGTTGTCTGTGTGAGACTTATATAATCTGGATGTTATGTGTGTTCTCTATGATTGAATGGGTGTTCTGGTTTCTATGGATGAATGGTTGAAATGCTTGGTGTAAAGGCTATCACTGTTCGATGTGGGGAAGATAAGGTTGAGTTCTTCTCTGGTGATGTAGGTAGATAAGTTGTTCATTTACCCATTCTTATATGCTTTCTTGTTGAAGTTTGTTAGCTGTATTATCGCTCACTAAGACTATTGTCTGACTCAAGGTTTTATGTCTCCTCTTATTACCTTGGGCTGTTCATCCGGTTGTGGATGGGCAGACTAAGTAGCAGGTTACAGGTAATGGAGCTTAGAGATACGAGGAAGCTGAGCGATGACGAGCAGGAGGCTGGCGTACCAGTTTTATTCTATCTAGTATTTCTGTTTCCGCTATTTGAGTTGCTTGAGAGTTGTAGTGAGGCCTTATGTACAAACTTGGATATCAGTTGGATAATCTTTCTGGATGTTGAAAGAGTTTCAAAAGTTTGCTATATGATACCTCATTACTATCACCTGTTGTATATGTTCTATTATATTTTATCCTTGCGCTGTGAGTTCTACGACAGGTTTCGATGTGTTCACTTACTATGATGATCGTCCATAGCAGTCTGGCACGCCTTTCAGCGCATTATTCCTCTTGTTTAGTGCAGGGGTTATGGGCAGTCATCACACCCCGCATATCCATCGATCTCCAAGTACGTCTGGACGATCACCAACTGATTCCCTCCTCTTGGGTGTACGACCCAATCAAGATCATCAGTGATTATCCAAACGACGTGAAGACCTTCGGTCTTCAACCATCGTCTTCATCTTCAACTAATCGTCGAATCAGTTATTCAGAATGGGATAAACCCGGTCTTTCCGAATAACTCGCGTATATAATTAAAAAGTGTTACACAAACACAACATACGCCTCATTCCAATTCATCAATCACTAACCGTAAATTAACAAGAGAATAATTCCCCAAATATTAACCCCGAAGGCCGAAACCAACATTAGATCAATACCCAGGAAACCATTCTGCTTAGCTGACCGACAGTTAGTTTCTAAATTTCACATTCTTAGGGAAAGGTTCCCATTAATTTTATCAAAGATAAATCCTTTAAATTTATTCTTTAATCTACTTCTGAATATCACTTCAAACTAGTCGGGATTAGCGAACCACGCCGAAGTAATTATTTATTTTATTTCCCAATCCCAACCTATTTATCCCATGAAGTAAAACTGGTCATACTTCATATCTAACACCACGATGTTATCGGTAAATTCAATTACCATTTCACGTTAAAATCTAATTAAAGATTTAACTACCGTCTGGAGTAAAACTGGTGATACTCCATTTTCGATCTTTTCAATCTAATTAAAGATTCATTAAAACTACACTTAGTTTTAATCTTTGACTGGGTTAAAGAATCAGTGTCATTTAAAACACGGTTCACGATAAACCCCAAAATCACATCACATTTCAATCTGTCCCTAACCGTAAATTAGCAAGTGAGCAATTCCCTAAGTATTAACCCCGAAGGCCGAAACCAACATCAGATCAATACCCAAGAAACCATTCAGCTTAACTAATCTCCAGTTAGTTTCTGATTTTCTTGACTCCTTTGGGTCTAAGAATAGTATTATTGAAGATACTGTTCACGACAACCCAAAATCACATTTGATATTAAATACAAGGCTTTGAATAGAAAATATACCGGCTTATATTCATTATCAAATTCTACAACCAACAAATATCGTATTGGAAATAACGATATCAATATATCTTTCAAATTCCCATAACAACATCTGTATAATCACAAAATCCAACATCGAAATACTCCGAAGACGATTTCGATTCAAATCCAATCCAATTATTGGAAATTCTGGTTACCTTTAAAACCATTTCAAATTCAATTTATTTATTTAAAAATAAATAGAATTATAATTCTAGTTCAAAACTAGTTCATTTAGATAAAAATCTATTTTTATCTTTTCAAATATGGAGTTTTTCATCCCAATTTTTCACAAATCATTTCTTATGATTTTACACAAATTATTACTATTTTTAATAATTTTATCAAGGCCCGTACAGTCGATTTCCATCAATGGCCATCGAACTGCACTTACAACGACCTTTTCCAAATTTGATTTGGACATAATTCCAAATCCAGCCGTTAGATTTCTAATTTCTAATATTCTTTAGAAAGCTCTTTTCGATACGAACCCAATGGTTCCGATTTTAGGAGAATCCGACGGTCGGATCTCCCGCAGTATCCATTCGAAGTCAATGGTCGAAATTCACGAACTGCCGCGGCGCGGCGCGTTCTATTCAGGCCATTATATATAATATATATATATATATATTATATATTTCGTCGATTTTCTTTCAAAACGTATTTTATAAATCGTTTAAAATTCGTTTTCAAAACGATTTCAACTTCATTTTCAACTTCAAATCAAAATTAAAATTTTCAATATAAATTCGTTTTAAATTCATTTCAAATTGATTTCAATTCAAATCGATTTTCAGTTCAATTTCAATACATTTTAAATTCAATTCAAAACGATTTCAATTCTATTTCAATCTAATTCGAATTCCAATTCTATTCAGTTTAATTCGAATTTCAATTCTTTTCAATTTAATTTGAATTTCAATTCACTTTCAATATTCATTGAAAAATGAATAAAATCGATATAAATATCGTTCGCGTCCAAAATGGCGTCAATCTTATCAACACGGCTTCATATATTTCTATTTCAAATATTTCTTTTTCAAATATTTCTATTTCAAATATTTCTATTCAAATATTTCTATTCAAAACTGGAATGAGGCCCAATCAATTACCATATAATGTTAATTATATGGATTTTATACAACACATGTATAAAATAACAACGATAAATAATCAACCATCATCCAGAGTGCACCACACAACTACATAAGCATTAAACATAAATAATTAACGCTTACACAGTCTGTCGACCAATCGATCGACATACAACTAAACAATCGGGATTAGTGTACGTCAAATATCATCCCAATACCCGTGTGGGGTTTCAAACAATCAAACACAGATTTTATTCGTGCAGTTGGGCGATGTGTAAAATTTATCGTCCCAATCAATATCAATCAAATCAGTGTATATAAACAAATCTCCGATTTGTTTATAAATATTTATTTTAAATACACGTTAAAAATTATATTTTTAACTATAAAATATTTTTAACTATATAAATATTTTATTTCATTTCACATCACAACACACAATCAACTACACATCAAAATCAAACAAACAAGCATACAAGCCGTCCATGGTCTGTGGACGACGGGTGTCGGGTGCTACTAAACACCATTTGCATCCTAGTATATATTTTTAAATAGAAAAATTAAATTAAAGGTGAGAAGTTCTCATAGAGGGTTCCACTCCGCCGTGCTTTGCTTCTGAACTGCTGAACCGTCTGGATTGGTTTGAAATTCCAATGCAGTCCTTTTCACGCTGTTCAAATAAAAATTATATTTTTATTGCTTCATTTCAGTAAATAAAAACCATATTTTTATTTCTACTTCATATATTTTTTCAACGCTCCTTTTTATATAAAAATTATATTTTTATATTTCTACTTCATATATAAAGATCGAATTTTTATATCATCGCTATAAAAATCACATTTTTATACTTCTACAATATAAAAGATTATATTTTTATACTACTATAATATAAAAGATTATATTTTTATACTTCTACCTATATAAAAAAACAGATTTTTATTCATAAACCAAGTTAATTAAACTAATTACATAAAGCTAAATAAATAAAAAGAGTAAAACTCACCTTTTCGGTTATAGGAGGAGGGGAAAGGGTGTCTGCGCCGGAGTTGGTGTCGGAGGATCGTCAGGGGGGCGGCGCAGGACGTGGGGCACGGCGGCGGCGGGTCTCAGGTGGTAGGGGTCCGGAGTTTTGGGGTTTTCAGGGATTGGGGTGTCGGCTCGCGCGAGAAAGACTGGGGGGGTGTGGCGTCGGGCGACGCCGGAGTTGGGAGGCGCGGTGGTGGCGGAGTCCCCCTGGCGGCGGCGGCGAACTGGATTGAGGGGGGCACGCTCGTCGTTCTCTTCTTTTTTCCTTTTTATTTTATTTTAAATGAGGCGTTGACTGGTCTAATGAGAGGAGAGAGGGTTTTAAGGGTACATATTTAATTATTCCAAAAAGTTAACTTTTCATTCGAACTCAGAATCGAACCCACCGACTGTCGCCCCTAGCTAATTACCCCCATTCCGAACACAATGGGATATGTCTCATAAGCCAATTCGATCGTTTCGATCAATTTTCGTCAAAATCAAAATATAACTCTATATATTGAATTTGAACGCGCATTTCAATTTACCGGGGCCACATACGGACTCTAAAAATTCCCAAAAAATATTTTCTAGCTTTGTATTGACGATACGGTCCTAACAAAACTAATTTCGTCAAATTCTGAGACCATTTGAAAAATGGTCATTTTCCAGTCGATTAAAATCAACTAAAACTGGTCAAACGCGTTTTCCTTCTCGACGCTCACATATTGAATTCAAAAATTATGTAAATTGGAATCTAGCAATAACTTGACATCACGGATCCAACAAAAGTGGTTTCGTCGAAATCCGAGGTCGTTTGCAAAATTTCCATTTTTAAGGGCCAGAATTCCATAGCGGCTATTCTGAATTTTCAACTGGGCATATCTTTTGATTCCCGTTATGAAATTTTGATTTCTCGGATTCGTTGGAAAGATATTCTCAATTAGATTCAAATAATTTTGGTTTCGCTAAAATCCGGTTTATTTTGAATCCTGTACATTCATTTGAACTTTGAAATCGAATTATCGAACTACCGCGCCATTTTCAATTCCTTTTATAATTATAAATAAATATTTATATTCTAACGACGATTCGAATAAATATATACGTTCGAATTCTATTTAAAATAAATTTCTCGTCGTTATTATTTAAAATAATTCATTTTAAATAATCAAAATTCACCAAATTTGCCAAAATAAAAATTTTAAATTGGCTCGGATTTCCGGGTTATTACATAAATAAATAAATAGTTGTTCCTTATTAAAGCTAAAAATTATTTTTGGTCTTTTGCGTGTGATTTCAGTTTTCGCATTTTTGGCATGACTGACTTCTTTTTTCGCCAACATGTAACTTGAATCGTTTAAGTTTCCGTAAAATACATTTTTGAAACTTTTCGAAATCATTGTTTGGAAAAAAATATCATTTTTCGTTTTTATTGGAAAGTGAAACGGTTTTGAAAAGAAATTTTCAAAATAAATATAAGAAGTTTTCAAGCGGAAATTTATTTTTATGAAAAATTTCGGTTTTTGGTCACATGAACAAGCGGAAGGAAGATGTTTGGATGCTTTTTATGCACGTTTTAGCAGTGCAATCGGACCAATGATATGATAAAAACGTTAACGACAACAAGGAAAAGGCTGTTTTAGCCTTGAAGGCGTTGTTTCCATACCTTGTCAACGATGCGCGCGAGCTATTAATTTGCTCATTTTATGTTTTTGAGCTTGTTTAAAGTCTATAGATGGAAAATTTTGAAGTATTTAGGGTAGTTGAGATGAAAATTCCACTGTAGTGCAGGAAATGGAATATTTGTAAGCGGAGAAAACGTTAAAATTCTTCGCTTTGATTTCCTTTTTCCGGTTTAGGAGAAATTAAACAGGAAATAAATAGATTGCATAATGTTTTGGATGGATGTGTTTGGATGCAAAATTGGTTGTTTCACACTTCTATTCAAAGTTATGTGAGGGTTATGGATGAAAAATAATTTTCAAATTTTGCATTCATATAGAACTGCTAGTATATTTAGGATGTTTTTGCATCATGTTTTCAAAAGTGTTTTAAAAATCTCAATGCATACATATAGAGGGATCGATTTAGAATTATCTTGCATGCAAGTTTTACGGTTCAAATGCATTATGTACACCGTGCGCATATGCACATAGTTGCAAAGTGGATGTACACAAATTGGTTGTGTAGGGTAGGATAACTAGGTGTCAGAACTTCAGGACGAAATTCCTTTTAAGGAAGGAGGAATGTAACAACCTGGAATTTTGACAATAGATTATTTATTTAATTAGATTTAAAAAATAGGAATTTATGGAAACAATGGAATTTGACTATGAAATTTTAACCCTTGCGTACGTCTCGGAATTCTGGTCAACTTTCATGTTTGGAGTTTCGCGAACGAAGTCCATATGAAAAAATTACGGACGAAATATGAAAAACGGACGGAAATAAATAAATATAATAAATAATATATATTATACCTTTTATACCAGCTTTCACTGGGTAGATTGACCGAAGGGCGGTCGACACCCCTTGGGGGAGCGGTCGACCGCTTCGGGCAATTACAGCCCAGCGACGGCTAGGGTTGGAAGGTATGGTTTTATATAAATATCACATAAATGGACGGATGTTTATTAAAACAAATCTGACGGATCATTGCTAATTCCACTCCTACAAATAAAGGGGTAAGGCCTCATTCTTTTCCACACAAATCTATAGGCAGCAGTAAAGCTCTGCCATTTTCCTCTCTCTTCAAACCTAATTTCTTAATTAAAAATATGTTCATATACAGCCAATCAAATACTAGTTTATCCTATTCTGTTTCTGCTGTGATTATATTTTCATACTCTAATTATGCTCATGCTCATTTATTTGCAGATACCAGATTTACACACTCCATGCTTGGATGTGTTTGTGTTTCGATTTTTGTTGAAATTTGGGCATAGAAAAGTGTTGGGTGTTACAACCACTTGCATTTAAATTGCTAAATTGTGTTATGTAGCATGCCAAGATGATACGGCCCGACCATCATGAGTGACAACCAAAATATACCTGTCTTATGTCTCATAGCACATAGATAAAGTATAGTAAGAAATATAGACAGTAATGTAGTGAGAGATAATAGAACACAAAGCAAATGAAATATCATCAAAATCGTAGAGTCATGTACATGAAATCCAATATATCTGAGTACATTTCATCCTCACTACGAACTCTTAGAGTATGCCCGTAACAATGGAAAGCAAATATATACAAGTAAGTACACGTTATAGCTCCTCCAAGCTCGTCTCTGGCTCGACATATCTGACCTGATATCTAATCTACTCATCAGCATCGTCGATGAGTACCCAAGATAACAAGAAGAGACATAAAACCTTGGGTCAGATAATAATCTGGTATGAGCGATAAAAGCTAGCATAAATATACCACAAGCTATGTAAATAGACAGGTTAAGTCTCATACCTGATTTGTCCCTGCTATCGAAGAGTCAGCACATGATAATATGATGATATATGCTACTCACGAAGTAATGTTGTGATGACCGCCACATACCTTCTGCACTAAACTATAGAAGAAGTGCGTTATGTGATGTGCCAGGCCAATATGGGACAATCATCAAGGAAATAAACTGAACCAATCATATAACTCATAACGCATGGATAATATATAGTAATAAAATGTACAACATGATATAGTAGTGAAGCATAACAAAAATCCTAAGAATACCAATTATAAAACATCTCAATAATAGAATATCTGAATACATCATCTCTCACTACATCCTTCATTAGACTATATAACAAGCAAAAATAGAAGAAATTGTCCAAATAGCTAAATAATAGAGGAATAGCAATACGCCAGCCTCTTGCTCGTTAGCACACATCATCATCGTCACCAACATGTCACCTGCTACTCAGTCTACTCATCGGATTCGTAGATGACTACTCCAAGGTAATAAGAGAAAACATAAAACCTTGAGTCAAACAACAGTATGATGTGAGCAATAAATAACTAACAACATCTTCATAGGGTAATATGATCATAGTCAGTTCAAGTCTCACATGTCATGTCCCAGCATCCGAAGAGTTAGCTCATAATAATCACCTAATATTATGATACTCAAAATAATAGAAGTAGGCACTAGTTAGAATAAGGTTCCCAATCCCCACTTCTCTTTTGTACCCTACGACGATAGCTTTCCTAGAGAAGATAGAAGAAAACATGTAAGCAACCATAGCATCCATAACAAACAATGACTTAACTATCACCAACTAATGCCCCGAATACGTTGATATCAAATGACCGACAGTTACCATCTGCCAAGGACTAATGGAGAACCCCAGTTCTAGTTTGACTATTGTACGTCCTATGTACGTTTATCTTTCCAAGACAACTAGATCACTTACCTGGTGATCTAAGGTACTCGATCTCTCAGATCCTTACGGGCATCCCCATGATAACCCTACTTCGAATTTGCTAGAATCCTTTGACTTATCAAGATACCTTGGCACTTCAAGTCACATGAGCTATTTACGACTCCATCTTTTAGCTCGAGTCTCACTCAAGTCAGTCCATTATCCCACAACCTATTTCCAATTTGAGTTGCCTATCTCTTTTGCATTCGACTACCCCCGCCTAAGTTCAAAATCGAAATATCAACCCTACTTTGATGATAACTTCCAACCTGTATACACTATCAACAAACAATGACCACTAGCAACCTCCTGAAGACCCCTGCTTCTCACCCTTGGACCCCGACCCCAACCCCAACCCATCTTCTTGATGGATCGGTATCTATCCATTCTATATGGATCGATACTGATCAATACACTTAACTAAAATTGGAGAAGTACTTGGACCTCTACATCCTTGCCTTGAGTACTTCCCTTCGGCCCAAATTCAAAGCCTGACTCATCTGCGTAGTCCTCTATGTCAGTCTATGCTTGTGCACTCGAGCGATAGCGCTTCAACCCATCCAATCATCACCAAACTTTGCATATTATTTGCCAGACTCCTCGAAGCCACGCATGAAGTTTTTACTTGCCACGTGCAGCTTTCATGGATCCTTACCGATCCATAGACTATGTGTAACACCGTGCCTGGAATGAGCCTAAAATTCCAACCTAGAAAAGGCCCGTCGGAACTTAGAACCATTCTAAATGGATCGTTGGTTCCTATAAGGGGATACTAAACATCTATAATAGAGCAATCTAAACGAAACTAAAATTTCACACGGCGGAAGGGATAAAATATAATATCTTAAAAGTAGACGTACCATAAATAAAACCAAAATGTCAAATACAAACGAGTCTCATACGATAAAAGATACATCAATAATTATCCCAAGTACATAATGATAACAAAACAATAATAGTAATAATACTAATGCCATAATAACTAAGCCTCCATCATGGGGTTCCACCTCCAAGGAATCACTAATCATCACCGATCCAAGATTCGCACCTACTAACCTGTTTTTGTTAAGAGGAGGGAGGTCAGAACATAAAGTTATGGTGAATGAAAAACATATAAGTTTAGGAATGACTATTGTTGTATATAACGGTGTTGTATACACAATTATATGTTTTTTGTTTGATGATAACAACCAAATAAATATTATTTCAAATGTGTTTGTTATTGTACTGTTACATCACAGACATGAATAGAATATTTATATTTAAACAAAATGTTACTGTACACAAATTTAAATATTGAAACAGTATTTTATTTAAATATAAATATTTTATTTCAACATTTAACAGTACAAATTCATAACTTCACTATTTGTACATTTTCATCGATATACAATTTCATAAAATGCTCCTCACGATAGTTCACTCAACACTCATTTTACATTTTTCATATACGCATATATTCACTTAGTTACATACATACAGCGACACCGAAACACTAATATTGTTCTGTCTTCGGTCTTATGTCTTCACACATCACAATCTGTTCAGTCACTGTCAGTCCAGTCATCATCTTCTTACCTGTCAAATGAAACACACACACAGAGTACACTGCAATAGAAATAAAACTGAATACACACAAATATAAATTTTGTTTTTAAAATTTTATTTGGCTCAGAAATTCGGTGTGTTTCTCATCATTTTTCATGACTTGATCTGATATATGAATGTAGCACGCGCACGATATATGTATACACACACATGTGTATGTATATACACATATTATTGTGCAAGGACAGGATAATCCATTCAGATGGTTGCATGTACACACGTGCATAAATATACACGTGTACACTGCCTCGCCAATCAAAAAGTAACGAGCAACTGAGGAGCAGCCGCGAGGACCAACTCGACTCAGAGCTACAACAAACATTCAAGTAAAGCATTCATACATGATGCATGGAACAATTCAGTCGGTACCACAACAGCAAGCATGAGTAAACAAATACAACAGATTTGATGCAGCAAGAAATGAACTAAGTGGTGCAGCCATAAAAGCAAGGTGATCGATCATGTGTCAAGTCATCAATGGAAAAAGGGAATGTGGTGCAACCATAGTGATTTATAGTGGTGAATGATCAGCTCAACAATGCAATCAGTGGACATATACATGAATGTACATGATGCACACAAGTTTTGGTTCAGCATTACAGTGACTACATGTGCACATGAAACAGCAGTGATGAGGTTCAGTAATGCACAAATGAAGAAACATCTACACAGTTTATTAAAATGCACTATCAAAGTTTACATGCAACATGAAAATGAATGAATGGTGCATTCTTATCAAAACTGGAGTGAGCATGTACATTTGTATATAAGTAAGTGGTTCTGCATGCGGGAAAATGGATGATGGGAGAAGCATAGTTCAGGTTCATGGCTTAGCAAAATGGTGCAGCATGGTCGAGCCTAAAGTAATTCAACCATGGTAACATGTATCAAAACAGCAAGTATCAACACAGGTGGGCTATGAGGAAGTTAACATGCATCGGCACTGCATCAAGTCGAGTGAAACATGTGAACAAATCCAGGTATATGGACATACAAATTTGTCAACACTCAAACGAAGCAAAAATGGTGCAACTCGGGTACAAAACTACAAGTGGACTACAAGTACACAAATGAAGATACAATGTTCTATTTCAAGTCAGGAATCAAAGCAAATTCAACATGCCAAAATGGTCGAGCAGTGATGGAACTAGCAACCAGTGAACAACAAATGCAATACACATGGCAACTACGAAAACAACAATGTTAAAGCATGTAGTTCTCGACCAAGTGGATACATGTTTGGCAAGGGGATTTCATGGTATTCATGGAAGTTTTTTAAGTCAAGGCAAATATCATTCTCGGCATCAAATATTTCCAGAACAATTTTTAAAGCATGGCAATTTGCAGCTTTTTAAAGCATGAATGACAATATTTTCTTCCAGTTTTCATTCAAGAATTTATTATGGGAAGAAATGATTTCTAGAAATAAAACATGCTAAGAAATTCATTCTGTTTTTAGAAGGAAACAAGATGGGCGTGTATCATCTTAGCAAAACATATATGGCAAGATCAATCCCAAATTGAATTAGTGTTATTCTCGCCAAGAAAGAATTTTCTTATTTCAGATTCCTTGCAAACATTTTTGGCAAAAAAAAATTTACTTTTGCAAATCAGGAAACTCAAGAGATCAATCACGCAAGGATAATCATTTAATCAAGGCAACAAGTTCCTAAATATCTCAGCAAATTCACAGCAAGTAATCAAGGCCGATTTCATAACAAGGGAACCAAAATCACGCACAAAATCAGCTAGGTCATACGATGAAATCAGAGAGCAAAATTAGGATTTTGTAATCCTATTTATTCACCACATTACATCATCGGCAAATTGACCGAAACCACAAATCAACACAAGAGCATATAGATTCAAATCAGAATTTAACTTACAAGAGTGAAATCCCAAATCGATCACAAGTGAACATCCAAGAGCAACGATCATCTGAGGATCCTTTTTCTTTCCAGAACAATCATCAATCGATCGATTTGGGGATAAAGAAAACCCTAGCCACTGCCATTTATTTTTATCCAAAGAAAAGAGAAAGAGATCGGGACTAAGGAGTAAAGGGTGCAACACAAATCATAATGGGCCTACCGTATTTTCTAAAGGGGTAACCCTTTTAATTTAAAATCCTAGGGTTTCTATTTAGTTTGTTTATATTTTTGTTGTTTATAATTTGTGTTGTAAAAAAAACCATCTGATCAGTTCTAGAGTCTGTAAAATCTAGGGAAAACTAGTTAGGGTGTTAACTGGCAGTTTACTAGAGTCTGTAAAACTAGGATTACAGGTTACGGGGTTGTAATTAGGGGAAATCTGATCTTGGGAATTAGATCAGTCTAGGGTTTTGAGCGTAGGATTAGAATAGGAGTGAGGGGTTCGCGAGTGTACATGGTCTTGTATGCGGGATCTGTTCTTTTACCCAGTAGAAACCTTAGGAATGCAGTAGTAGGCAGGGTTTTGCCGAAGCTGGGTATATCTTGTGTCATTTATTTTCTGCATTTCTATTTTTTCTATATTATGTGATCTGTGATTATTTTTTATTATCCCGTTAACTTTAACAACTCAGCGACAAAGTGTAATAAACCCTATTCACCCCCTCTAGGGTTAATCTAGATCCAGCAAGTGGTATCTGTGCTTGGTATTTTATTAACTCTAGAGATGACGTTCCCTAGTTGTCAGTCCTCTGAGAGTCAGTCCAGTGATATTTAAATTATTTTCAATAGGATAGATTTTTTAATTTGGAAATCGAAAATCGAATTCTATCTAAAATATGTTAATTCTGAATATTGGAATATTATTATAAATATGGGTGATATGCTAGATGAGAAAAATAAAGTTATAAATGCTCGTGTCATGCATATTCTCTATTCTTATCTTAGTAATAATCAGCTTGATCTTATCTCCCATTGTTCGACTGCGCAGGAAATCTGGAATACTCTCAATACGAAGTACAGACAAATTGACAACAGCAGCTCAAAATCCCAAAATGTCAACTCAGATTTAGATCTATGCATAACTGGCCTTATAGATGAAAATTCAGATGGATCAGTCGATAGAGACTCAACAAACGATGAAAGGAGAAAATTTTCATATGAAGATCTGGTTTATTTTTGTGTCTGTTTAACCAAATCTGTTGACAAACTCCAACTAAAAAATAAATCTTTGAAATATAAGAATCATGAGTTGACTAGCAAAATTAACTGTTTGGAATTAAAACTGTCAAATGTCATAAAATTTGAAAATTCTGATTGTGAAAATTGTTTGAAACTAAAAACCGATCTCGTTCATCTCAATAATAATATTCAAAGGCTTGAAGAAGAAAATCTGATTTTGAAAGATAACGAGATTGAGCTGAAAGATGCAAACAATTCTTTACAAAAGGAATTTGAAAATTTTAAGACTATAAAAAATTTCCAAACATGAAATTGCTGAAAATAAAAGTTTGTTGAAAACAGATTGGATTTTGAAAGAGCTTGAAGAAGTGATTGAAAATTTAAAGAAATTTGAATCTAAAAAGAAAAATCATTTTATACTTGGAATTTCCGAGTCCCAAGCCAAAATTAAATTACTTGAAAATGAGAATTTGGTTTTGAAACAACCCAATGCTGAACAGAAGATCACTAATAACTGCTGTTCAGATTTAATAAAAGAGAATGGTGATCTTAAATTCAAAATTCAACAACTTGAAACAAAATTGGCTAAATTTTCTAATGGTGAAAAATCTTTGAATATGTTGTTGAAAAACCAATTTTTTTCGGAAAATAAAAATGGTCTTGGTTTTGAGAAAAGTAGTGTTTTTGAAAATTTGAACTCTTGTGATTTTAAAAATCCTTCAAACTGCTGCAAGAAGAGTCATTCTGAAAATTTGAATTTTGAAAATTCCAAAAGGTTTTTAAATCACAAACGAGATAAGAATTGGTTTGATAATAGTCCAGTTGAACAATTATGGACCCCAAAAAGAAATAAAATGATTTTTGGGAAAACTAAACGAATATGGATTCCAAAGGGTACTCTAATTGATTCTAATGGATTGTTATACAAAGAGATTTGGGTACCAAAAGATGTGAACAAAACTGTGAGTGGTTTCACAACCTTCGTTAGACCACTCGATTCTACAAACTTCTAGGTACCGAAGAAGGCTGAGGAACTGCTTTACTAAAGAGAAACTGAATTCAAACTGCTTCATATCTTCAGATTTTTCACAGTTCCTTAGCCAAGCTTGCTGAGTTAGAGATTCTTTTGCTTACATCATTTCCAGGTATGATCTCTAAACTCACATTTTCTTTTGTATATTCTCTATTTTTTCCTATTTTTCTTATTCCTTTTCTTTTTTCTGATTTGATCTATCACTATCATATCATTGTAACTTCTTTTGGGCTTCATTAAACTTCCAATTGTAGAATTCAAGTTTTCTGGAAATTCACTTCATTTGTATAAAACTTTAATGTTTTAATCATTTCCAGATCTTGAATTTAAACTTGTAAATATCTGCAATTGTTTTGGAGTTTATTTTTTGTTTTCTGAATTCATAACAGTGTTGATGTATTCTTGTCATATCTTGAACACTGTTAATTTGAATTCTAATTTTTTGAAGATCTGAATATTTAATGAAATTTCACACACCTCTGCTCTTTTGAGTTTCTTCTAATCATTTTAGATGAGCTTGAAATATTATACTCATTACAGCACTCTGTTATTTAGTAGTTGTGATAATTTCAAAAATATTCAGATTGGCTTGAATATTTTAAATTGTCTTGAATTACAGTGATACATCTAGAAATTCATCTTATATTCATGATAATTTTATGGTTGAAATCTGTTTGTTTGAAATCTTCTGAAATACTTGATATTCTGAATCTCACATACCTCTTAAATTTGAAATTATCAATTTGTGTGACTGATTCATTATATCTCAAAACTTGACATTAATTCAAGTGATTTCAAATATATTATTTTTTAAATTTATAGATCATGAATATCTCTTAAGTTTGATGTAAATAATCTGAAATTACTCATGTGCCTGTCAGAAATTTTTTTTTTTGAAAAATTCTTTGAAAAATTTGGTTCTTGAAATTTATTGGTATTTCACGGTTATTTGATTTGAATAGTTGTTTGTTTAAAATCATTTGAATTTATTGATTTATTGAATCTCACACGTATCTCGAATCAAAAATTAATCATCTAGCGTGATCGATTCATTGAATCCTGATATCTTCTTATTCCATCATATGATTTAAAATTAACAGTATTTTTAATCTTGGGTCATGAATCATCTTATGTGACTGTCACCCTAACAAGTTTGCTTTGAAACTGTTTGTGCTGCTCTGATATTGATTTGGAATTTTTTTGGAAACTGCTTGTTTTGATCAAAATTGGTTACTGCTCTGATAAATGAAATTTGAGTGCTAAATTTATCTGCTTGGTCTTTGTGAATAAAAATTCTGTTTTCTGGGATATCCTTGTTCGTCTCCAGTGTCATGTTAAAATCCTCATTAATAGAGACATCAAGTGGTATCAGTTTAGATGTGCTGAATTTTTTTTGTATACATTTTTTAATCCCTCGTGTCTTGTATCGATCTTCATATCCCTCTAGTAATTGATTTACAATTTTTAAATTATTTATTGATTATTCATTCAGAAATTGAAATCAATATCCAAATTGAACTGTATTTGTAATTCATCAAAATTATTATCATATTTTGAAATTTTGATGAGTTATGACTTCAATATATTTCACAACAAGAGGAGATTTTTTTTTAGATTTTCATGATGGTTGAGCAGTTATTATAATATCTTTGAACTGGCAATTATTTCACGACCATCTTCATTATCTTTCATCTTTCTACCATCCATCGTGATTTTATAATAATGTGGAATGCTTAATTTTTTTTTAAATCATCTTGAATAAACAGTGAGAATATTTGTGATAGAAATGGGACTATGTTATCTTTCAGAATTAGTGACAATTGAAAATTTTCAATGATCCCGGTACAGTCGAGAATATTTCATGATATAATTAATTTAGAAATTTATTTCACAGTCCATTTCTGTACCTAACACATTTCTATCATCCACATTGGTTTCATATACTAAGGAGTTTTTCCTTTTGGAGCTGAAAATAATAAATATATAATTAATGCATAAGTGTGTCTCTAACCTCATTTAAAAATCCAAGCTCTGGTCATGTATGGTTATGAGACAACTTATAATTTAAGCTGGGCTGACCTCATTTAAAAATCCAAGCTCTGGTTATGCGTGGTCAGTGTGCGCTTAAATTAAATAAAAAGAAAAGGAAATAAAAAAAATAAATTTTTGTATGAAATCCTCCTTGGTGTATAAAAAACTGTCTATCAATCCATTTTCTAATTTGTGGAATGTGTTAATATTTTATGAAATATTATGATTTGTTGATTGATAGCTATTGGGATTTGAGATTATCCGATTATGTTACTTAAATTGAATTATTAACTATAGTCCAAATCCATCACTGTTTTTTTTTTGTGTGTTCAATTTTAACAAAATTCTTTTGAAAATAATTGGAATTCATATTTTTGTAACTCTCTCCATTTCATATAAAATTCATCATAAATTCATCATTCTCTACAATGTGAAATATGCCACCTGTTCTTAGTTTATTATGATTTTGGTTTGACTTATTGAGATTAATGATGTCCGTTCTTCCTCTTAAGCGGAAATTATATTTTTTTTTGTCATTTTTCATATATATTTTTCTGAATCCTATTGATGATAACAAAAGGGGGAGAATGGGCTGAGATTTTGACTTATGAGTGAATATTTTATAAATATTTTAATATTGAAAATTCATTCAATTCATTTGTTTCACTCATGCACAGTTATAGGGGGAGTTTCTGTTGTAGGGGAGCATTCAAATAGGGGGAGTTCAGTTATTCACTGTCAAACACGTTTATTGTGATCAAAATCTTTTATCTGTTTGTCAACATCAAAAGGGGGAGATTGTTGTATATAACGGTGTTGTATACACAATTATATGTTTTTTGTTTGATGATAACAACCAAATATTTCAAATGTGTTTGTTATTGTACTGTTACATCACATCACATAAAGGAATAAAATATTTATATTCAAACAGAATATTACTGTACACAAAATTAAATATTGAAATAGTATTTTATTTAAATGTAAATATTTTATTTCAACATTTAACAGTACAAATTCATAACTCCACTATTTGTACATTTTCATCGATATACAATTTCATACAATGCTCCTCACTACAGTTCACTCAACACTCATTTTACATTTTTCATATACGCATACATTCACTTAGTTACATACATCAGGGACACCGAAACACTAATATTGTTCTGTCTTCGGTCTTCTGTCTTCACACTTCACAATCTGTCCAGTCGATGTCAATCCAGTCATCATCTTCTTACCTGTCAAACGAAACACACACAGAGTACACTGCAATAGAAATAAAACTAAATACAGAAAAATATAAATTTTGTTTTTAAAATTTTATTTGGCTCAGAATTTCGGTGTGTTTCTCATCATTTTTCATGACTTGATCTGATATATGAATGTAGCACACGCACAATATATGTATACACACACATTTATATGTATATACAAATATTATTGTGCAGGGACAAGAAAATCCATTCAGATGGCCGCATGTACACATGTGCATGAATATACACGTGTGCATTGCCTCGCCAATCAAAATGTAGCGAGCAACTGAGGAGCAGCCGCGAGGACCAACTCGACTCAGAGCTACAACAAACATTCAAGTAAGACATTCATACATGATGCATGGAACAATTCAGTTGGTACCACAACAGCAAGCATGAGTAAACAAATACAACAGATTTGATGCAACAAGAAATGAACTAAGTGGTGCAGCCATAAAAGCAAGGTGATCGAGCATGTTTCAAGTCAGTAACGGAAAAAGGGAATGTGGTGCAACCATAGTGATCTATACAGTGGTGAATGATCAACTCAGCAATACAATCAGTCGACTTGTACATGAATGTACATGATGCACACAAGTTTTGGTTCATCATTACATTGACTACATGTGCACATAAAACAACAGTGATGAGGTTCAGCAATGCACAAATGAAGAAACATCTACATGGTTTATTAAATGCAGTGTCAAAGTTTACATGCAGCATGAAAATGAATGAATGGTGCATTCTTATCAAAACTGGAGTGAGCATGTACATTTGTACATAAGTAAGTGGTTCTGCATGCGGGAAAATGGATGATGGGAGAAGCATAGTTCAGGTTCATGGTTTAGCAAAATGGTGCAGCATGGTCGAGCCTAAAGTAATTCAATCACGGTAACATGTATCAAAACAGTAAGTGATCAACACAGGTGGATTGTGAGGCGGTTAAACATGCATCAGCACTACATCAAGTCGAGTGAAACATGTGAACAAATCTAGGTATATGGACATGAAAATTTGTCAACACTCAAACGAAGCAAAAATGGTGCAACTCAGGTACAAAACTACAAGTGGACTACAAGTACACAAATGAAGATACAATGTTCTGTTTCAAGTCACGAATCAAAGCAAATTCAACATGCCAAAGTGGTCGAGCAGTGATGGAACTAGCAACCAGTGAACAACAAATGTGATACACATGGCAATTATGAAAATAACAATGTTAAAGCATGTAGTTCTCGACCAAGTGGATACATGTTTGGCAAGGGGATTTCATGGTATTCATGGAAGTTTTTTTAAGTCAAGGCATATATCATTCTCGGCATCAAATATTTCCATAATAATTTTTAAAGCATGACAATTTGCAGCTTTTTAAAGTATGAATGACAATATTTGTTTCCAGTTTTCATTCAAGAATTTATTGTGGGAAGAAATGATTTCTAGAAATAAAACATGCAAAGAAATTCATTCTGTTTTTAGAAGGAAACAAGATGGGCGTGAATCATCTCAGCAAAATATATATGGCAAGGTCAAACCCGAGTTGTATTAATGTTATTCTCGGCAAGAAAGAATTTTCTTATTTCAAATTTCTTGCAAATATTTTTGGAAAAAAAAATTACTTTGGCAAATCAAGAAATTCAAGAGATTAATCACGCAAGGATAATCATTTAATCAAAGCAACAAGTCCCAGAATATATCAACAAATTCACAGCAAGTAATCAAGGCCGAATTCATAACAAGGGAACCAAAATCTCGCACAAAATTGGCCAGGTCATATGATGAAATTAGAGAGAAAAATTAGGATTTTGTAATCCTATTTATTCACCACATTACATCATTGGTAGATTGACCGAAACCACAAATCAACACAAGAGCATATAGATTCAAATCAGAATTTAACTTACAAGAGTTTCGATTGAGTGAAATTCTAAATCGATCACAAGTGAACATCCAAGAGCAACAATCATCTGAGGATCCTTTTTCTTTCCAAAACAATCATCAATCGATCGATTTGGGGATAAAGAAAACCCTAGCCGCTGCCATTTATTTTTCTCCAGAGAAAAGAGAAAGAGATCGGGATCGAGGAGTAAAGGGTGCAACACAAATCATAATGGGCCGGCCGTATTTTCTAAAGGGGATAACCCTTTTAATTTAAACTCCTAGGGTTTCTATTTAGTTTGTTTATATTTTTGTTTTTTTAATTTGTGTTGTAAAAAAAACCGTCTGATCTGTTTTAGAGTCTGTAAAATCTAGGGAAAACCAGTTAGGGTGTTAACTGGCAGTTTACTAGAGTCTGTAAAAACTAGGGTTACTGGTTATGGGGTCGTAATCATGGGAAATCTGATCTAGGGAATTAGACCAGTCTAGGTTTTTGAGCGTAGGATCAGAATAGGAGCGAGGGGTTCACGGGTGTGCATGGTATGCGGGATCTGTTCTTTTACCTAGTAGAAACCTTAGGAATGCTGCAGTAGGCAGGGTTTTGCCGAAGCTGGGTATATCTTGTGTCACTTATTTTCTGCATTTCTATTTCTGCTATATTCTGTGATCTGTGATTATTTTTTTATTATCCCGTTAACTTTAACAACTCAGCGATAAATGTAATAAGCCCTTTCACTCCCCCTCTAGGGTTAACTATCTCCTATATTTGGCAGTGTGAATTCTTCATCTTATGTCTAAACAAACAAACATACACAACTAAACTATAAGGCATACCTCCTTACAATCACTTAAGGTTTACATGTTAATCTAAGGGAGGAAATCCCTACAGTCTCTTAATACCCCACAAGTAAGTCTAATGGCAGACATCCTTACAGTCACTTAACATCCCACGAGGCGATCTATACCTAGCAACTTAAGGCCATTTCCTAATTTATTAAGGGTGGACTTTCATATAGTCACTTAATACTCTACGACGGACCCTTATCCACTTATAACCTCATATCTAACGTCAATGTCACAAAATATTTACTCTCCTTGTATGTCGAGAAATAGTAATGGCCACTTAATAACAGGTTTAGGTAGGAACACAACTTCATTTAAGACCCTCTCAGTGGACCATCTTGCGACTATCTAGTTTTCCTATGGGTGAATTCCAAGCCACTTAATACTTCCCTTAGACGGCGGTCCCTTTAGGCCTTCCATATAAACCGTCCTTAGGTCAGCTCTCACTAAAACCCTAGATAAGAAGAGGACATTACTTGGAGAACAACCCACTCGTATGCTATCGTCTATTAAGACCATTTAATACCTTCTAAGAGAAAGGCGGACCCAATAACCACTTAAAACTTTGAAGGGTAGGTCTTATGAGTTGGCTCTAGAACCAAGGAGTGAACCTTAGGAACAGACCTACTCCTAACCACTTAATACCCCCCAACTAGAGGCAGATCAGCCACTTAATACCTTTCCCAAGGCAGAATTATTTCACACACGAATATATATATACCACACACACATATACATACATACATACCTACATACATACATACATACACACACACACACACGCACATACACACTAGACATCACACATTACACCGACCACTGTAGATGCTGGATTTGCTGGGCGGTTTAGGACAGGCTTCTACTACAAGTTGGGCCTAACCTCGCATCATATTGTAATAATTATAATGGCCTATGACACCTAGACCTCTCATGTTAACCAGTCTTACTTGTAGATGCTGGATATGCCGGTCGGTTCTGGGCAGGTTCTATTACAAACAATGGTTAACCTCGTGTCTATCTGTCAATAATTATATTGAAGCCATTAACTCACACACATGCATACAAATTTCTATAGGGCATTCAAATTCTATTTCCTAATTTAAAATTATTTGGTACAAACTTATTATGCATTAATATTACATCTAATTACGCTATAAATATATAAATAAACGTGAATTAAGCGAACGAGAATAAATACGTCTGAAATGTCTTAACAATCATAATTATGGTATAAAGTTAATTTCTCTATCAATTAATATGGTCCAACATGAATGTTCACAATTAATGATAAAAAGGGAAATAACAATACATGAATAACTTGCAATCTAGGCTTGAATAGTTATTTAAATAATATAAATATAGACAAGATGCAATAAATCCAATTACATATGAAAAACCTTTGCTTTTGGCTCTGCTTCACTTTTTTATTTATATTGTATACAAAAAATTAAGATAATATATTGCAAATAATACGTTCAAACCAATCTATTTGAAAAAGACGTTAAACTTATTAATTTACAATATAAAATCTCATATTTTTAGCGCACAAGCACATATGAATATAAAAATAAAAATTAAGTGAATCAGAACCAAAAACTAAAAATTTCACAACATCCAAAGCCTAAATTTCCATTATCCAAATAACATAAATCCAAATACATCACTTTTGATTGACTATTTCAGCAAAAAATAAAATATAGGATTTGGAGGGTTTATAGCAATAGTACAAAACTTGTCTTTTCTGTCTCTTCATTTGCATCTGATGTATAAACAACAAATGCAAATAGTATAGTTTGCAACTGTTTCTTACCGAAAACAGACACAAATAAGGAAAAACAAATATTGCTTCAACATTTGCATCATTTTTTGCCTACGAACCGACGTGGTAGGGTGGGAATGAAAACATAGTATAGCTATTTGCTTCTATTTATTGTATAATCAGATGCAAATAGGCGATAAAATAAATCATCTGCATCTCCTTGATTAAAGGCAGACGCAAAACATCTCAGTATACAGTCACTCTTTTTTGCAACTCTCACTTTCACTGTTTGGCCTCATCTCAGTATAGCATTTTCTTTTCCAATAATCCAAATCATATACATGCATAATATTCCAAATTTAAGCTACATAATATAAGAAACAGAAACTTATAGGGTTCCACTCTCAGTGATTTAGGAATGAAGAACAATATAATATGAGTAGAATCAGATTTGGATCTAGCGTTCGCAATTGTGCTCCAATCCTTCTACTAGTATATATATATATATATATATATATAAGAATCAAATGAATCAGAATCTTATATATATATATATAAACTAAATTCCAAAACCCTAAAATCTATATTAATTTTAGAATAGGGAGGATAGAATTGAGGTTAGAGAAATAAAAGAGAATTCTAACCTTATCTCTGGATTTAGCAATGGTAGAAGGACAATATGAAGGCGTAAAGAGAAATAAGAATAAGGTTTAGAGTGAGGCTAGGGAGTCATAATTATAGTTGCAAGTGTAAGTATGGACCACTGGATTTAGATTTAATCCGGACAGTCGAACTGATGCAATTTATATAAATCTCCCTAACAAAACACACATCTAACACCACTTACCCTAGGAGGGTAGTTTTGAACCCCTCTATAAAAGGGTCGTCGACCCGCAGGTCGACCCTCTTCCTATAACGGAGGTCGACCACCTCCACCTTTTTCGGGTCGAGCTAGGACATTTAATTCTCCGTAATGTTTGTTTCTTATTAATTGGTTGCTCTGATTTATTACCTTATGTTGATTATATTTGCCTCCCTTTGTATATGAATATATACACAATTTCAAATTCACTTGGATATTCTTTCATGCCAATTTACAATTAAATATATTCGAAATTTACATATAATCTATTTGAATTTCAAATCTTGTGTGTTAATATTTACATATAACTTGTTTTATTAATATCTTTTACATACGGACTCCGTTTTGAGTAAATAAAATATTGAAACAGATCAGAATCTCGCCACCAGCGCAATACTCTCGTGGCCCAATTTCCAGTAATTCAAAATTCAATTTTTATCCTTTTAACTTATTATTGATTATTATTATTATTTACTTTTAAATTAAATTAACTTATGCCTATTTTAGGTTTATTTTATGGGGTGTTACATTCTTCCGCCTCATTAGAGATTTTGTCTCGAAATCTTTTGAAGGGGAGAAGAACACAACTCGCCCTAAACAACCATGTTTTACACTCATGTTATTTTATAAGCATCCATAAACATTTATATCTCATAGTGATTATGAACTACAGACTTGCTAAAGTGAGCTCAGTCTTATCATGTATGTGTAGTAAGTGATGCCATATGTATGCAAGACACCCTAACATGCATATAATTCTATATGAGTTCACGGTGCTTTTATGTTGCAACCATATCCTACCATCCAATCTTGCAACCACATTGCAACCATAAATGGAAATTTTGAGAGGAAATAATTACCCAAGAAAAGCTCTGGATGAGTTTGCCTAATTTTCTCCTTAGTTTCCCAGGTGCTTTCCATGGGGTTATCTCCTCACTATACTCAGACTAAGCAAATATATATGTTGCAGAGTCTTATGATTCCGTGGTCCACGATCATTACGGTTTCACGAGGCACCTTAGGCTCTAACTCGAAGCTCGTTAAGTCCCCAATATCATCTAGCTCGAGTATGATGGATGAATCATGAAGGCATTTCCGAAGATGAGAAACATGGAAAACGTTATGGAGCCCCAATAAGCGCTCAGGAAAATTCACATGATAAGCCATCTTCCCAATCCTATCCATGACCCTAAACGGCCTAATAAATCTAGGAGCCAACTTCCCAATCTTTCCAAATCGGTCTTTCTTCTTAAGTGGGGAAACTTTAACAAATACCAAATCTCCAACGCTAAATTCTAGTTCCTTCCTCCTCCTATCCGTGTATGACTTTTTCCATTCCTCGGCAGCCTTCATTCTCTGCCGAATCAAAGCGATACTCTCTATAGACTCACGAATAAGATTTGATCCGAGTAAAATCTTATCGGTAGTTTCCCATCGACAAGTTGGCGATTTGCATGGCCGCCCATATAATACCTCTTAAGGGGCCATACCAATTGTCGCTTGGTAATTATTATACGGAAATTCTTCCAAAGGCAAGTGCTGCTCTTAAGCTCCTCCGAAATTGATGATGCAGGCTCTAAGCAGATCCTATAGAATTCTACTGATTCTCTCTGTTTGATCGTCGTTTTGCTGATGATAGGCTGTACTTGAACTTAGTGTCATCCCTAGAGCTGCTTGAAGGCTCCTCCAGAATTCACTAGTAAACAAAGGGTCTCTATCACTAACTGTAGCAGTTGGAATTCCATGTTGTCTAACAATTTCCTTGACGTACAACTGAGTAAATAAAGTCGCGGTCCCATTCTTCTTGATCAGGACGCTCTTCGTTAATCGATCCATTATGACCCAAATAGCTTCATTTCCCTTTGGACTCCTAGGAAACCCATCAATCAAATCCGTAGAAATGTGTTCCCATTTCCAAGTGGGAATCTCTAAGGATAACAAAAGTCCTCCAGGCTTGCCTTGGTCTGCCTTAACCTTTTGATAAGCCAAACTTCTAGCAACAAACTCTGCAACATCGTTCTTCATTTCTTCCGAATAAAAACTTCTTTTCATATCCCAAAACATTTTGTCTCCTCCGGGGTGACACTCCTCATGAATCTCCTTCCTAAGGTCTCCACTCTTAGGGACACAAAGTCAAATCTCTCCTTAAACTACCACTACTATTCACGGAGTATCTATCTGAATGAGAAAAAGATTCCCCCTTAGAAAGCTTTTCCTTTAATGACATCAAATCGTCATCACGGTCTTGCTCACTCTTAATCCTTTCTATCAAAACTGGTCTCTTCTCCATTACTCCAAGAAATCCTTGAGCTACCTCGAATGTCGGCTGCAAATAGAAACCAGAAAGAAACTATAACTGCCTCCACTCGGTGAGTGCACTAAGGGTAGCATGCTTCAGACTCAAAGTATCGGCCACGAAATTACCCTTCCTAGGGGTATGTTGAATTGAAAAATCAAATAGTGATTGATATTCCATCCATTGCTGCTGCCAAAGGTTCGGATCTTACCGAGAAAACAAATATCTAAGATACTTATGGTCGGTGAATAACTCAAACTTCTTTCGTAGAAGGTAAGTCTCCACGTCTTTAGGGCAAAAACTACACCTGCATACTCTAAGTCATGGACAAGTGCCTATTTTTGTGGTCCTTAAGTTGTCTACTTGCGTAGGAAACTACTCTACCTTCCTGCATAAGTACCGCTCCTAAACCAATTCCACAAGCATCGTTGAAAAACATGAACATTTTTATTCCATTTGGAATAACAATAATAGGCGCACTCATGAGAGATTCCTTCAACCTCTCAAAGGTAATACCATACTTCTCACTCCATACAAACCAATGTTCCTTTTTTGTCAATTGGGTTAGAGGGGTTGCAATTCTCGCAAAGTCCTTAATAAATTTCAGGTAGTAGCCTACTAACCCTAGGAAACTCCTAACCTCTGTCGCATTGCGAGGCATCCTCCATTTCTGAATAGCCTCTACCTTAGTGAGGTCTGCTGCCAATCCTTTTCTCGAAACAATATGCCATAGAAACTTGACTTCTCTCTTCCAAAAGTGACATTTCAAAAGGAGGAAGTCACCTCTAAATGTGTGACCCAATAGGATATTACAACATTGACAATAATTTTAAATTATATTTAAAATTATAAACAGTGAGCGACATCTAGTAAAACATCGTTGTTACCCAAGTTAAAATAAAATCAACGATTCGATACAACCTTTTCTATAACCAATGTTTCAACATAATTTAGTCCTTTTAACTATTATATCCAATATTAAACTCCTCTTTATAATTTAATCCCTTTGTCTTGATTTATGAGTCAAATTATATATAAAAGAAAAATATTTGAGTCAATTATATAGTAAGTTCAGTGATGAAGTACTTAATCCAAACAACCTCCTTAGCAACTTCAGAAGCAGCAATGTACTTAGCCTCCATATTCGAATCAACAACTATTTCTTGCTTTGAACTTTTCCATCTTACAACACCACCATTAAGGAAAACACATAATTGACTGTGACTTATAATTATCTTTATCAATATAGAAACTAGCGTATGTGTAACCTTTTACCATTAATTTCTCTTCACCTCCATATATTAAGATTGAGTCTTTAGTCCCAAGCGGGATGTTCTTGATTCCATTGACTTTCACCTAGATCAGATTGGAATCTACTTTTCATACTTAAAGCATATAGACATCCGGACGAGTACACAACATTGCATACATGATTGATCCAATTGTCGAAGCATAAGGCACCATTCTCATGCGTTCTGTAATGACCCACAATGGCAGAGGTATTATAATTAATTTATTTAATTATATAAATGGTGGTTTAGAGAATTTAATGGTCGTGGGATTAAATAACGATGAATATTTAATTAAAAATAATAAATTAAATAATATATTTAATTCTGAAAAAATCAGAATTGGCTGAAATGATGATATGGTGTGAACCGGATCATCTGTGATATATAATTCAGTTTAGAATTGAATTTGAATAACGAATATATTCAGTCGACATCAGTTTGAACGTATAATTATAATATAATTAAAATAGAGCTCGAAATGGCACGGCAGTTCACTATTTGGCGATTCGAACTTCAACTGAATATACAGAAGTCGTTTTAAATCGGATTTTTGTGAAACAAGAAACGTGTGGAGCTGGTGGAGTATATATTTCTAGTGGAAGAGAAAAATCAGGATTTTCGTCGTGTAGATTTTGAGATATGTCCAAATCAAATTTTAGAAAAGTCGCTGTGGAATTCCTTTATAATTTATTTATATTTATAAAAGGAATTTCATTGAAAATCGAATATCGATTCAATCAGGATTTGAATTATCAAGTTAGAAATTCATATAGGAATATCCTAGAGCTGTATGGTATTCCACTGTGAATATAGATGATAATATTTATTTATAAATATTTAATTTAATTATATTTAAATATATTCATATATTTAAATAGGCTATTTAGAGCATTAAAAATAGCCACTTTTACAAACGAAGTCGGAATTCGATGAAACTAATTTTGTTGGATCCGCAATGTCAAATAGTTGTTAGATTCCAAGTTTGGTGATTTTTAGAGTCAATGTGTGGCCGCACGGATTTTTAGAGTGAGAAAAAGTCAGTATTTCGACGGTTAAAAATACGCTGTGTGAGCAAACGGAGTCGGAATTCGACGAAACCAGTTTCGTTGGGACCGTAATGTCGAACTCTAACTGCATGTCAATTTTCATGATTTTTGGGTGTTGTATGTGATCATGGGGATTTTTAAAGCCAAGCACAAACAGCGTTGAGATATAATTTAATATTATAATCGAATGTAAAAATATTATTTTTCTTCTACATAATACCCTTACCCTCTAACCCTAATTTCTATTTTTTCTAGTCAAAGGAATTTTGCACCGCAACCTTCTTACTTTCTAAAAAAAAAAAACAAATCCGAAGTTGTAAATTCAAAATCAATTCAAATAAAACTCTATAAAATCCAAACCAAGGCTTTTTGGGTTCAGTAAGAGGAGATCTTCAGTCTGGTATGAATCTCATGAGGTTCGACGCCGTTCTAGTGTAGGGATTTTCTAAACCGTCGGCTAGGGTTCAAACAATTGGGAGATTTAAGCTTCTATCCTCGATTTGGTGGTTAGTTTTGGATTGAGGGTGGAGAATGGCATCGATCTTGAATTTTTGATGGAATTCCGTTTGAAAATGTGTCACACAAGTTACTGTGCGTACCAGGCATGTGCTCAAAGTCGCATTTCGGAAGGTTGGGGCGAGCTTCATCGTTTGGATATGTTAAGGAAGAGATTTTGATAAGAAGTCTGATGGTGCTATCGGTTTGATGATTCATGAATAGATGAAGGAGAGCTGGTGTTAGAAAGTTCGGTTATGGCATTGTGAGGAGCAAAATTTGGCCACGACACTTTTGGGAAGAAGGGGTTAAAACCCGTCGTGGGTTTTCAAGTGGTAGTGGGCCGAGTAATTTAAAAGGGGTGAGGCCCATTATAATAAAACCCATGTTTTTATTTCTTCTGTTTAAAAATGTACTAACTTTGTAAATTCATAACTTGACCATACGATATCGAAACTCAGCGAAACAAGATCCGTTGGGATCGTATGGACGAGAGCTTCACAATGAAGCTGACTGGGAGTGGATTGGAGCTCGTATGAATTTATGGCGGAATAAACTGTTTGATTCAAATCAAATAACAGTTTATCGTTCTTTAACGATGAACTGCCAAAGTGAGTAAATCTCACTAACTCTGAACAGTTTATAATTTCATGTTGTATTTTTTAGCACTGTTAAAAATTGGCTGATTGACTGTGTGTTGACTGTTTGATTGAACTGCCAGTCAGTTAGTTGAATTTCTATATTGATTCTGTTTAATAGAATATATCATATGGAACTGAAAGTGATGTTATCTATATTGTTTAACATCTGTGATGCAGGGAAACAGGTTGGAGGAACCCAACGGGGTTCCTCAACATTTATTTTACTGTTGTCGATTATATGTGTTTGGACGATACTGATCATCGTGATTTGATATGTTGAATACCATAACATACCGAAATGTTGATAAGGGAATATTTTCAAAGTGATATTTGAAATAAAATATTTATAAATGGAATATTTATAAATAAGAAATATTTATAAATTGGAATATTTAGAAATAAGAGATATTTAGAAAAAGGGAAAATGTTATAAAAAGGAAACTGTTATAAGAAGGAAATCATTTTTAAAGTGGAGAACCGTTACTAAAAGTAAATCTTTAAAATGAATAAATGTTGTTAAAAAGGAAATCTTTATAAAGCGAATAAAGGAGTTAAATCGAATATGGTATTCGAAAGGAGTTAAATCGAATATGGTATTCGAAAGTAGTAAATCGAATTAGTTATTCGAAAGGAGTTAAATCGAATATGGTATTCAAAAGTAGTAAATCGAATTAGTTATTCGAAAGGGGTTAGTCGAGTCGAGTCAGTTGAATAGAGTAATCGAATATTTGTTATTCGAATAAGAGTTAACCAGTTAGAGTTAAATCCATTAGAGTTAACCAGTTAGAGTTAACTAGATGGAGTGAATCAATTAGAGTTAACTAGTTAGAGTTAAACCAGTTGGAGTTAATCGATTAGAGTTAAAGAAAATAGAGTTAATCGAATATAGTTTATTCGAATAGAATAAAGGAGTTAATCGAATATATAGTTTATTCGAATAGAATAAAGGAGTTAATCGAATATATAGTTTATTCAAATAGAATTAAAAGAGTTATCGAATATAGTTTATTCGATAGGAGTTAAGTGAATAGAGTTAGAGTTAAATCAAAAGAGTTAAGTGAATAGAATAGAATTGAAATAGAGTTATCGAATATACCTTATTGAAGGAAAGAATTTTCGAATAGAAAAGATATGAAAGAGAGTTACGTAAGGAAGTTTGTTAAAGAATTAGAAGGGTGAACTTTGTCTATTTCAAGGTTAGAAACGCTGTTCAGTTAAGGTCTGAGAGGTAGTATTACCCCAACTTGATTGACTTCATTTTTAACTAAGGAATGGTTAAGGTTCGATAGTAAGGGATGGTTAAGTGAATTTAGTAATTAAAGGAAATGGTTTGAGTTGGCATCGCGATGGTTTGTTTAAACATCTGTCTAAGTCCAATAAAGAAGCTTTGGAAATGTTTTTCCAAATAAGAAACCAGAAATGTTTTCTAATAAAGAAAACAAGAAATGGAAATATTTTCCATTGTTAATAACGTATATTTTCCAAATTTAGAAAATAAGAAATATTGAATATAGGGAAACAGGAGATAAGTAAATTAAGGGAATAAAGAGATAAATGTTGAATGATGTTTGATCGATATAAATTTCCATTTGGAAATAATATCGTTGTTTGCACACCTGTTTTTCTTCGATAGTTAAATCACAGACTATCGAAGTTTTGACCATTTTAACGTTGTTAATATGGAGAGACCGATTGGATTGTTATCCAAAGAACCACTCTGTATTGGCATAAGCGTTGCAAATCATATATGCCAAAGGAAATTGAAGACGGAGTTATGCAAGGGCTATCCTGTTTACAGAATAGTGCATTCGGTTCATCCTGTTCCTGGATGACTTGTATGGACGGATGTCTGACAGAGTATTTCCAGATGATCATGTATATTGATTTCTCCAACCGTACCAAGAGTGGAAGCGGAGAAGGAAACTTCTTTTAGCTAACACATAATGTATGGTTGAGGACGTCAATCGGTGATTTGATGGATTTGACGATGTGGCATTCAAAGTGAATCTGGTGTGATGATAAAGCGTAGCTTCTAGCCTCACATCCGGTAAATGACAAAAATCGGGCAGGCAACATGGCTAAGTCTGTCGCACCGAAGTAGGGTGTATAATCACCTGATCTAGAGTTTCATTTATTTCTAAAAATCTATTGTTGATGATGTCCCATTCGGGAAACGGTTGCTGATCCCAACCATTGGTGATATACATTCGATACACTCAAGCGAAATGAGTGGTCGGTCATGTGTGGCCGGGTTGCAAGATGTTCTTGTTGAACCCAGTGTATTCCTCTCTAGAGGTACACTAGCGAAAGGTGGTTCCATACCTTGTCATAGTTGGAAATCCATTACCCAATACGTGCTTGCGATTTTGATTGTATACTATATATGTAGAACGTGAGATGAAAGCGTTTCTGCTAGATGATTATTATATTGTGGTTGATAGACATTATTATAATATCAAAAGGTTTTTGATATAAAGCTAATTTGGATTCTCATAAGGGAAAAACCCGTTCCGTTATACGGCGTGGTCTTATGAGATATCGATTACCTGCTTGAACTGTTTTAAACTGTTTTACTCATACCAGTCCCATGACTGACCCGGAGTTTATTTTGTTGTTTTCCCTAAACTATTGGGTGCCTAAATTTGTACGGGCAGTCAAGTAGTCGGGATTTTTCAGATATACTGGAAGAGCTTGGAGCAGGAGGCTTCAGGATTATATAGCTATAGTTATTTCCGCTGTGTTGTAAGTGTTGTACTTTGATAAATGATATGTATATTCAAGTACAGATTTGTATTTCAAAGTTATGTTATGAAATATATTTATTCGTTCCGCTGTGAGATTCGTGTTACTCTGATATTGTGTTCTTATTCTTCTTCTATTCTAAGTTTCTATCTTATCTTTCCTCACCCTCTGTTTTCTTTCTATTAATTTTCAGTTTAATTTGGGGTTGGTCTTGTGTTATTTAGTCAGCTCAAATTGGACCGGATTTTCGGGTCATTACACGTTCCTTACCATATTGTGATTTAGAACAATGTGTCTTAAAGAGTGTTATACCATGTGACATGGGTATGTATCCTCTCTTTGCCTCTTGCATGCCAAACCTTTTTAGCACTTTGTCAATGTACATACTCTGACTTAGGCCGATCAACTTTCTTGATCTATTTATATAGATCTTGATACCTAAGATATATGTTGCCTTGCCTAAGTCTTTCATGGAGAAATTTCCCCCAACCATGTCTTTACCAATTGCAACAAACTAACATCATTCCCAATAAGTAATATATCATTAACATATAATACTAGGAATATAATGGTACTCCCACTATTTTTACTGTATACACAAGGCTCATCTTCATTCTTGATGAAGCTAAACTCTTTGACTGTTTCATTAAAACGAAGATTCCAGCTCCGAGATGCTTGCTTTAATCCATAAATGGATTATTGCAGTTTACAAACTTTTCTGACATCTTTTGATTGACAAAACCTTCAGGTTGTGTCATGTACACATCCGTGATAAGATTCCAGTTAAGGAATGCAGTTTTGACATCCATTTGCTAGATTTCGTAATCGTAAAAGGTTGCAATTGCAAGCATAATCCTAATGGACTTAACCATTGCCATTGGGGAGAAGGTTTCATCTAGTCTAGTCCTTGAACTTTCTTGGAACCTTTTTCCACCAATCGGCCTTTAAAAGTTTGTACTTTACCATCCATGTCAGTTTTCTTCTTGAAAATCCACTTGCACCCAATTGGTTTTACCCCGTCAGGTGCATCAACTAAAGTCCACACTTGGTTGGTGTACATGGAATCCATTTTAGATTTCATGGCTTCAAGCCATTTCTTGGATTCTAGTCCACTCATAGCCTCTTAGTAAGAAGTGGGTTCTTTTTGGTCTATGAGCATTACGTTTCCAGTTTGAGTCATAAGAAATTTGAAATATCTATCAGGCTCACGACATATTCTACTAGATCTACGAATACTTTGTGTAATTTGAGCAGGCTTAGTTTGCACAACAGTTGGTGGTTCTTGCTCAATTTCTAGTTCAGGTTCAATGGTGCCTTGTGGTTTTCGAATTTCTTTGAGATCTACTTTATTCTCATTGGTACTTTTAGAGACTAGTTCTCTTTCCATAAAAATACCAGTTCGAGCAATAAATACTTTATTCTCAGAAGGTCTGTAGAAAAATATCCTTTCGTTTCTTTTGGATATCCCACAAAAATAACACTTATCAGATTTGGGTACGAGCTTGTCACAAACAAGACTTTTAACAAATGTTTCACATCCCCAAATTTTCATAAAAGACACGCTAGGACATTTCCCAGTCCATACCTCATATTGTGTCTTTAAAACTGTTTTAGTGGGAATACGATTAAGTATGAATGTCGTTGTTTCAAGGGCATAGCCCTAAAAGCTTATTGGAAGATCTGTATGACTCATCATTGATTATACCATATCTGATAAGGTGTGATTTCTCCTTTCAGACACACCATTCCATTGTGGTGTTCCTAGTGGAGTGAGTTGTGATATAATTCCACATTCTTTCGGATAGTCATTAATTTCTTGGCTTAAATATTCTCCTCCTCAATCTGTTCGAAGAGTCTTTATTTTCTTTCCAAGCTAGTTTTGAATTTCATTTTAATTTCTTTGAACTTTTCAGAGGATTCTGATTTGTATTTCATAAGATAATCACAACCATATCTAGTGAAATCATCAGTAAATGTAATTAAATAATAAAGCCTACCTTTGGCTAATGTACTCGTTGGTCCCCATACATCACTATGTATATGGCCTAATACATCACTAGCCTTCACGGTGTCCAGTGAAAGGTGCTTTAGTCATTTTTTCCAATAAACAAGATTTGCATCCTTCATATGATTCAAAATCAAATGAATTCAAAATTCCATCTTTATGGAGTTTTGGTATGTGTCCCTCGTTTATATGGCCTAAACGAAAATGGTAAAGATATATTGGATTTAAACCATTAGATTCAACTTGCTTAGTATTTATGTTATAAAACATCAAAGTTAAGAATATAAAGACCATTAACTAATTGTGCATTTGCAAAAAATATATTTCATTTAAATAAAATGAACATCAACTGTCTTTTATTACAAATGAATAACCAAGGTTGTCTAAAGAAGATATAGAAATAATATTTATTTTAATGGAAGGCACATAATAACAATCTTTTAATTCTAAAACTAAGACAGTAGGTAAGAATAAGCAGCAACTTCATATGGCTGATGCAACAACATTTGCTCCATCTCCTACTCGCAAATCCACTTCTCCATTTGTCAAATTTCTACTCTTTTGCATTTCCTGCAAATTAACACAAATATGCGATGCATATCCAATATCTAATACCAAAGATGTAGAAGTAGGTAAATTAACACTTACAACATTTATACCTGATTCAAATGAAGTCATACTTCCCTTCTTCTTTTTCAGATCTTCTAAATATGCATAATAATTGCGTTTCCAATGACCTAGCTTTCCATAGTAGTGACTGTCACCCTCTTTTAGAATCATTATTTTAGGCTTCAGTGCCTTTTTGAAATTGGTCTTGGCAGCAGTCTTCTTGAGCTGCTTTTTCTTGCCTTTATCCTTTGCTTTAGCAGCCCCCTTTGTACCATCGTCATGGCAATAGGTTTTGCTTTCTTCATATTGTTTTCAACAGTTCTTAACATGCTTAATAACTCATCTAAGAGTTTTTTCTATCTCATTCATGAGATAATTCATCACAAATTAAGAATGGTGACTGTTTAGTGATTGTAAAACAAGATCGGTTTGAGCTTCAGGTGTTAATGGAGACTCTAACCTTTCAAAATATTCGATGTCATTTCAACACACGCGGACCAATGGGTTCCTTTTCTCCTATTTTGCAGTGATACGGTGCCTTGCTTGTGTCATACCTTTCTTCTCTAGCATGCCCTTCAAACAATTTCTTAAGGTGTTCGATCATCTCATATGCATCCCATTAACTCATGTTGCTTTTGAATCCCCAGAGTTGGTTGCAAACATGAGACAACTAACATTAAGAGCATCATCTTGATGCTTCTTGTGGGTATTCATCTCTGCACGAGTTTCTATACTTGGTGGTGCCTCTGGAACAGGCCCATCAAATACATACAACTTCCTGTAACAACCCGGAAATTCTGAACCAATTTAAAATTTTCATTTTAGCAATTTTAATGGATTTTGAATATTTAAAATGATTTATTTTAAATAATAACGACTAAAAATTTATTTTAATCGGATTTAGAACGAATAAATTTATTTTAATTATAAAACGAGCCTGAAATGGCGTGACAGTTTGAAAATTTGATTTCAGATTTCAAATGAATGTACAGGATTCAAAATAAATCGAATTTTAGTAAAACCAGAAATATTTGAATCTGATTAATTATATCTTTCTAATGAATGTGAAAAATCTAGATTTCATAACAGAAATAAAAAGTTATGTCCAGTTTAAAATTCAAAATAGTCGCTGGGGAATTTATATATATTTTAATTAAATATACAGCCCTTAAAAATAGCCATTTCTCAAACAACCTTCGTTTTCAACAAAACCACTTTTGTTGGATCCGGAATGCCAATTTTTTGTAATATTCTAATTTTTATAATTTTTGGAATTAATATGTGAGCGTGGCAAATGAAAACGTGTTTTGGTCAATTTCAGTTGAATTGGATCGACCAGAAAATGACCACTTTTCAAACGGTCTCCAAATTCGACGAAATTAGTTTTGTTAGGAATGTATCGTCAAAACATAGATAGATTTATTTTTCTGTAATTTTTGGAGTCAGTATGTGGCCCTAGTAAATTAAAATGTACGTTTAAAATTCAATATATATTGATTTATATTTTAATGTTGATAAAAACTATTCAAAACAGTCGAATTAGCTTACAAAACATATTCCATTATGTCCGAGATAGGGGTATTTAGCTAGGGGCATCAGTCGTTGGGTTCGATTTGGAGTTTGAAGGATAAACGAGTAAAATTGGAATTATATATATATATAATATAAATATTCATATAAAAACCCTGGAAACTAAAAAACCTAATCACAATTTTCAGCATCCGCCACTTCATCAAAACCAAGGGCCCGAACTGCTCAAATTTTCGCCCTCAATTTTCCCTAAACCCATTGTATAATTTCAAGCACTTATAAAACAGAAATCGGAGATCCTTCTTCCCTCTTTCGTTTGATACAGGTATGATTGTTTAACTTGGAGAATAGGGTGCAATTTTTGGACTGGAAGGTGCCGGTTTAGGAGCGGATTTTAAGGTGGGGGAAGGATTCGAGTTGAACGTTGTCAGTGCCGTGGGGAGAGCAAGTCAACGCCGTCGATGTAGGCTCCTCCAATCGGGGCCCGACTGTCCCCTGGTGGTGCGACGACGGTTTGGTAAAAGCCGACGATGGGTTTTAAATGGACGACGGGTTCCAGAAATAACAGAGAGGTTTAGTTTTAATTAATGTTAATTATTATATTATTAGTTTATTAATTAATTTAGTTTAGATAAAAATGTGAAATCTTATTAAATTAAATAAATATAGCATTGGTTTTAAAATAAATATAGCATTGGTTTTAAAAATAAATATAGCGTTGGTTTTAAAAATAAATATAACAGTGGTTTTAAAATAAAATATACATTGTTTTGAAAAATAAAATAAACATTGTTTTGAAAAATAAAATATACATTGTTTTGGAAAATAAAATATACATTATTTTGAAAAATAAAATAAACATTGTTTTGAAAAATAAAATAATCATTGTTTTGAAAAATAAAATATACATTGTTTTGAAAATGAAATAAACATTGTTTTGAAAAATAAAATATACATTGTTTTGAAAAATAAAATTTGCATTGTTTTGAAAATAAAATTAGTATTGTTTTTAAAATAAAAATTAGCAAAATAAAAATATGATTTCTATGTATATAACTTTGGATTAAAAATTATGATTTATATATAACTTTAAATTAAAAATATGATTTTTAATATAATATAGAATTGATAAAAATATGATTTTTATTACAAATGACTTTGTTATACAAATGTGATTTTTAAAATATATAGAACAGTTTAAAAATGTGATTTTTAATTATATATAGCATCGTATTAAAAATATGATTTTTAATATATATACCGCGTGAAACAGATTGCGATGGAACTGACTGGAAGCAGAACGGAATCCAAATCGTCCGGTAAAGAATGACGGAGTGGAAACCAAAGGTGAGAACTCTTTATCACTCAATTTATATTACAGTTAAATGTATACTAGGATTAGGTATGACAAAAAATTCTGTACCCGCAGTTATCCACTGGTAAAATCCGTCATGGACATGTAACGGATAGTTTAATGGGTATCCGTGGGTAAAATAAACGGGTATTTTTAATATCCGTTAATTAATGGGGTGGGTACGGATAGTAAGATATCCATGTCTGTGGGTACCCGTGCCCGTATTGAATGTGATTTATTATCAATAGTCAATACAAAAAACATTGTTGTTGGCTATTCGGTATTTGTATGCATGCCTTTACTCAACAATTTATAACTGGCTGTTGATATTTTGATGGATACTTCTATTGTTGTCTCTTCTTTTCTAAATGTTGGTTTAAATACGTATTGGTATTTTGAGGTTAGCATTTGAGCATTGGTCTAATTTTTTTTTACCAAATGTACTTTTGAATAATTTCAATAAACGGCTAAAAAGTAAATTTAATAAATATAATGGATACCCACGAATACCTGCCATTACCCGCAACTTGTTTAAAACCCGTTTAATGGGTATCCGTGCGGGTATAGGGTGGGCACGGGGTAAAAAATCACCCAACGGGGCGGGTGATGGGGTGGTACTACCCGTGCCCGCCCCGCCCCATTGCCATCCCTAACTAGGATGCAGATGGTGCTTAGTAGGACCCGACACCATTTATTGTATAAACCATGATTGTTTGTTTGGATTGAATTGACTGTATTGTGTGTTGTTTTTTATGTCGAAATGATTAACATATCAAAACATATGTTAACATTAATGTGGTAGTTGAAATTAGATTATAAATATTTATTTATAATTTAAATAGTAAATTGGCTAAGTAGAAGAATAATTCAAACTAAATTAGAATTGGTTAAATTTATTAACCAATGATTTATTTAAATAAACTTTTGTTGTTTGAAAACCCCACGCGGGTATTTGGATGATATTTGACATACACTAGTCCCAATATTTAGTTGTATGTCAATCGATGGATTGACAGTCTGTGGTGAGCATTATTTATTTATTTTAATGCTCACACAGTTGTAAATTTCACTCTGGATATGAATGGACTGTTTGATGATTATTTGTCATTATTGTTGCATACATGCAATGTATGAAATCCATATAACTGAAATTATATGGTAATTGATCGAGTCGCATTCCAATTCAGAAATAAAAGAACATTTTTAATATAAAGATCATTTTAAAATATTTTTTTTTTAAAATAAAGAATCTTTTAAAATAAAGAATATTTTAAAATAAAATGTTTTAACAATAAAAATCACATTTTTATTATATGTATAAAGAATAAAAGAAATGATTTTCAAAATTTAATATTATGAAAATAAAATAATCATTTGTTGAATTATACTTTTGTACATTAAAAATGTCACTTTTAACATGTTAATGAAAATAAAATAATCATATATTGAATTATAGTTTTGTACATTAAAAATGTCATCTTTAACATGTTAATGAGAATAAAATATTTAAACAATAAAAATATCATTTTTGTTGAATGTATAAACTATATAAAATATTCATGTGTTGAATAAAATATTTGAAACATAAAAATAGTTATATAGTTAGACGCCCTTTTTACCCGAACGAGTTTATCGATCGATTTTATTTATTTTATAATGAATATCGAAAAGAAGCGATTTCAAAATCTATTATTTTGAAAATATTATCATTTTAATATGATAAAGATATAGAATATTCAATTTTAATTTAAAATTGAAAAAGAAGATTGGATCGTTTTAAAATGAATTTATAAATATTTTATACATACGATTTAAATGGAAATCGACAAAATATATATAATATATATATTATATATATTTAATGGCCTGAATAGAATGCGTCGCGCAGCGACCGTTCGCGAATTTCGACCATTAACTTCAAATTGATGTAACGGGAGATCCGATTGTCGGATTCTCCTAAAACCGAAACCCTTGGGTTCGTATCAAAAAGAGCTTTCCAATGAATATAAGAGATGTGAAATCTAACGGTTGGATTTGGAATCATGTCCAAATCAAATTTGAAAAAGGTTGCTATAGATGCAGTTTGATAGCCGTTATTGGAAACCGATTGTACGGGCCTTAAAAATTATTAAAAATATGGAAAAATTATGTAAAATCATAATAAATGATTTGGAAAGATTTTGGATGAAAAATTCCATATTTGTAAAGATAAAAATATATTTTTATCAAAATGAACTAGTTATTAACTAGAATAATAATTCAATGTTTTTAAATAAATAAATAAATTGGATTTGTAAACGGTTTTAACATAACCAGAATTTCCAAAGTATGAATTGGAATGGAAATTATCTTCGGAATATTTCGATATTGGATTCCGTGATTATACGGATAGTGTTGAGGAATTTGGAAGATATAAATATCGTTAATCCCAATACGATTTTGTTGGTTTCAGAATTTGATATTGAATATAAGACGGTATAATTTCTATTCAGAGCATTTTATTTAATGTCAAATTGGATTTTCGGGTTGTCGTTAACGGTGTCTTAAATAACACTGTTCTTAAACCCCGTCTGAAAAGAATAAATCTTTTAATTAAGATTATTAAAGTTTCCGATTATATTTAGTAATTGAAATAAAATGGAATGTGAATTAGGTTTATTGTGAACTGTGTTTTTTAACGACATTTGTTCTTTAACCCAATTAACCATGAAAATATAATTTGGGATTTGTAAATCTTTTAATAAGATTTAAATGGAAAATTTCCAAAATAAAGTTCTCAAATTTAATATATTAAATTGGAATTGAACGGAATTCGATTTGGTAATAATTGAGATGAGCTGTGAAGGAAGACTATTACTACATATGGAATTTAAAAGGGTTTGCTGCTATTCCATTTATATTAGTGGTCTGACACGGGAGTTTATACCGATTATGTACTTTTATGATTTTCGTGTAGATTCCATTTTGATGGAAGAAGAATTTGGGGTTTATCGTGAAATGTGTTTTAAATGACATTAGTTCTTTTACCCAGTTAAAGATAAGATTAATTTCTTAACTTTGAACAATCATTATGTAATGATTTTTGAGATTAAAACTGAATTAGAGTTTTAATGAATCTTGAATTAGATTGAAATGAGAATATGATAATTTAAATTATCAAATTCGGGAAATGATCGAGAATGGAGTGCCACCAGTTTTACTCTAGGTGATAATTAAATCTTTAATTAGATTTGAATGTGAAATGTTAATTAATTTTACCGGTAACACCGTGGTGTTAGATATGGGGTATTACCAGTTTTTCTCCATGGGATGAATAGGTTGGGATTGGGATAATAAATAATAAATGATTACTTCGGTAAGGTTCGTTAATCCCGACTAGTTTTATAAACCTTAATTTGGTTTAGAATTGTGAAAAGAAAGAATAAAATCTTTTGAATTGATATCCAAAGGAAGATGAAAGAATAAATTTAAAAGAATTTATCTTTGATAAAATTTATGGGAATCCTTCCCTAATAATGTGAAATTTGGAATAAAAGAATATTCTGAATTGGAATGAGGCGTATGATGTGTTTTATAACACTTAATTATTGATTATAAAATACGCGAGTTATTCGGAAAGACTGGGTTTAACCCATTCTGAATAATTTCTACGACGACTAAAGTCAATGATGAAGACGGTGGTTGAAGACAGGAGATCTTCACATCCTTTGGATGATTACTGGTGTCTTGATTGGGCTGTACACCCAAGACAAGGTAATAAGTGGTGATCGTCCAGACGTACTTGGAGATCGACTGATAAGCGAGGACCTCTCTCATGTATTGGACATATAGGATGAGGAATAAGGTGCCTCCGGTTTCGTTTAGACCCAGAACGAACTTGCAAATGGATGTGTATCTGACATTGGATTTCATTCTATGCTAATTGATTTCTATTAAATATATATCTGTTTGGTGGCGGAGAATTTTTTCTCTTGCTTAACACCCTTCTCTGAGACGTACGAGCTTAGAGGTTATATATTGATAGACATTAATTATATGGCGTGAATTGTCAGTATGGCATGCCAAGATGCAAATGATCAAGACTTTTGTTGAAAAGCAGAGTCTTGTGGATGATGATCAAAGCACAGCTTTAGTTAGCATCGCTTTGTGTATAGCAATACTTCGCGAGCCTCACACCCTAGTATGGACCACAAACGGGAGAGGACTGCAGGGAGAGCATGTGTTTCTTTCTAGCTAGGAGTAGTGTCATGGTAGGAGCCCAGACATTTTACTTATGTGGATGATGGAATAAGGCGCCTCGGATATTGAGTCCCTAGTGGCTCAGATTTTATGCCCCATACGGCAGGGAAACATATTGTTCAGGCATAACTAATCCACTAAAGTATTTGTGGACCAACCCTGAAGATCCAAGGCTCACTCGAGCTCTGAGCATGAGGCACGTGCTAGAGTGTCTCGAATTCGGTAAGGACGATCCCTTGCCTTGGTTCATAGATGGAAATCCAACTTCCAATACGACATTGTGCGGTTTTGATTGTAGAACTAGTTTGGCGACATGATATATGGTACCTATGCCGTCTATGATTGATACATTTATATTTGAAGTTGTTTTTGACACTATACACTTATAGTAATATCAAAATAATTTGTTTTAACGTACCAAGCATGTTTGGCTATTATAAGGGAAAACTCTATCCTCCGGCTTGTGTTGCATTGTGTGATGGGACCTGAGTCTTACAATAGCTTCATTTTTCCAAAAAGCATGGCGTTGTTTTATTTTAAACTAAGATTCATGTGGAGTAAAACCGTTCCGTGTTATACGGCGTTGTCCCATGGTTTCTCCACATTTAAAAGAAAGATTAATAACTGTTTTAGTTCTCACACCAGTCCCATGACTGACCTGGAGTTTATTGTTTTAACCTAAACTCTGGTACCCTTATTTTCCACACAGATAGCTAGTAGTTTTGGTTTTGCAAATATTATATTCACAGGATTCTGGTTTACAGCTAAAGCGATATTCGGAATGCTCTGTATCCGTGTATTTCTTTCAGTTGTATTTTGTATTAATTTTCCGCTGCTATTTAAATGTAATTTAAATCTTTGATATTTTCCAATGTATATTATTTATTCATACTCTGTTATATTCTTGTACTTTGATGTAATTGTTGTAATAACAATGAAATGTTCTTCAGTTTGTGTTCTGCTTTGTCGTATCCTCAACTCAATCCAGGCTTTCCCGCAAGGGGAAGTTTGGGTCGTTTCACTTCCTTTTTTATTTGAGAACAATCCTCAAATTTTGATGCCAGTCAAGGAAGTTAACTCCATTCAGTTTATCATTTTCAAGGACGGATCTTAGTGATAAATTGTTGGTGTTGCTTGCCATTTATTATCTATAGGAGATAATAAATAATGATAAATGATATTGCAACATATATATACAATGTATACAAAAGTTTGAAAATCCAAAATTGTATAGAACATTGCATATTTATACAAATATATATAAATTAAATAAAACATGCTCCTACTCAAATCAACATCTCCTTATTTTAATATATATATAACATATATATATCAGTATATATATTTAAGTGATCCAAGATCCATATCTAATCATGCCTTGAGTTAGCTTTGGCTAATCCGTAAAACACAATCTTTTAGGTAGAAATCTTATGTCAATTATATCACTTATATAATTCTTGGACAACATGAAGAACAATCTTTGTTCATTTCAAATATTTGGATATTTCATGCTCTATGTCTCTAAGCCCATAATCTTATTATGGCAGCCTAGTTAAGTCAGATCCAAGTTTAAACAATTCGAGTATCACAATTACTTTATTGCATGTCACCATAACAAACAGTGTGCTTATGCTTTGGCATAACCCACAACTATTGATTATGGTACTAATAAGTGTTATTCTTGGAAAACGTCACTTTGACTTAATATAAATGTGCAATTTTTAGGGATATTTATTATTCAAAGTGGCAAATCATATCACCCGCATTCAATCCATTTCGATATATATATATATATATATACACACACACACACTACTTTGGTAATTTCAATTGCATACAGATGCAAAAAATTATATATATATATATATATATATATATATATAATAGGTGCATGTTTATACCGAGGCGTACAACAAAATATGCTCATATCATATACATTTCGTGCTTATCAGTAGTAGTCCATGAATGTAATACACAAATGTATATAAAACAGTGCATGCTTAACGAATGTTATATAAAAAACATGCCGACTATTTTTCCTTTATTACAATTGGAGGATAATTATGCAGATACAACATTTACAAAAAAAAAAGGAATTTCACACAGGCAATACTTGCAAAATTATATAAGTCCATGCCCTTTTCAAACAAGCATATTAGATAAGATAGTGATTTTTACTATGTATATGTTCAACGGATTATAGTGTTAACACATACAACTCGGTATGCATGCTCATACAAATTCAAGTAACAACTTACTTTCTCCTGGAACCAATTCAAAATCATACAGTTTTTATCCTATTTAGTTTATTTATTCAATATGCCACAAGGATTCGAGCATTAATATATAAATCAAATTTTAAAACCAATTCAATGTCCAGATGCAAACATGTAAATACAAATAACATGAAAGCTAAAAACAGGTCATACTTGTTTTATCTATCAAAACATATTTGTAGCATGAATCAACTTAAACACCAAGAACTAATTTTATAAGTTAGACACATAACATATATTTAGATGCATATATATACTGCACTATAGCCTATTAGTTATAATAAAGAAGCAACATATTAAAGTGACCCTGGCAAACAAGTATGCCAACATGTCTATTTCAGATTTAATACAGAGTATATGCTATTGTATATTAAGTTCCGGTATAAAGTTGTTGTTTATATAATATATCAAAACATGCAAAAATTAAGGAGTTAAAATTCCAAATCACATTTCTAGCAAATACATGTCAGTACAAATATAACCATTATGTTAACATGATATTGTGTTTCATATAATTGATCAAGTATACATGATTGTGTGAGTAGTCAGGTATTCACATTGATATTATCTGTTCCCAACCAAAAAGCACAGAGCATGTAAATATATTGCAGATTGATCTAAAACACGATATACCAATGTAGAGAAATGAGAACTATATACCGAAACACAACATGTATACTAATGGCAGATTGATCTAATACATAGTATAACAATGCAAGTCCAAAGTCTTTATCAACATACTGCTAAGGTTTTGGAGTGGTTTAAATCATTCAGTTATCTATATTAACTTTCGATCAAAGAAACTCCATATAAATCAAAATCAGATTCATTTTATAATAGAGTTTACACATGACAGTTAATGTAAGTTAAACATTCTAAAGATGTTCTTTTTAATCATGAGCACCAAACCAAAAAATATTTACATTTTGTAACATACACAATTATTAAAAAATTAATCCGTGTGTATAAAAAAGTATACATGATAAAGAACAAACCTAGTTATCTAAATTCGTTCTACAATCAGATTAAATGTATTGATTCAACATTCAGGATCAAACAAAAAACAGGAATGATACTGTAATACAAAACAAAATTAATATCCAATATTAACCCATTAATTCATTTCAAGTTTTATATCAAATACAAATTGTATTTACAGTGAAACAATTTCGCTTTAGAAATGAATTTATACTACATTCTCGCACCATTTTTTACAACGCTTTTTATTTTGCAAGAAATTATACATAAAAAAAATGAATTCAAAGCTCAAAATACAATTTTCGTATGACCTGCTCCGATACAACTGTTGGGTATTTTGGATCAAATCGACAGCGAATTTCAAAAATTTAACAACCCATAATACAAGATCCACGGAAAAATAATAAATCGATTATAAGCGTACCAATTAGAATTTGCAAAACCATAAACTTGATGACAAATTGATTTGAATCGAATCTCGTTAACGCTGCTTGAATCAGCGTCTCTAAGGTATCAACGAATGTTTTTTCAGAATCGTCTCATGAAATCAAAGAAGAATGATTAGGAGTTACTAGCCAAGATCAATTTGAGTTCTTCCATTTGGATTAATTTTTCTCAATTTCTCAAAAGGAGGAAGTCACCCCATTAAAAGGAACAAGAAAAATATCCAAAACGAGACGATATCGGTCTATCAAGTCTTAAGTTATTTTAAATATCAACGTTCGACAATTTTAAAATTCAAAGAATGGGTATCCCCTTTTAAACGTTCTTAGTGTGTGACCCAATAGGATATTACAACGTTGGCAATAATTTTAAATTGTATTTAAAATTACAAACAATGAGCGATATCTAGTAATATATCGCTGTTACCTAAGTTATAATAAAATCATCGATTCAGTACAACCTTTTCTATGACCAATGTTTCAAGGTAATTTAATCCTTTTAACCATTATATCAAAGATTAAACTCAAGGCATGGAACATATAAACTTCTTTATAATTCAATCCTTTTATCTTGGTCTATGAGCAGCTTATATAAAACAAATCAATATTTGAGCATGGTCATGCTGCATGCATTTTATAATCTTACTAAATCAAGAGACCCATGAATATCACTACTTATATTGTAGGGTTAAACTCCATCTAGACCATTTATATTATTTGATCGATTCGAGATGTATTCAATAATCACCTTTATCATCTACTCTATTAAGAGTAACTTTTGATGATATTTGAATACAAATATCCTTAAATAAAATATATAATGATTTCAGGTCTGAGGATCATTACATCATTGTCATTATGAGAATTACTTATAATACTATTAATTATGCTCCATGAATTTTTCTCATTTTTGTTCTGCCCAATACACTATTCTCTAATACGTATTTATGTATTGACATTAGTATCACATATATTAATAATCAATGAGATATGATTATCAGTCAATCGACATACTAGTCTTAATGTTTCAGTGTTGTCCTGTATACAATAAAACTTAACTAGGGACATTCAAGAACTATAATACATATCACATTATGCAATCTCATGTTCAAGTCACTTACACGAACTATATAATTCTGTATATTATTCTAAGGACTTTTATTATGTTAATATATAGATTACACAGTAAATATGACATAATAAAATCTTTTATTCAAAATTAATATAATATCAACAATGTTATTAATCAAATCAAATAGATTCGCTCTAGGGCACAAACTCTAACGCCTTCTATATAAACTGTCCCTAGGTCAGCCTTAACTAAGCCCTTAGATAAGAAGCAAACATTACTTGGAGAACTACCCACTCATAAGATATCATCTATTAAGACCATTTAATAACTTATAAGATAAAGACGGACCCAATAACCACTTAGTCTTTGATCCAGAAACAAGGATGAACCTTAGGAACAAACCTAGTCCTAACCACTTAATATCCAAAAAGAGGAAGGTCAACCACTTAATACCTTTCCCAAGGTAGGCCTACTTCACACACAAATATATATACATTATACACACACAACACTAGACATCTCACATTAAGCTGACCACTTGTAGATGTTGGATTTGCAGGGAGACTTCAGGTAGGCTTCTATTACAAGTTGGGCCTAACCTCGCATCGTAGTGTAATAATTATAATGGCCTATAACATCTAGAACTCTCACATTAACGAGTCTTACTTGTAGAAGTTGGATATGCAGGTTGGTTCCAGGAAGGATTGTACTATAAGTAATGGTTAACCTCATGCCTATGTTTCAATAATTATAATTAAAGCCATTAACTCACACACAAGCATACAAATTACTATGGGGACTTCAAATTCCGTTTTCCAATTTAAACGTATTTAGTACGCATTTAATACGCATTAATATTACGTTTAATTACGCTATAAATACATAAATAAATCGACATGAATTAAGCGAATGAGAATAATGACCTAATACATTTGAAATGTCAATCCTAACAATCACAATTAAGGTACAAGTTAATTTCCCTATCAATTAACATGGTCCAACATGTATATTCACAATTAATGATAAAATGGGAAATAATAACACATATGAATAAAACTTGCAACCTATCCTTGAATAGTTATTTAAATAATAGAAATATAGACAAATGCAATTAATCCAACTACATATGAAAAACCTTTGCTTTTGGCTTTGCTTCACTTTTACATTTATATTGTATACAAAACCTTAAGATAATATATCGTAAATAATACGTTCAAACCAATCTATCTGAAATAGATGTTTAAACCTATTAACTTACAATATACAAATCTCGTGTTTTTAGCACATAAACACATATGGATTTCACTAACCAAAATTTAAGAATTTTACAACACCCAAAGCCAAAATTTCCATTATCTAAATAACATAAACCAAAATACATCGCTTTTGATAGACCATTTTAGTGATAAATAAAATATAGGATTTAAAGGGTCTATAGCATTTTCTTTTCTTTTAATCCAAATCCCATACAGGCATAATATTCCAAATCTAAACTACAAAAGATAAGAAGTAGAAACTTATAGGGTTTCCACTCACAGTGATTTGGGAATGAAGAATAAAAAATATGAGTAGAATCAGATTTGGATCTAGCCTTCGCAATCGTGCTCCAATCCTTCTATTATTATATATATAAGAATCAAATGAAGAAAAAAATGTCATCCATTTCAAAAATGACCTAACCTCAAAAATGGCAGCTGCTTTCACAACCCGCCCAAAACTCTCTTCCTGCTTCTCCCTCTCGCTCCATAATTTCCGCTTCGCCCCTCCGCCTCAAGCCAATCCTCCACCACCTTCTCCTCCTCCACTAGATCCACCACCGAAACCTAACCCTTCAACGGAGACCTCCTCCTCTAACCCTAACTCCTCAGCTTGCGCCCCTCAGGCGAAGCTCGTTCCTGTTGCTTCTTTGTCCCCCTTCCCAACTCCGAAAACTGATCCGCCCTTCCCTGTTCCCCCTCTATCCTCTCAAGCGGTAACAATGATCCCCCCTCCAGTGAAATGGTCCAACCTCTTCACTACAAAACCTTTGAACACTGGTATGCTTTCACGACATTCTATGACTTTGAAATTCGACGGCAATAGGATGGTTTGGTCTGAGGAAATCGTCTCTGCTGGAGGAAACGTTTGGAGAGAATATTTGGTTGGCTTTTTCTTGGATAGGACACTATGTTTCAACATAGTTTCTAACTACCTGATTAATAAATGGAGATCGAAGGGAGATATAAAGATCAAATCCAATGGTAAAGTTTTCTCCTTTCATCTTTCCGACCATGATGATAGGAAGCGGATTGTTGAGGCAGACCCTTTGATAATATGTAATAAGCTTTTTATCATAAAACCATGGAGTGCTACGTTCAACTTAAAGGACAATTGCATTTGCAATGTCCTAGTTTGGATAAAAATTAGTGAGATTCCTCTCTATACTTGGTCATTACCAGGCATTTGTTGGCTAGCGTTGAGAGTTAGGAAGTGCTTGTGTCTGGACAACTCCATTGAGAAACCCGAAAGATTGGAATATGCCAAATGTATGATTGAGATCACTCCAGATAGTGATCTGCCTTCTGAATTTCTAGTGCTTCTCCCAGATGGTTACGAACACACTGTTAAGATTGATTACATTTGGAAACCTGAGGCTTGTTCGATGTGTAAAGTTTTCAGACACAAACTTTCAAACTGCCAAATCAACCGTGAGAAAATTGATGTTCAAACTATTGAGACTGGTGAGAAAGACACAACAATTAAGGCACTAAACAATGTTCTTTCAAGGAAACCTTCTGGACCTGGCAATGGTTCAGGGAATGCTAACATCTTGAAGTCCGCTTGGACTCAGATAAACAAGAGGAGCATCTACACATCAAATGCTGGTCCCTCCTTACCTGATAAAATTGCTTCACTTCAAGCAGCGAGCTTAAAAAAGGTAAAAGGGAACAATTTAAATCTCACTAACATGTTTGGGGCGTTGAACAACTTGTATGAGAATATACGAAATAAAGAGGGTGCGTCTTCTACTAGTCTTATAGCTAAGACGTGTGAATTACCTGATAAGGGAGATATGACACAGGGCAATGCTGTATGTGACACACCAGGACAAGTGAAATTGGGAAATGTTGTTTGTGATGCTTCTCAAAGTGTTCAAAAGGAAGGTAATACTTTGGAAATGTCAAATCCTATGCAAGAACTTTTGGATGAGGTGATTAACCATGTGAGTATATCGGCTCCTGATGCCATTTTAAATGTTTCATCTGAAGCCGATCACAATGTGTCGATGGATGTAGTTAGCAATTCTGCACTGAACGCTAGAACTAAGAACCATCTAGATGTAAACGAAGCTTCATTGCCAATTGATGTAAATGGATTAAGGAATGTTGCCATGGCGAGTGCTGTACCTAACTTAGTGCTTGAAAGAGCTAACCAAAAAGATGTTTTTCAGCTCAACAGCTTTCTACAGGAGAATTTTGATGTTGTCTAGGCTAACCAAGTAAAAGACAGGCCTAAAATTGTGTATGGTGAAACTGTCCAACAGACAATTGAAAGTCTAAGAGAAGAGTTAGATTTTGGTCTAGTTACCGACATTGACTTTAATAGTAAGAGTGAAACATTAGAGACTATCCTTAAAAGTCTAACACCCAAAAAAAACCAACATGTCTGTAGATGGGGATGTGAAAGGGAAACAAAAGGCTGTTTCAAACCCTGTCTCCTCTCTGAACAGTGGTAAGAAGAATTCTCCTACTCCGTTTCAGCCTGGCTTTTTGAATGCTCAGAGCCCAAAAAGCGACGGTGCCACAATGATCAAGAGCAATCCTTATACTCATATTACCCCCTTCTTCTTTCAGGGGTCCTCCGGTGATGTTGGGTGCTACTACGCCTCTAGTAGCATCTTCATCGAATGCAGATACAATTAATACCCTTGTTACACGTAGTTGGAAGCGAGAAATGCTGGAGCCCAGTATGAGAAAGGCTAGAACCGTGAGTAGAAAGTAGCAAGTAGTGCACATGTGTTGCATAAGGTAACCTTTTAGTCCTTACTTAGGATGTGTGATGTGTAACTTTTAGACCGAGTTTGTCTATGTAATGTGTTGTTTACCAACATGGTATGCCCTGTGTGGGAACTCTTTCTTTACAGTTGATATGTGATGTCATGTCTATGTTAATGATGTATCATTTCATTTCTTTATAATAAATAGTGTTACGGAACACTATAAAAACTGGTCAGCCTTGCAAAAAAAATAAAATAAAAAATCAAATGAATCCGGATCATATATATAAACTAAATTTCAGAACTCTAAAATCTCTATTAATCTTAAAATATAGAGGATATAATTGAGGTTAGAGAAATATAAGAGAAATATAATCTTATCTCTGGAATTAGCAATGGAAAAAGGACAGTTTGGACGCATAGTGAGAAATAAGAATAGGCTTTGGAGTAAGGCTAGGGAGTCATATTTATAGTTGCAAGTGTAATTATGGACCATTGGATTATTTAGATTTTATATGGACAGTCCAACTGATGCTATTTATATAAATCTCCTTAACAAAACATACATCCAACACCACTTCCCCTAGGAGAGAGATCGACCCCCTCTGTAGATGGGCGATCGACTCCCAAGTTGACCCTTCTCCTACAGGGGCGGTCGACCCCCCTTCTGGGGTCAAGCCAGGATATTTAATTCTTCCATAACATTTGTTTCCTATTAATTCTGAATTGATTGCTTTCATTTATTACCTTATGTTGATTATCTTTTCCCCCGTTGTATATGAATATATACACATAATTTCAAATTCACTTAGAATATCCCTTTATGCCAATCTACAATTAAATATATTCCAGATTTATATATAATCTAGTTGAATTTCAAACCTTGTGCATTAATATTTACACATAACTTGTTTTATTAGTATCTTTTATGTATGGACTCCATTTTTAGTAAATAAAATTTGAAAACGGATCAAATTCTCACCACGAATGCAATAGAAATAATTTCTTGGCTTTATTATTCAAAATTCCATTTTCAACCCATTAACTTATTGTCGACTATTATTATTTATTTTAAATAAAATTACCTTATGTTTATTTTATGGTTTGTTACACTATGGATCTGTACCAGTCCGTGTACTTAGATAGTTTTTAGATGAAAATTTTAAAATACAATCCCAATGTCCTCCAAAGCTTCTCCATCAAGTTTCATGTGAATCCGATTATCCGAACCTCTAATTTACTCCTTTCTTCAATTCTAATTACTATGACACACAATTCTAAACGAATAAATCAAGCACATCATACAATTCAATAAATAAAATTGTAATTCATTTAATTTCGAATATGAACAATCATACGAATACATGCAAACATGATTTATATCATAATAATCACAAATCTAGCATAATTTGACACTATTTACACATTAAACACAATGGATCTAACAAATTACATGATATACGCTCAAATTAGATTATCCTAGGATGTCTAGATCTGGAATTAACATATGTGATCCACTTTTAGGGTAAAATTAACATATGAGATGTTTGATTAACTTAATTAACACATATAATCCATAATAACCATGTGATAGATCTCTATCACTCACCAAAACCAAGATTTGATGCAAAAAATGATGAGAAAAAGTCTGGATAATGAAGAAATCCCTTGAATATGATGCAAAATAATGAGATCTAATCTTCCTTGATGTAGATCTTGCCTCAACACATGACTTGAAATGGTTTAGAGAAAGAGATTAGGGTTTAGAGAGAGTAGGTTGAATCAGAGATTCATCGACGCTCAAGCCAATGTTGTAGAATGAGGAGAACCCTATTTATCCGCTCAAACCCTCTATTTATAATTGTAGGTCACTAGTCTAATAGGCTCACTAATTAGCCCATTAGCTGCTAATTACCTAGTCCTATAGAAACAAAAACTTAAAACAACGATTTCTCCTAAATCGCTGAGCCAAATCCTTAATGTGACCACTCTACGGAATGATCAACCATCATTTAGTTCCAATGAGACTACATATAATACCTAATTCGGTCCCTAGCAAGAGTAATGTTTAAAACAAGGAAAAATGACCAAAAAATGATTCGGTAAAAATCATGGACATGTTTCACATCCACGTGATCAACATATTAAAATATGAGAATGAGATGTCCTCTAGATAATTAAATAGAATTATTTTACGATTTTTCGATACGGGAAGTATAGGTTGTTACAAATGTTACTCAAAGCAAGCAACATAATAAGTAGGCAAAGTCAAAAGATAAGAGAATCTGTTTAACCTCCCCGACTCTCGCTCCTTATCTCCTTCTCCAAGCCCTATAGGTAATACTCTACCCAAAAGTAAAGGTGTGAATAACAAAGCAACCATAACAACAATCATCTAGATCCTAACTATCACCTTCTAAAGCCGCTAATACATTGATAATTATATGGAAATTCTCTCTTGACTAGGGACTAACGGAAATCCTAACTATAGTAGAAACTCCTTGCTTCGCCAGCACGTGCCCTTCTAGACTAGGTTCACAACCTAGGGTACACGATCCTAATGGGCTTCCTCACGACACCCTTGCTTTGAGTTCCACTAGAATACTCCGAGCTATCAATGATTCCTTGGAAAATTAGTATTAGAGTAACTCCTCTCTGTCAATCTAAATCTTGAGTTCCATTCAGTCAAATCCATTTTCGCACAACCTCATTCCCCATAAACTGCATCCATCCTTATAGCTTCGTTCACCACGAGCTATGTCATAATCTCATTCGGCACGAGTCTCCTGAAGTGTCGTTCGCCACGAACTACCTTACCACCATGTAGCTATGTTCTCTACGTACTAAACATAGTCTCTCTTCGAACCACTCCTAATCTGAGTCTTTAATCAAAGAGTTTATTACTTGATCATGCCATAACTCTCAATCCAAAGCAGCAACTATTAAACCAAGTCCACCTGCACGATCACTAAGCCATCAGTTTCCTCCCTTATGGACCTCATGTCCATATAAGTCAATTTGAAGGACTAGTACCGGTCCATAGGTTATGGACCGGTATCGATCCATGTACTTAGCCAAATTTTGGCTAAGTTCTTCGAACCTCCAAAGTTCTTCCCTCTGGCCTTCCAATTCTATGTCGGTCCATCCCCTACCAGTCCATCACAGCTTCATGTCGGTCCATAACTTAGAAAAATTCCTTAAGTTGCATGCCAACTCCAATTAGCCTCAAATTTATAGCCTTCTTTTGACCTTAGGAGTCCATAGAAAAAGTTTGGAGGCAAAATAATGTTTCCCCACGGACCAAATGGACCAGTACCGGTCCATATACTTAGCCTATTTTAACCCCAAACTTTATGAGTATCTTCTTACCGCCTTTCAGAGCTTAACCCCAAATTTTTGTACGATTTCAACTAATTTGATCTGGTTGTGCTCCAATATTCATTCCAATTCCCAATTTTAATGATCCTAACACACAAAATCAGGTATAATTTCCAAACAACGATTTCAATAATCCAAACAAAAACTATATAAATTAATAATCATATTCAAACACCCAAATTCATTTAAAACATGAAACAATCACTTATATGCACAAATCTATTCTATATCTACATTTAAATGAATCTAAACTTACCATTCTAATCTATTTTTCACTAATTATATTATCCTTAAGATTTAGAAACTGGAATTAACATAAATGATCATGATTTGGCGTAACCTAACATGTAAATATGATAAAAACATCGAGTCTAACTATATGATGTAATGTAGCCTAGTGAGAGATCACTACAACAAAATGACCCTATTACAAAAGTGGAGCACCATTGTAATATATATTTTACAACAGTGGGCAAACCGTCGTGTATTAAGAAGTTGTAATAGACTAATATCTTTTACAACTTTTTTGCACTGTTGCAACACTGTTGTAATATGTATATTTTACAACTTTTTTCACCGTTGTAATAAACTTTATTACAACAGTTATGCACCCTTGTAATAAAATCTACTACAACTGTTATGCACCATTGTGATTGACATTTGGGTTTTTAAAAAATAAACATCTTTTGCAACCGAAAAGAACAATACACTAAATATAGCAATACTCCATAAGCAAATCAGATATTACAGTTATTTGCAAACTAATTTATTAAAATACTCAAATATTCAGTATTACAAACAATAAGTTTTAGACAACATTTCGTACATTATTACATACTTGACCATTACAAAGCATATCACTCTATGTACAACCATCTTGGCTATGCTGAAGTAGGAGCAGGATCATAGGCCAGAATTTGTCTGCCAGGCCAACTTTAATCATCTTCCCAAATGGGACAGCATGGACATAACTTCAGCAATCAGGAAAGACGAAAAATCCTAAATAGCATCGTGATTGAGTTAATGGTTATGATGTAAAAAAAAATCTAATTCCAACCTAAATAGAACTTAAAAGAAAATTCCGAACAATTTTTAGTTAATTTCTTTAATTTTTAATTCTTACAAGAATTTGATGGAATCCATGAATGCGTTGGACATTATGAAAAATCGATGTAAAAAAATACAAGAGTGATTTAAGTACATACCGGATCGAGACGGTAATAAGCACAAGGTCTCGACCGACTACTATGTCAAATTATTCACAGAAGCGTCGGATGAAATCCATTCCAGAGTACATCCTTGTCCTAATTGTTGCACGGCGCTTAAAAAAGGCTCATCATCTATCCATGGTTCCTTCAAATGCCACAACATCCATAGTATCTCACTAAACCTTGTTATTTTCAAGGGTATGAAATTACAACTTTCATGAATGCAACTCAATAATTTTGTAACCCATATTAAGCTTTTACCACTGCTACTATCTGACCATGCATTGACAATGATATTATTGCTTGCTGGACATGTTTTAACTTTTTTTTGCAAATAAATGATTCTATCTTATGACATGAAATTTTGATAAATGTCAATAAAAGAGAGGGTCATGATCCTTAAAATCGAAAAAGCTGAGGTTAAATGTATAGTAGAACTGTTGCACGAGAATTGTGTTTGATTCTTTCACTATAAATTCCAACCTCGATAGATCGACACAAGGTAGTAGTACCTGAATTATCTGAAGCATCGACAGTAGCTTTCGTAGTATCATTAATTTTCCAGCGGACAGAAAGAGGAGGACGAGCAATCAGGGAAGTGAGAGGCATCACAACTGTTTTATCAATACCAAACATTGGATTAACATGTAACAGGCATAATAAACTCGAGATCCCAAAGAAAATCAAAAACAAAAACTGTTAACAACTGAAGTTCAACCTGTACATCGGATGTTGACCCAGACCAAAATCAAAACCCGGTTAAAATTTTTAAAACCCTTGTTGTAATACTGCCAGACCTGTACATCGGAAAAATCCTCCGGCTCCTTCAGATTGTCAACCCGTCACCACTATACTTCACTCGCCGAATCCCTGCAGCTTCCGTTCACATATAGTGGGGTAGTCCAAACAAGACCAGAGAGGCAAATGAATCGAGGGAAACAAGAAAGAAGAAGATGCATAGTACGTTGAAAATAATCTTGGAAAGAAGGGCTGTAGTGGATATGAAGTATGGCGAAATCGAGGGAAACTGAAAGGGATTTTTGAAAAGCTCGTTCTTTAACAGCGATGGGAAAGTTAGGAAGAGGTGGAAGGAAATCAAAGCTGTGGGAAGGATCGAAGAAAGCCGAATAGGAAAAGAGACGGCAGTGGAAAATGGGAGAACTACTCTCCATGGATGAATAAAGGGACGAGCTTTTCTTGTGGCGGCGATTCAAGACACGAGAGTTAGGGTTTCTCTTTTGAGAAGAAGCGGGCGGTGATGCAAATTTTTGGTTTGGAGCTAGAAATTTTTGGTTTGGAGCCAAACAAATTTTTTGCGTTGGAGCAAAAAAACTGGTGTACTTTCACGTGATCTACGAAACCACGCATTACTGTAGTTTTAACATGTAACCACTTTCATAAAAAATAATATTAAATGTTAATCTCTAGTATTTAATAGTGAATTATTTGAAAATTATCAATTAAATATTAATTATTAATTACTACAATTTCTAATTACTAGTTGTTAATAAGAATTATTTCATTTTTTCAAATTAACTATTGCTACTTATTAACTATTTAATAATAATTGATAAATATTATTGATTCCTAAGTTTATTAATAATTATTAATTATTACTATTAAATATTAATGTAATTAGTTATTAAATATCACTAATTTTTTCTTAGTTATAATTGAATTTTAACTATTAAAAGTTAGTTATTATGTACGTATTACTGATTATTTACTACTAAATATTTAACAGTAATTATTAAAAAAACTACTATTTATTACTTCTTAATTATTAATATTAACGATTATTTCTTAATTATTTATTACTAAAAATTAATTATTAATTATTTAACAATACCGATAACTTATTATTTAATATACTAGTTATAAATATTAATTATTAAAAATTATTTACTAATAATTTATTATTTAATAGAAATTATTAATATTATTAATTAATTATTATTATTGTACTAATTATAAAATGTTAATTGTTAAAACTGTCACTTATTACAACAGGTAAGAGTGAAAAGTTGTAATAGGCATTTATTACAACAGTCATAATAAAAAAGTTGTTAGAAATATGTTTATTACAACTTTAGTGAACTGACAGTTTCAAAAAAACATTTATTACAACTGTGCATTTTCCACCGTTATAAAATGAAAGTTGTAATATAGTATTTTTGTTGTAGTGGATCAAAATCGCACAACAAATTAATGAAGCTATATATATATAACAATGAATATGGATTGGGATGACAAGGATATGAATCTGATAGTCCTAAATAAAAAAAATGTAGATCATTGAAGATCTAACTGTTCCAGATGTTTGGAGGAGATTAGAAGTCATTTAGAATGTATTTTGAGGTTTTAAGAGGAAGAACTAGAGAATCTTAGTTCTTATGGCTGCTAGGAAAATAAGGAGAAGAGGTTAAACTAACCTCTTCAACCCCTATTTATACTACAAGTCATTTACCCTAATGGGCTAGCCTAATCAGCCCATTAGCTGCTAATTAAATCTTCCCACAGTCCAGAAGATGTAAAGTTGTTGTATCTTTCTAGCCCCTTAACCAAATCATTTATGTAACTACTCTACAAAAGGACTAACCATCAAATATTTCCAATAGCATAGGTTTTAGCATATAATTCTTCACCAATCAAAAGATACGGCCAGAACAAGATACTCAGGGTAAAATGGTCATAAAACGATTAGGCAAAAATCTTAGATGTTTAAAACATACTGTGTAAAACCCCGTGTTTTCAATAAACCTTAAAGTAACGAATTAAAGAATAATTAATTTTAAATGTGAGAACTAAGGGAAACGGGATACGCCATTGCATTCGTCTTGGAATTCTGGTTGAGATAGAGTCCGAGTTTGCGTGAATTGGACTTTATATGAAGAAGTTATGGCCTTCGAAAGTTTCAAAAATTCGTAATTCAAATTTAAACACAGAAGAGGGAAGGGCAGGAAAGATTCCCGCCCAGGCCAGGCCAGGTCGACCAGGAGGTCGACCCTAGTGTCGACCTACCCTACAGGTCGACCTGGGGGTCGACCTACCCCCCAGGTAGATCTGAAAGGAGGACTATTTCTGACTCCCTGCTGAGTCATTAGGGCTGAGGTGTTATCCTATCTTGACTGGATGGTCTAGATTATTTCTAGGGTTAATCTGATGGCTCTAAATTAATTAAACCTCTATAAAAGCAATCTAACTCTCAACCCTAAATCACAAATTATTCATACCAAGAGTTGCCATGCCGTCAATTGTGAACCTAGGATAGCCGTCACCTCTTTCAACTCAAAGGCAAGATTGAAGCTATGTCAAAATTAAATCTAATCTAATTCAACAAAGAAAATTCAACGATCTACATTAAAGGCGAGCAATTCAATTTCAGAATACAGATCCCAGAACTCAAGAATTCCTTTTTGTTTGTAAGTGTAGTTATCTTTCAGATGCGAATGAATTAAAGACATGGTTTGTAATGAATTGTGTAATAGAATTGCATCAAGTTGTATGTGATGCTGATTTATGTTTATTCATGTCTGTTCTATCGTATATGCCTATGAATTATTATGGTTTATCTTGTTTTGTGGAAATTGGTGAATAAATCTATGATGTTATGAAATTGTCATATGTAAGTTTGGTGATATTATACAAGTTTTAGGCTAAGTCATATAGTTTATGCCTAATTGTTCAGATCCATTATGCATACATGTTTAGATCTACGACCTTGTGATGACATCTATATGTTGTATGTTAATTTAGAAATTATGCCATGTTTATGCAAGTTAAGTGATGCTACCATGTTGTGAATACATGCAAGTTTATAGGTTAAAAACATGACTATGTAAAATCTATATGTTTAGATCTATAACTTTACATGTTAGAACCATATGCCTTTATGTTAGATCAATATTAACATGATTTCACCTATGCAAGTTCACCACTACACGTCTAATTAGATTTTGGTAGTTCTATGTAATACTATTATTTTATGATTCATGTTGCATAGATCTAGTTTGCAAGTTCATAATTAAAAGTATATTATGCCAAGTTCATGTGACCCATCTGTAGTTAGATCCATAGTTTTGTATGATGTTGGAATATTGCAAGTTCATCTTTTTTCCTTTTTAGTTTATTAGTTGGGCTAAAATGTCGAGCCTAACATCTTATGTAATTTTGCGAACGTACAACGGGGGTAACGTTGGGGAAAACATGAGAATTATACATAGTTAACATATTTGGCTCATAACCATATAAATGGTATGGCATTGAAATGGTATAATTTACTTACCAAAAATTATGAATTTGATTTAAAAGAAAAGTGGGCTATAACAATAAATTGTTGACAAATTTTAATATAAGCATAAAAGGATAAATATATAAATTTTAGAAAAGACGAATATGCCTAACCCGAGGTTAGACTGAGTTGTGGAGTAAAACTGCCCGGAACCGACCGATACATCCAGTGACCACAACAATACCTATCTAATGTGGGTGGTTAGTGCACTGAGCCCAAAAAGGACCCGAGGTTAGACTGAGTTGTGGTATAAAACTGCCCAGAACCGACCGGCACATCCAGTGACCACAACAATACCTGTCTAATGTGAGTGGTTGGTGCTCTAATAAAGCTAAGTCAAGAGTAGTAGGGTTAATTCAATTAAGGAAACACTTAACCAATCCAACATGTTAGCTAAACTGATGGGTGGGGTTAAGGTAAAATTGGACACTTAACCAATTTAAGATGTTGACTGGAAAACCCTAGCAACGGGGACCCATTTCAGCAGTAACCCACGTAGAAGTATCATGGGACCCTGAACTAGGCAGGGTGGGGCACGATTACTGGGCTGATTATAAGCGGTCAAAAACATCGGTGGTGGTGGATCAGTGTAGGTTCCGGCAGAGTATCGGGCGTGCACGTACTCCGAAGTGGAAAAGGCAGGCACTGGGCATCAGTAGTCATACATTGTGCATCTTGAATCGTGTCGGGTTGCCACCATAGGATTTGATACACCCCTTGGTGGGACCACCACAGGTATCTACAGTCAAGCGGGGGCCGAAGGACACACGTGATAAATGTATGCTAGTAGGAGCTGATTGATATAAGGGAATCATTTCACCATGAACATGTGGTGCTAGTTGGACAAGTATAAGTAGGTGAAGAGAATTAAACATGGGTGCGATGTACATTCGGCTTATCCTGCCTTATATAGTTTTATGTTAGTTTGCTGTTCTGGTACCGTCCTATTTTCAGTTTATTCCTATCATGACATTTTCCTTATTAACACACTGAAAAGTCACTAGACTTACTCAGACTTATGTCTGACCCATTTTTCTTTTATCTTCTTTTCTTCCGTCCCCCCCCCTCCCCCCTCAGGTAGCCAGGGAGGGAATAGGTCAGCTTAATTTGGACCGTTCATCTTTCCAAGCTTGAAGACTCTGTGATGTACGGCTTGGAATCTCTTATCTTTGGCTATGGCTTTGGACACACTAGACTTGGGGATTTATGAAGTTTTATTTATGTTATATGCTTCTTTATGTTTTAATTAAGACAGAGATTATGATGAAGTGTTTTGGAAGTTGTGTTGAGAAAATTTACTGTAATGGTTTTTGTATTGAACCACGTATGAAATAAATGTTAGTTTTATTTTCCGCTGCTTATATTTCTATCTTGTAAATTTTCTGTGTCTTTTACCTATAATGCTCCATCGAAGTTAAGGCATTCCCTTTGTGAGTGAACTTAATGGAGGTGGGGTGTTTCATACTGACTAATCTTGTAATAGAATATGGGAATGATATGACCTCATGTGAATTAAATAAAGTTAATTTATGATCATTTGATACGTAAAATACGAGTTGTTACATTACACCCACTATCCATTTCTTTCGAGTAACCGCTAGAACCGCTCATATCGATAATCTCTTTGCATACATCACCCGTAGCAGAGCATGTTCTTGGAAATACTTTAATGACCTCCAACTTGGAATCTTCTTGGTTTAGACCAAATATAGACGACAAATTGTCGTTAATATCACAACCCGAAAAGAGCAGATTTTGAAGCTCGACGTTCGACCCAACTCAAGCGTCAAACACTGGACTCCAAATGTAACGACCCAGGGATTTCGGTCCCGAAAATCGACATAAATACCCTTACCCTAACTCATGCCGATCCTCCCAGCACCGAAAACACTGGATAGTTATTAGAAAGAAATTAGAGGGTGAGATAAGAAAGAAAGAAATATTAGAATAGAAGAAGAAGAAGAACCAACACAGAGTCTCACATCGCAGCGGAACAAAATATAATACAGAAATAATCTTTATTGAGAGCTTTTGAAAATACTTACAATATCAGAGTACAACACACATCTGGACAGTTTTGATAATCTGTCCTCATATATAGAATCACACAGCGGAAAATCATTCGTCTTAACATCTTCAGCTCGTCTCTGGACTTCACAGTACCTGATGACCTGAACCTGTACACTCCGGGCTAACCCGAGCATTTACAAAACACCGGGTCAGTCTAGTGGACCAGAGTGAGAAAAACTCGCACAACATTTAGGGTATCACACAACTTGATTTTAAATTTAAAATCCTTTCGAAAGAAAAGGATAATCATAAGACCGATCCACACATAAACATGGACGGTTTTTACCTTACGATAACCCAAAACAGTTTTCGAAATCAATATCTTTTCTGATATTATAATAGTGTCTAAATGCAAGTAAATATCAAGCTAGTGGAACGCTTGCATCTCACGCTCCACATATATATATACAAACAAAACCATGGGCACTTATTGGAAATTGGATTTCGACTATGACAAGGTATGGAACCACCTGCCGCTCGTGTATCTCTAGAGACGAATACACTGGGTTCAACAAGAACGTCTTGCAACCCGCCCCTCACATGACCGACCACTCATTTCGCTTGAGTGTATCGAATGTATATCACCAACGGTTGGACTCAAACCACCGTTTCCCGAATGGGCAGAATCGATAGATTAAGAAACAAAAGGAATTTCTCTAGATAGGTGATTATACACCCTAATGGGAGCGACCCACATAGCCATGTTGCCTGCCCGATTTTTTTCATCATCCGGTTGATAAGGCTTGAGGCCAGAATTCCTCTTCGAACATCTGGCCACCATTTACTTTGAATGCCACATCGTCAGATCCACCATACATCACTAATTGACGTCCACAAAAATACTCTAGTTGATAAGAGAACCGTCGTCCTCCGCCACCAACTATCGTACGTTTGAAGAAACCAACGTACGTGATCCCATTGGAAATACTCTGTCAGACACTCGTCCATACAAGTCATCCAGGAACAGGATGAACCGAAGGCACCCTCCTACTGCATCTCATATAGGAATCACCCCAAGGATCAGTAGCGAGTAGTCCTTGCAATCCACAGTTTCAATCACGACAGAACCCCAGTATATCTCCGGGTCGAATCAGAGATTGTAAGTGGTTCTTCCGTTTTATGAAGATCTATGGTCTTCACATGTTCCATCTCGATCGTCGTCTTGATCACTTCTATATACTTCGTATTTGTTGGTTGGAATGGTTTTCGAATATATATTCGATCCCGGTATTCCCATACCAACAATCGTAAAGGCCAGACTTGATAGTCAGTTATTTAACTATCAAGTAAACATCCACGAAATCACAAGAATAGATTTACTAGTCTAGTACTCAGCATCACTTGACTTTTAAAATTTATCGCCTAATTTCCTTTTAATTTTGTTACTAAGGAAAATATCATCTCATATCATTTCCCCTTACTTTGGAAATCTTATCATACACTCTCGCCATTACCAACTAGTATCATCCTTGGATAGTCCCGAAGTCGTTCAAGTTGGGGTATTTTAATTCCCTCTCAGACTTTGATCAACCACGTTCTTATCTTCAGATAAATACGAGTTGTAATTCAAAAACCCGATATTATTATTTAAATTCCTATTTCCAACTTTGTTTACTAAACTCTAATCAAATCCCTTTTTCCCAATTACCTTTTTCTTTCGGGAAATCTCCTTTCAAATCCATTGATTTAACTTAATACTGTTATTAAGTATTTCCAATTTAAAACAACGTTTAAACTCATATTCCTTTATAAACATTGTTTATAAATTTCAGGTTTTATATATTTACCCTTTTTACCTCTTTACCTTCCTTTACTTAATTCAAACGTTAAGTAAAACTTTTCATTTACGCCTTATAAACCTCTTATTTGCTTCATTATAAAATTCGAGCTCCAATACTAAAACTCATCACTAGCCTCTTTCCAACACTCGACCATTTCTTTTCAAACTTGGTTACTTCAAGGTATTTCATTACATACCAACTCCTTTATTTCAACATTTATCATTCAAATCAATTAACTCCTTTATTTACTATAATGAATAATAAATTTCCTTTTTAAACCCTTACTAAGATTTACCAATTATTTATTAAGTTATTTCATTAATTTAAAATCTAATCCAAGTTTAAATGGTCGACACACCAAACATGGTTATCCTTTTAACCAATTCTATTTAATTCCCCTTTTTTAAAATTTAATTAATTTAAATAACTTTATTTAATTTCTCATGATTAATCAAACACTTAACTGCTAGGTTAATCCCTGCTTTTGTTTATAACTCTTATTGACATAAGAATCCATTTTTATAAACAAATATCATAATTTCTTATAGCTTTAAATAAATAAATAATTACTATTTATTTCTCTTTTAAATAACTTGTACTCAAAGTAATATTTTTGAAAACCTATTTTAGTTATAAAATATATTTATAACTTTAACATCGTCGATTCACCATCGAAAAATCCATATCTTAAAAATCGATTGATTTCTTGACCATGTGATGCCAATTACCCAACCCATACCATTCATCAACATAAACATTGAAATATATTTCAACAGCAAAAAATAACCAATCATTTCCTTTTTATTTGACTGATAATTTCTATATCAATCATCAATCAATCAACAACCAATTCAAAACAATTCAAACAATTTCAAACAATTTCAAACACGTTTATAAACGTGACCAATCAGGGGAATTTACTTTATTCGGGTCAAATCATAATGATTGGTGTTTTACTGAAATTAAACGACCGTTTAATTTCAAAAATTGATCAACGATAAATATATATCACTAGCAAGCAGTCAATCATTAACAACCAGAACATGCAAATTAAAAACCCAATTTATATAAAATATAAATGGGAAGAGCTGAGTGAGTTTAACTCACTTTGGTTTGAATCTGTCGATCAGTGGTCTGTTTTGATCAAATTAAACTGACGTTTAATTTGAATAAAAATTCCAGTCACTTCAGATCCGGACTAGACCAGCTCCATCTCGAAGTATTTGTCTCCACTGTCTCAACGCAACTGACCGCGCTTGAATCTGATAACGTATGTTCGAGAAATCATCAAAACAAGTTTATAAAAGGAATTTAAATTTAAACCATGGGTTTTCTTTTTTAATTTAAAGATGGGCCTTACCCTATAATCATCCGGCCCAACCCATTCCTCCTTTACAAAAACCTACTTCCACCGATCCTCATTCATTATCAGCCGCCTCCCTCATTTTCAATTCCCAAATCAAAACCCTAAGCCGATTTCATCCTCAGCAAAATCTTGAGATAACGACGTCGCTCCCTCTTCTATCCATCTAATCTTTGATCCCCTAATCTCCTCTCTATCCTTCCTTCGCTCTCCACTTCAATACCCGTCTGTAACCCCTTCGTCGCACAAACACATCAGTCGCTCGCGTTAGTTCTCAGTCCCAATACTCTGTCCACACCAGCACGAAGCGATGCTGGACCTCCTTCATATTAAGCTAAGTTTATTTTCTTTTTATTCGACTACATTATTTTGATTTTTTTTCTCTTACTATTTCGAATTGTTCTTGAAACTGGTTGAGTGAACGCCTGTATTTATAGTTGCAGATTTAAACTAGATGAGAACATTGTCTTTCACATCTTATCCTAGATATGTTCAGCTATACCTAGCTTAGGCCATTGGGGTTTTTAGTACTGTTTGGATGGCATATGAAATCCGTTCGAATGGATATTGAATTAATTGATCACATGCCAGTGAACTATACATTGTTTGTGGTGGATTTTAAGGTACGGTTCTGATATGAATTCGATTGTGAAAATATATACCTTGCTATGTAGGTTAGGCTAGGCTTGTCGCTATGGATTGTCGATTCTATTCATAGATTTGGAAACTGTATACTAGATTTGATTTCCCTTAATTCATTTCACTGTTCTTGAGAGAACAAGTCATGCTGAATTTTGACATGGACATATATATATATATATATATATATATATATATATATATATATATATATATATATATATATACTGATTTTAGCTGCGTGGTCTGCTTTGAGCTGTTTTCCAATCAAATCCAGTGATTTTAAAACCTATAGTGTAGCCGTAGATTTCGGCTGTTTCCCTTTAGATTTCCTTTTTTCCCTGTTCATGATTTGTGGAGACTTGATATATGAATACACTTCTGTTTATCTGCTCCCTTTCATTGTTCCCTTTATGTTCATATATATATATATATATATATATATATATATATATATATATATATGTGTGTGTGTGTGTGTGTGTGTGTTGTTTCATTTAGTTGTTCATTGATTTATCTATTATCTGTAACCTATTTTATAGAGGCCCATTTCCTACTTTCTTAGCAGTGCATTCCACTGTTAGTCTTAGCTGTTCATACTGATGTATGAGAGATTTCTTTTAGTTGTCATGTGTTGTCTACTCTTAGCTGTTTTATTTTAGTATTATCTTTCCTTTTCTCTTCATTTAATTTAAATTTTATTTTCTTTTCTATTATACTGTTCATTTGTCATGAAGTCATCCCTTTTTAATGGGTTTCTCTCCTTTCTTTTTTCGCAGATCAAAGTTGATGGGAAGGATTCGAATTCACTTATCTTGGGAAGGAACGAGCATTCAAAGATTATTTTATATGAATTGTTATGTTCTGTCCTGTCCAATTTTGCTTTGCATTGTACACTGTAAAATATATATATAAAAATATGTGTGGCTGTTTGATTTGTTGTACAGTTTTCCTTCTGTAGCAAATCTTTTGAAGAGATTTGGTGTATTTGAGAGGACATGGCATACCGTCCTTGATATTTTTAAATGGATTCCTCTGCGCTTTGATGGTTTTGCCTGTGTATTTGAATATATATTGTTTTACTTACATTGATCACTTTCGGTTTTACTGTTCTCATGGATTTGATGGTATATAAATAGATATGATCTTCTTCTAGCTGTCCATGATCATGTTTTAGCTTGCTTTAGCTATTAATGTATACGTTCAGTTTCTTTCAGTTTCTTTCATGTTTATGTACAAGAATTACTAACAAGGCAAATATAGAAGTGTTGTATATAAACAAAATATTCTCTTTGTATTCTTTATACATCTTATAAAAGGTCTATATAATATTCATTAAATTCAAAAAGCTAAATCTAACTGAAATAAATAAATATATGTCATTGTATTTACTGAAACAACAACTTCCAAGTTCATTCAGTGAAGTATTCGAAACTCAACTTTTACAAATTCTGGTTTTAATTAAATATTCATAAAAATCCTTTAATATAAATAAATAAATCATTATAATTTAAAAATGATTTGACAGCGACTATTTGAAAGTTTGAATTGGACGTAACTTTAAATCCATAAGCTGGAATTTCGATTTTTTTCTTTCATTAGAAAAATATAATCGAACCGGTCCCAACGTGCTTTGTTTCACAGAAATCCGACTTATATCGGATCCTGTATATCCAATCAAAGTACAAAACGAAAATTTCGAACTACCTCGACGTTTCGAGCTCGTTTTAATTAATATATGAATATATATATATTCGAACTCTATTTAAATAAATAAATTTAATTAAAAATCTATTATAATTCAAATATAATATATAAACTGATTTAAATATTCGAATTAAATGGCCGAAAAATCCGAGACGTTACACCAAACGCCGGATTCCGTATTGCCTTTGGGTATAGAACACATAACAACTAAATAAAAGAAATTTTTCGTTAATATTATTACAATATTACATCAAAGTACAAGAAAATATCAAAATACATCGTATATATCAGAGCACAATTATAAATACGTGCACATTGGAAAATGTAAAACTCTCAGCGGAAGACTAAGAAATGATCCATAGTATAGCTCTGACCATAATCCAGGATCCTACTCTAAAATGACTCCAAAGCTAAATTTGCAAAACCTAAACAACTAGGCTACTCGTGTGGAAAATATAGACACCCAGAGTTTAGGTGGAAGAACAATAAACTTCAGGTCAGTCATGGAACTGGCATGAGAAGCAAAATAGTTATACCTTTATTTTAAAGTTAGGTGAATCATAAGACCACGCAGCATAACACAGAACGGGTTCCCCTTATGAAAACCTATCAACTCGCAATGCTTTTTGAAAACGAATCTACAATAAGGTCTCTCGGCACACACACTATGCAAACATAGACATGGGAAAGATTTCTCCTTATGATAGCCAAACATGCTTGATATGTGAAAATCCTTTGATATTATTATTAGTTCATAGTGCGGAAATCAATTTAGAAAATTAATGTATCAATCCTAGATGACATAATGTCCCATACCATTATGTCACCATATAGGTTTACAACTAAAACCGTACAAACTCATAGTAGAGAATCGATATCCAACAAATGGCCAGGCTAAGGAACTTACTTACCGAATTCAAACACCTCTAGGGGGATGCCACGAGAATCACACAAGTTCTTTGCTAACACAAAGCCAGGATATCCTTTCCTTGTCACACTAGAGTATATCATCTCCATGCCGTTACCGACCTGTAAACTGAGTGCTTGCAATATCAACAACCACAAAAAGTAGAAGTCACCACTAAAGTAATACCTGGATTCTATACCATGGTATAATTATTATCTAGAAAGGGATGATAACTCATAATCTTGCTGTATCTTTCCTGTTTTGGTCATTTACGGGTGTGCGAGGATTGTCAAAGTTTCGTTACACAAAGCTATGCTTTGATTGTTTAGCTCATCTCTTAGCATGCCACGTTGTCATCTCATAACATATGATCGATAATCGCTAACCATGTCACCTTTGAGCTCTTACATATCAAAGAAGGGTGTTCAGCTAAGATAATAAATTCTTCGCCACCAACAGAAATATGTTGAGAAAAGATCAGTTACATACTACAAAATACAAGATCAGATACACATCCATACAAGTCCATTCTGGGTCTAAACGAAACCGAAGGTACCTTATTACTTGTCCAATAAATGAGAGAGGTCCTTGCAATCTGGAAATTCTCCAAATATGTGCGGACGAGCCGCCACTATAAACATCTCAATAATGGAGCAACCCAGTGAAGAGAAAATCAGCATGGCAATCCTTTCAATGTGAAGATTCTCGTTCTTCTACACCATCTTCAAATATCTTCCATTACGTGTTATTCTTATTTGGAATGGTCTTCGGACCTAAGTCCTATCCTGGTCTTTCCAAATAACAATCGTTATTTAAAAACTATACGGAAATACAGGATTCACTAAGTCTCTTTTCCATTTCAATTAGTTAATTTAAATCTTATCATGGGAATCATTCATTTCGTAAACCCTCTTCAAAACATATTTTTTTAAATCAAAGACAGTTAAAATATTTAACTAAGATTCATTAGTTCTCTAATTCCATTTTATTTCCAAAATAAGATCATTAAGCATTTCTCCTTTATCTTTTTAAAAGATATAAATCCATTTCATAAACTTCTCTTTAAAATTTATCTTTTAGAATCAAAGATAATTAAGCTTCAAAAATCTTAATAATCATTCATTAACCTTTTTATCAAGATTAATTAGTTCTTTATGTAACACCCCGCATTTTTAAAATAATCAATAATGCATATATGTATATATATACACATAAATATTTAAGAAAAGAGAATTTTGAAGAGCTTCTAGAATTTGGCTATGGGATTAGCGTCATTGCGTTCTTGGTGATTTTCTAGTCAATTTAGACTTATGAATTGCAAAAAAATGAGTTAAGATGAAAGAGATACCTTTAAATGAAGTGTAGTGGAAAAACATAATAATAACTTAATTAAATATTTAGGATTAAGTGAAATGGACTACGCCATTGCGTTCGTCTCGGAATTCAGGTCAAAATAGACACCGGGTTTGCATAAAAAACGGACACCGTATGAAGAAGTTAATAAGGCTTGAAGATTATACATGCATAAAAAGAATATATATGAATAAAATAAGGCCAGAATTCAAAACAGTTCAAATTTCACGCAAAAAAAGGGAGCGGGAAATTTCCCATCTAGGGATGTTGACCCCTCAAAGGGGGTGTCGACCCCTGGCTCGACCCCTCAAGGGGGTGTCGACCCATGGGTTGACCTCCCCACGGCAAATCTGGGCAGATTATTTCTATGCGAACGTGGATTCGTTTCTTGACCAAATACAGTGCTGAACACCTATAAATAAACCTGTAGAGTTACTCTAAGTCTCGTATTTATGAGACAACGCCGAAGCTCTGTCATTTCTCTCTCTCCTAAATCTATTCATAAAATTAAGTTTATTAGTTTAGGAAAAATTCTGAATCCAGATCTGAAGGGAAGGAACATATGTTTGTAAATGGGTGTTTAGATCTCTTATCGAAGTGAGGTAATTCCTAGATCTGGTCAATTTTCCATTCTCTTCTCTTTCTTCTTTTTCTTTCTCTCTTTTAGTAAAAATTATGAATCCATGGTTGTTAGGTTCTGAATCCAATTAGGGGAAAAACCATGGAATGATAGATCTGGACCAAATTTAGGATTTGGAAAGCATATGAGGTGAGTAGATTTAAGTTATGTCATTTTAGATAATGATATATTATCGTTTAACATTCCCTATTATTACATGTTAATTTACCAGAACAATTAAAATTACTGTTATAACAATTTGAGTTATTAATATGAATGTGTTGGAAAATTCATATGTTGAATCGGTTAAAGTGTTGAAATGTTTACATGTTGAAAAACAAACTTGTTAGAATATGAGTAGCGACTACTGTTGTTCATATTACATGTTAACTTGTCACATGAACCCTTACTTGTATGAATTGGAATAGTTATATGATTAAATGGTTTCATGTTAGCAAAGAATTGAATACATGAAAATGGGTTTGGGGCCTAAATCAAATTATGATTAAAGATCTTAATATGGGCATATGGTAAATATGACTTGGGAAAGGGGGATGAAAACCTATAATGAAATAGAAATATTTGTTAAAGAACAAACACGCCTAGATTCACAATAATTTGACACAGTATCGCGCTTAGACACGAGGTAAGATTACAATTGTGATAGAAGTCTTCCCGGAACCGCGCGACATATCCAGCATTCACAAGTGGTAAATATAATGTGAGGGGTATAAGTGCATAAATAAAACATGTAGTGGCGCTAAGACACGAGGTTGAGCCAACTTGTGGTAGAAGTCTTCCCGAACCCGCCCGCCAAATCCAGCATCCACAAGTATATGCTTAATGTGAGAGGTCCAGTGCATGAATATATACATATATATATAAATATATGTAAATGGTAGGACTAATAAACAACATTAATTATAATTAGCGAAAATAAATGGAATTGAATGAAAGATAATTACAATAGTGCAACGACCCTAGGCTTTACAACCATCAGGCATTGGGATAACCTCCCACCGCGGCATACAGTGATACCTCAGAACTGATTTTACAGTCAGCCTCGCGACTGCAACTACCAACCCAATCTTATCATTGGGACATGTAGGGGTAAGAGTCTCCTGCTCGCCACCAAACAGCCAAGCGAGAACCCCCTATCACGTTCTCTAACCGGCTCTGATACTAAGTGTGACGACCCGCCCCGTACCAGCCGACATTTTTCTAGAAATGCGTTGTGCCAGTTTCCAACTAGCACGGGACGGATGCCAAAAGAAAGGCATTTGAAACGATGAATCACCAAGAACCTGTAGTATATCTCACAGCGCATGGAATAAAATATAATAATAACATAACTTGATACAAAACAGGCGAGACAGTACATAAGCTGGAACTAAACCATAACCATCAGAGTAGCGGAATCCAAAATACAGCTTATGATCCAAACCATTATTACAACTTCAAAATACTGTCTCCAAAGCAAAATAGAAAAGGTACACTACTAACACCCAAAGTAGTGACCAACAACAACACAGGGAGAACATATGTAAATAGTACGTGGAAGCCTTCTGCTCGTATCCAGACAGCTATTCATGCATAACCACCTAACCTGTCTCTAGTCTGCTTGTTTAGGAGCACCCAGAGTAATAAGAAGAGACATAAAACTCTGGGTCAGACAATATTCTGGTATAAGCGACAACAGCAAAGTAAAACAATAACATGTATAAATAATCATACCTGGACCAGCAACCAAAGAGTTAGCACAACAGATGTACATTACTCTAAGGTAACACTAACATATAGTGTAACAATGGGAGTGTACGTGTCATGGTGATAACAAACATCAAACATAGCAATCATCCTCACATCTCTCACTCAGTGCGTAAATCATGCGATATCCACCGCTTTGATCACCAAATCCATTGGAGCCACGATGGCAACTCCGTACAACTATTGCTATAACCACTTTTCCCTTTGGGGCCATGACGGTAACTCCATACAACTATTACTCTGACCCCACTGCATTGGTCTATAGTCAATAGCCCTAACTGGCCAACCAATCCACACTTCCCTGGCTCTAGTTCGTCTATATGCCCCCTCTCTCAACGGTGAACCAAAACTATGGATATCGATAACCCCTTTGCACATGTCCCGCAGCAAAGCCCAACTCTAGAAGTTAACTCGTTGGTTCCCGTTTGGATCCTGAGTAATCACATCCCATTTGTAATTCCTTTGCATCTCGGGTTTTGGTCGAATTGATCTTGCTCACCAGAAGAGTTTACGATCGTCGTTGGTTCGTTCGCGGTCCAGGCTCAAAGGCCAACTCATGGCCCGTGGCTCGCCTCCTTGCACGCTTGCGGTTCGGTCCTCCACTCCACTTCCTATTCGGTTCGTGACCCACTAGTCCGTAGGTGCAAGCGGTTCATGATCCTCCGGTTCGTGAGTACAAGTGGCTCACGGTTCGGGGTAGTACTCTGGTTCGTGATCGTCCTCTGGGTCCGGCTCGTGGTGCCTCGTCGTGGTCTGGATCGTCCTCTGGGTCCGGCTCATGGTGCCTCGTCACGTTCTGGCTTGTAATGCTCCCCTCATGACCTGGTTTGTGGTCCTCCCTTCACGACCTGGTTCGTGGTCCTCCCCTCACGACCCATAGTGTGGGGTCGATTCAGTGTTCATGACCCTATTCGATTTCCTGCACTTCTTACAGCAAGCTATTTATGCCTCACGAAGGCATTTTCGACCATTTTAACTTTCGTATGCATCCACAAAACATGCTAAACAATAGTAGTAACATATGGAAACAATCAAAAACGTCAAAACATCAAGCATATGAGTTATTTAGATCAAACACACCCAAAAAGCATGATTTTCCTCTTAACCATGTTTAACTATAGGATTAGAAAACTTAAACCAAATTAATCCAAATTTTCAATAGAGGCATAAAATAATATTTTAGAATTTTCACATATTTTTCTAGATTTTTATGATGCATAATTTCGCTAATTATCACTAATCACCCCTAATTAGCCATAATTAGTGAATAAAAGTGCAAATCACTCACCTTAGCCACAATTGAAATCTTAGATCTGAAACTTTACTATTATGGCACAGATCTCTATGTACTACAACAGCTCTATTTCTGATTTGGTGCTAATTTCTCTTGATTTGATGTAGTTTTGGTTAAATAGCGATTAAGAAGCGATTGGAATGAGATTTGGAGGATGAAGGCCATTACTGGGTTTAGAGAAATGTTTGTGGCGGCTAAAAAAGTGAAAAGGAATATTTATCCAAACCCTTTTAGCCCTCCCATAATCCTAATCCTGAAATGGGTAATGGGCTTAGCAACTAATCATCCGGTTAAGCCCAATTATGCTGTTTTTCATCTTCCAAACCTTATTTCAGCCATATCTCCCAAACGGTAAGTCCGTTTGATTAATGTGACCACTCTATGGAAAGGTAAACCATCATTCGAATCAAATGGAAGTGATTTCAGGTCAAAATTCCTTACCAATCAAAAGTTATAGGCGAAACAAGATTCTCAAGGGGCAAAATGGTCATTTAGAATTAGGCAAAAATCGTGAACATGGGAAATGACCCCAATAATCGTTTCCCAAAGTTACATGACAATACGACTTCGTATGAAAATAAAATAAATATTCTACAATCCTTCGATATGTAGAATGCGGGTCGTTACGTTCTCCCCCCTTAAGAAATTTCGCCCACGAAATTCCTTAACCAAAACATACAACGGTGGCCCGCATGCCTATCAACCACTTACAAACAATCAAACATACATAACATAACAAGCCTATCCTAGCATGTGATTCACAAACAAGGAAATAACTATATCGCAATAAAAATCTTACTAGGCAAAGAGTTCTGGATACGACTTCCTTATGCTCTCCTCTATTTCCCAAGTATAGTCATTCTCATTATCGCCCCACCGGACCTTAACTAATTTCACCGTCTTCCTTCGAAGTTTCTTCGTATCATGTCCGACAATACAAATCATTTTGTGGCTCCCAACTGCCTCAGATTCTACCTTGATATCATCCAACTGATCTGGTGAAATAGTCATATCAGGATCATGCACGAACTTCCTTAACTGGGAAACATGAAATACATTGTGCACTCTCTCCATCTTGTCTGGTAATCCAACTTTGTACGCTAAATACCCCACTTGCTCGAGAACTGGAAATGATCCAACAAACCTTGGTGCCACCTTACCTCTCCTGCCAAAACGAATCACATTCTTTAATGGAGAGATCTTCACAAATACCAGGTCACCAATGAAGAATTTCAAATCTCTTCGCCTTTTATCAGCATAACTCTTCTGCCTATCTTGGGCAGCCTTCAATCGCTGTTGGATAACCTTGATTTTATCTGAAGTTTCCCTTATTACATCCGGCCCAAGCACAAATTTCTCACCGGTTTCTAACGAACATGATGGTGAATTGCACGGTCTTCCGTACAAAGCTTCAAATGGAGCCATACTAATACTGCACTGATAACTGTTATTATATGCGAACTCAACCAGATGCAAATGGTCCTTCCATGAACGTCCAAAATCCAATATACAAGCTCTCAAGAGATCCTAAAATACACGATTCACCCTCTCTGTTTGGCTGATGGTTTTAGGATGGTACACGGTACTGAGATGTAATCTTAATCCCAAAGCCTCTTGTAAGCACTTTCAAAACCCACTAGTGAATAATGGATCTCGGTCACTCACAATACCTTTAGGTACTCCATGAAATCTCACTACCCACTTCATATACAGTTCTGCTAACTTAGCTGTCGTTCTATTCGACTTAACTGGTATAAACCTTGCACTTTTGGTCAATCGATCCACAATCACCCAAACACTATCATGACCCGATCTAGTCCTTGGTAAATCATCAATGAAATACATTGAGACTTGTTCCCATTTCCATTCGGGAATTTCCAGCGGTTGTAACAAACCACTAGGCTTCTTTTGCTCAGCTTTAACTAACTGGCAATTTATGCACCCGGATATAAACTTCCCAACGTCTCTCTTCATCCCTTCCCAGTAGTAGGTCTTCTTTATGTCTCGATACATTTTGTTACCACCAGGATGTATACTCAGTTTTGAGTGATGACATTCTCTAAGCATTTCATCTCTCAATCCATTACATTGGGTACAACTAGTCTCCCATTCTTTCGAAGCCATCCTTCTCGATCAAGACCATACTTGTTCATTCTCTCGCCGTCGATACTCATCTCTACCTTGGAGATGATTTCCAATAGGTTAGGATCATCCCTTTGGTTGGAACCGATCCACTCAATCAAGGTAGTTCTGATCGTCAGACTTTCTAACATCTCCGGATCCATTTCACACTTAGGCCTAAATCATATCCTGCGATATAATCCAGTTGCTTCCCTTCCAAAAACATAGCCCCCAAACTGGCATGTCTCCTGCTCAATGCATCAGCTACCGCATTTCCCTTCCTGGGTGTATATGCGATATTGAAATCATACGAAGCCAAGAACTCTAACCATCTTTGCTGACGAAGATTTAAATCCTTTTGAGAGAAAAGGTACTTTAATGACTTATGATCGGTAAACAACCCAAATCTTTCTCCCAAGAGATAATGTCTCCACAACTTCAATGCGAACACAATCGCTGCCAATTCCAAATCATGGGTAGGATATCTTTTCTCATGTGGTTTCAGTTGCCGACTAGCATAGGCTACAACCCTACCTCCTTGCATCAATGCAGCACCCAGTTCGGTACGATAGGAATCCGTGTATACCATCGTCTCTTCATTCCCATTAGGAATAACTAGCACTGGTGTACACATCAACTTCTACTTTAGACCCTTAAATGCGTTCTCACACCTTTCGTCCCAAACGAAAGCTTGATTCTTCTTGGTCAACAGAGTTAACGGTGTCGCTATCCTGGATAAGTCTTGGATAAACTTACGATAGTATCCAGCTAGCCCTAAGAAATTTCTCATGTCCTTTGCATTCTTGGGCATAGACCAATCTTGTACCATAGCCACCTTCGCAGGATCCACGACAATACCATTCTCTGACACAACATGGCCCAATAATCTCACTTCCCTCCTCCATAAGTGACATTTAGAAAATTTTGCTTTCAATTGGTGTTTCCTCAACATCTCCATCACTGTACTCAAATATTCCTTGTGTTCTTCCTCTATCCTCGAGTAAACCAATATATCGTCCACGAACACAAGAACAAATTTATTTAATTGATCTCTGAAAACTCTATTCATAAGCTCCACAAAATATGCGGGTGCATTGGTCAACCTGAATGGCATCACCAACCACTCATAGAATCCAGACGGCGTCCGAAATGTCGTTTTAGGTATACTCTCAACTGCTACTCAAGGCTGATGAAAACCTGTTGCGGGATCCAACTGGGAAAACACTCTTGCTCCATTCATTTGATCAAACAAATCATCTATCTATGGAAGAGGATACTTATTCTTCCTAGTCACCTTGTTCAGCTCACGGTAGTCTACACATAAGCGAAGGGAACCATCGGCCTTGGTAGCAAATACAACTGGTGCTCCCTACTTGGAAACACTCCTTCGGATAAATCCCTTCTTCAAAAGATTGCCCACTTGCACCTCGAGCTCTCGCTGCTCCCTTGGCGCCATATGACGAAGAGGCATTACTATAGGTCTGGCATCTTTCACTAAATCAATCTGAAACTCAATCTCTCGGTGTAGTGGAAGTCCGGTCACTTCCTCGAAGATGTCCGGATACTCGCCAGCAATAGGCATATCTGATAACTCATCCTGCAGGATGTCGAGGGAATTTAGAAAACTAGCCATCACCCCATCACTATGTAGGCTACCAAACAGTACCCTTCGCCCATCATCTGCTCTGATGGTCACCGAAGACCCCTCACAGTCCACCACCACCCCATACCTTTGGAGCCAATCGACTCCCAAAATAATGCCAGACCCAGTAAAGCCTAAAACAAAGCAATCACAAGCAAACGTACATCCATGACTTGATAAGACCAAATTGCGACAAATCATACAAAGGCTAGTCGAACCATCGATCGGGTTCATCACATAATCTCGAGTTTCAATTCCAACCTATCTACCAGGTCACTAGATATGAAGGAATGGGAAGCTCCGATATCAAACAATACTCGAACCGGAACATCATAGATGGAAAGCATACCTTGAATAACGACACCCTTTCCTTTCTCCACCGCAGTTGGGGCATTCGACGAAGAAGGAACAACGTCGATTGCATATGCTTCCACAATCTGCTTCTTCTTAGGGGGTTGCGGACATTCTTTCTTAAGATGTACCACTTGTCCACAATTGACAAACTTCTTTTCCCCTGGCTTCACTCGACAGTCTCTGGCATAGTGGCCCTTCTTGCCACAGCCAAAGCACTGGATATCCTTCTTATTCTTCTTCTTCTGACCAGCTTTGTCTTGGTTCTTCTTTCTCTTATTCTAGGACTCCTTGTTAAGCTTGGCGAGATCAGCCCTAGGGGCCTGCACTACTGCAACACGACCATCAGTAGCATTAGGAACTGCTCCCAGAGCATCCCTAAGCATCTCTTGCATGAAGGCAGTAAACATTATCCTTATACCAGGGACATTCCCATTGCTAGCCCTTGAACCCACTTCCTCTTCAACTCCCGATGCGGAGTTCCTCACCGTACTCCTCGTATTTTGGCTCATCGTTCAATCTGTAAAAAGAAAACGATTAACCATCTCCATAGTGGTGCCAATGTAGTGCGACTTCATCCTTGGATATAATAATATATTGTTTTTTAAAACCAAAATATCACAAATACGCGCTCTCAATATGTATGCTATCTCTCCCTTATGTCTTCCCCTAGGTTAAACTATGCAACCTAGGCTCTGATACCAACTGTAATGACCCTAGGCTTTGCAACCATCAGGCAGTGGGCTAACCTCCCACCATGACATACAGTGATACCTCAGAACTGATTTTACGGCCAGCCTCGCGATTGCAACAACCAACCTAATCTTACCATTGGGAATGTAGGGGTAAGATTCTCCTGCTCACCACCAAACAGTCAAGCGAGAACCCCCTATCATGTTCTCTAACCAGCTCTAATACCAAGTGTGACGGCCCGCCCTACACCAGCCGACATTTCCCTAGAAATGCGTTGTGCTAGTGTCCAACTAGCACGAGACGGACGTAAAAAAAAGTGATTTGAAACGATGAATTACCAAGAACCTGTAGTATATCTCACAACGCATGGAATAAAATATAATAATAACATAACTTGATATAAAACAGGCGAGATAGTACATAAGCTGAAACTAAACCATAACCATCTGAGTAGCGGAATCCAAAATAAAGCTTATGATCCAAACAATTATTACAACTTCAAAATACTGTCTCTAAAGCAAAATAGAAAAGGTACACTACTAACACCCAAATTAGTGACCAAGAACAACACAGGGAGAATATATGTAAATAGTACGTGGAAGCCTCCTGCTCGTCTCCGGACAACTACTCGTGCATAACCACCTAACCTTTCTCTAGTCTGCCGTTTAGGAGCACCCAGAGTAATAAGAAGAGACATAAAACTCTGGGTCAGACAAAAGTTTGGTATAAGCGATAACAACAAAGTAAAACAATAACATGTATAAATAATCTTACCTGAACCTGGACCTGCAACCAAAGAGTTAGCACAACAAGATGTACAGTACTCTAAGGTAACACTAACATATAATGTAGAAATGGGAGTGTTCATGTCATGGTGCTAGCAAACATCAAAAATAGCAATCATCCTCACATCTCTCACTCAGTGCGTAAAGCATACAATATCCACCGCTGTGATCACCAAATCCATTGGGGCCATGATGGCAACTCCGTACAACTATTGCTATTATCACTTTGCCGTTTGGGGCCATGACGACAACTCCGTACAACTATTACTCTAACCCCACTGCATTGGTCTATAGTCAATAACCCTAACGGGCCAACAAGTCCGCACTTCCCTGGCTCTGATTCGTCTACATGCCCCCTCCCTTAACGGTGAACTAAAACTATGGATATCGATAACCCCTTTGCACACGTCCCGTAGCAAATCCCAACTCTAAAAGTTAACTCATTGGTTTCCATCTAGATCCTGAGTAATAACTTCCCATTTGGACTTCCTTTTCATCTCAGGTTTTGGTCGAATTGATTTTGCTCTCCAGAAGAGTTTACGATCGTCGTTGGTTCGTTCGCTATCCAGACTCGAAGGCCGACTCATGGCTCGTGGCTCGCCTCCTTGCACGCTCGCGGTCCGGTCATCCACTCCACTTTCTATTCGGTTCGTGACCCGTGCAAGCAGTTCATGATCCTCCGGTTTGTGAGTACAAGTGGCTCACAGTTCTGGGCAGTACTCCGGTTCGTGATCATCATCTGGGTCCGGCTCGTGGTGCCTCGTCGTGGTCTGGCTCGGGATCGTACTCTGGGTCCGGCTCGTGGTGCCTCGTCGTGGTCTGGCTCATGATGCTCCCCTCACGACCTGGTTCGTGGTCCTCCCCTCACGACCCGGTTTGTCCTCCCCTCACGACTCATAGTCACGGGTGGGGTCGGTTCGGGGTTCATGACCCAATCCGATTTCCTGCACTTCTTACAGCAAGCTATTTATGCCTCACGACGGCATTTTCGCCAATTTTAACTTTCCTATGCAATCACAAAACATACCAAACAGTAGTAGTAGCATATGGAATCAATAAAAAACGTCAAAACATCAAGCATATGAGTTATTTAGATCAAACACACCCAAAAGACATGATTTTCCCCTTTATCCCCTTAACCATGTTTAACTATAGGATTAGCAAACTTAAACCAAATTAACCCAAATTTTCAACAGAGGCATAAAATAATATTTTATAATTTTCACATATTTTTCCATATTTTTATGATGCATAATTTCGCTAATTATCACTAATCACCCCTAATTAGCCGAAATTAGTGAATAAAAGTGCAAATCACTAACCTTAGCCACAATTGAAATCTTAGATCTGAAACTTTACTGTTATGGCATGGATCTCTATGTATTTCAGCTACTCTATCTCTGTTGGTGCCAATTTCTCTTGATTTGACGTAATTTTGCCTAATTAGCGATTAGAATGAGATTTGGAGGATGAAGGCCATTACTAGGGTTAGAGAAATGTTTGTGGCGACTGAAAAAGTGAAAAGGAATGTTTCTCCAAACCTTTTCAACTCTCCCATAACCCTAATCCCGAAATGGGTCATGCGCTTAGCTGCTAATCACTTGGTTAACCCCAATTATGCTTTTTTTCATCTTACAAACCTTATTTTAGCCATATCTCTCAAACAGTAAGTCCTATTGATTAATGTGACCACTTTACGGAAAGGTAAACCATCATTCAAATCCAATGGAAGTGGTTGCAGGTCAAAACTCCTTACCAATCAAAAGTTATAGGTGAAACAAAATTCGCCAGGGGTAAAACGGTCATTTAAAATTCGGCAAAAATCGTGGAAATGACCCCAATAGTCGTTTCTCAAAGTTACATGACCATACGACTTCGTATGAAAATAAAATAAATATTCTACGATCCTTCGATATGTAGAATGCGGGTCGTTACAAATAGTAAAAGGAATGGAATGAACGGTGAATGATAACAACCCATTATAAATAAATTACATTAATAAGAATGTTGTATAATAGGTAGACTTGTCCTATGGACAAGTGAAGATTATAACTTAGGTTATAATAAACTAGTAAGGACATGGGATAATTGGTGAAATGAGATAAGTAGCACTTAATTTTAAATTAAGTAATATGTAAACTTGGAAGTATGAAATCTGCTGATAAGAAATACATGTTTAGGCTTGTCCTAGGGACAAGTTAAAATTATAAATCAGGTTATAATAAACGTTAAAGGGAATAAAATAACTTATGTAAGGGGATAAGTCGTACTTAATTGTAAATTAAGTTATTTACAAGAACAAGAATCTGAAATCTACGGATGAGGACAACATAAGTTATATTTATGGGAAGAGAAACTTATTAGTGGACCTTAGTTAAAGAACTAAGTTAATGAGTAAACAATGATAAGTTGTAGTGACGGTGTAAAATGGAATTATGATTAAATGAAAAAGAATGAGGAAAACTTATGAAATGAAATAAGTTATATTTAATCATAAATAATGGCTGACATGTTAAAAAGAAAACATGTGAACTGATATATACTTAACTACATATTAAGTAGAACATGTTATTATAACCTTGAATCAAACAAGACTATAAAAGGGATTGTGAATTATAGACCTTGGACCACAATCTAGAGAATAACATGTTGTGGGCTTATTAATAAACTTAAAAGGGTTAAGTTATATGACTGAAATTAATAAGCAAGAAGAACTTGGTAACTTGAACAAGAAGTCAATGTGGATGGGAATAACCAAGTTAAATGGAAACTGATAAGGTAAAGCAAGCACTTAAAAGAATGTTTAGACATAGGGTCTAATAACATATTAAAGTAAGGTGCTTGGATCAGTCAACACATTCGAGGGTGAATAACCCAACGGGGTAGATCATCGTGGTATCATAAGGCACAGGGGGAGCGCGCGTTCATCTGATTATTCGGTCAGCTCCAAAGGACTGGAAGGGGAAGCACGCGGATTCCTGGGCTACGTAAGGTGCTCCTGGTAGTCCTCTGTGCGGTGGCAGATGTTTAGGCTGTGCTCTTAGAGGTTAGGTCTGCGTGTAACTACCAGGTGGGTGGGCCTTGACTGCAAAAATAGCTTTGCAGTCAGATTGTTGTGACGCAGTGACACTAGGGTGGTTCGGCGGTCGCCTCAACGGGGAGGTAGAGGTCAGGACCAACAGAGATAGTCGATCATCGGGTACCCGTCATCGGCAGCCGTGTGGTGCGAAAAGACTAGAGCTAAACCAAATAGACCATTCATCTTTCATTATCGAGGTACGGTGGTTGAGGGGAGACACCAATTGGTTGTTTAGATTGTTTGTTGTTAGGGGAACGTCGCTTATCTCTTGTAGTCTTTACTAGTTGAAGGAGGGGCCGAGGTGGGGCCATAGACACCATGAAAAACAGACCCTAGGAATATCTGTATATAGAGGCTCTTAAAGATGGGCCTGTACAAATATGGAAAAACTCCTGACTGAGTTCCATGTTTCTTGTATATCCATGCCACGGAACTCGGTGCACATTATGTGCAGTTAAGGCATCAAATATGTTTGACGATACGTACGTGGGACAGTCTAGATACATGCATTTATGTTCTAGGTGGTGTATCGTAAACTTGAGTGCATTACTCTGGCATGGAATCTGATTCGATCGAAGGTGGTAGTCCATATGCTTACGTAGCATAGTAATTGACAAATATATGCGGAACATAACATTGTTATGTAGGCATCCGTACGTCACTCCGGCGTAGGATGAGGAACTGCGATTATTTCTATATGGTGGAGACGGTGCGAGTGGGGTACCATGGGGAGTACCCTCAATATTGGGGGAGGGCAGCTACATATATATTGTGTTAGGTTAATCCACTAGGAAGTAAATGGGTAGGACGTGTGTGTAAACCTTGAGTGCTGTTAACCCAAATAGCCTAATAAATAAGAAAATGTGATTGAACGATATATGTAGGATTATCCTAAGTGTATAAGTTAAATCCAGTCACCAGAACTTGTGTTCTGACCCCCTCCTCATCATATCCTCGCATGTTAGATTTGTGGCAGAGACATGATAGCTTTGGATACTAGTTAGGTAGTATTATTAATACGGTAAGGCTATGTTTTGATTATATTAAATTTCATCCATTCCGCTGTGAGATATTTTCTGAGCTCTAACATATTTTATGCCTCTGTCTTTTCTGCAGGATACCATAGCAAAACAACTTGAGTTTCGATAGATTGGAATTTTGGAAAAAAATATTCAGTCTGTTGGAGTTCGGGTTGTTACATCTAGTATCAGAGCTTAGGTTTAAGATTCCTATGTAAATAGTGAGTGAACGTATTTGTATTTTTTTTAAAATATAAATACATATATATATATATATATGTATGTATATACACACCTAGATCCATAGAGGAACCCACTAAATATAAAGATTATAATATGGTAAGAAATGGGATGACTGTTTTGTATATTAAAGGAATGAATGTGGAAATTCGAGACCCTTAGGAAATTTGGGTGGGAAAGTGTACAATATATTCTGAAATAAAGAAAGGGGGGTCCCATATGATAGTACTTCGGATTAGTGGACTTGGCAGTAAAACTTTATAAATTGGAAAAGGTTAAAAAGAGAAAAAATGGATTAGGAATTTATATAGTTGAGAGAATTGACTTTGTGGGAGTGTCTAGGAAATCCTAGAAAAATTGGAAACCCGCTTTGAGTCTAACCCCGTTGTTAACTTTTAAGAACTTGAAATTGTAAAAGTTTTGGGAAAATGGTTTATGGTGTTTTCAAGTTTTAATCTTAAAAGCTATAGTTTTAAAATATGTAAAGAAGTACTTATTGGGTTTTGAAGTAAAATGGGGTATATTTTATGAATAGTAATTTCTTGTGAAAATTTTGTCTAAAATAAAATTCTCTCATAAAATAGTGCATATTATAGAGCATGTATAGCTTGCTAGTTTTCTTGTTATATTTCATAAAAAGAATTTTTAATAAAGGAAGTTTTGAAGTCTCTGTTCTTATGATAATCCTTTATGATAAATTATTTTAACAAGATTATTTTGTTGGGTGGACAAAATAAGTTGTAGAAATTAAGAGTAGGGTAAAATTTTCACATTGTAATAAGAGAATGAACTGACCTTATAGGCAAGAACCTATTGTAAGCCTGATTGAGAATTAGTTGTCCTTGTCTACTCCAGTTTTTGTGATTGAAAAAAAAATGATGAATGATGATGATTTACGTTTTTTTAAGATAACAAGTTTTATGATTTGGAAAAAGTAAGTTTTGATGAGGAAAATAAAGTTTTGACACTTTTAATTTTTGGTAGAAAAGTGAAATAAAAAAGCCAAACCGTGTTTTAAAAAGTGTGGAGTAGGTAAGAATTAGAGCCTAGGAAAGGCGGGAAAAGTTTGAGGCTATGAAATAGATAGCAAGAATTATCTTGGAATAATGGTAAGTTCCCGTAGAATGCATAAGCATTAAAAATCCTAGGGTGTTGCTTGAAATAATTGTTGGTACACAGCTAGGACTAGAGGTGGCTACTAGATAGTATAAAGGGGAAGTGAGGGGTTAAACCTTGTTGCTAATTTACATGTCAGGGGTTGATCGACGCTAATCTATGAATTAGAAAAGCGCGACATTTGTAATAAATTCTACAAGCATACAGGTGTGTAGCATACAGGTCGAACACAGGGAGGTGAATTAAATCAAATTATTTATCTAATCTCTTAGGCGAGTTAGACGAAACTTCGGAGGTTGATTTTGAAAATAAAACAAAACAAAGTTAAAACTGTAATTTGATTCAGAACAGATCTAACTGAACCGACGATCAAATCACAATTTCAATGGAAAAGCAATGAAACTATGAATCAAATTCAAATCTAATCAATCCAATTTAACCTATGAACGCGATTAAAATACAGAAAATAAAAGTGCAGAATATAAATAACAACAGGAAATAAAATTAGGATTACCGCTGAATCTAATCAGACGGTCAATCACTAATGAAAAGAAATGCAAAATACAAATAGTGTTCTACCGAATCTAATCGTGTAGACAACACTAATTGCTAAGAAATAGAAAATTGCATAAAATAAAAAGAAAAATGAGTTTTATTGATGAAGAAGAGAATAGAATGAGATATAGGATAGGATCGTGGCTACAATGCCATTACAAGGGTATATATAGGGTGGATAGCCAAACCCTAACCCTAATGATAACTGGGCCTGGTCATTACATCACTAATTAGTTTACAATGAGAAACATAAATGGGCCTTAGATAAATAAAGCAAATTTGGGCCTTTTCTCTTTTCCTCTTGCTTCCTTGACACTTCTTCATTGATTTGTGATGTGCAAAGCCTTGTTATCACTCCTTTTCTTGTCCAACAGCAACTAGATGTGATATCTTCATCTATAATTCTTCAAAATGCAAATACACAGCAAATTGAACTCTATTTCTCTACATTTCTGGTTGCATGCGGGTTGGGTTGGACTATCTGTAAAAGTAACAAAACAATACCCAAGTAATATTTATTTATATACAAAAGACAAGATATAGGAGCATAAAATAAACACATTTCTATGTCAATCAGGGGTAAAACCCGTTATTTCATTTTTTTGGGACCGTTCCGTTATTTTTGTTCTTGTTGGGTAGTTATGGTAACACCTAAACCTGTCGTGGATCCCACAGTTTGGACTTTTCTGTTTGAGGGGGACATTGTCCCGAGATTCCTAGCCCTAAGTAGTAGCTGTATAGGGTGTCTGTTCTCCTATTTTAGTTGAAAGACTAGAAGGCTTATTTGAAACTAAACTTATATCAGATGATTAAATAAGCTAAGAAAAGAGTAATGGCATAACTAAAAAGGAAACAACAAAAATTCAGTAAAGCAACAAATACGGCAGTTAAAGAAAAATGGAAAATTATGAGAAAAGATGGATAAGAATAAAAATTTCAAAGATAAGACGAAAAAGAAAAGCTGTAACAAAGGAAATTTTCTTATGTGGGGTGTGCTTGGATAGGAAAAATAGGGAATCTTTATAGATAATTACATAAAATCCAAGTACGGTAAGAAAAAGTTTGAAAAAGAAAAACGGAAGATGTGAAATTTTCTGTTTTCCACCTTTTCGTAACATAAAAAATCGAATTTAGAAAATTAGATTTTTTTGAAATTCAAAAAATGAAGTTGGTTGGTAGGGTTTTGGATGCAACAATTGGATGAACTACGATCTTGATTAGTAAGAGTGTGGGAAAATTTGGATGAAAATATATTTTGATTTCAAAATATTGCACTGATATTGAACTACCAGTATATTTAGGATGTGATCATCATATTTTAAGAAGGATTTTTGAAATTTTGCATACATATAGGAGGTACCGCTTTGGCATACATGTATTATTATGTTGTATTTCACTTTGCACAAGAGCACAATGTTTGCAAAAATTGGATGCACACATGATGGATGTATATTATGCGAGCATTTAATTGGTTTTTACCCTTATCAAATTTCGGGGATGAAATTTCCTAAGGCTGGGAGACTGTAACACCCCGCATTTTTTTAATAATCAAATAATGCATATATATATATATATGTGTGTGTGTGTGTGTGTATGTGTATATGAACTTAAATATTTAAGAAAAGAAAACTTTGAAGAGCTTCTAGAATTTGGCCACGGATTAGCGTCATTGTGTTCGTGGCGATTTCTGGTCAATTTAAACCTAAGTATTGCAGAAAACCGAGTTAAGATGAAAGAGATACCTTTAAATGAAGCATGGTAGAAAAACATAAGAATAACTTAATTAAATATTCAGAATTAAGTGAAACGGACTGCACCATTGTGTTCGTCTCGGAATTCTGGTCAAAATAGACACCTGGTTTATGTAAAACGGACACCGTATGAAGAAGTTATTAAGGTTTGAATTTTAAATACACATAAGAAGAATATATATGAATAAAATATGGCCAGAATTCAAAACAGTTCAAATTTCATGTAGAAAAGGGGAGCAGGAAATTTCCTGCCCAGGGGTGTCTACCCCTTGGTTGACCCCTCAAGGGGGGTGTCGACCCATGGGCCGACCCCCCAACGACAGATCTGGGCAGATTATTTCTGTGCGAACGTGGACTCGTTTCTTGACCAAATACGTTGCTGAACACCTATAAATAAGCCTGTAGAGCCTACTCTAAGTCTCATATTTCTGAGACAACGCTGAAGCTTTGTCATTCCTTTCTCCCCTCAAATCTATTCAGAAAATTAAAGATTATTAGTTTAGGAAAAATTCTGAATCCAGATCTGAAGGGAAGGAATGTATGTTTGTAAATGGGTGTTCAGATCTCTTCTCGAAGTGAAGTAATTCCTAGATCTGGTCTATTTTCCATTCTCTTCTCTTTCTTCTTTTTCTTTCTCTCTTTTAGTAAAAATTATGAATCCATGGTTGTTAGGTTCTGAATCCAATTAGGGGAAAAACCATGGAATGATAGATCTGAACTAGATCCAGGATATGGAAAGCATATGAGGTGAGTGGATTTATGTTATGTCATTTTAGATAATGATATATTATCGTTTAACATTTCCTATTAATACATGTCAATTCACCAGAACAATTAAAATTACTATTATAACAACTTGAGTTATTAGTATGAATGTTTTGGAAAATTCATATGTTGAATCGGTTAAAGTGTTGAAATGTTTACATGTTGAAAAAAAAACTTTTTAGAATATGAGTAGTGACTACTGTTTTTCGTATTACATATTAACTTGTCATATGAACCCTTACTTGTATGAATTGGAATAGTTATATGATTAAATGGTGTCATGTTAGCATAGAATTGAATACATGAATATGGGTTTGGGGCATAAATCAAAATATGATTAAAGATCTTAATTTGGGCATATGGTACATAATAAATATGACTTGGGAAAGGGGCATGAAAACCTATGTTGAAACAGGAATAATTGTTAAAGAAGGAACATGCCTAGATTAGTAGTAATCTGACAATGTATTGCACTTAGACACGAGGTTAAATTACAATTGTGATAGAAGTCTGCCGAGAGCCGCCCGACATATCTAGCATTCACAAGTGGTAAATCTAATGTGAGGGGCCTAAGTGCATAAATAAAACAAGTAGTGGCGCTAAGACACGAGGTTGAGCCAACTTGTGGTAGAAGTCTGCTTGGACCCACCCAACAAATCCAGCATCCACAAGTATAGGCTTAATGTGAGAGGTCTAGTGCATGAATATAAATATATAAATATATGTAAATGGCAGGAATAATGACAACATTAATTTTAATTAATGGAAATAAATAGAATTGAATGAAAGATAATTACAATAGTAAAAAGGAATGGAATGAACAGGGAATGATAACAACCTATTATAAATAAATCACATTAATAAGAATGTTGTATAATAGGTAGGCTTGTCCTAGGGACAAATGAAGATTATAACTTAGGTCATAATAAACTCGTAAGGACATGGGATAACTAATGAAATGAGATAAGTGGTACTTAATTTTAAATTAAATAATCTGTAAACTTGGAAGTATGAAATCTGCTGAAATACATGTTTTTGCTTTTCCTCGGGACAAGTGGAAATTATAATTCAGGTTATAATAAACGATAAAGGGAATAAAATAACTTATGTAAGGGGATAAGTTGTACTTAATTGTAAATTAAGTTATTTACAAGAACAAGAATCTGAAATCTACGGATGAGGACAACATAAATTATATTTATGGGAAGAGAAACTTATTAGTGGACCTTAGTTAAAGAACTAAGTTAATAAGTAAACAATGATAAGTTGTAGTGACGGTGTAAAATGGAATTATGATTAAATGAGAGAGAATGAGGAAAACTTATGAAATGAAATAAGTTATATTTAATCATAAATAATGGCTGACATGTTAAAAAGAAAACATGTGAACTGATATATACTTAACTACATATAAAGTAGAACATGTTATTGTAACCTTGAATCAAACAAGACTATAAAAGGGATTGTGAATTATAGACCTTGGACCACAATCTAGAGAATAATATGTTGTGGGCTTATTAATAAACTTAAAAGGGTTAAGTTATATGACTGAAATTAATAAGCAAGAAGAGCTTGGTGACTTGAATTAGAAGTCAATGTGAATGGGAATCACCAAGTTAAATGGAAACCTGATGAGGTAAAGCAAGCACTTAAAAGATTATTTAGACATAGGGTCTAATAACATATTAAAGTAAGGCTCTTGGACCAGTCCACACGTTTGAGGGTGAATAACCCAACAGGGTAGATCATTGTGGTGTCATAAATCACGAGGGGAGCGCATGTTCATCTGATTATTCGGTCGGCTCCGAAGGACTGAAAGGGGAAGCACGCGGCTTCCTGGGGTACGTAAGGTGCTCCTGGTAGTCCTCTGTGTGGTGGAAGATGTTTAGGCTGTGCTCTCAGAGGTTGGGTCTGTGCGTAACTACCAGGTGGGTGGGCCTTGACTGCAAAAATAGCTTTGCAGTCAGAATGCTGTGATGCGGTGACACTAGGGTGATGTAGCAGTCGCCACAACGGGGAGGTAGTGATCAGGACCAATAGAGATAGTAAATCATCAAGTACCCGTCGTCGGCATCCGTGGGGTGCGAAAAGAATAGAGCTAAACCCAATAGCCCATTCACCTTTCACTATCGGGATACGATGGTTGAGGTGATACGCCAACTGGTTGTTTAGATTGTTTGTTGTTAGGAGCAAGTCGCTTAGCTCTTGTAGTCTTTACTAGTTGAGGGAGGGTGTAACACCCCGTAATTTTCAATATTAATGTTTACAAATTAAAGAATAACTAATCTCAGATGTGAGAATTAAGGGAAACGGGTTGCGCCATTGTGTTCGTCTCGGAATTCTGGTTGAGATAGAGTCCGAGTTTGCGTGAATTAGACTTCGTACGAAGAAGTTATGGCCATCGGAAGTTTCAGAAAATTCAAAACAGATTTCGAAAATTCAAATTTCAGAGTCAGATGGGCTAGGCGGGAAATTTCCCACCAGGGCCAGGTCGACCATAGGGTCGACCTACCCTGACCAGGTCGACCATAGGGTCGACCTACCCTGACCAGGTCGACTATAGGGTCGACCTAGGGCTCGACCTGCCCCCCTCCCCTACCCCCCCGGGCAGATTTGATTGATGACCTGTTTATGACTGTGTGCTGACTCATTAGGGTTTCCGATCTGCTCTGATTGGCTAGGATTAATTCTGGGTTGATCGGACGGCTTAAACTAATCCTAAACTCTATAAAAAGACATGTAGACTCAAACCCTAAAATCAAATTAAAATTAGATTCATGGCCTCCATGCCGTCACCTAGCAACCTAGAATAGCCGCCACCAATTAGAGAGGAAGAAAGCTAATCAATTTCAACTCTAATCTAAACCGCAACAACGAATCTACTTCAAAGGAAAGCTAATTCAACTTCAGAACTCAGATTTCAGAACTCAAGACCTTCTTTGAGTTGTGAGTTCGATTTCTTTAATAAAATAATTAACAATTTAATTAGATTAAGCTATGATGCAGATTATATGGTTATGTTGTGAATTATTGACCGCATGTTATCATCTATGTTGTAAAATTGTGATGTTATCATCTATGTTGTAAAATTGTGATCTATGTTGTAAATTCTATGATGTTATCACCTATGTTGTAAAGTTGTGATATTATCATCTATGTTGGCTTATGTATAATCAATTCATAATGTTATGCTAGTTTGTTATGTTGTTGGAATTAATTCATATGATAAATCATATGTATGTATGCAAGTTTAGGTGTTGATTTAGATATGAATCATATGCAAGTTAGTGAAAATCATGTACAACCTTACATGTTTCATGACATCTATTTTATGTAAATTGGATCTAAAGTTAGGCTATGAAATTCTATATGCTAGTTTACATGTTTAGATGTTTACACCATCGTTTATGTTGCATAAATCACATATGCAAGTATATACATATATGTTGTTTTGGAGTTTGAATCATACCTATGCAAGTTTACCCCTTATGGTTAGATCCATGACATACATGGTTTATGCAAGTTATGACCATTACCTAAACAAGTTCACACCTTTAGATTTAGATCTATGACATATGTAGTTTTATGCAAGTTTGTGACTTTTTCCTATGTAAGTTTTAGATGAAGAACCTCATTCACACATGCAAGTTCACCCCTTATGTTTAGATCTAGTTTTATTTCTATGTATGTTGTGATCTTTATTCTATGAGTTAGACTATTCGAGTCTAACGTATACTTTACGTTAAACGAACGAACGTACAACGTGGGGTAATGGGATAATATTCAAAGATTTAATATTAAGAATTGGCATAAATGCCTTAAAAAGGCATAGAATAAATTTGTGATGAAAATTGGTATGATTTTACATACCATAAATAGATGGACATAATTGAGTCAATTATGGCCATAGTTAAATTTGGAATTAATTGATAATTTGAATAGGGAAATTAATTCAAATTGGGGGATAATTAATTATGTGTAATTAATCGTCTAAGACATGAGGTTAGGCTCTTTTGTGGTGTAAGACTGCCCAGACCCGCCCGGCAAATCCAACTGCCACAAATGTCAGTCTAATATGGGAGGTCTTAGACATAAACTAAATGCGTAACAATTGTAAAGACACAAGGTTAGGCTCGTTTTTGGTGTAAGACCGCCCGGACCCGCCCGGCAAATCCAGTTGCCACAAATGCCAGTCTAATGTGGGAGGTCTTTATAAGGTTACGGTCTTAATGAATTAAGAAACACTTAACCAGATAAACATGTAGTGGGACATGAGGGGGTTAAGTGGGTGCCTTGGATGGCATGTGGAATCTAGTGGGTGCCTTGGGTGGCATTTAAAATACGATTAGAAACACTTAACCAAAATTTGAAACATGTATAAGAAGAGTGTTAATTGGGATGTGCTAGAGGGGACCAAGATTAGGTGGATAGCTTGTGTCAAGTAATGGGGGCCCGTTTCAACCAGTCTCCCATACGTATCTTTGTGGGCTCGACCCAAGTCGAGGACGGGACACGCATACTGGGCTTGACTGTAAGAGGCCAAAACAGGTTAGCGGTGGCAACGCATGTCCAACGGGTTCATATGCGTGTGTGGACCCGGGCTGGTAGGTAAGACGTTGTTGCATCGTGTAGGTATAAGCCGTGCATTATTGGTGGTATCGGGTTGCCACTTTGGGGAGTGATACACCCCATTGTGGGGCTAGCACGGGTATCTACGAGTTAGGGAGCCGATCGCATGGGGGTAGTGAGTACACCTAGTGGAGATAGGGGTAGGCGACACCTATGAAGGCAACTAGGGGTGCACGAAACTACCATTATCATTATTAAGTTCTGTAGGCGGGATCAACCTTTTAGGTGACTAGTGGTGGTGCAGTATAGTAATTATCTTATAGTGGTTTAGGTGCTCTTTAACGTTATCTTTGTTCATCTTATTTCCTTGTTTACTCTGTCATACCCAATTGTTCACAGTCATTTCCTTATTTTCCAACTTATGCCTTAGCCTAGTTATTTTGGTAATTATATTATTAAAGTTATCGCACTCGCCAGACTTTATGTCTGACCCCCTTTGTTTCCACCTCTTTTCTTCCTCCCCCCCCCCCCCCAAGGTGCTCAGGTTGGAACTAGCACCAGTGGAGCTTGATTTTGGACAGTTGTATCTCTGCTTTTAGAAGTTGCTTGGATCGCTGAAGTAAAAGTTAAGCCTATCTTATTTGTGGCTATTTTGTACTGGGGTTATGTCTTTCAATTTATGTACTCTAATTTAGTTAAGATGGATATTATGTACTTTGACTCTGGTTTTTGATGATGTTATCAAACTTATGTGTTTACCGCTTCAATGAATAAAGTTTTCAAGTTTTAAGTACTGTTTATATCTATCTTGTTGTTAAGTTTCTGTTCTATACTCACTTAAAACGCTCCATTGAAGTTAATGCATTCCCTTTGTGAGTGACATTAATGGATGTGGGGTGTTACACGTGGTATCAGAGCTGAAGGTTACCAGAACATATATGAATTTTGAAAAACTGTTTTTCAAAAACACTTATAAAGAAGTACCTTCAAATGTATGTTTTAAGGAAAGTATTTTCAAGAGAAAAGCTTATTTTAGAAAGCATAACCCCAAGAGACATATATCTTTCCTTCGGTTCTTTTGTATTGAATCTTTCCTTTTTCGTTTCAGCATGTCTGGAATTCCCGAGATACCCGAGGGGATACCTATACCAGGATGGTTTAGGAGGTATTTGGAGACTAGGACCTCCACCGTAGGTCCAGTAAATGCTCCTCCTCTTCCTCCTCGTATCGATACTTTTTCAAAGATATGTAAGGACTTTCGGGCAATGGGTGGAAAACCTTTTCACAGGACGGAGACATTTGTTGAAGATCGAAATTGGCTAAAGGAGGTAGAAGAATTGTTTGGGATCTTTGAAATGGAAGATGGGAGAAAGGTCTAGTTAGCTGCCTGGCTAATGAAGGATGAGGCCTCGTTTTGGTGGGAGATCACTAATGGAGAGCGTCCAGTTGATACATGGCCAGATTTCAGGCGGAGGTTTGAAGCAAAGTTTCTCTTACAGGCTGAGGAGAATTTATACATGGAAAGATTTTTGGTATTGAAGCAAGGGAATCTATCAGTGAAAGAATATGTCAACAAGTTCAATCAGTTGGCGAGATTTGGCTTGGACTTGGTGAATACACCAGAAAAGAAGGCCCTGAGATTTGTTAAGGGTTTGAACGAGCCGCTTCATGGGTTAGCTATGACCCACATCCCCATGGGGGCTACCTTTCAGAGACTAGTTGACATGGCGCTTATGCACGAAGAGGAGAAGGGCGCCAATGCTAATAAGGCACTCGAGAAGAAAGGGGATCAAAAGAAGCCGCAACAGCAACAACAGTACAAGAAAGGTGGTAAAGGCAACAATGGTAAGGGAAAGAAAAGATGCTTTAACTGTGGGACACCAGGCCATCTAAGCAAAGTTTGTAGGAAGAAAAAGAAGACTGGCTGTTTCCACTGTGGCGAAGCGGGACATCTGATTAAGGACTGCCCAAGGAAAGGCAAAGGGCAGGGTCTACCTCGGGAGGACAGGTGCAGGCTCTTATGGCACCAGAGCAGGCAAGGGGGAAAGTTCAGGCTCTCGTGGTCCCACCGCTGCAAGAACGAGGTAGAACAATTTCTGTTGAAAGTTTAGTTTTTCTGTTTGATCATCCTGTCCATACTTTATTCGATGCTGGCGCATCACATTCGTTTATCTCTACATCATTAGTTGAAACACTGCACCTAAATACTAGTCTAGTTACAGATCCCTTAGTAGTCTCAAATCCTATTGGTGGTTCGTCTCATCTTTCTATGATTTGTCGGGATTTGAGAGTGTCTATCTTGGGCGTTGGGTTTGAATGCAACGCCTTTGTTCTTGGCTTCATGGGCTACGGATTGATTCTAGGTATGGATTGGCTAACTAGATATGGGGCCATCCTAGATTGTGAAAGAAGGGTAGTTAGATTGTTGCCTCATTATGGAAAGACCCTTGATATTTCTTGTGACCCTAGAGGTCCAGTAATGCTTAGCTACCTAGAATCCGTTGACGCATCCGATGATGATTTACATTCTGTTCGTATAGTCCGTGTATATGTTGATGTCTTCGATGAGGTGAGGGGTTTACCCCCAAAACGTGAGATAGACTTTTGAATATATCTAGTAGATAATGCGAAGCCAGTTGCATTTCCAGTGCGCCACATGGCTCTAAGAGAGAGAAGAGAACTCAGTAAGCAAGCGAAAGAATTTCTTGAGAAGGGGTTCATCAGACGTAGTATATCGGAGTGAGGTGCTCCAGTAGTATTTGCCAAGAAGGCAGATGGTTCACTTAGACTTTGTGTGGACTATAGAGAACTTAATAAGCTTACTAAGAAGAATAGGCACCCACTGCCAAGGATTGACAATCTCTTTGATCAGTTAGTTGGCGCCTCAGTGTTTTCGCAGTTGGACTTAGCCACGAGTTTCCATCAGTTGAGAGTGGCTGAGGATAGCATAGACAAGACTGCCTTTAGGACTCCAGACGGCTTCTTTGAGTGGCTTGTGATGCCCTTCGGTTTGAAAAACGCCCCCGCATACTTTGTTGACTTGATGAGTAGGGTATTTAGGGAGTACTTTAATAAATTCGTGGTAGTCTTTGTGGACGACATCTTGATCTTTTCTAAAAATGAGGAAGAGCATGCCCTACATCTTAGGGAAGTGTTGGAGACCCTTCGAGCGCATAGCCTTAAAGCTAAATTTTCTAAATGTCACTTTTGGAGGAAGGAAGTGCGATTCTTAGGGCACGTGGTTTCCAAAGAAGGGATAACTGTGGATCCCGCGAAGGTAGTGGCCATCCAAGATTGGAAGGTCCCTAAAAATGCTACCGAGGTGAGAAGTTTCTTAGGGTTGGTTGGCTACTATAGGAAGTTTATCAAAGACTTCGCAAAAATATCAGCCCCATTAACACGTTTGACGAAGAAGAATCTAGTTTTCACATGGGACATAGATTGTGATGATGCGTTCCAACGTTTAAAGAGAGCTTTGTCCACATCCCCAGTCTTAGTGTTGCCAGATGGGAGTAAGCCATTTACCGTTTATACCGATGCTTGTGGGACAGGACTAGGCGCAGTCTTAATGCAAGAGGGAAGGGTAATAGCCTATGGTGGAAGGCAGTTGAGAGTGCATGAGAGAAATTACCCTACACATGACCTAGAGTTGGCCGCTATTGTTTTCGCGCTTAAGTCTTGGCGCCATTATCTTCTTGGCGAGAAATTCGAATTGTTCACTGACCACAAATCGCTAAAATACTTGTTCTCTCAGAAGGACTTGAACTTAAGGCAGCAAAGGTGGATGGAATTCTTAGCGTCCTACGATTTCGAGATAGCATATACCCCTAGCAAGGGTAACGTGGTGGCAGACGCCTTAAGTAGGAAAAGGTTGTCCTTGAGTCCGTTGTTTGTTGAACGGCGAAGCTTAGAGTTCATCTCTATGTTTGACTTTAGACCTTCCATTAACTTCGTACCCAGTTTGCTAGCATCCTTAGAGGTCAGACCTACGCTTTTGGGACGGATTGGTGAGGCACAGTGAGATGACCCACAATTGGTTGAGATAGTAGAGAAGCTTAAAAGGGGGGAGTCATCGAGTTATCTCAATAGGTATACCCTAGATGATAAGGGTTGGTTGCGTAGGGACGGTAGACTTTGTGTACCATGGTACGAGAATTTAAGGAAGACCATTCTTGATGATGCACATCGTTCGAAGATGACCATCTATCCAGGCGAGGACAAGATATACATGGACATGAGACGAGTTTACTTTCGGGCCGGTATGAAGAGAGATGTGGCTGAGTTTGTCGGTAGATGCTTGGTGTGCCAACAAGTAAAAGCAGAGAAAAAGAAGCCCAATGGGTTGCTTCACCCATTAAAGGTCCCACAATGGAAGTGGGAAATTGTCTCGATGGACTTTATTGATGGGTTACCGAGATCGAGGAAGGGTAATACGGGGATTTGGGCCGTGGTAGACAGACTTACTAAGAGCGCCCATTTCATTCCCGTGAAGAGTAAGAGGACCGCTCCATGGTTAGCCTCCGTATACATTCGAGAGATAGTTCGTTTGCACGGTGTTCCTTCTAGCATAGTGAGAGACCGCAATCCTATCTTTACTAGCGAGTTTTGGAAGAGCTTGTAAGAGGCTGTAGGGACTCAGTTATGTTTGAGCACTGCATATCATCCTCAGACGGACGGCCAGACCGAGAGGGTGAATCGTATTCTAGAGGACCTATTGAGGTTGTGTGTCTTAGATTTCGTAGGTACATGGGAGGAACATCTTCCGTTGGTGGAGTTCGCATATAATAATAGTTTTCAGTCTATCATTGGCATGGCACCGTTCGAGGCTCTTTATGGACGGCCGTGTCGTTCTCCTACATGTTGGTGGGAATCTACAGATAAGATCTTGCTTGGACCCGATATGATTAGAGAGACTTCGGAAAAGATCGATTTGATTCGAAGGAGGATGAAGACGGCGCAAGATAGGCAGAAATCTTATGCGGACAAGAGGAGAATAGATCTTGAGTTTGATATTGGGGACATGGTCTTTGTCAAGGTGTCTCCATTATGGAACGTCATTCGCTTTGGGTCCGTTGGGAAGTTAGCACCAAGGTTCGTAGGGCCGTTTCCTATTAAGGAGAGGATTGGACAGATGGCATATAGAGTGGAGTTGCCCGAGATACTTAGTGGTGTACACGACGTATTCCATGTATCACATTTGAGGAAGTGCTTGCATGAGACCGTGGAAGTGGTGGAGCCGAGCTTGCTTAGAGAGGTGGAGATAGAGCGTGATGCGACGATTCGACGAGCTCCTACGTGCATTCTTGGGTCGGAGATTAAGAAGTTGAGGAATCGAGAGGTCCAGCTAGTCAAAGTGCAATGGGGAGATGATGAGAGCAACGCTACTTGGGAGACGGGAGAGAAGATGAGTTCATTGTACCCTTTTCTTTTCGAGGGTATGTCTTTTAATTTCTCCTTTATCGCTTAGCTTGTACTTATCTTATCTTTAGTATGTCCTCTCGCTAGTATCTTTGTCCTTTAGATAGGGTAGTCCTATGGTTGAAACATGTGTTTGAGACATGTTATGTATGATGGATACAAGTGTTTGCTAGTGGTTGCTCGTGGATGCATATACACACACTTTAGGCACTAGATCGGCTCAGTCACTTCATATGGCATATTCATATAAATGTGTGTGCATATTTAAGTTAATGGTTGTATAATGATTGTACTATCATATAGACGCTGCATTTTGGTGAATGGTTGTGAACACATGTAGAAATAATATGTATCGATAGGATTCTTTCGCATACATAATGGACGCATGGCACTATCATGGTTTGCATTAAGGAGGTCAGCTGAATCAGTAGACCGCCTGATTTTGCATTAGATAAAGAAACATATACACGCACTTCTTGTATATGTTCATACATCATTAGAAATTTTGATAAGGACAATGGATGCCTGTGTTTGATGGTTGAGTAGATGGTTGATTAGATGTTAGGATATGCATTCTTCTTAACTTGGAGATTTCGGGGGCGAAATCCTTTAAGGAGGGGAGAATGTAACACCCCGTAATTTTCAATATTAATGTTTACAAATTAAAGAATAACTAATCTCAGATGTGAGAATTAAGGGAAACGGGTTGCGCCATTGTGTTCGTCTCGGAATTCTGGTTGAGATAGAGTCCGAGTTTGCGTGAATTGGACTTCGTATGAAGAAGTTATAGCCATCGGAAGTTTCAGAAAATTCAAAACAGATTTTGAAAATTCAAATTTCAGAGTCAGATGGGCTAGGCGGGAAATTTCCCGCCAGGGCCAGGTCGACCTGGGGGTCGACCTACCCTGACCAGGTCGACCATAGGGTCGACCTAGGGCTCGACCTGCCCCCCCCCCCCCCCCCCGGGCAGATTTGATTGATGACCTGTTTATGACTGTGTGCTGACTCATTAGGGTTTCTGATCTTCTCTGATTGGCTATGATTAATTCTGGGTTGATCGGATGGCCTAAACTAATCCTAAACTCTACAAAAAGACATGTAGACTCAAACCCTAAAATCAAATTAAAATTAGATTCATGGCCTCCATGCCGTCATCTAGCAACCTAGAATAGCCGCCACCAATTAGAGAGGAAGAAAGCTAATCAAATTCAACTCTAATCTAAACCGCAACAACGAATCTACTTCAAAGGAAAGCTAATTCAACTTCAGAACTCAGATTACAGAACTCAAGACCTTCTTTGAGTTGTGAGTTCGATTTCTTTAATAAAATAATTAATGATTTAATTGGATTATGCTATGATGCGGATTATATGGTTATGTTGTGAATTGTTGACCGCATGTTATCATCTATGTTGTAAAATTGTGATGTTATCATCTATGTTGTAAAATTGTGATCTATGTTGTAAATTCTATGATGTTATCACCTATGTTGTAAAGTTGTGATGTTATCATCTATTTTGGCTTATGTATAATCAATTCATAATGTTATGCTAGTTTGTTATGTTGTTGGAATTAATTCATATGATAAATCATATGTATGTATGCAAGTTTAGGTGTTGATTTAGATATGAATCATATGCAAGTTAGTGAAAATCATGTACAACCTTACATGTTTCATGACATCTATTTTATGTAAATTGGATCTAAAGTTAGGCTATGAAATTCTATATGCTAGTTTACATGTTTAGATGTAAGTTTACACCATCGTTTATGTTGCATAAATCACATATGCAAGTATATACATATATGCTGTTTTGGAGTATGAATCATACCTATGCAAGTTTACCCCTTATAGTTAGATCCATGACATACATGGTTTATGCAAGTTGTGACTGTTACCTAAACAAGTTCACACCTTTAGATTTAGATCTATGACATATGTAGTTTTATGCAAGTTTGTGACTTTTGCCTATGCAAGTTTTAGATGAAGAACCTCATTCACACATGCAAGTTCACCCCTTATGTTTAAATCTAATTTTATTTCTATGTATGTTGTGATCTTTATTCTATGAGTTAGACTATTCGAGTCTAACGTATACTTTACGTTAAACGAACGAACGTACAACGTGGGATAATATTCAAAGATTTAGTATTAAGAATTGGCATAAATGCCTTAAAAAGGCATAGAATAAATTTGTGATGAAAATTGGTATGATTTTACATACCATAAATAGATGGACATAATTGAGTCAATTATGGCCATAGTTAAATTTGGAATTAATTGATAATTTGAATAGGGAAATTAATTCAAATTGTGGGATAATTAATTATGTGTAATTAATCCTCTAAGACACGAGGTTAGGCTCTTTTGTGGTGTAAGACTGCCCGGACCCGCCCGACAAATCCAGCTGCCACAAATGCCAGTCTAATGTGGGAGATCTTAGGCATAAATTAAATGCGTAATAATTGTAAAGACATGAGGTTAGACTCGTTTGTTGTGTAAGACAGCCCGGACCCGCCCGGCAAATCCAGCTGCCACAAATGCCAGTCTAATGTGGGAGGTCTTTATAAGGTTACGGTCTTAATGAATTAAGAAACACTTAACCAGATAAACATGTAGTGGGACATGAGGGGGTTAAGTGGGTGCCTTGGGTGGCATGTGGAATCTAGTGGGTGCCTTGGGTGGCATTTGAAATACGATTAGAAACACTTAACCTAAATTTGAAACATGTAAGTGAACATGAATAAGAAGAGGGTTAAGTGGGATGTGCTAGAGGGGACCAAGCTTAGGTGGATAGCTTGTGTCAAGTAATGGGGCCCGTTTCAACCAGTAACCCATACGTATCTTTGTGGGCTCGACCCAAGTCGAGGACGGGACACGCATACTGGGCTTGACTGTAAGAGGCCAAAACGGGTTAGCGGTGACAACGCAAGCCCAACGGGTTCATATGCGTGTGTGGACCCGGGCTGGTAAGTAAGACGTTGTTGCATCGTGTAGGTATAAGCCATGCATTATTGGTGGTATCGGGTTGCCAATTTGGGGAGTGATACACCCCACTGTGGGGTCAGCACGGGTATCTACGAGTTAGGGAGCCGATCGCATTGGGGTAGTGAGTACACCTAGTGGAGATAAGGGCAGGCAACACCTATGAAGGCAACTAGGGGTGCACGAAACTACCATTATCATTATTAAGTTCTGTAAGCGGGATCAACCTTTAAGGTGACTAGTGGTGGTGCTGTATAGTAATTATCTTATAGTGGTTTAGGTGCGCTTTAACGTTATCTTTGTTCATCTTATTTCCTTGTTTACTCTGTCATACCCAATTGTTCACAGTCATTTCCTTATTTTCCAACTTATGCCTTAGCCTTGTTATTTTGGTAATTATATTGTTAAAGTTATCGCACTCGCCAGACTTTATGTCTGACCCCCTTTGTTTCCACCTCTTTTCTTCCTTCCCCCCCTCCCCCAGGTGCTTAGGTTGGAACTAGCACCAGTAGAGCTTGATTTTGGACAGCTGTATCTCTGTTTTAGAAGTTGCTTGGATCACTGAAGTAAAAGTTCAGCCTATCTTATTTATGTCTATTTTGTACTGGGGTTATGTCTTTCAATTTATGTACTCTGATTTAGTCAAGATGGATATTATGTACTTTGACTCTGGTTTTTGATGATTTAATCAAACTTATGTGTTTACCGCTGCAATAGATAAAGTTTTAAAGTTTTAAGTACTATTTATATCTGTCTTGTTATTAAGTTTCTGTTCTATACTCACTTAAAACGCTCCATAGAAGTTAATGCATTCCCTTTGTGAGTGACATTAATGGATGTGGGGTGTTACAGAGGGGCCGAGGTGGGGCCATAGCCACCATGAAAAACAGACCCTAGGAATATATGTATATAAAGGCTCTTAAAGACGGGCCTGTACAGATATGGAAAAGCTCCCGACTGAGTTTCGTGTTTCTTGTATAGCCCTGCCACGGAACTCGGTGCACATTATGTGCAATTAAGGCATCGAATATATTTGATGATACGTATGTGGGACGGTCTAGATACATGCATGTATTCTCTAGGTGGTGTATCGTAGACTTGAGGGCATTACTCTGATATGGAATCCGATTTGATCGAAGGTGGCAGTCCATACGCTTACGTAGCATAGTAATTGACAGATATATGTGGAACGTAACATTGTTATGTAGGGATCCGTACGTCACTCCAGAGTAGGATGAGGGACTGCGATTATTTCTATACGGTGGAGACCGTGCGAGTGGGTTACCATGGGGAGTACCTCAATATTGGGGGTAGGGCAGCTACATATGTATTGTGTTAGGTTAGTCCACTGGGAAGTAAATGGGTACGACGTTTGTGTAAACCTTGAGTGCTGTTAATCCAAGTAACCTAATAAATAAGAAAATGTGATTGAAGGATATATGTAGGATTATCCTAAGTGGATAAGTTATATCTAGTCACCAGAACTTGTGTTCTGACCGCCTCCTCATCACATCCTCGCATGTTAGATTTGTGGCAGAGACATGATAACTTTGGATACTAGTTAGGCAGTATTATTAATACGGTAAGGCTATGTTTTGATTATATTATATTTCATCCATTCCGTTGTGAGATATTTTCTGAGCTCTGACTTATTTTATGTCTCTGTCTTTTCTGCAGGATATCAGAGTACAACAACTTGAGTTTCGATACATTGGAATTTGAAAAAAAAAATTGGTGTGTCGAAATTCGGGTTATTACACTTTATTTCTTTACTTTCCTTTTAAACTCATCCCTAAATCAAAATCGTTAAACATCATCTTCAATTATCTCTTTAAAAGACCTTAATCCTTTTCAAAAATTCCTAAATCATAGCCTAATCTCAACGGGTTAAAGAATAATGTTATTTAAGACATCATTCACAACAAACCCAAAACCAATTCATATTAAATATAAGATTTAAATAGAAATTTAATCGACTTATATTCAACACAAATTCTCGTAACCAACAAATACTTTAAGTGAAATAATGATATAAATATCTTCCAAATTCCTCAAATCGTGCCCATCCAAAAAACGGAATTCAATATCCAAGGATTCTTTCCATCCAAATCCAATTTATTTAAATTAGGAAAACTTTACCTTAATCAAAATGATTTATCCAAACATATCTTTTTTTCTTACATTCCAAATCATTCTAGATCTTGGGTTAAAGAAGGATGTCATTTAAAACACCGTTCATAATAAACCCAACACCAATTGAATATAATTTATATTATCTTATATTCAATACTCATCCTCAAATCAACTAATACTACAGGCGGAATAACGTTGCAAAATACCTTCCACATTCTCCAAATAGTAAAATTTGAACTATGAGTTCAAATATTGAATAACAGAAAATTTGTTTCCATTTCACTTTTCCAAAAATATTTTATTTATCATTCAAAAATGATTACTTAAGTCATAGATGAAAACAATCGAGTTAAAAACCTTTAAATAAACCACTTTTGGAAAATGGTATAATAGCGTTACTATAGGCTTATAATAGTTAGTTTAGTCAAAATGACTTTTATATTATCCAAAACTTCACTCTATTTATTCAAATAACTTTTAAATGATTTTACAAAAAATTTCCTTATTTTTATCTATTTTAATATAGTCGTTTGTCGTTACGGTAACCGAACTACGTTTATAACGACCTTTTCAAAAACAGTTCTTCACATAACTTGAAGTCTACATATTGAATTTTTAAAATTCATTTTACATTTGAAAACTATTATCATTAGAAAGAAAACATTTTTCATTTCGAAGGAATCTAATTAAATTTGCTCCTGTTATGAGCGTTTGAAGTTTATAGCCGAAATTCGCGAACTATCGCAGTGCGACTAGTTTTATTCAGACTATATTATAATTTGAATTCAAAACCTATCCAATTCACTTTAAATATGATTATAAAACATATTTAAACTTTTTTGGAAACAATTTTCAAAATTTAACTTCAAAATTCAATATTCATTTTAAATGAATATTATAATACTATTTTATTATTAAAATAGTATTATTTTTCAAAACTTATCCTTTTGAACTTAAACTTTCCTGATATGCATTAAAAAATAAAGTAAGATTGTTTGAATAATAAAATTTTATTAAAACACTTTCTATATATTCAAACCAAACTTCACTTTTAAAAGTTACTATTCATTTTCAATTTCAAATTTAAACATGTCATTTATACTTGAAATAAATTTCAAATAATTTTCCATTATTTCAACAAAAAAATCATAAATAATTTAGTTTCATTTCCAATCATTTTAAATTTAAAACTCCAACTTTTATTTTTCACTTATTATTTAAATGAATATTATATTCATTTATATTATCCAAAACTTATTCAATGCCCGTATATTTCCATATACATGGGTGTAACTTGTGTAATGTACATATTATCACTACTATCAACATTTCAACATCCATATCCATATTCATAACGTCATTTCCTACATTTCAATGTATATTTCACAAATATACATGTATATAAGCATTTTGTCAATAACGCTTACACTATAATCATTTGCTAATTAACCGCACATTAACAACCATTAACCAATCATAAGAATACATAACTTTATATATATTATACAACCAATATATATATATATATATATATATATGAATAGTGTTCTTACTTCTATATGTGATAATTTTATATGTTTATAACTAACACATATATACATAATGTTTCTCACTACTATATTAGAATCAAGTTTCTCACCTTTGGGTTCCACTCCACCATACTTTATTGGACCATCAGACAGCGTAACCACGTCTCTAAATATTTTCTCTCTCTACCAAGTATATATATATAACATATATACATTTCTTTTCTCTTCTTCTTCTTCTTCTTCTCTCTCTCTTTTTATTAATGGAGGCGCGAGGCGGAGGAGGAAGGAGGAGGTGGTGCACGACCACGGAGAGAGGAGGAAGAAGGAGGAGGAAGAAGGAGAGGCTTAGAAGCCATTAAAAATGAGGAGAGAGCTCTTAGGAAAAAGAGAGATGGAATGAATGAAAATGGAAGAGGAGGCTTCTTTTATAAGTGGGAAGGAGGGGGTAAGGTGCAAAATGTTAATGACATATGTCATCTTCCTTAACATGGAAGTAAACATGGATGCTTAACACGTGTAAAGTGCTTTTAGGAATAAGGCAAACGACATGTGCTTATGAATTTTGGCTTATTCCTAAGTTTTTGTAACACTTTTATCACACTTCTCAAGTGTTCCAAGTTGCTACACTTTCATATGTTACAATTCAATTTGCACTTTTGTTAACAAAACAACTACAACTTTTGTCGATTAAACACAATGATGTTTGTAAACATTTTGTTTGTTTTAAAGAAATTATTTTATTTAATAACCTTCATTAAATACTTATATTAAATCAATATAAACCATAGTAAAAATAGTTTTACTAATACGTATTTAAACGCTTCATTTTGACAAAAGCCAGTACACTTTTGTCGATATGTTTTACCTCTATGTTTTATAGTTTTGAACAACTACTAAACCAAATTCAATATTCAACTTAACATCTTTAAATTAACATTTTAAAATGTTTAAATCAACTTAAATTCGTCAAGTTATAAAATCTCACTTTTTACAAAATTTTAATATTTGACAAAACTTGGTTTTGACAAAAGTTAACATATTTTGTCAATATATTCTCAAATAACTTTCCTTACCTTTAAAATAAATTATTTTTTCTTTAAACAACTATATTATATCAATTTCAAAAGTTCAAATTGAATTTACATTCAAGTCGATAAATTATAAAACCATGTTTTGACACTTTTTGACAAAAACCCTTTTGACAAATTTGTAAATTACTATAATTTTAACAAAACATAATCCTAATATCAAATTTATCTTATCGTATCTTTGAAAACTTATATTAATTCAAATCTTTTGAATTAAATTAAACTAAAATAGACTCAAAAATTCAGGATTTTATAGTTAAGCTCAATCGACTATTCACAATCCTCTTCAGTGGCTTCCAGTTGATCCATCATCATTAATCTGAATTCCAGAACATTGTTATCCATCATCGAAGTCACCGCTTTCCATAATAGGACCATTATCATTGGGTGACGAACCACTGCACTAATGTACCACATCCTTGCCTTATGGAAAAGCCACCAATCAAAATGTCATCATGTTGAAACTACCATCTAATGAACTGTCATATCCTGCTCCTTAGATTTGCATAGTCGATGTCAAATTGACTACAATGGCCTATAACAATTAAAGTCGATAACGACCAGTCTATAGTAATCGAGAACGACTACTCGGATCATGTATTTAACCAAATTGTTTAAATACACATCCAAGAAAACTTTTGACAGTCATCGTGAAATTTTGCCATTGTAAAGTCCACCCTCTGTCTTTTAATCTACCATCAAGCTCTAGTATCGCTCCTTCAAGTTCATCGTCAAGCTCTAATGTTGCTTCGTCATCAGCCAACCACGCACTATGATGCTCCTTCGAGAATTTATCCTATATGATCGATTCTATAGTTCAAGTGCGCTCAATCAATATGCACAAGCTTAGGCGTATGACGGATAAAAACCAAACTCTTACCAACGATATTTTTTCCCAATACTAGATCGCTTATGAATGGTGTTTTAAGCTAAACTATGCAAACAATTCAATCATGCAATCAATAATCATACAAATTCTTAAACTAGCATATGAGCATCCATAATAGCAGTAATAAATTAAATAGAACTTGATTTAGCAATCAAAGTGAAATATGTCAAAATAAACTATATCTAACAATTTAGTCAAAATAAGGCATAATAGCATGTAAATGGGCAAATAGCACGCAAATAAGTAAAAATGTAATATCACGGTTAAAATTTATCAAATTACTTTTTAATCCTTTTATTTATTCTTGATGTTCGATTTAGTCAACCAAACACCAACACCAAAATTTGGGTTATAATCACTGAATAACAATATCAATCTAGACATAGAGTATGACAAAGTAAACCGAGATAACATTTGTAGTGGTTCAACAAATTGTACCTACCTCCACTATGAGGTAATCTTTATTGCTTGTACTAAACGATTACAAATACAGTCCTTTTGGATTAACGAAATGTAGAGAATAAGAGAGTTAGTGTTGTAATGGTAGAGTTTCTGCGTATGAGTGCCAAAAGCCAAAGAGGCTCTCCTAATATGTCCAAATCATGTTGCTTGGGTCGATTAGAATAATAGGCATGAAAATAGGATCATGAGGAGAATAGGTCCAAAATGAAGAAATCCCGGACCGGCCAATCTGAAGTCCTTTGGAACAGTATTGATCCAGATCTGGATCGGTATCGATCCAGGGTGGTCGATCCGGAATTAGGTTAAGTCCTTCCTTTTACTTCTATGGTCCTGCCCTCTTGCTTTATACCGACCTGGAGTTGGTTTGGTTGCACTGATTTGAAGTGAGAAAGTGTACATGTTGATCCGGGATGGCTAAAGTAATACCGATCTGATGTGATAGGTTTTATACCGATCTAAACCAGGTGGCTTCATGATGAACCGAAGTGAAAAAGTAGAGAACTGATTCGAAGTTTGTGGAATAATACCAATCTGTTGGGAGAGGTGGAATATTGGCCTAGTCCCATCGGATTAATAACGATATGAGGTAGGGATTCCTACCGATCCAAAGAAGTACCATATAAACTTCAAGTTTCTGTGAACTCCGCGGTTTTAACCAAATCTTTCTGCGTTCATCTAAGTCCGTAGTCAAATCCTGAGCATTCTGATAGACATAAATCCAAAGTATTACGGCCTTGTAAAAAGGTATTGTTAGGGAATACGGAATGCAGATCTTGAGGAAAAACAAACATAGAGGGAGGGTGAATAGTGTTTATGAGAAATTTATGAAAATCTTAAACTTATATGGTATACTATATGAATCACACGCAACAGAGATGATCACAGACACATAATCAAACACAAACAAAAAAATGGATAAATATAAAAAGCAGAAAAGGAAAGAACACACCGAATTTTATACTGGTTCAGATTACTCCTACGTCCAGTCCCACGCAGTGCTGGATTGCACAGAGTTTTTGTGACACCCCACGTCCGTTAATGTCACTCACTAAGGGAATGCATCAAGTTTCATGAAGCGTTATAGGTAAACATACACAGAATAATAACAAGACAGATATAATTAAGATAGCAGCGGTAATTTTTAAATTTTTATTTCAAACATAAATCATAATATCGTGGTCCATAATATCATAACTCACAAAACCCATTACAATACCACAACTTCTTTCTTGCATCATCAGAGTGCATAAGAATATGAAAAATATAATTCCCCAATTAAAAGAGTTAAGCCATAGTAGAGACCAGAACTTGAGCCAAACTTTAGAAGTAGCTCCTAGCAAGATGATATCTGAGTCCTTACTAAGCCTGAGTGTTTCCTCCCTGAGAACCTAAGGGAGGGGGGGGGGAAACGGAAGAAAGAAGGAGAAACAAAAGGGTCAGACATAAAGTCTGGCGAGTCTAGTTACTTTTATCCAGTAAATAAATAAAAGTAACATGATATACATATAAAGTGGATAAAAGAGAGATCACTACATAAATGGAAGGTGTGACAAGGTAAGCAAGATAAGGTGTATGTGCCTCACTAATGATTACTCTGCACTATACTAGTATAACTGAAAAATGAGATGATCCCTTCCACTATAAGGTTGTAGACTTAGGGCATACATACGAGTGTACCCTAACCAGTACCCTAATCGATCGGCTCCCTAACCCGTAGATATCCTATGCTAGCCCCACAGTAGGAGGTATCACTTCCTAAAGTGGCAACCATTAAAGTGTGCACAATCATACCTACTTGTGTCACGTTCGTCTTATCTCCTTCTGCCCGGCTCATGCACGCACATGGCCCGGACAGTTTGCACCACCCACACCATCCATCTCATTTGGATCTCTTATAATCAATCAGTAAGCGTGCCCCTTCTCTGCCTAGTACGAAGTTCTTTATTTGATACCAACTCCGGGTTACTGAATGAAATGGGTCCCACACAATATGATACAAGTTCTCCCCTTTGTCTTGTATCCCGACTAGGTTTTTCACTGACTATGTATATCCTTAGGTGTCTTTAATTACATATCCCTATGTAAGTTATGCTTACCCTAAAAGGGTGTATTTAATTATATAACTTTACTATATTTATCCACCGGTTATGTATACCACTAAGTGTCTTTAATTACATAACCTTATTGGGTTAAATTTGTGGGCCTATATGTAAATATTACCCACCCCCTCTAATTTACTTAACCCACCCACTACCCATCCAATTTTAATTGACCCTAACTTAAGTTCATAATCATACAATCCTTATGTAATAAATTGGGTTAAGTAGTCCAATTTAATACCATGTCCAATTATGGTTATAATGGGTTAGACCTCCCACATTAGGCCTACAACGTGTGGATGCTCGATATGCCGATCGGGTCCGGGAAGTCTTATTCCACAGTTGGGCCTAACCTCGTGTCTTTGTCCGATTCATATTTGCGCACTTAGACCTCTCACAGTAGGTTCAACATTAGTGGTTGCTGGATATGTCGGTCGGGTCCGGGCAGACTTCCGCCACTAATGCAGCCTAACCTCGTGTCATAAGTGCAATTACAATTCCTAATTGTAATTACTAAATATTCCATTTTTATCCAAATCTACCTATGTCATTATAGGTGATTATTTCTATGTTTCCCCATCTGAATTAAATGTCCAATTTGTATAAATATTACAAAAATTGTGCCAATTATAAATCCCTTTTCTCCGTTTCCTAACTAACGTATTCACACGTATTTTGGCGGCATCTAGGCTATAAAGTAGCCTAGCCATAACAATGAAAAGGGAATATGACACAGGTGATAGTTTCAACATATCTTGGCATAAACTAGCACGATAACAAGGTGAATGGATGCGTAATTAAAATCATCACAAGGTGGACATAAAACTGATAACTTGTGGCAATTACTATGATGTCAAAGCAAGTATAATGAGATCTAAATTAATCATTTAGGTGTCCAACTATTTAGATCTAGCATAATTAGGGTGTCATGGTAACATGTTTAGATCTAAAGATGGCTTCACATGTCAAGTTTATAACATATCCAGATTGATCACAATATGACAAGTGAAAAGGGGATTTCACAAAGAACTAGATCTAGCCAATGTTACAACTGTCCCAATTTAATAGATGTACATTCACCATAATACAGTTACAAGTCAAGATCCATATAAACAACATAATAGAATAACCACCATTATATTAGATCCAGGGAAATGGATCTATCATGACCTAGTATAGGATTTAATACTAGCACAGAATCATGCTTTACAACATATCCAATTCACAATCTTTCACAATTCACTTTTATTTATCTAAACCTAAAGGTAATCTAGAAACTCACAGCATTAGGTTTAGAGAATTTAGAAAGAACGGATCTTGAGTTCTGAATTTGATTTGCAAAGTATGTTGTTGTAGAAACGGTTCTGTCTCAGTTTGTGTCCCGACAGCATATGGCTCCCATAATTCCCAATGAAGAAATAGGAGATTTGAGCACATATTTATAGCTGCAGAGCCCTCTGAAACCGAGTGCCACCTCAGCCCTAGGGGTGTCGACACCCTTGTAGGTCGACACCCCTCTAGGGGGTCGACCCCCTAGAGCGGGAATTTTGCCGCTCTGCCGAATTTTTCCAATTTGAATCGTTCAGGATAAAATTCTGACTCATCTCTGACTCATGCATGTGTATATAATTTTTCTACGCATATACAAACTTAAAACCCTCATAACTTCCTCATATGGTGTTTGCTTTATGCAAACCAAATGTCTATCTTGACCAAAATTTCGAGATGCACGCAATGGTGCAGTCCTTTTCCTCTAATTCTAAATATTAAATTAATTATTATTTAATTCATCCTCTTTTAGTGTCGGTACAAATTTGGGGTGTTACATTTTCCCCTACTCAAAGGATTTCGTCCCGAAATCTCTAAGTTGAGAAGAATGCATATCCTACCATCCATCATCCATTTACTCATCCACCAACCACTGGCATCCATTGTCCTTAAAGATTTCTACTGCTTATATGAACATATGCGAAGGTGTATGTTTATGTCCCAACACTAATGCGAAGATCAGGCGGTCTACTGATTCAGTTGACCTCCTTAATGCAATGTATGTTTGTGCCATGAATCCAATATGTATGTGATGAATCCTATTATATCATATGAGTTCTATATGTGTGCACATTCATTCATCCAAATGCAACATCCATATGATAACTCGTCCATTTCCATCCATAAAAGAAAAGAAAACGCATACACATCCATATGCAGTATGAGTGTGATTGAGCCGATCTTAGTGCTTAATGTGTGTGTATGCGTCCATCGGCAACCACTAGCAAACACTTGCATCCACTTCCATCCATCAAACATAACATGTTTTAAACACATGTTTACATCCGTAGGATTCCTATCTAAAGGCCAAAAAATATTATGGATAAGATATACTCTATTGACAGAAACAAGCACTGATAAAACTTAGGAAAAGGATTTAAGAACATACCCTCGAAAAGAAAAGGGTACGAAGCACGAATCTTGTCTTCGGTCTCCCAAGTCGCATCTTCCGGGTTACCTCCCCATTGAACCTTTAGCAACTTGATCTCCTTATTGCGCAGCTTCTTAACTTCTGACCCAAGAATACGGGTAGGGACTCGTCTGACTGTTGCCTCCCGTTCCACTTCTACTTCTTCCAACATACTCGGCTCAACAACTTCTATGGTGTCATGCAGGCACTTCCGCAGATGAGAGACGTAGAAAACGTCATGAACACCAGATAGATTTTCTGGGAGCTTTACTCGGTAGGACATTTGGCCAATCCTCTCGGTTATAGGAAATGGTCCCACAAACCTTGGTGCCAACTTCCCTATTGATCCGAAGCGAACCACATTCCTTAAAGGCGATACTTTGATAAATAAGTCTCCCACTTCGAATTCGATGTCAGTCCTTCTCTTGTCTGCATAGGACTTCTGCCTATCTTAAACTGTCTTCATCCGCCGTCGAATAAGGTCAATCTTTTCGGACGTTTCCCTAACCATATCTGGTCCAAGTAATAATCTTTCTGTAAATTCCCACCAGCAAGTTGGCGATATACAGGGTTGCCTGTACAATGCTTCGAAGGGTGCCATGCCAATGCTAGCTTGATAACTGTTATTATGTGCAAACCCTACTAAAGGAAGATGCTCTTCCCAAGTCCCTCCGAAGTCTAGGATACACAGCCTTAAAAGATCTTCAAGAACCCTGTTCACCCTCTCCGTCTGCCCATCGGTCACAGGATGGTAAGCGGTGCTTAAACACAACTGTGTACCTAATGCTTCTTGCAAGCTCCTCCAAAATTCGCGGGTAAAGATGGGGTCATGATCGCTCATGATGCTAGAAGGTACTCCATGAAGGCGAACTATCTCACGAACATAAATTGTTGCCAACCATGATGTTGTCCTCTTACTCTTAACTGGAATAAAGTGAGCGCTCTTAGTGAATCTATCCACTACCACCCAAATACTGGTGTTACCTTTCTTTGATCTAGGAAAACCATCTATGAAATCCATAGAGACGCTCTCCCATTTCCACTGTGGAACCTCCAACGGATGAAGTAATCCACCGGGCTTCTTTTGCTCAGCTTTGACTTGCTGGCAGACTAAACATTGACAAACAAATCCGACCACATCTTTCTTCATCCCAGCCCAAAAGAAAACCCTCTTCATGTCCCTGTACATCTTATCACCGCCTGGATGAATGGTTATCTTAGAATGGTGGGCTTCTTCTAGGACTGCCTTTATCAAGCTTCCAGTTTGAGGAATACAAAGCCTTCCATCTCGTCACAACCACCCGTTTTCATCTATGGCGTATCTACTGAGGTGACTAGAAGTATCCCCTCTTTTGAGCTTATCCATGATGTCTAGAATCTGTGGACCACATTGTTGCGAAGCTCCTATCTGGTCCATAAGGGTCGGTCATATCTCCAAGGATGCAAACAAATCAGGCAGAACCTTGATGGGGGGTCTGAAATCAAAAGCTGATACAAACTTCAAGTTCTTTCTTTCCACAAACAGAGGACTCAGGGCTACTCTCTTCCTACATAGTGCATCTGCCACAACATTACCCTTGCTAGGGGTATAAGTAATCTCAAAATCATATGAAGCTAAGAACTCCATCCACCATTGTTGCCTTAAGTTGAGATCCTTCTTTGAGAATAGATACTTGAGAGATTTAGGATAGGTGTTTAACTCGAACTTCTCTCCAAGTAAATAATGACGTCATGTCTTTAATGCAAATATTATGGTAGCTAGCTCTAGATCATGGGTGGGGTAGTTCTTCTCATGAACCCTCAACTGTCTACCCCCATAACATATTACTTTCCCTTCTTGCATCAGAACCGCACCAAGCCCTGTATCGCACACATACGTGTAAACAGTAAACACTTTACTTTAATCAGGCAAGATCAAGACTGGGGTTGTTGTCAGAGCCCTGTTCAGTCATTGGAAAGCAATGTCACAGTCTGTGTCCCATGAAAATGCCAAATTCTTCTTTGTCAGCCTAATGAGAGGGGCTGATATTTTCGCGAAGTCCTTAATGAACTTCCTATAGTAACCTGCGAACCTAAGAAAGCTTCTCACCTTGGTTGCATTTTTAGGAATCTGCCAATCTTGCACTACAACCACCTTGGCAGGATCTACAACTATCCCTTCTTTGGAGACTAAATGCCCTAAGAATCTCACCACTTGTTAGCCTACTTTGTGAACTAGGCAACACAAAATCGAGAAACCAAACATTGAAGGGTATTTTTAATTATAAGGCTTCGGTTCGGATTGAAGGAAAACACTACAATTCAGATGGATAGCTGCAGTTGTTCGGATCGGATAGGGTCCTCTGTTCGGATCGGGTTAAAGCAGCATATTGGTTCGGATCGGATAGAGTTCTTTGTTCGGATCGGTGATCTCTTACTGGATAGATTGGTAAGGCATATCCAATCGAATCGGAAGGCAACTAAATCTCGAATGGATCGGAAAGCCATCTGCTTGCCACAGCACTGGAGCGGAGCGGAATAGGTTAGAGAAGGAGAGACACCCAAACCAATCCGGTTCGGATCGGGTATCCCGACCCGAACCGCTTACCTACATATCTCCGACCCGCACCCATGATCCATGTTAATCTCCTGTAAAATCGCCTGGAGAACCGGACCGGCTATGACTAATTCCTACCCCTAACGTCCTTCCCTTTGATGCATTGTCAACCTGATAGTTCATTCGAACCCGAAGAGAGTGCGATGGATGACACGTGGCCCGACCCGGATCAAGTCTCAAGCAAATTCACACCTATAAATACCCCATCTGGAGACAAAGAGAAGGATATTTTTTCGGCACTTAAAGAATTCAATCACCTCAATCATCCAAACTCCATTACTCCCAGAGAATCCAAATCATCTTTTATTTCTTGTTTTAGTCAATTGAGCGAACAAAAGTGAGTTGTAAGTGAATCTTTCATTGTATTTGCAACTGAATTATTGAATATAGTGAAAAATAAGTGGACGTAGGCATTTGTTCGCCGAACCACTATAAATCTTGCGTGTTCATTTTTATTTTTATTTCATTTTATCTTGTTTCAAATCAATTTGGGTGTTAGAACCACTTTTGGGTCTAACATTTTGGTGCTTTCACTGAGAACCCTCATCTAAATTCTTTATTTTCCGGGATCTCTTTCTACTTTTTGGACCGTTGAGTTCAAAGAAGTGAATCCTTAAGTTTCTCCGCTTTCTTACATTCGTTGAAGTAATTGTCAAAAACTCATGGCCAAAGGAAAAGGCAAGGAAGTTCAGTCTTTTCGAGGAAATGGAGCTGGCGAAGATCAGCAAAATGCTGTTGTAACAAGGTCTCGGGGGCAGAGTTCAGCAGCAGGAAGAATCAATGCAGGAAATCCGAGCCGCCAGCAGGGGGAGAGCTCCGATCCGATCCGGGTAGGAGACTCAGAAGCAGTGCATTCCCCCAATCTGAACCGACCTGAACTGCCTGCTGCGCTCCGATCCGACCAGGCACCCCAGCTCCGATCCGATCCGACTTCCTACCTCCGATACGACCCGATGCTTGGTGAAGCTGGAACCTCTACTCGAGTCCCTACGAATGCTCCAATTCCAGCTGCCAGGGTTGGAGATCAGGTCAATCCATCTGCGCCCATCACTCAAGGAGATTTTTCACGCTTGCTTGATATGCTTGAGAGCACAAGGGAAGCTATGAGAGTTCATGAGCGCACTAATCTCATGATGCAGGAAAATATGAGGCTCATGAGTCGGGAGATTAGCGAACTCCGTCGGCAACGGACTCCATCACCGGTTCGTCACACACCAGTAGATCAATCTTCATCTTCCGAGGAAGAGAGGCCCCGTGAACGGAGGCCACTCGAACGACCTCAGAATGTGGAGCAGCTAACATTTGGATCTTTGGGATCTCGCGAGGATATCGCACGAGCATTAGGAAACGATGACCCCACTCGGGGGCAAAGACTCCAGTCCCCTCTTCCCGAGATCGACCGGGAATGCAGGGAACGGAATCGAGCAGAGGCAGCTCGAAGAAGAAGGGCATCTCCTGAGCAAGAGCCCAGAAGGAACTCGGATACTAGGGCCAGGGAACCTGAGCAGCCCCTAACTAGTGCCGATGTACAGGCAATGGTTCGCCGAATTATGTCCGAGAGCCGGAATTATACAAATGAAGACTATGGCATTGAGCGAAGCCATACCCCGTTCACTGACGATATCCTCGACTTCCAGTTTCCCCGACGCTTTAACTTGCCACAGATGGACAAATATAACGGAAGGACTGATCCAGGACAGCATTTGATGCGGTATTCGTGGCTTATGAATGCCGCTGCGGCCCCTGATGAAGTGAAGTGCAAAGCGTTCCCAATCTACCTAGAAGATGTGGCATTATTCTGGTTTACCCGACTTCCTCCTCGTTCGATTTCTAATTACAAAGAACTAAGCGAGCGTTTCATGAACCAGTTCCGACTACATGCCCGAAAGTCCAAGAGTGTTATTGAATTGTCGAGAATCAAACAGGCACCAGGAGAGTCTTTAAGGGCATATCTAGATCGTTTTAACCAAGCCGTAACTGAGGTCAGTGACCCGCACGAGCCCACTATTCTGATGGCATTGAAGGAAGGAGACGATCCTGAGTCCGAGTTTGGAGACTACCTTTCTGGGAAAACACCCCCCACAAGGGCGATATTCTACGAAAAAGCCGATATTTATCTAAGACGAGAGGAGGCCAGGGCAAACCGAAAGAGAAAGTCTGAGACAGCTTCAAAGGAGAATGTGCAGAGTAATATTGCCGTGAAGCAGTCTGGGGAAAGTTCTGGCAAGGTTGAAGTAAATGTAGGAAACAAGGGTGGAAACAGCAATACTGGAAATGGGGGAAACAACAACAACCGTAATTCGAACGGTAACAGAAGAAACAGAAATAGGGGAAGTGACCCTAACAAAAGGCCCCGATTCCAGAACTACGAGAACTATACACCATTGAATGACACCCTGGAAAATATTTACCTGGATACGTACAATGTGTTGCAGTACAAAAGACCGCCACCTCGTGATTCGACCGAGAAAGAAATGGCGACAGGGAAATTTTGCTTGTTTCACGGAACACATGGGCATTCGACCAATGAATGTCGGCATTTGAGGGATGTAATTGAAAAGCTGTTGCGTGAAGGAAAGTTGGATGAGTACAAGGTTGCCCCGAGGGACAGGGGGCAAGGGGAGCAGGCTCCAAAACAGATCCTACCTGCTCCTAAGCCAACCGCGCAGCAGAAAGGTAAAGGGATTGTCATCAACTCCATAGTAGGCGGACCTCACCCGGCAATCCGAAGTTTTAGGTCAATGGACCAATATGTGAATGCTGCCAAGCATCTAGATGTGAATGAAGGTGACGATTTGGAAGATGTCACCCCCATAAAACAACAAAAAACCATGTTCGACGACGTGGTATTTCGCAGCCGAGACAACACGGGGATACAATCTCCCACCAATGATCCGTTGGTTATTACTACCACCATTGGGCCGGCCTTGGTCCATAAGGTATTAGTAGACAACGGAAGTTCCATTAATATTTTGTTCAAGAAGTCATTTGATCAGATGAAGCTTGAGCCCGAAGATCTGAAACCTTGTGAAGGATGGATTAGAGGCTTCAACGGAGCGACGACAGCTCCCATGGGATATATAGAGTTGCCCGTGACCCTAGGGCAAGGAGAACGTAGAAGAGTGCGAATGCTTCAGTTCGTGGTATTGGACGTAGATTCTCCATATAACGCATTTTTAGGGAGACCTGCCCTCGCTGAATTTAGAGTTTGTATCGCCCCTTGGTGCTTGTTACTAAAGTTCCCAACCGAGGCCGGGACTGGAGTAATGAGAGGGGATCAGGTTTCTGGACGGGCCTGCTATGTGGTCGAACTGAAGATGTTGATGAAAGGAGTTAATGCTGAGAGTAAGGATGCCTCATCTCCCTCAAAGGGGGACTCGGCATAGCAATTAGAGAGATTGAACCCGAGGGAGTTGCCCAAAGGAACACCTGAAGACCTGGATCCTAGAAAAGACGAGGAACCAGAGGCTAGGAATGCAACTCCTAATGAAGCGACAGTGGAAATTCCCATTGATAAAGCTGATCCGACGAAAGTTTTGAAGATTGGTTCTCAATTGGATCCACGTCGTGCAGAAGAACTAACGGAATTCTTGAAGGCAAACTTAGATGTATTCGCCTGGACCCATGCTGACATGTGTGGGATATCACCTTCTATTATCAGTCACAAATTGAATGTAAATCCGAAGCATCCGCCTGTGAAGCAAAAGAGACGCATGCTGGGCCCAGTGAGGTCGGCTGCTCTCAAAGAGGAAGTAGAGAAATTGAAGCAAAATGGATTTATTCGAGATTCGACTTATCCCGACTGGATATCGAATCCCGTCTTGGTAAAGAAGCCAAACGGAAAGTGGCGGACTTGTATTGACTTTTCAGATTTAAATAAAGCTTGCCCAAAAGATAGTTTCCCACTTCCCAGGATTGACCAGCTTGTAGACTCGACAGCAGGTCATGAACTTCTTTCTTTCATGGACGCATACTCTGGATACAACCAAATTCCTATGCATGTACCAGACCAAGAGCATACGAGTTTCATTACGAATTTGGGGCTATATTGTTTTGTTGTAATGCCATTCGGGTTAAAAAATGCTGGAGCTACTTATCAGCGCTTGGTAAATAGAATGTTTTATAATCAAATAGGAAAAACTATGGAAGTTTATGTGGATGATATGCTTGTCAAGTCAAAGCAGTCTTTCAGTCATACGCAAGACTTAGCGGAAATGTTTGGTATCTTGCGAAAGTACCGTATGAAATTGAATCCTTTAAAATGTTCATTTGGAGTGGCATCGGGAAAGTTCCTTGGCTTCATTGTGAGTTCCCGAGGAATTGAGATCAACCCTAGCCAGATAGCAGCGATTAGAAACATCGAAGAACCAAGGAGAATTAAAGACGTCCAAAGTCTGGCAGGGAAGGTAGCGGCGTTGGGTAGATTCATCTCCAAAGCCACAGATAAGTGTGTTCCGTTTTTTGATTTGATAAAAAGGGGAAAGAAGAACTTCCAATGGACTCCCGATTGTGTTGAGGCCTTTCAAAATCTGCTAGAACTGTTAGAGAAACCGCCAATCTTATCAAAGCCCGTAGATCACGAAGAATTATTTGTTTATCTAGCAGTCTCAGCTCACGCTGTCAGCACAGCCTTGGTTCGAGAAGAAGACAAAGTACAAAGGCTAGTATACTATGTGAGTAAGAAATTAGCAGCGGCAGAGCGCAACTACCCAAAGATTGAGAAGCTTGCTTACAGCCTCCTGATTGCATCCCGAAAACTTCGTCACTACTTCCAAGCCCATCCAATAACCATATACACCGATCAGCCGTTAAGACAGGTGTTGCAGAGACCCGAAGCATCGGGAAGGTTGATTAAATGGAACATAGAACTAAGCCAGTTTGATTTGAATTTTCAACCACGAAAGTCAATCAGGGGGCAAGCTCTAGCAGACTTTATTGCGGAGTTCACCATTCCAGAGGAAGAAATAATCAATGACCAAGTGGTCAAACCCGAGGATAAGCTAGAGATGAATCCGTGGAAATTATATACAGATGGAGCTAAAAATGACCGAAGGTCCGGAGCTGGAATTGTCTTAGTCACTCCCGAGGGACGGTCGTTATATTTTGCCCTACGATTAGAATTTTCGGCAACTAACAATGACTCTGAGTATGAAGCCCTGATTGCCGGGCTGAAACTTGCTAAAGACCTCGGAGTAAGAATGATGGACATATTTTGCGACTCTAAGATTGTTGTTTGTCAAGTGCGAGAGGAATTCGCGGCTCGAGGACCTCGACTTATCGCCTACCTCAAGAAAGTGAAAGAGCTATTGAATAGCTTAGAGCGGTACAACATAACGCATATTCCCAGAGTTGAAAACCAGAAAGCGGATAGACTGGCAAAACTGGCTAGCTCTGACAATCCAGAAGGGGCTGAGGTAATTCCAATTGAAACGTTGGAGTCACCAAGCTTTGAGTCAATGGAAATTGAATTCGCTCTTGAAGCGGAACCAGAGAAGGAGTCATGGATGACTCCAATTAAGAATTTCCTTAAGAATGGGACACTCCCATCGAAGAAGAGTGAGAAAAGAGCTGTAGTTCGCAAAGCAACCAGATATGTTATGCAAGACGATACTCTCTATAGACAAGGATTTTCTATGCCCCTGTTACGATGTATCGCACACGACGACGTCAAGCGTGTACTAAGAGAAGTGCACGAAGGTGAGTGTGGAGATCATACAGGAGGTCAAACTTTAGCAAAGAAAATATTACGGTATGGATACTTCTGGCCTACGATCAACAAAGATGCAGCTGATTATTCACGACGCTGCGATAAGTGCCAGAGATTCGCCAAAATCCCCAGGGCACCGTCAACCCAGCTTAAATCGATGGTGAGTCCTTGGCCATTTGCCACATGGGGAATTGATATCATTGGAGTTTTACCGATCGCTAAAGGAGGAGCTAAGTATGCAATAGTAGCCGTGGATTATTTCACAAAGTGAGTGGAAGCTGAGCCCTTGACTAAGATCACCACAAGAAAGGTGATAAGTTTTGTGGTCAGAAATATTATATGCCGATTCGGGATCCCAAGGACGATTGTTACTGACAACGGGACCCAATTTGATAGCTCTGAATTCAGAAATTTTTGCCAGAAATATAAGATAGACAAACGATATACTGCGGTTGCCTATCCACAATCGAATGGGCAAGTAGAGGCAGTAAACAAAGTTATAAAATCCATCCTCAAGAAATGGTTGGAGCGTGCAAAGGTAAGATGGGTTGACGAATTGCCTCTAGCTTTGTGGGCATATCGAACAACATTTAAAACGGCTACCGGTCATACCCCTTTCTCTCTCTCCTTTGGCTCAGAAGCAGTAATTCCAGTTGAACTGGAAGTTCCTTCCCACAGGGTGACGTATTATGACCCGATGACGAATCGGGCACTTTTACTTGAGTCTCTTGATGAAGTCGAAGAGAAAAGGGACGAAGCAGACTTGCGTGCAGCAAGACATCGGCGTCAGATGGCGCGCTATTATGACAAAAAAGTTCGCCTCAGAACTTTTGAACCAGGAGATTTGGTGCTAAAGAGAGTTTTTCCATCCCTTCCTCACCTCGGCCCAAAATGGGAAGGACCCTTTGTCATCCAACGGAAACTTGAAAAAGGAACCTTCAAGTTAACGACCGTAGATGGCGAAGAAGTTCCTCGAGCATGGAATGCCCATCACTTAATGCGATATTTGGATTAGAAATGCTATACTTTTTGTCGTTTTTACTGTGAATTCTGTAACAAGACATGCCTGGCCTTGGGAAAATCTGATGATATGAATAAAGCACTATAAAGTGGACGTAGGCTACGACTTAGCTGAACCACTATAAAAATATTGTGTGTTATTTACTTTTATGCATTTACATTCATTAGTTGTTCTGTTGTGATTATAAAATACAGGATAACTAAGAGCCTAAAAAAGGTTGAAAACAGTCTGGACATAAAAAGAAGCACAATGATTATTTGTGCAATAAGACGTAAAAGAATGAGAAAACGACATTCTAACTCTAACTCTCCAGAGAAAGAGAGAGAGAGAGTATAAAAGCGTCTCAGACTGAGCGCTGAAAAAGAAATTCTAAGCTCGAACTCTAACTCTCCAGAGAAAGAGAGAGAGTATAAAAGCGTCTCCGACTGAGCGCTGAGAAAGAGATTCAACTCCGAACTCTAACTCTCCAGAGAAAGAGAGAGAGAGTATAAAAGCGTCTCCGACTGAGCGCTGAGAAAGAGATTCAACTCCGAACTCTAACTTTCCAGAGAGAAAGAGAGTATAAAGGCGTCTCCGACTGAGCGCCGAGAAAGAAATCTTTTCCCGTTGAGAGACTGGGGAATGAATAGATGACTAAGCTCGAACTCTAACTCTCAAGAGAATGAGAGAGAGTATAAAAAAAAATGCCAGAAAAAACAACAGGTATTGACGACACAGGAAATGCCATCCCGTTAGAGAATTGGGAGCATTCAGATTGCATGGTTAAGCATTGAATAACTTATTGAGATTGACTGGGGACACATATGCATACACATATTTCCCCCCTCCACAACTTTGTTTCATAACTATAGACATGCATTTTTACATAAGTGCGGAACTATTAACAAATAAACATTGCAAAAAGTGAATTATTTTTATTTACAAATGAATGAATTTGTACAGGGAAATAACTAAAAAAGAAAGTGCGGAAGCTGCTGTTGTAGCAGCACTTATTGGTTTACAAAGATGCTAAAAAGACACAGGGGAACCCACTATTTGGGTTTGGGATGAGCCTTCGATTTCTTGGCAGCTTTTTCCGCATCCTTTGCTTCCTTCTCGGCTTCAGTCAAAATTCGTTTTGATTTTTTTTTCCCTGAAGATGTAGTACTGGAGCCAGCAGACTTCTTCCCGGAGGGCGGGGCACTGGAATCAAGAGAAGATTTTTTAGCAAGTTCTTCGGTAATAGATCTAGTTGAGAGCTTAACAACTAACCTTGAACCTGCATCCACAACTGCGAGGGGCTTGAGGACCTCAGGGTCTAGTTCTTCGGCCTTTAATTGCAAGCGCTTGTCTTGATCGGCCTTCATGGCCGCCAAGGTAACGTCATCGGCGCTTTTCGACTCCCCAGTTATTGCAACCTCCGGTTCCTCATCATGCCCCTCATCTCCTCCGTCGTCTTTTAAAGCTGCGATCATTTCTTCATCATGGGGAGTGGTGACTTTAGTTGGCTCATTTCTTTCTCCCAGGTCTGTGGAAGCAGCCTTGTCTTCCCCTTCTTTGACCCTATCAGCGGGCTTCGTCCCAGCAACAGCTCCTTGAGCTACATCTGTCTTTGCGGATGATTCAACGCCTACAGAATGAGAAACATTGGTTATCAACTCAGGCGAAAGCAAAAGATTTCTCATCGAACGTTCAATCATGTAGCCAAAGGTAGTAGTAGCCTTGGAAAATTGAGGAGAAAAGATAGGGATACCTTCTGAAGACTTTTCAGCGGGGGTGACTACTACCTCTGGAGTTATTTCAGGAATGGGAGATAGCAAAGTTGTTCGGGGAATTCCCGGGTTTTCGGGATCATACCCTTCTACTTCGGGAGTTACAGGAGCAGAAGAAGAGGAGCCAGCTTCAGGAATGGTTTTCTATTTAGACTTCCGCCTCTCTTCTTCCATGGCCTCAGCAATTAGACGGCGCCCTTCAGCTAGGCGCTCTGGTTCGTCGTCTCTCAAGTATTTCTCCATCAGCTTATCTTCATCGAGGGAATCGACCTTAAGTTCTTCTTTTTCCCACTCAACGATTTGATTCCACACTTGAACCAGAGTGGATGGATAGTCCTCGATCCAAGAAATGTTTCGACGACGAATAATGTGCGCGAAGAGTTCAATCATTAGCTCGCCGAAGCCCTGAATATCAGCCTCCGCCTCTGATAGTTGTTTGCGGGTTTCCTCCGCAGATTTAATAGCGCATTCCACATTGCCCTCAGCCAGAGCAGCCCTGTTTTCCGCCTCCAACAATTTTGAAGCCAAGTCAGCGTTCTTCTTTTCTAACTCAGCACTCCTTTTCGCTAACTCGGCGTTTTTCTGCTCAAGCTCAGCATAAGCAAGGCGTGTCTTAGCAGCCTCTGATTTGGCCTCGTCAGCTTGCTTCTTCAACTCAGAACGCTCCTGAGTGTGGGACTCAAGTAAGTCATGATAACGCTTTTGCATGTCCTCAAACTGTTGTTTGAAATTAGAAGCGTTCTTTTGAGCGACAGCTAGTTGGGCTTCAGTGTCTTCTAGGTCCTTTCCTAAGGTTTTTAAGGCCTTATCATCCTCCTCCGCGGTCTTTTGCATTGAGTTAGCATTTGTCATTAGAGTGCGGATGATTCTAGAAAGATTGCGAGAATACTTGAACATCTCGGAATATTGTTTTTCTACCAAATCAATTTTTGCTTTGGCCTCATCTTCCCAATTAGAAGAAATAGGTTCAAGGGTAGGTAGAAAGGTCAGAGTCTCGAAGTAGTGCTCGGGAAATTGCTCCTTTAAATATGCCAGCTTTACTGCGGTTCCCGCATCTGGTGGAGGAGGAGCGAGGATTGTTAGTTCGGTGTCCCTTCCTGAAGAAGATTCTGTAGAACCCTTGTCTGTCCTAGGTCGTTTAGTAGCAGGGACTTTTTGCTTACTTCGAGACCCAGTTTCCTTTGGAGGATTTTTCTCTCTACTCCGCTTTTCATGGGAGGAAGTGGAATCCCTAGATTGTGGTCTATCCTCCTCCCTACGACCTTGATAGCTCTTGTATTTCTCTTGTTCCGGTCGAACCGGTGAGCGGGAGCGTGAGGGCCGAGATCGATAGGGATCATAAGGTCTTCTTTCCTCCCTACCGCGGTCATCCCGGCGATCATACTCGGCATCCTGAGGAGGATTGGACATGCTGCGACGAAGCTTTCTTATATCATAATAGGACCGAGACATTGTACCTGCACGATAAAATAAATGAAGTTTAGAATCAACGGATTCATGGAGAAAGAAGTGCAATGAATGCTAATGCTGTGGTGTAAAGTGCATCCTAAGTGGTGTGTGTCCCCCCAACCAACCCGAGTCTGAAGCTAGACTGGTGCGGGCAGGCTCTTTGGCCTTGGCGGGAGTGGTTTCTTCAGAAGAGGTGAAGAATAAAGGGTCCTTCCTGAAATCTTCTGAAGTATATATAGTCTCAGGTAAGGGGAGATCCCCCAAACCCTGAAATATGTGCTCGTCAGTGCTAGGAACATCCCCTTCGGAAGCGCGAAGTGGCGACTCTTGGGAAGACTTTGACTTGTCTGGAGAAGTAGTTTCCTCGGGGGCAATATACCCTTCACGATGTTTTTCGGCCAGATTGGCCAGTTCGTCATCTTGTGTGGAAGAGGGAGAAGGTGAAGTTTGAAGAGGAGCTGCAGGAATTCCCGAGCCTTCTCCTATCTCTGGAACTGTTTCCACTGGAGGAATGTATGCATAAGGGACCGTCCCATGACCGATGCTACGGAAAACGGATAGCAGCCCGTGAAAATGAAGGTATTCATCTTTAAGGACCTCGTCGATAGTCAGGAATTTTTGATCGCCATTAAGAAGGCGGTGCATCCGATCAAAGAACACCTGGTCTGATATCTGTTTGGGATTGTCGACTGCAAACAAAAAAGGAAAACAGGTCAGGGTGATGATTCAAGTGTATAGAGTCCGGGTTCAGAAAATCAATGCTTTACTTGATTTTGTCCATCTCCTGGCGCATCCAGACTGTTGCTTTATATAGAACCACTCTAGTCTGGAATCTCCAGCTTTACTGCTAAATGGCGTAGAGATTATCTTCCTTTTTGGGACTGATTCAAAGTAACAGAAAGATGGAGTTTCTCTAGTCCGATGTTTGAAATTATAGAAGAAATGAATGTCATCGAACGTGAGCTCTACGCCTAGAATTTCACGATATGCTATGAATAAGGTATGCAGATAGGCATATGAATTGGGATGCAACTGCATGGGGGCAATCCGCATTTGTCTTAAGAAATCAACGATGAAAGGCGAGAATGGAGGAATGGCGCCGACCATGCACATCAGTCGAGTGACCGTCATATATCCTTCCGGAGGGTTGTGGGGACGGTCAGAGCGTAAGGGCACTAGGGTGTCCCTTTTCATTATTCCATACTTCAAGCAAATTCGAACAAGTCGGTCGTTGTCGATTGTCGATTCTACGGAATCTGGAGGTGACTCCAATATAATGGCTGAGTCAAATTCATCGGGTGCTCGATTGTCACCAATCCCTCCTTCCTCCTCAAAGCCTAGGGAAACTTCGTTTTCTGAAGACATTTCGTCGCTTTCCCGATGACCAATTCCGTAATCCGGACCCTCACTGTTCCATTCTGGGTCAGACGAAGAAGATATATCCTCAAGAGTGGTTTTGTTGGAAGTTTCCGGAGCTTCTTTCCTCTCAGCTAGACGGGAAGAGCGTCTGGGCCTCATTGTCATGGAACTATTGAAGAAGCAATAGCACGGATTAGAGTAAATTATCCCGTGTCCCCCTTTTTGTATATGTGTGTGAACTAAAGTGTGTGCAGCAAATGTGGGAAATGCAAAATAAAAGTACAGCAATGTAAGACGAAGCTTTAAAGAGAAGGTGATAGTCAGAGTTGTTCTTAATTCTCGTTTATGTTCACAAGGCACTATCCTAACTGTCCGCGAAGCATATTCGTCTAGAGTAAGTGTTAGTTGAATTAGTTGGGTAGTCTTTACGTGCCAAGTTTGATACGTTCGGTTCGGTTCGGATATGCATATGATGACTGGCTCAATACAAATACAGATAACAGTCGGTTCGGGTGCTTCATTAAAGCAAGGTCAGTTCAAGACAAGGGAAACAATGGGTTCGGAAGCAGGACTGATCTGATCGGATCGGGTGACCTGATCCGAACCGAACCAGCACCACTTAACCGGTCCATTTATTTCAACCTCTTATCCCATTCACTTCTCCGACCCGAACCGACATTTTCTTTCCTTCCCGTCTTTCTAAAGTATGAAACCCGAACCGATCCCCTTTCCTTCTCCTTCCTTTTTGCTCCTTCGTCTTCTACCCGAACCAGCTCCAATTTGTCATCACGCTCCTCATCTTCTTCCTCTTTCCCCCCTACTCGCAAACAAATCTGTTCTATCGCCAAAGCTACCGTTAAGGACAAATATTTGCCCTCTCCAGCCTCGCAACGCCTCGAAGTGATGGCGGATCCACCAGTAACGACGTGGAGTTCAAGTAAAACCCCATGGCTAAACCATCCCAGTCAACCACGAATTGAAATCAAGTACAGTTACAACGAAGTTACTCGAGATTAAAAAGCTACCTATATGTTCGATTTGAGAAATCTACGAGGAATAGTTTCAGAATATTCGAGTTTTTGACGTTTTCAATACTAGGGTTGGGAGCGGTAGCAGAAAAAAAGAAGGAAGGAAGGAAGATAGTGGCGGATTTATATAAGGGGTGATGTTGACTCCTCGTATTCCTATTTTTTCTCACCCGCTCGGACCGGAGTGAAGGCCCAATAGCACAACTCTGTCTGAAGGCCCAACGTCCAAGAACCAAACCCACGAAAGCGCTTCGGATCGGAATCCGAACCGAGCAAATTTCACACATTAATTTAGCATCCGACTCGAATTGAGTTCAAACGAGAGATAGAAGAAGCGCATACCCGAGAGAAGCACTATGTGTCGAGAAAAATTCCCAAACTTGTTCAGAAATGAAGAAAATGTGCTCGAGTCAGACACCGAACCGAATAGAAATCTGTGCATTCCTCCTGACCGTTCCGATTCAAGGACTAGCATCTCGAACGACATCAAAGCACGCTTTGTATACAACAGAAGCATCCTTTGAGGGGGCAAAATGTTAGCCTACTTTGTGAACTAGGCAACACAAAATCGAGAAACCAAACATTGAAGGGTATTTTTAATTATAAGGCTTCGGTTCGGATTGAAGGAAAACACTACAAGTCAGATGGATAGCTGCAGTTGTTCGGATCGGATAGGGTCCTCTGTTCGGATCGGGTTAAAGCAGCATATTGGTTCGGATCGGATAGAGTTCTTTGTTCGGATCGGTGATCTCTTACTGGATAGATTGGTAAGGCATATCCAATCGAATCGGAAGGCAACTAAATCTCGAATGGATCGGAAAGCCATCTGCTTGCCACAGCACTGGAGCGGAGCGGAATAGGTTAGAGAAGAAGAGACACCCAAACCAATCCGGTTCGGATCGGGTATCCCGACCCGAACCGCTTACCTGCATATCTCCGACCCGCACCCATGATCCATGTTAATCTCCTGTAAAATCGCCTGGAGAACCGGACCGGCTATGACTAATTCCTACCCCTAACGTCCTTCCCTTTGATGCGTTGTCAACCTGATAGTTCATCCGAACCCGAAGAGAGTGCGATGGATGACACGTGGCCCGACCCGGATCAAGTCTCAAGCAAATTCACACCTATAAATACCCCATCTGGAGACAAAGAGAAAGATCTTTTTTCGGCACTTAAAGAATTCAATCACCTCAATCATCCAAACTCCATTACTCCCAGAGAATCCAAATCATCTTTTATTTCTTGTTTTAGTCAATTGAGTGAACAAAAGTGAGTTGTGAGTGAATCTTTCATTGTATTTGCAACTGAATTATTGAATATAGTGAAAAATAAGTGGACGTAGGCATTTGTTCGCCGAACCACTATAAATCTTGCGTGTTCATTTTTATTTTTATTTCATTTTATCTTGTTTCAAATCAATTTGGGTGTTAGAACCACTTTTGGGTCTAACACCACTTTTCTCCAAAAATGGCATTTGGAGAACTTTGCCTTAAGCTGATGGTCACAGAGAGTTTTCAAAACTTCTTTCAAATGTTGGGCATGCTCTTCTTCTCTCTTGGAGAAGATCAAAATATCATCAACAAAGACTACGACAAATTTGTTTAGGAACCCCCGAAACACCCTACTCATCAAATCAACAAAATAGGCGAGTGCATTTGTCAACCCAAAAGGCATAACTAGCCATTCAAAGAAACCGTCCGGAGTTCTGAAAGCAGTCTTATCTATGCTGTCCTCAGCCACCCCCAACCGATGAAACCCGGTAGCCGAGTCCAACTGAGAAAATACTAAGGCACCAACAAGCTGATCAAATAAATCATCAATCCTCGGAAGTGGGTACCTATTCTTCCTGGTGAGCTTATTCAATTCCCTATAGTTAACACACAAATGAAGTGAACCATCCGCTGTAGTTGCGAATACTACTGGAGCACCCCATTCAGATATGCTTCGTCTGATAAACCCTTTCTCAAGTAGCTCCCTTACTTGCTTACTCAACTCCCTCCTTTCCCTTGGAGCCATGTGGAGCACTGGTAATGCAACTGGCTTTGTATTGTCGACCAGATATATGCAGAAGTCAATCTCGTGCCTTAAAGGTAAACCCCGTACCTCATCAAAAACTTCGGAATAATCTTGAACCATTGAAATAGATTGCAAATCATCTATGGATGCATCTAGAGACTCTAGGAAGCTAAGAAAAACAGACCCTTGGGTGTCACAAGAAACTTTGAGGTCTTCCCATGACAATTCAGGAGTCTAATAACCCTCCTCTTACAATCCAGAATGGCCCCATACGTGGTAAGCCAATCCATTCCTAGAATCAACCCATAGCCCATAAAACCGAGCACATACGCGTCGCATTCAAACTCGGTGCCTGACACAGATATTTTCAAACCTCGACAAATCATCGATAAATGAGCCAAACTACCAATGGGGTTTGAAACAACTACGGGATCTACTGCCATACTAGTAATTAAGTGTAGAGATTCAACCACAAAACTAGATATAAATGAGTGTGAAGCACCAGAATCAAAAAGTGTTCTAACTGCATGGTTTAAAAGAGTTTCTACAGAAATTTTTCTACCTCTTTCAGGAGCACTGATCGCGAGAGAATGCATCTTCCCTCCAGAAGTCCCTTCTCTTTGACCTTGTCCCTGCGATCCCTGTTTCTTCGGGCACTCTTTAGAGAAGTATCCGACCTCTACGCAATTAAAGCAATTGGCCTTCCTTCTCTTGCAATCTTTGATCAAGTGACCCTCCTTTCCACAATTGTGACATTTTCTCTTATCCTTGCCTTTATCATCTTTCCCTCCTTTCTCCTGCTGTTGTTGCTGCCCCTTCTTGGGCCACACCTTCCTATTTTGCGATGTCCCCTCAGCTTTTGTTTCCTTCTTTTCTCCCTTGTCCTCCTCATGCATTAGGGCCGTATCAACAAACTTTTCAAAAGTGGCCCCCATTGGAATATGGGACATGGCCAAACCATGTAGAGGCTCATTCATCCCTTTAGCAAACCGCAAAGCCCTTTTGTGCGGTGTATCTACCAACTCTAATCCGAACCTTGCCAGTTGGTTAAACTTGTTCACATACTCCTTTACCGTCAGATTTCCATGTTTGAGTGCTAAGAATCTCTCCATCTGTATGCTTCTCTAATCTTGGGAAAGAATTTTCATTTCGAACCTCTGTCTAAAATCCTCCCAAGTTTCCACCGGACATCTAGCTTGGGTGACTTCCCACCAAAAGGAGGCTTCGTCCTTTAACAGCTAAGCAGCTAACTGAATCTTTCTTCGGCCTCCACTTCAAAGAATACGAATAAGTCCTCGGTCTCCTTAAGCCAATTCCAAGCTTCTACGAATGTCTCGTACCCATGGAATGGCCTTCCTCCCATAGCCCAGAAGTCTTTGCAGATCTTGGCAAAGTTTTCGGCTCTTGGAGGGGGGAGAATCTGCGGGAGGAATGTCTCTTTGGCCTTTGGCCAGCGCCGTGGCCTCCAAATACCTACGGAACCATCCGTGTATTGTGACGCCCTCTAGGATATAAGGGATGTTTTGTTCCCTAGACATGCTGAAAAAGGGAAAAGGAAGAAATTTAGAAAAAGGACCGAAGGATACTACATATGGCTTTTCAGGGAATGTTTTTCAAAATAGACTTTTATTTTGAAAATACTTTTTTTTAAAACCTTTATGAAAATAATTTCCAATTTTTTTTATCTAATCTGGTAACCTTCAGCTCTGATACCAAGTGTGACACCCCACGTCCGTTAATGTCACACACTAAGGGAATGCATTAAGTTTCGTGAAGCGTTATAGGTAAACAGACAAGATAGATATAATTAAGAAAGCAGTGGAAATTTTTAAATTTTATTTCAAACATAAATCATAATGAAGTGGTCCATAATATCATAAGTCACAAAAACCATTACAATAAAACAATTTCTGTCTTGCATCATCAGAGTACATAAAAATATGAAAAACACAATTCCCCAATTAAAAGAGTTAAGCCATTGTAGAGACAAGAACTTGAGCCAAAATTTAGAAGTAGCTCCTAGCAAGATGATATCTAAGTCCTGACTAAGCCTGAGTGTTTCCTCCCTGAGAAGCTGATGGGGGAAAACAAAAGAAAGAAGGAGAAACAAAAGGGTCAGACATAATGTCTAGCGAGTCTAGTTACTTTTAGCCAGTAAATAAATAAAAGTAACATGATAGGCATATAAAGTGGATAAATGAGAGATCACTACATAAATGGAAGGTATGACAAGGTAAGCAATATAAGGTGTGTGTGCCTCACTAATGATTAATCTGCACTATTACTAGTATAACTAAAAAATGAGATGTTCCCTTCCACTATATGTTGGTAGACTTAGGGCATACCTCCGAGTGTACCCTAACCACTACCCTAATCGATCGGCTCCCTAAACCGTAGATATCGTGTGCTGGCCCCACAGTAGGAGGTATCACTTCCTAAAGTGGCAACCATTAAAGTGTGCACATCCATACCTATTGGTGTCACGGTCGTCTTATCCCCTTCTGCCCGGGTCATGTACGCACATGGCCCGGTCGGTTTGCGCCGCCCACAGCATCTGTCTCGTTTGGATCTCTTATAATCAATCAGTAAGCGTGCCCCTTCTCCGCCTAGTACGGAGTTCTTTATTTGATACCAACTCTGGGTTACTGACTGAAATGGGTCCCACAAAATATGATACAAGCTCTCCCCTTTGTCTTGTTTCCCGCTAGGTTTTTCATTGACTATGTATACCCTTAGGTGTCTTTAATTACATAGCCCTATGTCAGTTATGCTTACCCTAAAAGGGTGTCTTTAGTTACAAAACTTTACTATATTTTTCCACCGGTTATGCATACCACTAGGTGTCTTTAATTACATAACCTTATTGGGTTAAATTTGTGGGCCTATATGTAAATATTACCCACCCTCTCTAATTTACTTAACCCACCCACTACCCATCCAATTTTTCTTGACCCTAACTTAAGTTCAGAATCATACAATCCTTAGGGATTAAATTAGGTTAAGTAGTCCAATACAATACCATGTCTAATTATGGTTATAATGGGCTAGACCTCCCACATTAGGCCTACAACGTGTGGATGCTGGATATGTCAGTCGGGTTTGGACAGTCTTATTCCACAATTGGGCCTAACCTCGTGTCTTTTTCTGATTCGTATTTGCGCACTTAGTCCTCTCACATTAAGTTCAGCATTAGTGGCTGCTGGATATGCCGGTCGGGTCTGGGCAGACTTCCGCCACTAGTGCAAGCTAACCTCATGTCATAAGTGCAACTACAATTCCTAATTGTAATTACTAAATATTCCATTTTTATCCAAATCTACCTATGTCATTATAGGTGATTATTTCTATGTTTCCCCATTTGAATTAAATGTCCAATTTGTATAAATATTACATAAATTATGCCAATTATAAATCCCTTTTCCCCGTTTCCTAACTAACACATTCACACGTATTTTGGCGGCATCTAGGCTATAAAGCAGCCTAGCCATAACAATGAAAGGGGAATATGAAAAAGGTGATAGTTTCAACATATCTTGGCATAAACAAGCATGATAACAAGGTGAATGGATATGTAATTAACATCATCACAAGGTGGACATAAAACTGATAACTTGTGGCAATCACTACGATGTCAAATCAAGCAGAATAAGATCTAAATTAACCATTTAGGTGTCTAACTATTTAGATCTAGCACAATTAAGGTGTCATGGTAACATGTTTAGATCTAAAGATGGCTTCACATGTCAAGTTTACAACATATCTATATTGATCACAATATGACAAGTGAAAAAGGGATTTCATAAAGAACTAGATCTAGCCAGTGTTACAACTGTCCAATTTAATAGATGTACATTCACCACAATACAGTTACAAGTCAAGATCCACATAAACAACATAATAGAATAACCACAATTATATTAGATCTAGGGAAATAGATCTGTCATGACCTAGTATCGGATTTAATACTAGCACAGAATCATGCTTTACAGTATATCCAACTCATAGTCTTACACAATTCACTTTTATTTATCTAAACCTAAAAGTAATCTAGAAACTCACTGCGTTAGGTTTAGAGAATTGAGAAAGAACGGATCTTAAGTTCTGAATTTGATTTGCAAAGTATGTTGTTGTAGAAAACGGTTCTGTCTCAGTTTGTATCCCGGCAGCATATGGCTCCCATAATTCCCAATGAAGAAATAGGAGATTTGAGCACATATTTATAGCTGCAGAGCCCTTTGAAACCAACTGCTACCTCAGCCCTAGGGGTGTCGATACCCCTGTGGGTGGGTCGACCCATAGGTCGACACCCCTTAAGGGGGGTCGACCCCCTAGAGTGGGAATTTTGCAATTTGAATCGTTCTGGATAAAATTCTGACTCATCTCTGTCTCATGTGTATGTATATAATTTTTCTACGCGTATACAAACTTAAAACCCTTATAACTTCCTCATACATTGTTCGTTTTACGGAAACCAAATGTCTATCTTGACCAGAATTTCGAGACGAACACAATGGTGCAGCCTGTTTCCTATAATTCTAAATATTAAATTAATTATTATTTAATTAATCTTCTTTTAGTGTTGATACAAATTCGGGGTGTTACAGTTTTATTATTAATAATATCTAAGTACAATCCCCTTGATTTAGGTTAACACCACTCCAAACACCCCTGATTTCACGACTACAAGGTTAACACTGCTCCCTTTCCTTGATTTCAAGGCAACAAGGAACACACCCTTTTCCAAACACTTCTCAAATGTTTACAACAGCCCTATATCTCTTAAATAACACTTCAATTCATAGAGTAGTGGATAGAGATTGTGAAAAGAAGAAGTTTTATATAATTAGAGTAGAATCGACAAAGTAGAAGTGTAGAAATCAATAAATGATAAAGAATAATGGTGGAATGAAGAGGGGTGAATATGGAGAAGATGAATTATGAAAAAGTTCGAAACCAGCCCCTATTTATAAGATTTGAATGGTTGCAACGTTTCAGAAATGTTACAAATAGTGAAAAGACACTTCCTTTCAAAATTGAATTTCTGACAATTGTATGTCGACATAGGCTTCTATGTATGTCGACATATGTATGTATTTTTTATGTTTTAAAACTATTTTTCAAGTGTTTAATTATATATATTATTTTGGAAATTCTTGAATCAAAACTTAGTGATATAAATGAGTATTCTAAAGTGTGAAATCATGTAAAATCATAATAATATATTATAGAAACATATTTATAAAGTTATAAGGTTTAAAACTACAAAATTATAAAACTATATATAACTATATAAACTTATATATAATTATATATACATATATATATATATATTAAAACTTTAATATTTATATGTTTGAAATCATAACTAAGATAAATAACTTGTAATCAAAATTTGAAATTTGAGAATTTGAAAATAGAATTTGAACCTGGAGTGCTATTCAGAGTCTTACATATAAACTAGACTTTATTACTATATTTTTCTTGAACTATTGAGATCTTGATAACTTGATTACTCATGAGTCTTGAATCTCTTCTGATTCTTGAATCTCTTGGAACTTTAAAAATGTACAGCCTTCATTATTTAAGTCCTATATACAAACCTTGCATATATATGTATATATATTCTAGATATAACTGTTAGTATATATTTTATAATCAACTAATAATGATAATTGAAATAAGGTCGTTGTCATCAAAACTCCATTCTCCAACAAATATCCCTCCTTTTGATGATGACTACCTTGATTTATAAAATATTTATACCCTCTCATACTTGTTAATTCTAACCCTTCTAATACTCCCCCTGTCATTATGAATTCTACATACTCCCCCTCAAACTAAGCCTAACTAACTCTTATTTTATAATTTCTCCCTCTTTGTCATAAACAAAAAGAAATCCTAAATATCATATGATTATAATACTAAAGTAAATGACTCCCCCTAAATTCATGCCTGTAAAAAGAAGAAACAAAACAATCAATTCAAGTGTTAATATTTACAAGTGTATCAATCCATATATATACAAGTTTTAAATCCAAGCAATCCAAACCAAGAAATATTTACAAACAATGTTCGAACAAATTCAAATCAAACCAGTCAAACAAATAATACCAAACAATTTCAAATCAAATGTCTCTTGGAACTTCCACCCAGCCATCTCCTCCAAAGATTGGATCCTTCTTGATGACCTCCCAATCTTCATCTTCTTTTGTGGGTGGTGCCTTAGCGAGATTGTTGTTTTCATCTCTGAAAAGAGAAGATATTATTCAACGGATGGCATCAAAATATTTCTCTTGCTATTCTACCATCTTTATTTGATTTAATTCGAGATGTGCAAAGTACTATAAAAAGGATATTCTTGAAAGAATTTAATGTTTCTTCAAGACTTTCACTCAAATTATGTATTGGATTTGCCATAATTTGATGTTTTAGATAAGAATTGATTAAAGAATAAGGATAAATGATAGAATAAATTTTTAAGGAAGAAATAGGTATTTATAGGGTCTGGAATTCGTTGGAATTAAATAGACTTTAGTTAGTTATATAAATTTTGAACAAATTTTAAAACCTGGCAGTTATATGTCGACATAGTGATAAATGTATGTCGACATACATTAGATTTTTTTGGAAAATTTCAATTTTTAGTTAATTTTTATAATATTATTTTAATTTATTTAATTCTTATATGTTTTTGCAGTAAATTAAAGATTTTTTTGACAGAAATAAATACGATTTATTAATACTTAAAAGCAAATACATTCAACTAATACAAGAAATTAAATACGAGATTCTAAAGAAAATACAAGCAAATACGAAAGATAACTTAAACAAGATAAGCTTAGATTTCAGCGGATGATGAGGAAGATGATTTTCTAAGGTTTCTTCCTATTTTGCCAATGAACTTAGACATTTTGGTAAGAGTTTTCTTGATCTTCTTTTGGTTCTTGGCTAGCTTTGCTTGATTTTGAACAAGCATTTATTTGGAAATGGTTCTAGTATTGGATGGACATTCTACACTTTCCAAAGAAGTTTCTTCTTCTTTTCGATATCCATAGGATTTTGGTCTTGTTGCATTCGAACTTGTTTATATTCGAATGTCTCATAAGGCTTTATTGTGAGGAAGAAGGAAGATAGGATGCCATTAACGAGTATTAGCTACTCTTGTTTGATAGTTAATCTTGCCTTCAAAATATAAACCTTTTCTTCTACATCGTTCAGCTTCTTCCTCGTCATCTTCTCCTTCTCGTCCAGCTTTTATCCCTCCCTCAAACAATCCTTCCTCTAAGCATGCTAGGTCTTCTATCTCTCATTTTGTTCCCTTTCATGTCCCTCCTTCGTCTCATTGTGCCTCATCTTTTCGTCCGCTCCCTGTTCGTGCCTATCTTAATTCTAATCATCTTCCTCGTCGTGTTGAATTTTCCCGTGCCTTAGCTGTGCCAGCCTCTAATCATTCTCGTTCTCATCATTCTCATCCTTCATTTCTTTCCTCATCAAATGGTTTTTTTGTCCTCTCGGATCAACATGATGATTTACCACCGAAGTCTTATGCTCAGGTGGCGGCTTCGCCACCATCATCACAGCCTAACCCTCCACCTAAAAAGTCATTTAGACCTCTTTTACCAGAATTCATCTCAGTTTTTCAAACAGTTGCTCATTTGAAAAAAGAAAGAAGATGCCTACAGTGCGCATGCAAGGGTCATGTAACGACCCAAGGATTTTCGGCCCCAAAAATCAACATATATACCTTTATTGTATCTCATGTCGACCTCCAAAACCCCCAAAAAAACACTGGATAGTTGTTAGAAAGAAATTAGAGGGTGAGATAAGAAAGAAAGAAATATTAAAATAGAAGAAGAAGAAGAAACAACACAACACAAAGTCTCACATTGTAGCAGAACAAAATATAATACAGAAATAAATCTTTATTGAGAGCTTTAAAAAAATACTTACAACCATCAGAGTACATCACACATCTGGACAATTATAATAACCTGTCCTCGTATACAACACACAGCTGAATAATTGCTATAGGATATCATACGTCTGAACACCTCCTGCGCGTCTCTTCACAGCATTCGATAACCTGAACCTATACACCCCGGGCTCACCCGAGCATTTACAAAACACCGGGTCAGTCTGGTGAACCAGAGTGAGAAAAAAACTCGCACAGTATTAAGGTATCACACAACTTTATTTTAAAGTAAAAATCTTTTCAAAAGAAAAGGATAATCGTAAGACCGAATCCACACATAAATACAGACGGTTTTTACCTTACGATAACCCAAAAAGTTTTTGAAATCAATATCTTTTATGATATTATAATAGTGTCTAAATACAAGCAAATAACAATCTAGTGGAACGCTTGCCTCTCACGCTCCACATATATAGTATACAATCAAAACCGCGGGCTCTTATTGGAGATTGGATTCCAACCATGACAAGGTATGGGACCACCTGCCGATAGTGTATCTCTAGAGGCAAATACACTGGGTTCAACAAGAACGTCCTACAACTCGGCCCTTACATGACCGACCACTCATTTCGCTTGAGTGTATCAAATGTATATCACCAACGGTTGGGCTCAAACCACCGTTTCCCGAAAAGGGACAGCATCGAAATAGATTAAAGAAGCAAAAGGATATTCTCTAGGTAGATGATTATACACTATAATGGGAGCGACCCACATAGCTATGCTGCCTGCCCGATTTTTGTCATTTCCCGGTTGGTGAGGCTTGAGGTTTAGATTAACTTTCGGAACAACACTTGGTCACCATTCACTTTGAATGCCATATCGTCAGATCCGCCAGATATCACTAATTGACGTCCACAAAAATACTCTAGTTGGGAGCTAACCAACTATGGCACGTTTGAAGAAATCAACGTACGTGATCCTTTGGAAATACTCTGTCAGACACTCGTCCATACAAGTCATCTAGGAACAGGATGAACCGAAGGTACTCTCCTACTGCATCCAATAAAGTAATCACCCCATGGATCAGTAACGAGAAGTCCTTGCAACCCGTAGATTCCAGCCATGACAGAACCACGGTTTATCTCTGGTTGCAAATCCAAAGATTATTAGCGGTTCTTCCGTTTAATGAAAATCCAGGGTCTTCAATGCTCCATCTCGATCATCTTCTGATATCTTCACGTATTTGTTGGTCGGAATGGTTTTCGAATATAAATTCGATCCCGGTCTTTCCGTACCAACAATCGTATTGGACAGATTTGATAGTCGGTGATTTAACTATCAAAATAGACAGTGTTTCAATCATGACAATCCAATGAGTTCACTGATTCAGTATTCGGCATCAATTGGCCCTTTAATTAAAACAAATGTAATTTAAAACTCTTACATATCTCGATATTATAAATATAGCTTTCTCGATTTATTTTTTATTAAACATAAGATTTTTCTTTAATCAAGTTCATTTTTTTATTACTTAGAAAAATTCCATATCATATTTGGTTCCCTATTTTTACTTTCAAAGCATTAACCACATTTTTATATAATATTGGGAAATCAATTCAGCCTATTACTCGTAAAACAAAGTTACGACTTTCTATTCATTACTTGAAAATAATAACTCATGCTTATTCTTATAGAATAAACCCCATCCTTTACATTTCCTTTTTAAATCTCGACAATATCGTTATAATTCACGCAACCCTTTTTTAATTTCCTTTTCCACTTTGGAATCCTCATTTTATATATTTTCCAAATCTTTATTACATGTTGCATTATTATTTCTGAAATGGAAATAGTAAACTATTACTAACTCCTTTTACCATTACCAACTAATATCCTCCGCAGATAATTTCGATGTCGTTCAAGTTGGGGTATTTTAATTACCTCTCAAACCTTGATCAACAATGTTCATATCCTTAGATAAATATAAGTTGTAATTCAAACACCAATATTCCATTCCAGTCTCAGAACAAATTCCATTTAACTATTCTATTCCAAATACGGTTTCATACAACCTTCTTGTCTCTTTGAAAATCTCCTTTTCGAATATAACAATACTCCTTAATTAAATAATTAAGTAATTCCTTATAAAACACCACTTTTTAACTTTTACCTTTTTAAAACAATTTCATTCCATAATCCGGATTTGTTTATCAAATCCTATGATCCACTCTTTTACCCAATTCACTTTTACCAATCCCCTTTCCAAATCCATTCAACCATTCTTGGTCTGGAAATCTTATTTTAATCCCCCACTTTTACTTAACCACATTTTTAAGTAATGTTGATTTCAAATTAACGATATAACACCTCAAACCTCTTTTATATAACTCTGGTTTAAACTCTTTTATCTAAATTCCCTTTTACTTAATTTAAATAATTAAGTAACATTTATTTAAGCTATAATATTTGCTTAAAAATTCCTTTTATAACTTTGTTACAAAACTCAAGGTTTAAACAAGACTTGTTCATAAACTCCTTTCGCCATTCAATTGAATTTCATTCCACCTTCGATTACTTTTAATGAATTTCCATTAAAAAGTAATTTTCTAAATTATTATTAATTAAAATAACAATTTACTTCGATCATTAACTACTTCCGTAGTTAATTTCTTTAAAAATAAATAGTAAATCCCTTTTTAAAATCTTATTAAAATTAAATAATATTCATTTAACTATTTTATTAGATTAACTCAAAACAAAATCAATTTAATAATCAATTTCAGTTACAATGGTTAACTTAGTCAACTCAGGGCATGATTAACCGATTCCAATTATTTCTCACTTTAAATTAATTAATAATAATATAATTAATTTAAATAATTCCATTTAATTATTTCTTAACAAACCAATTTTCCAAATTTAACCATCTGATTTATTTCTTATTCTCGTACTTATAGATCAGATTAACATCAGAATTTTCTTTATAAAGTCAATTAATAATAATTCAAAGTTTTAAATAAATAAAATATTTATTTATTTCTCTTTAATAACTTTATTCGAAATAATATATCTCAAAATCTATCTCCAGTTATAAAACAAATTTTATAACTTCAGTTCTATCAATTCACCTGACGGTAAATCGATATATATAAAACAATTTATCTTTAGGTCATTTACTACCGATTACTCAACCAATACTACCCATTGGTTAAAACCAAACACAGGTTAAATTTCCAATCCATGATCAATAATCAAATCGACCACCCAACATGGCAGTTCATATGATAATATGAAAATAAATAATATATTTGAGGAATCCCGTTGGATCCCTCCAACCTATTCTTCCCTGTATTCAAAATGGTTATCACAAACCAGATCATTCAATCTCATTTAACTATAACAGTAAATAATCGACTATTTAATATCAACCAACCAAACACTTCAAACAATTCAACACGTTTATTTTATAGACGTGACCAACAAGGTAAGTTACCTTTATTGGATCCAATCGTTAAAATAATGATTTGGGTATTTAATGAAATTAAACGACGGTTTAATCTCATCAGTTAAATCAACAAATAATATATAACCAGTAAACAGTCAACCATTTGCAAGCAGAGCACACAAAATAAAAACCCAGTTTATATAAAATATAAATGGGAAGAACTGAGTGAGTTTAACTCACCTTGAAACTCATTCGTTGAAATGATTTGTTTTAATAATTTGCAGCTGCGCCAAACTCTAACCCTGCCAACTTCAAAATGTCGGTTTGCCGATACGGTTTCAACACAACTGATTTTGTTTGAGTCTGTTTATATATAATCAAGATACACAATTCATAAGTTATGGTCTTACCTAAGTAATTAATCCTTATTTAAAATAGTTTAAACCTTAACTAAAATTCTTAATTAACTCGTTCAATTTTTTTCATTTATACAAATTAGTCAAGGCACATTATTATATACATTAGGAAGTGATTTAACTGGGTTAGGCACGGTTTAAACAAGTTAGAATCTAACTGTAAATCAATATAATGCTACTAGGCATTTAAAACTTGATCAAGCGTTTTAACTCATTCATATAAAACAAAACTAAGTCTTATTTATGTATATTCGTTTAAACCAATGTATATACCTTCATCATGCCATGTATATCCAACCGTCCCTTTCTTTGAGCCTACGTCATCCCATTTCCATGCATGCACCAATAATTCTCCCCACACGTTTTCCTTTCCTGCTACCCTTCCTCCCGTCCACCCTTCTTTTCTCTCTTCTTTAATTTATATATATATATATATATATATATATATATTTAAATGGTAAGGCCCGCAGGCCCAATTACTTCTCGGCAGCCCATAGTTCTCGGCAGCCCACCCTCCTCCTTTTACTCCTTCTTTCACAATTTCCTCTTCACGTCTGCTACTCTCCTCCCCATCTAACGTTCTGTCATCTTTCCGGTTCGCTCATGTTTCTTTTTTTTTCACCTTAATTTTCGAAAGCCCATATGACTCCTTTAACTTTAAAGCCCACGTCGAAACCGTGTACTGCTCGCATCGCAACAACTTCTTATCTTCCCAACTATTCTTGTCCTTCTACCCATCAGCCAACATTTTCTTTCATTTATTCCATTCAAGGATCAGTTTACCCATGCGAGAATACTCCAAACATATTGCCGCACACTGCTGATCTCATGTTTCTGCACCTTACTCCGCCCACCAGTGTTCTATCCGATGATACCGACTCGAGCTTCCCAACATCCAAGTCGCCAGAGCCGCTTGACCCGGCTTCATCGTTCAACCGTGGTTCGCCCGTAACCGCACCGGCTTCTAGTCCTCTTTCGGGCCACAATAGAATGAGATAAATGATCGCGCCGTCGGAAAAGGAGTTCTTGACGAGCTGAATGGTTTACTATTGAGAAATCAAGAAGAAAAAATTACAGCATTTCAATATATACTGAAGGCGTTTAGTTTAGCAGAGGAAATCATTTGGTTTCATTTTGAAGTGTTTCAGATCTGAAAAAGAAATTAATAGAGAGGCATGGGAATTTTTGTTGCTAGCTGAAACCAAGAAGACGGTGAGTATATAAAGAGGAGAGAACGTAGGCAGAAAGAAATTTGTGTGGCGTGCAAGGCAAGAAGCTGATGAAACGTGGTTGCCACGGAAAAGTTGAATAGCTTGCATAGGAAGGAATTAATTATATATTATCCCTATAATATTGCCACATATATTTCTGTAACCGTGAGTTGATTTTGTAGTGAATAGGCTAACATAGCAGTTCTATTTTCATCAATTTTCATATACGGTTAGCGTTAACTTTAGGCAGTAAGCTGCGTTGCTTTGAACCAAGATATATGTAAAATATTTTAATATGGTTAATTCCACCGCTATTTAACACCGTCGCTTAATATTTGCAACGCTCTACATGAACCCCACATACAACGATACTTGACACATTGTTACCTCTTGGCGTTCTCCTTTCAATTAAATTTATTTCGTTGAAAACGGAGCTTATTTGAAGATAAAGCTATTTATAAGGCCTATATTTTAATAACGATTTCCATAGCGACTATTTTAAAATGCCATAACTAAAAATCTATGACACGAAATCTGGATTTTTCTCTTCCATATGAAAATTATAGTCAGTACGATTACAACGTTTCTTGTTTCACAGAAATCCGACTTATACCGGATCTTGTATATTCAGTTGAAGTTCAAAACTCCATATTACGAACTGTTGCGCCATTTCAAGCTTGATTTATAATATATATATTTATAACGTTCAAACTTAGTTTTAAATAACAAATTAAATATTAAAATCCATTAATATCCCAATTATAATATTTAAAATAATGAATTAAATTAAATATTTGGCTATCAAAATACGGGACGTTACAGGTCACCTGGCAAGTGTGTGCAGGGATCCAAAAATATGTTTCAAATGTGGTTCGCTTGGCCACTAAGTGTATCGCTGTCTAAAGATTTTTTTTTTATGTTGGTAGCTCTTCGTCTTCAGCACCCAAAGCCATCAAAAATAATAATAATTACCACGCTCGTTGGGTCCCCAAGCAAATCAATTACCCTGCAAAAAATGCTTTTCAACCATTGCTTTGTAATGCCACCCGTCAAGTTAATTACCATGAAAAATCCAATAATATGCAATTTACTCAGCCTAATTCCCATCAGTCTCAGCCCCATTCTCCATTCTTTCAAACCTCAAAAAACTTTAGAATGGGGGATGCTTCGAAATGCATTGTAGCAAAGACCCTAACTGGAAAGTGGAGTGTGGAAACATTACATCAAGCTTTGGAAGTAAACCTTGAACATGATTGTTGGCCGATGTCGATTATTACAAACAACTCTTTCTTGGTTCACTGTCCTACTTATTGTAAAAGAGATCATGCATTACTCCTAAAAATTCTGACCAAACCAGGAGCAACGATAAGTTTAGAAGCTTGGGATAAAGATAAGAGAGAGCCAGAACCTGCATTGGAAACTGAATCATGGGCTAAGGTGGAAGGATTTCCGGAATTTCTTAAATACAACGATGACGCAGTGAAGGAAATTTTTAAACCTATGGGTAGAGTTCTCGTTGTTGACGATTGCGACATGTGTCACTTTGATCATAGAGATTTTCTGGTGAAAATGCAATTTTATAAAGGAATTAGTTCAAAAAAATGAGTTTGCAGCCCGCTTCAACAACAAAGTGCATATTATCAAAGTACAACGCAGCAAACATGAACATCCTGGCACAAGACCAGAATTAGATTTTATTGGTAATGAAGAAGAGCAAGTAGTACCATGTATTCCCAATTTTCAAGATATTAGCTCGAAGGATCGGTTTGATGCTATGATTGAAGAGGAAGTGATGTTACCACCATTACCCTCCGTCTATAGGGAAGTGAATATGAATTTTAACTTACCAGGCTTTGATACTCAAGAGATGGAGCAAGATGACCAAGATGAGGTGAACCAAGAAATGCATGTTGATCGGATTCAAGAAGTTCGTGTTGATCTGAATCCCCCTTTAAACCAAATTGTCCCTCGTACTAATGATTTCTCTATGGTTCCTATTCAAACCATCCCATTTGACATTAGCTCAATCCCTCCGCCACAATCCCCTCCTCATCAGCCATGGTCAGATGATCAAAACTGGCCTCAATTTCTCTCTCTTATCTTTGTTCATCGAAGTGGAAGACGCAACAATCCTGAAGTTACTGGTAGTTTTTTAAATCCTGTTGTTTTTTCTCTACTAATAAACATTTGAATAAAAATATATCAAGCTGCATGGATGTGAATTTACGTGACGCACACTATAAAGCCATGCAGGCATTAGAACAGGAGCGTATTAATTGGCATAAATGAAAGTTGTCATATGGAATGTACGGGGGTTGGGGGACCATTCAAAATGTCATGCTATTAATCTATTTTTGTCCCCACTAAATCTTGATATAATTTTCCTTCAAGAAACTAAACTCCCAGATCCTTCGAATTATCATTTTAGTTTGATTGGTGGATCCTCTTTGACTGGTTGGACCTATGTTAATGCAATTGAAACTAGAGGTGGTCTTATTACTGCATGGAATGAATCTGTGTGGTCTTTGCATCAAATTTTTTCCTCTCATTCTGCTTTGCATGTATCTCTTAATCACATTGCCACTAACACTCTTTACTTCTTTTCTAACATCTATGGTCCTCAAGATTCTTATGAAAGAGTAAACCTTTGGGAACATTGTAAACATATGGCTATTGGCTTCCAAGGTCCTTGGGTAATAGGGGGTGATTTCAATACCATTAGATATGTTAATGAAAGAAAATCTAGAATAATTTCTCCTGATACTGATGCTTTTAATTCATTCATTTTTGACTGTTGTCTTATTGATCCCCCTATTTGCAATCGTTCTTTTACCTGATCAAGTCACAGATGTAATCCTTCTCTTGCTAAGATTGACCGATTTTTTTTAATTCTTCTTGGGAGGAGAATCATCCTTTATCTACTGTTTCCGGCCTTGCTTCTATCATTTCTGATCATTGCCCTATTATCCTTGATTCAGGTTCCCTTTCTAACTTTAAGCGTCCATTCAGATTTGAGCGTCTATGGTTACTTGAACCATCTTTCAAGGAATTTATTCAAACAGTTTGGGATCATCCTATTCATTCTCAATCAGCTACACATAAAATTGTCCTTAAATTGAGATCATTGAGGAAACTGATTAAACCATGGGCCAAATCTGTTTGGGGTTCAATTCGAGCTCGCATTTCCAATATTCAAGAAGCAATTTTAAATCTTAATATTCTGGAAGAATTCGTCCCTTAAATGATGAAGAACATAACTCATTGAAGAATCTCGAATCAGAATTGGAGAGACTGTTTAAACAGGAAGAAATTGGTTGGAAACAAAGATCTAAAGCTAAATGGATTGAAGAAGGAGATAAAAATACTGCTTACTTTCATAGAACTGCAAATGGAAGGAGACGAGCTTCCTGCATTCTTGAAATCTCTCATAAAGGTCAATTATATTCGAATCATGATGACATTCTTCTTCTTTTTTCTAATTACTATCATTCCATTCTTGGTCGTTCATCCTCTGGTATTCCGTTCATTGACGGGAGTTTACTTTACCCTTCTTCAGATGCTATTTCTCTTGACCAACCATTTTCAGAAAAGGAAATTTGGGTCGTTTTAAATGAGATGAACGATGATAAAGCACCTGGCCCAGACGGTTTTGGGCCTTCATTCTTTAAATATTTTTGGGCCATAGTGAAAAATGATATTATGGCCATGTGTAATGAATTTTGTGAAAACCCTAGTTTTATCTGTCGTCTTAACTACACTAACATTATGCTTCTTCCCAAATTCTATGGTGCAAATTCACTCTCCGATTTCCGTCCCATTAGTCTGCTCAATACCACATTTAAAATCATCACCAAAACTCTCTTTAATCGTCTTCAATCTATGATTTCTGATCTTATTGGTGCTGAGCAATCAGCTCTCATTCATGGACGTTGCATTTTCGATTGTATTGCGGCTACTCAAGAGGTAATTTCTTACTATCACAGTACTAATACACTAGGTGTCCTCCTAAAATTAGACTTTTCAAAGCATTTGGTTCAGTAAATTGGGAATTTATTTTACAAATGTTTAAGCAAAGGGGTTTCTCTCAACGTTGGTGTAATTGGATTGACTATATTCTTAGAACTAGTCATTCAACCATTTCTATTAATGGCAATACTGGTGGTTTAATTAAATCCAATAGGGGGCTACGGCAAGGAGATCCATTATCTCCTCTCATATTTGTGTCAATTACAGATGTATTCAATCAAATGGTCAAGAGAGTGATCGCAAACGATTAATTTGAATGAATTCATCTTCCAAATGCTTCTCAAGCAATTTCTAATCTTCAATTTGCTGATGATACAATCATTTTTTCTTCTCCTAACCTTAATCATATTCATTGTCTTAAAGTGGTGCTTAATGTATTTGAGCTTATTTCGGGTCTTTCCATTAACTTTTCCAAAAGCTCAATTATAACGCTAGGTAAAGCTGACCTTTTAGGCCCTTCCATCTCTTCTATCCTCAATTGTTCGATTCATAAGTTTCCAATACTTTATTTGGGAATTCCTCTTAGACCTACCAAACTTCATAGATCGGATTGGTTGCCTCTCATACATAAAATTAAACAGAGGTTATCTTCATGGAAGGCTAATACTTTATCCTCAGCTGGTCGTTTAGTGTTGGTTAAAGCCGTATTATCTACTTTGCTAACTTATTGGATGTCTTTTCACAAGCTACCTAAGTAGGTAATCTCGAAAATTGATTCAATAAGGAGTGCTTTTTTATGGAATGGAAATAAGGTCAAAAGATTGGTCAATTGGTAAACTGTGTGCTTACATATTGATCAAGGGGGCTTGGGAATAATTAACCTCTTGAATTTCAATTTGGCTTTATTATCAAAATGGTTATGGCCTGCGGTTTCTCCAGGTTCCTTCATATGGAAAGACTGGATTCTTTCTGTTTATTACTCCAACAACTCTCACCTTGTATTGCATTCTTTCCCTCTGTCAAACCTTCTCCATTTTGGATGGGTGTAATTTCATGCATTCCTCGAATTAAAAATTTGTTTCATGTCAGGTTGGGTGATGGGGATTCTTGTTTATTCTGGCATGATATTTGGCATGGTAATGTCCCTCTTTCTCAAGTTTTTCTTGCTCTTTTCTCTAGGATTTCCTATGAGTTCTCTTCAGTGGCGAGTTTGATTCATTATAGTCCCTCTTCTCTTTGCCCTTCATCATTATTTGATGTTCAAGTTCTTGATAATCTCCTGGATATTTTTAGTTTGATTTTGCAAACTCATATCCTTCACTCTCCTGATTGTTATGTTTGGGCTCTATCACCAAGAAAGGGATTTTCAGTTGCTTCATTGTATAATTATATCAGTTTTTCTGGTAGATCTTTCTCTTTTTCAAGACTTAGGAAAATTCGTCTACCTCCAAAGGTTCTCTTCTTTAGTTGGTGCTTGAATGAAGGTAAAATTAACACGAGAGCTAAGTTGCACACGCTCAATTTGATTGATGATCCTCACTGTGCTTTTTGTGCAGGGCATGTAGATTCTATTGATCATCTTTTTTTGGAATGTGAGTTCTCTTTCCCTATTCTTGCTGCCACTAGTATTTATCTTCTTGGATCGGTACCTAATATATCGTCGGTGTTTGATTATTGGCAATATTGTGCTGTCAATAATGTTTTAGACTCCTTTCTATTAATATACTGTTAGTGCATTTGGAAAGAAAGGAATGCAGTTGTATTTAACAAACCCCTAAAGAAATTTGAGGATTAATGCAGACTCATTATTTACTTCTTTCACTCTTGGATAGGGCAATCTTCTTTACTCAGGTTTATGCTTTCCTTGCCAATGACTAATAGCCCAGCCGAATCAGTGGGTTCAAATCATGGAGACTCGAGTCCAGACTTGCATTAATTTGGTTATGGTTGCATGGTTTAGTCAGTTCTTATCTAGGTTTATATTTTGGCTTGTGTATGAACTTTCTTTTCTATTAGTCGCTCCTAGGTTGTTTTGTTTCTACTGTAACATTGATATGGTGGGTACTTATGTATAATTATCTCTCATTAGAACTATTAGCCACCAGTTGGGCTTGCCAACTGGGTTATTTATATTAATATTATGCTTAATCGGTTGTGTAGTTTCGCGCTACACATCCATCCTACTAAAAAAAAGGCTTGAAGGTGAGTGGAATTTGCATAAGATGTATATTTGTGGAGTCAAACACCTTTCTTGATACAAATTCTTCTCCTTTAAGATCAACTCCAAATTTGAAAATCTGAGTAAGGTAAACTCCATAATAAAGAGTGTTTTCTCTTGTTGACATTTCTGTGGGCTTAAGTTCTTTTAAAATCATATCGGCCCAATTGATGTCATAAACACTAATGGTAGCAAATAATGCTTTTTGGACTTTGATGTAGGGTTATTGAAGTTTTCGTAATGAGGGATGATGGTATGTTGAAGGAGAAGGTTGACGATTCTTGCTTTTGGGCGGAAAAAGTAATTTTTGAATTCCAAATGATCATCGCTTTCAAATATGTGATGAAAGGTTTCCAAATCCATTTCATCTATTTTGAAATTCAAAAAATCTTAGCCCGTACTTTTACAATTCAAGATATTCCCCATAATTTCGCAATCTAAAATGATTTGAGTGCCTTTTACGCTACTTCATATTTGATTTTCATCTCAATCGTAAAAGCCACGATTTAGAGTAGCATAGAATATTTTGAATAAATTAGGATAACATACTTCATTGTTATCCCATGAATATATTACACTTAAAACTCCATTTTCTTTGAAGAGAGAACGAAGATTGTAAGATGGAAAATCTTCAAAGATGGAAAAGGCGCCCGTATTGACTTTTTCATTTGCTAGGTAGTCAACATAGACATTTTTTGCTTCTCTATCATTGTAGAGATATCCTTTGATGGTTTTGGATAATCTCATTGTTTAGGGTGTGTTAGAGGAAGACATTAAAGAGATTTTGAAAAGTGTAGATATGAAGAAAGTTGTTTGAAATTTGAATGAGAGGTAGAGAGAATAAGATTGAATTGATATATAAATAGAGATTGAATGGGCACATTTTTCTAAAATCAATGACACCATTTTAAACCTTGGGAGTTTGTGAAAAGTTGGACGGAGGTTTGAAAGTTTAAACATTTGAAATTCAAATTTTGAATTTCATTTTTTTAGTCTATATGTCGATATATGTAATTATGTATGTCGACATACATGTTGATTTTCAAAGGACATATGGTTTTGACTTTTGGTTTTATTATGTTATCGATTTATATTTCAGGTTTTACTAATTCCTGAAATAATATTAATCCTAGCAAATATCTAAAATTTATTTTATTATTATATTATTATTTTGAATTTCAAAAATTCAAGTTTCAAATTTGAATATTAAATTTCATGATTGAATTTTAGTTTAAATTTCGAATTCAAACAAAGCAAAACACCCATTCATCCTAATCAACCAATTTTTTTAAAATTAATTAAGGTGTACCTGGTTTTTAAATCCATTTCTTCGATATTTTCTGAATTCTGAATCGCTGTGAAACACATATTTGAATTTCCGGTTTTTGGCTCTTCATCATTTAATGATGAATCTGAATGGTCTAAAATTGCTGCGTATGCCCTCATTTTTTTCTTCGAAGAATTACTATTGTCTGTCTGTTGATTTTATTATTCTGGGCATGGACACATTCTCTTTATATAGCCTGGTTTGTTGCAGTTTTAACATCGATCATCATTTCTTCCTGAACTTCCATGATTATTTTTCTGAAAATTATTTCTCCCTTTATACCTCAGGAATTTTCTGAAATTCCTTGTCATTAAAGCAATTTCTTCATCGTCTTCACTACTTGGGTCAGAACCATTAGTTGTTGCTTTAAATGCTATGGATTTCTTTTTAGTTGGCTTATTTTTTTTCTATAATTGAACTTCAGAAGACATCAAATTCCCGAATAACCGCTCAATTTTTATTTCACTGACATTATTGGCTTCTTCAATTGCCAATATTTTTTGATCCCATTCTGGAGTCAATGATCTCAATATTTTTCTGACTTGGTCTTCTTCTGAATAGATTTTTCCCAATGTTATTAAGAATGTAGGATCTCTTGGAATCTACAATACATATTGAAGACAGATTCATTCTCGTTCATTTTGAATAACTCAAGCTGATTAATTAACATTGATATCTTTATCTGTTTAACTTTATTGGATCCTTCATGAATAACTTGTAAAGGACTCCATATTTCATAAGCAGCTTTACAAACTGACACTCTATTAAACTCATTTCGATCTAATGAATAGAACAACATATTCATGTCTTTAGAATTTCTTTGTGCAGCAGCCTTTTGTTCATTAGTCCATTGTGCAAAATTAGTAGTGGGTTCAACATATTCAGTCTGTGTACTATTACATGTGCCTAATCCACTGATTGTAAATATATTTTCATTCTACATGCCCAATATGAATAATTACTACCATTAAACAGTGGTGGTCTAACAGTGGACTGATCCTCTACAAAAGAAGTATTATTACCAGTGTTGGCTTCCATTTAATATTTTCAAAAATCAGATTATGAACGTTTTGAAAACCTATGCTCTAATACCAATTGTTTGGGAATGAAGAATGCAAATCTTAAGGCAAAGCAAACACTAGAGGGGGGTTGAATAGTGTTTGTGAGAAATTTATGAAAATCTTAAATTATATGATCTACAATATGAATCACACACAACAGAGACGATCATAGACACATAATCAAACACAGGAATAGATAAATATAAAATGTAGAAAAGGAAAGAACACACCGAATTTTATACTGGTTCGGATTACTCCTATATCCAGTCCCATGCAACGCTGGATTTTACAGAGTTTTATTATTATCAATATCAAAGTACAATCCCTTGATTTAGGTTAACATCGCTCCAAACACCCTTGATTTCACGGCTACAAGGTTAACACCACTCAGGGCTACAAGGAACACACCCTTTCCCAAACACTTCCCAAATGATTACAATAACCCTATAACTCTTCAATTTTACTTCAATTTAGATAGTAGTGGATGGAGATTGAGAAAAGAAGAAGTTTTATATAATTAAAGTAGAAATCGGCAAAGTAGAAGTCTAGAAATCAATAAAATGATAAAGAATAATGGTGAGATGAAGAGGGGTGAAGATGGAGAAGATGAATTATGAAAAATTTCGAAGTCAGCCCATATTTATAAGATTTGAATGGTTGCAACGTTTTAGAAACGTTACAAATAGTGAAAGGACACTTCCTTTTAGAATTGAATTTCTGACTGTTGTATGTCGACATAGGCTTCTATGTATGTCGACATATGTATGTATTTTTTTATTTTTTAAAACTATTTTTCAAGTGTTTAATTATATATGTTATTCTAGAAATTCCTGAATCAAAACTTAATGATATAAATGAGTATTCTAAAGTGTAAAATCATATGAATTATATAAACATATTTATGAAGTTATAAGGTTTAAAACTATAAAATTATAAACTACATATAATTACATAACTACATAAAGTTATATATATTAAAACTTTAAAACTTATATTTTTGAAATCACAAGTGAGATAAAATAACTTGAAATCAGAATTTTGAAATCAGAATTTGAAATGTGAGAATTTGAAAAACAGAATTTGAACCTGGAGTGCTATTCAGAGTCTTACATATAAACTAGACTCTATCATTATATTTTTACTAAACTCTTGAAATCTTGATATCTTGATAACTTGATTACTCATGAGTCTTGAATTTCTTCTGAATCCTGAATCTCTTTGAACTTTAAAACTATACAATCTTCAGCATTTAAGTCTTGTACACAAACCCTGCATATATATATATATATATATATATGTATGTATGTATATATTCTAGATATAAATGTTAGTGTATATTTTATAATCAATTAATAATGATAATTGAAATAAGGTTGTTGTCATCAAAACTCCATTCTCCAACAGGTGGGTCGACACTTGCCTTCCCGAACATGTCTTTTTGTGGAAGACGTGTTTCAGATAATCCATAAATCGTAATTTGAGAGAAAATTGAATTGAAATCCAATAACTAAAGACCAAAAATCTAGAAAGTCACGATCATGCTAGACCGTATTAATTAGAAAACCAAAATCTGAAATCCATAGAAATCCCACGATCTCTTTGGATTGTATTATAAGAGAAAACCAAATCCAGGATATCCGAAATCTAGATCCAAGAAACCCAAATATCCAGAAAACCAAAGAATTTTGATAAGTTCGAAAATCTGAAATTCAAAATATTTAATCTGGGATCCATATCTAAAATATATGGCCTCTCCAGGCTGAGCTAATGTGGATATAATCCATACCTGCAAAAAACCAATCAAACTGCTTTGTCATGCCCTGACAAAACAATTCAAATCCAATCGAGTATAATCCATACTTGAACCCATGATCAATCAATCTTGCCAAATTTTGACAAGATGACCCGAGTCTTTCCAAGCATAATCCATACTTGAGGACTACTTTATCAAAGTTTAAAATTAAAATTTCTAATTCCATACTTCGCAAGCATAATCCACATAAGTGAAGTAATTTTATTAAAGTAAAAAAATTCTAAGTATTATAGTTCTGAAACAAATCCTAATGGTTTATCGTTTGATTCAGAGCATGCCTATGGACTAAATCCTAAGGTTGTACGTGGATGAACTGACTTAGTAGTTTTACATTATAAATTTATTGTCTAAAGGGTAGATGGTTTATTGTCTGGTACAAAGCATGCCTAACAATTAAGTCTTAACCGCGTATATAGGCCGACGTAGCCATTGAAAAACCAAAATCCAAAGAGCTAAAATCTAGAAACCAAAATCCAAAGAGTTCGATGTACAGAGAAATCTTAATCAGTTGATGATCGATCCACACAATCTAGGTCCTACCTCATTCCTATTCCAGAGGGGGGTAGTTGACGGTTGCATCTATTTTGCTACTGGAGTCCTATTCCTGACATACCGTGCCAACTCACTACTTCTGACACTCTTCTTAACCACATCCGGCAAATGCCAACACACATTCCCTTTCAAACTCCCGTTCCCTTTGCATTGGCTCTCTCCAGGTAGGCTTTCTAAATGGAGAAACCTCATGAATATCCAGATAGATGTCTTCCACAGAAGCAATGAGCTCCGTATATGAAAAGAATTTATATTCTCTCCACGGTTGAATATTCTGATCATTCCCAGTTGAGGATTTTCCTTCGCCTTTATCCTTTCCTTTGTCAGATCTAGACAATCCTCCGTCTTTAGCCATGTTAACCTCGAGAACTTCCTTATTAGCTCTCGCATCTTCTACCTGCAAAAATATGTCTGCTACGTAATAAAATTCGGCGAGGTCCCTCAGCGAATCCCGTTCCAATGAGATCTTAAAGTTTGATTTATCCAATATGCCAAATACTGTGGCCATAAGCACCATAAATGGTTCTGGTTGATCCATCAACATCACTATCGCATTAAACCTTTCCAGAAAAGAGAGCAAAGCTTCTCCATTCCTCTGCTTAATTATCATGAGAGTCATGACATCTTGGGCCAAGAGATGTGGACCCCGATATATTCAATAAGCCTTTCAACCAATGTATTCTAACTGCCAATCAATTTTGATTCCAATTGCCTAAACCACATGGTAGCAATATCTGTGAGGTAGAGTGGGAAGCACTTCACCATCACGTTGTCTAACACCGATAGAACTTCCATGTGTTGCATGTATCACATAAGATGGACAGTAAGATCCTTCCTACCATCGTAAGCCTCTAATGTCGACAATTTGAAGTCCGATGATTTCGCAAATTCTTGATATTTCAAGTGAAGGGGATGCAGTTAACATAGTCCATATCCTGTTGAGACATCCCGCCTCAAGAAAACCGACGAATCACATCCGCAATTCAATTTCCATTATCGAAAAGCATCACCAGTTATCCAATCCTACACCAGTGCCCCCGATGTTTAATCTAGAAGAAGTACACATATCCATGATGTTTATACTTGGATCGGCCTCAACCCTAAGTATCCGATCAGGTCCAACCCAGAGTCCATGACTTGTTGTCGCTCATTCATCATCCAAGCCAATGTGTGTATGCTCTTGAGCCACATTACCAGAACAAACAACCATAGTTTGACCAACCGTAGCGTCATGATCCATATCTCCATTGTCTTAGTGGCCCCCAATCGGATTTGATTTGGTACTGATCCGGGGATCGGCACCCATCCGAGTCGATTTTGTGAAGGGTGCCCCCGAGCCTAAGCCTACCTCCTACGTGCCACTGGGTTCCCTTCCCAGGAGTTGTCCTTTGGCCTGCTAGCCTTCCAAGTGCATTCATCCTTGAGAGAAAAGCGCTCATCATTTCCTCTTATCATCTAAGGAGTCCAACCTGCCATTCCAAGCACGGTTCCAGTTCCTAGATAACTCCATCCATCTCTTCCCAGGTTAGATAGATGGAGTGATTTCCAGTGGAGGAATCCTCATAACTTCCTTCCAGTATAGAGCAATTGGCCTGATTGGTAGCTTCTGTCTTCTTCCTTTTCACCATAGCTGAATCCTTGCGTAATCCAATTCCTTAAGCAAGAAGAATGTAATCGTCCCTTTCCTAGTGTGTCAAAACGTTCAATTTGGTCAATCAAACACCAACACCTAAATTCAAGATAATTGTAGAATAACAACATCAATCGAGACATAGAGTACAATAAAGTAAACAGAGATGGGATTTATAGTGGTTTAGAAAATTGTGTCTACGTCCACTATGAGTTAATGATTACTGTTTATACTGAATGATTACAAATACAATCCTTGTGGATTACAGAAACATAGAGAATAAGAGAGTGAGTGTTGGTAGTGGAATAGTTCCTACGTATGAATGCCAAAAATATTCTCCTAAAATGTCCAAATCCTTCTTCATTTATAGCTACAATGTTGCTCAGGTAAGTCAGAATAATAGATATGAAAATAGGATCATGAAGAGACCAGGTCTAGAATGAAGAAATCTTGGTCAGCCAATCCGAAGTCCTTTGGATCGGTATCGATATGGAATTCGGCTAAGTCTAAGCCTCAAGCCCAAAGTGCTCCATCTTTTACTACTATCAATCACATTCTCTTGCTTTATACCAACCCGGAGTTAGTTTGGTTTCATCGACTGAAGTGAGCAAGTGCACATGTCAATCTAAGGTGGCTGAAGTAATACAGATCTAACTTGGTGGCTTTATGTCAACAGAAGTGAAGAAATAGAGCACCGATCCCGAGTTTGTGGAATAATACCAATGTGATGGGAGAAGTAGAATATCGGTCTGGTCATATCGGTATACCAGTTCAAGGTTACGATTCCTGCCGATCCGAACAAGATCCATCTAAACTCCAATTTCTATGAACTTTGTGGCTTCAACCAAATATTTTTGAGTTTGTATAAGTCCATGCTCTAATCCTGAGCACTCCTATAGCCAGAAATCCAAAACGTAACAACTTTGTAAAAAGGCGGATCAATATTTATTGTTTACTAGGTTCAACTATCCTAAGAATTACGTTTTTATAGTTAGAAATCATTTAAAAATGTCAATATAATACTATACGAATAATTACAGTTCAACGTGAGACAATATAACTCAACTTAGCCAAATCAATCCACATTTATCCATAGCGTAGCTTGCTAATATGAGTCCAACTGAAGAAGCAATATCCAAATCGGACCTCGTATGCACAAGATACAAAAATACAAGTTTACAGATCAAATCGATCGTATAATTAACTTAATTAAATAATTAACTCGTTGGTTACCTAATTATTAACTAATCCATTTCCTAAGCTTCTTCTCCAAATCTCTGTAGCTTTCCATACATAGGAACCTAAATAGCATGCACTACTTAAGCATGACACAGATCAACACTTATCGAAATCAAAAACCGATCCTGACAGCGAGGTTGGCTTTGCAATTCCATCATGCTTATCACTTCGCACTCATGCCCCTATTGAAGATCGCGACTTGAAGCTCACGTGGCCATGTGCGGATGTTGCACTTCACATGAAACCACCAAGTGTCCCCAAACTCACCCAGAATGTGCCCCTCAACATGAAAATCAAGATGCCATGCTCAGATTTATCAAGCGTTGCCTTGACTTATATTGGCCTGAAACCCTAGCTCGGCCCCAAAATGTCGATCTCAGCCATTGATGGTCCTGACCATCAAGATGGTTATAGACTTTAAGAGAATTTCAATAGGAATTGATTGCAATTGATTTGGGATTTTTCTGTTGATTAAATCAAGAGATAATGATATTTGATTGAAGAAAAGAGGAGGCGACCATGTTTTATTCATATGGAAATGCAACGACAGAGAGCTAAATGATGAATAGTGAATAGGCTAATCAAATCTCTCTAATTTGAACAATTACAATTATATTTTATTAATAAATTCACAAATAAAGCCTAAAAACCCATGATCTCCAATCAAGGCGTGTTTCTTATCAATTCGTATGTAAAAAACCACTTAAAAATAATCGATCAAGTTTCAAAACCAAATACAGAAGTTAGTTTTTAAAATTCAAATTATAAAATTATGATTCCTTAAAGAAATTAAAACGCGTTTTAATTTCACACGATCAAACGGTACATCAAATTTCTATGAAACTTGATGGCATGCACTAATTCACTACTATGATTCAAAAAAATAAGTTCCATCATAATTCGACATTGCACCTCCGAAAGGACAACTTACCATATTTCGAGAAGTTTTGACCGCTAAATGGTCTAGACTCGAAATATAGCTATCCATATTCTTTTTATTCACCTAACGAACAGTCCGAACTCAATGGAAGTGATCTTAAGTCCCGGTTCAATCATATGTGAAAAGTCACATTTAGAATCATCACTAAATTAACAATTAATATTTAAATAAATTATTCAAATATCCAATCGTTAAAATACAGGTCATTACATTCTCCCACCCTTAATGGATTTCATCCTCAAAATCCTTAAGGATTGAGCTGCTAGCTAAACACCCTCGAATAAGTGATGATATATGATATGCCATCACTCAACGCTCTCAACAATAACCATTGAAAGTGGTCAAACAAAGGCAATATATCATAATTGGGCAAGGAGCCATTTCATACTACATCACTTATTTCACATACACTCTAGGATTAGAGCTCACTTTAGTGAGTCTGTAGTTCATAATCGCTGCGAGTCATGGAAGTTTATGGATGAATTAATGATAACATGGGTGTACAACATAGATGTTTAGAGCGAGTTGTGTTTTTTTCCCCTTTAGACAAATTTCGGGACGAAATCTATTTTAATGGGTGAGAATGTAACACCCCATAAAAATATACCTAAAACAAATTAATAAAATTAAATAATGAAAATTAACAATAAAGTAATAATATATTAATGGGCTGAAAAATGGAATTTTGCAGCATTAGGAATTTGGCCACAAAAATATCGTAGTTATATTCGTGATGAAATTCTAATCAAACTTCAAATATAATATGTCAGAGCCCATGCCCGTATAAAAGAATTACATTGTACTTAGATATATATGCAACAGTGTTTGGAATTCAGATTATAATATTAATATATGGAATAATATATGACCAGTAAATGAGTAATTGAAATATTCGATCCAATTTGTATTTGTGTATATATATAAGTATACAACAGGGGATAAGAATAATGTTTAAAGGAAATAAATAAATGGAATTAATAAACATTATATAATAAATCTTTCTAGCCCTTATATACGTTCACTAGGTAGATCTACGACCAGGAGGTCGACCGCCCACCTAGAAGGGGTGTCGACCGTCAGTTGACCGCCCTTTTACGGGAGTGGTCGACCGCCTAGCGCGACCAGTTCCAAGTGAGGCCTGGTCCGTGTCAGGTTTAGGTGTTAGTTTATAAAAATAAACGGATGAGATTTAATCTTAATAATCCTACAACTATTATACACACACATCTATTAATAACACCCTAGACCTCATACTTAAACCTTGCCTCCTTTTCCTTCCCTGCCACATCTCTACCATTGATTCCAGAGAAATTTATAATAGGTTCTCTTCCTCTTCTCTTAAAATATGTTATTCTTTTACAATCTCCTTTTCTTATAGGATTTGAATAAGATTTAAATCTGGAATAATAAGATATATATATATATATAAGAATTCTAACTATTTAATTCTTATATATAAATCTAGAGATTGGAGTTCGCATAAAATATGCAAACATCGTCAGATCCACGACATTTTCATACAGTCAAATCACTGTGAGTGGAAATAGTGATTTTTTAGGCATATTCTGCATTTGTAGATTTTCATATGAATCAGTATGCCTAGGGATATTTGGATTAGCGATAATATCAAACTGTAAAACCCTTAAATCTCCTATTTTTATATGTTTCGCAAGAATTGTCAATAAACGTTAGGTTTTTGAATTTGTTTGAATTGTGGATGAAGAACATTTTGGGTGATTTACTTTTGTTCGATTTGATTTATCCTTTTTATCTGAAAGAGTTTGTTATGTAAAAAGGTTCATATTTGATTTAATTTTATTATTTAAATAAGTTTAGATTTCCATTCTAAATGGATATGTAACACCCCGTAAAATTCGTAAGTAATAATAATAATTAAATAATTAAAAATAAGCAATTAAATAGTATGGTTGGAAAATGAAAATTTTGCAGCTTTAGGAATTTAGTTACGAAATTCTTTTACTTGGATTCATGGTGAAATTTTACATTGTTTTCATGTATAATATGTTGAAAACGGTTAATGTATGAAGAAGTTATGAACAAATGAACTTGGACTATAAACGCAGATATATATATATATATATATATAATTAAATAGATAATTTATAAATACGTGTCCAAGATAAATTCGAAATAAAGAGGGGGAATTCAAATTTTGAATTAGAGATAAGATCAGGGGGATAAAGTAAATTGCATATAAGGAATATGATTAAGAGATTAAGGAACGTATTAAATAAAATAAACAACTCAACAATGCAGCCTTATTGGGAGTTCTAGGCCCGAAGGGGTCGATCCCTCCTCTTAAGGGGTGTCGACCGTCGGTCGATCGCTAGGGGTCGACCGCTCGACGGTTGGACAACCCAATAAATCTAACTGGTTAGGTTTTTTTTGGCAAGGCCAACTGGTTTTTAAATTGACCGCAAACACCTGTATATACAATAAGGAACTAGTTAGGGTTTCTCTTAAGAGTATATATATAAATTAAAGGCTTGGATTAATTCTAATTAATCCAACGGTCTATGCTTACATGGGCATCTATATATAGCCCTCCTATCACACTATGGAAAAACCATAATCATTCTCCATCCCTGCCTCCATGCTGCCTCTCCACCATTGTTAAATACCAGAGAAAAACAAAATAATAGGTTAAGGTTTACTTCTATTTCTCTAACTCTATTCTTAATCTCCCTCTATTCTAATTTACATAAGTTTAATATTTTGGAATTTAGCATAAACATATATGTATAAGATTCTAATGTATATCTTTTAAATGTATATTATTAGAAGGATTATAGGAGCACACTTGAATGCAAAGAATTATTATAGATCTAAATCTAAAACAAATTTCTCTCTATTCCTCCTAGATCAGTGAGTGTAATATGGTTTACTTAAGGCATATTCATGTTTTTACTAGATTGTCATGTGAATAGATATGCCATGTGGGATTTGGAAATACAATAATGTAAACATTAAATCCCCAAAATCCTCTATCTTGTAATTGCATATGAATTGTCATGATTAATTGGGTTTTGTGGATTTTTGGTTTTCGTATTGGATTAAAAATGAATATGGGTGTTGCTACTATTATTCCTATTTTATGTAATTCACTTTTGTTTATCATTGAGTGTAACCTAAAAGGTTTAGATTTGATTATTTCATGATTTAGTTTGGGTTTGGATCCTATTTTGAATCCAAATGCATTCAAAATTGAAACAGGTCAAATGTAAGCATTTTTATGTGCATAACGCCAAAAAAGGTGAATTGGGTGAAACAGGGATTGTTAACATATAAGCATAAGTGTATGTAACTCTCTATTTTTAATCTAATATTGAAATCATTCCAACAAGCCTAGGATGCAAGTTGAAATTGTTATGTACGTATATTTTCCATTCACTGCTATCTGTTATATTGTCATTATGCCATCATGCCTAAGTTATAACAGTAAAAGTATGGAAAATCAAACTTGTACGCTTTGATTTGGACAAATTGACAATTGCCACCTCGTTAGAACATTTCCCCGCTTTATACGAATGTTAACGTTAATTAGGTGTTGTTATTATTATACTTATATAAGCATAATTAACGTTGTATTAGCGTAATAAATGTGATTAGGTTAGAATTCGAATTTAAAATGTCCCCTTAACAAATATATATATATATATATATATATATATATATTTGTTTGCTTGTGTGTGTGCGTATATTGAATGGCTTTATATATATATAGTGACACATAGACATAAGGTTAGTAGCCAATTGTGGTAGATGCCTGCCCAGAACTGACCGAAAAATACAACAACCACAAGTGGGCCCAACTAATGTGAGATGTCTAGGTGCCATGGGCCATTAAAAAACTTAGTACACTAGACACGAGTTAAACCAACTTGTAGTAGAAGTCTACCTAGAACTGACCGACATATCCAGCATCTACATGTGTACAGCTTAATGCGAGAGGTCTAGTGTGTGTATATATAACTATATATTCATATATATAAGTATACTACATGTGAAAGTAAGTAGGTTTACTGCGCCTTAAGAAGGTCTTAAGTGGATTACTCTCATTTTATCTAGTTTGGGTCTTAAGTGGTTAGGACTAGCATCCCTCCAAAGGTTTATTCCTTGGAAAGGAATCAAAGTCATGGGACCCCATCCTTATTAGGTTTGAACTAGGTTTTTGGGTCCTCCTCTAAAAGTGGTTAGGCATAAGACGGTAACATAGTAGGGTAGTTCACCGGGATGTCCACTTCCTCTAGAAGTTTGTAAGGGCTCAACTAGGGACAAATTGGTAATTGAAAGATATGTGGCCATTTCATGCTCACCAACTGTCTAAGGGAAGCCTTAAGCAACATAGGTGTCCTAACAGGTAATTTCAGTTAAGTAGTAACGTTCGCAATAATACTTCTCATATTACAAATGAGAGAATATACTTAAGAACGTGAACGTACTAGGACAAGGTCTTAAAGGGATAGGGGTCCGCCTCAGGGTTATAAGAGATCATAATAATCCACCTTTAATAAGGCCATAAGTGACCGAGAATGCCACCTCGTTGGGTCTTTACCCTAAAAGCACTAATGGGCAATTGACTTGGATATCCACCCCATTGGTTAGATACTTATGTTTGTGTGAATCTTATGTGCTGCGTATACATACCTTGACATATGTAACCTGCTAAAAGTATAGGGTATGGACATTAAGTAACACTATATTTTAGGCACACAGAACTTTATGTTCTGACCCCTCTCCTTAACATCCAACAGGTTGGTAGATGGGGTAAAAGCCATGGATGAAATCATGATTGATGGCGATGAAGAAGATGAAGTTGTTATGTTATTATTAGCAGTTATTACTTTACTGCTTTTGAAATCTTATGAGAATAACTATTTGATGTACCTGTTGAACAGATGTAACTATGACTACTGTATTTCTGAGATTTTTAAATAAATGTTACATCTTGTTTGAGTATTATATTTTCTCCCTCTGTGTGAGAATTCCATTTGAAGAATATATTATTATCTGTGTAAATGTATTCCTTATAGGAACCAATGACCCGTTTAGTATGGCTCTAAGTTTCGATGGATCTTTTCTGGGTCGAAATTTAGGCCCATTCCGTTGCTACATTTAGTATCAGAGCCATAAGTTACCTGATTATAAGGGAAATATACTTATGAGAGATGTATTTGTAATTTGATTTTTTTTCAAACTATATATATGCAATATATATTTTCCCTAATAAGCATACGCATTTATACTAGGCATCTTTATCGTTTTCTTCTTTTTTCAGCTTAAATACTATCTCAGGAGTATCCACTAAAGGATTCTTCCTTTTCTTTTTAGATAGTAGAATTGCTGAAAACTCAACTGAGGGTAACCGGGAAAGACCCCGCTACTTGCTAGTGTGGTTCCAGTAGTACCTCCGTACTATGGAACAGGTCCCTGTCGCAAATCCTGCCCCAGCAGCTCTTGCATCTCCTGCCGCTGAGGTGGCCTTCGATTTTTCTCGCTTTTGTAAGACCTTTACAAATCCTGGAGGGAAATTTCTTTTTGGAAAGGAAGGCTTTTCTAGTTCCCAATCTTGGGTTATGGACTATGAAAGAGTCTTTGAGGCTACTGCCTGGCCGGATGAAGTAAAAAGAAGGATAGCGGCCTTGAAGGATGAGGCCCTTGAATAATGGAACTTAATATCGATGGAGAATGAGGGCCAGATTCATGAACCATTTTGAAGCAAAGTTTTTGCCAAGGGCAGAAATGACCATTCAGCTAGAGAAATTTGAAAAGTCGGTGTGTACAACTTAAGCAGGATACTTATACGGATATAGCGGAAAAAATAAACTAACTAGTAATCTACAATAGTTACGTAGGTAAAAGCTAAGCTATATAAGTATATCACAAACGAAAGTAAAATACAATAAGTAAAAGACACCAGGAATTTTATACTGGTTCAGACTTCCCTCCCTACGTCCAGTTCTGAAGCTCCTCTTCGGAATTCACTATCACGTCCTCTCTTAACCCGGAGGAATAGGTCACAATACATCCTAGCACCAACAAGGATGTTCCCGCCTGAGTACCCACACAGGACTTCATAATTTACAAGTGGTTTGACTCTTGAATGTGTTCTCTCTTCAACATGGAGTAGTCACGATGAAGTACACCCTTCCTATAATCTTATCCTCAAGTAATTTTAAATGTTTGTAAATATTGAAGGAAGTTTATTGATTGTCGAATCAAGAGATGTGAAATGTTATCAAGGATTAAACAAGTAACTTGAATTTAAGAGAGCTTTAGAATGCAAAGAATATAGAAGTGCAAATTAGAAAATAGTGAGAACAAAATAAGAATCGGTAGTTGGAAAACATGTTTGTGTTGTTTATATAATAGTAGAAGAGTAGCATTTCTTCATGAAGGATTTCAGCAAAAAGTTGCGTCCATTTCCATTCGTACTTGAAGAGGAATCTCTTCATGAAGGAAGGTGACTCTTCATAAAAAAAGACTTCTGTTTCGAATCAGTCAATGGTCTAAAAATCATCTGTCGACTGATTGAATCATTCTGTAAAACATTTATAATTAAATCATTCAAAATTAGCCGTTGTAGTACAGAGACAGGCTGACCAGTCGAGTGGTTATAACTGAGTCCGTACAGTCATGGCTATTTAAAGCCTTTTAATATATATATAATTATATCTTGTTTTGTATACTTGTTTTATACTTGAGGATAGATTTTAACATAATTCTAACATGACTCAACACACACACACACACACATATATATATAACCTTATCTTCATGACATGATTTCTATTGCTCTTCTCTTTGTTGACACTCAAAATTCTTCTTTTAAACATTTCCCCCCTTTTTGATTGATGACAAAATATTCGAATTTCTCCCCCTGAATTTATACAACATTTTGTTAGTTCATAAATTTATAAACTTACCGTTTTGATTCCTGCAACAAAATGTTAGCACATATATATTTTCAATACATCATAGATAGAACTCTCCCCCTTTATCATCGATTAAAAAGTATTTAAACACTATAAGCACGAAGTAATCATAAAACAGAGAAACCATTCATGCAAAATAAAACAAGTCATTACATGCATATTTTTCAACACAACCAAAAATATTAAAGCTTCCTACCACAAGTTTTTACACAACCAGAAGAAAACGAGTCATAATTTATTTATTACAGAAACTAAAAGATGCTTAAAGCAAATGACATACATATCATACTACTAAGTTGTATTTCATCGGATTCGGTACTTTTAGAAGAAGTCCAATTCTGAGGAAATATTGACCGTTTCCCCGGATCCGTTACATGTTCAGCAGCTGCAAGAGAGCATGAGATTGATTCCCACATTCTTCCAAGAAAACCCTTGATTTTATTAAACTTTTTATCCACTTTCTTGTCCATTATTTTAAGCCTTGCTTCTAAAAGGAGTTGGTTATGAACAATTACATCAAGTGCTTGTCTTGAAGTTTGAGAAGATTCCGTTAGTCGGACATCTTCAGGATTAGCATGAGTAGCGCTTGATGATGGTTGATCCAAACTTCTCTTTTTCTAACTTTCTAAGCTCATGATACGAATGGTTGGAAGGGGCACATGCATTTGTTTCAAATTCTTTCTATCTAGAACTTTTATTTCAATTATGTCAGATTTCGGTTTAGGAATGTTCGCACTTTCAAAAACTCTTATTAAATACTCTCCATAGTGAAAATATGTAGTCATTCCATATGTATAAAGAAGAAGGTGGTCCATTATTGTTTGCATCCAATTTATTTTTATGTTGCCATAAGTAGCGTATAACGCTGAAAAAGTATCTGCATATACAAAATCATGTGTTCCAGATCACGACAGAATTGTACGTGTAAGAACATGGTGAAGAATTCTTGCACTAGGTCGCAACCCTTTGGTTCGAGATCAATCGGAATCATCATCAATAAAGAGATGACTTACTTCATCTCTTACCCCATGTTCACAAATCAATTCTGATAAAGCTATCCCATCCATAGGTAAATTTAAAACATGACCAAATTTTTTAATAGAAATGAAGATAGGTTGCTCACAAACAATACTCCAAACACAGTTTTGTGGATTAGTGGGATTTTGATGATCCAAATTCATATTAGCCAAAAAAAGTTTTATCATGGTGACATTGATTTTGAAATTGTTTTTAGAATAATTTAAGAGTGATTGAAGTCTACCTTGTTGAGCTAAATGTTGCAATCCATAGGAATTAAAGTCTTGAAATTTTGCAAAAGGCCCCGGATGAATTTTAGATTTGATAAAAGCTTCCATCTTTTCTTAGCTAAGTCATTCCATAGCCACTGATCGATAGAGGGTTCTATTGGCTTCTTTGATCTTGTTCTTGAGGATGATTCAATGTCTCTTTGTCGTTTAGGAGGTGCCATGATGAATTTTGGAATTTATACAGTTTTTAGAAGCTTTTAGATAAATTGAGAAGTAAGGAAAAATAGGGGTGGTAGGTTTATAAAGTCCGAACTAGAGCAAGAAAGTTTAAGAGGTGCTCTGATACCAAATGAAAAGTCGGTGTGTGCGACTTTAGCAGGATAATTATATGGATATAGCGGAAATAATAAACTAACTAGTAATCTACAATAGTTACGTAGGTAAAAGCTAAGCTAAAAAAGTATTTCACAAATGAAAGTTAAATGAAATAAGTAAAAGACACCAGGAATTTTATACTGGTTCATACTTCCCACCCTATGTCCAGTCCCGAAGCTCCTCTTCGGAATTCACTATCACACCCTCTCTTAACCCGGGGGAATGGGTCACAATACACCCGAGCACCAACAAGGATGTTCCTACTTGAGCACCCACACAGGACTTCACAATTTACAAATGTTTTGACTCTTTAATGTGTTCTCTAATCAACACGGAGTAGTCACGATGAAGTACACCCTTCCTATAATCTTTTCCTCAAGTAATTTTAAATGTTTGTGAAGATTGAAGGAAGTTTGTTTCTTGTCGAATCAAGAGATGTGAAATGTTATCAAGGATTCAACAAGTAACTTCAATTTAAGAGAGCTTTAGAATGCAAAGAATATAGAAGTGCAAATCAGAAAATAGAGAGAATAGAAGAAGAATCGGCAGTTGGAAAACATGTTTGTGTTGTTTATATAATAGTAGAAGAGTAGCATTTCTTCATGAAGGATTTCAGCAAAAAGTTGCGTCCGTTTCCATTCGTAATTGAAGAGGAATCTCTTCATGAAGGAAGGTGACTCTTCATAAAAAAGGCTTTTGTTTCGAATCAGCCAACTGGTCTAAAAATCATCAGTCGACTAATTGAATCATACTGTAAAACGTTTATATTTAAAATCATTCAAAACTAGCTGTTATTGTACAGAGACAGGCTGACTAGTCGATTGGTTGAATTTCTACCAGTCGACTGGTACAGCTGAGTCTGTACAGTCATGGATATTTAAAGCCTTTTAGTGTATATATATATATATATAATTATATCTTGTTTTGTATATTCGTGTTATACTTAAGGATAGATTTTAACATAATTCTAACACGACTCAATACACACACACACACATATATATAACCTTATCTCCATGACATGATTTCCATTGCTCTTCTCTTTGTTGACATTAATCAAAATTCGTGTTTTCAACAAAATTCATCCACCTCAAGCAAGGAAGCTTGAGCCCGCAAGAGTATATATCCAAATTCACCGAGTTATGTAACAAGGGGATTGGTAGACACCCCCATGAACAAAGCCCTATATTTGTTAAATCACTGAACTCCCTATTGAATGTAACTCTATTAGTGCAAGTAACATTTGGGGCGACTTTTGAGACTGTAGTTGAGATAGCTACCCTTTGGACGGCTGAAAGCTCCAAGGAGGATAAGAAGGTGAGAAAGGATAAAGCTCCAACAAAGATAAGAAGAAGGAATGGTGGAAAAACAAGAAGAAGAACAAATTCAAAAAGGACATAAAGACTTGTATGAGGTGCAACCACAAAGGCCACGAGGCTAAGGATTGAAGGACCTCGTTAGCGAAAAAGGAGTTCAAGGGTAAATGTTACAACTGCCATAAGAAGGACACATGTCCAAAGACTGCCCAAAGCCCAAAGTTATCAAGATTGGCCAGAGCTATGCAATAGAAGCGGTACCAATTCAAAGACGACCCCCAAGAGACCAAGGGCAACCAGCACGCGAAGGTATAACCTCCATTTTAGAAAATTCAGTGTACACCTTGTTTGATTCCGTAACGACCCATTCTTTTATCTCCAAGCGATTAGTAAATTTATTGAACCTTTCCATATCTATCTCGGATAATCCGATAGAGGTGGCCAACCTTATCGGAGGATCTAAATATCTTGAGCTGTTATGTAAAGACCTAGTGTTGGAGGTCGACAATGTCAAGTTCCATTGCGAAGCGTATGCATTAGATTTTATGGGGTATGACCTTATCCTAGGTATGGACTGGCTATCATTTTACGGGGCCGTCCTAGATTGTGACAAGAGACTCGTTCGTCTTAGGAGCCAGAAGGATGTAACCTAAATATTCCTTGTAGTGATAATAACAACGATAAAGCCTTATTTATTCCTTATCTCCTAGTTCGATAGGACCATCTTCGGTCCCTATAGTTTGTGAGCTCTTGGATGTTTCCGAGGAAGTCACGAGACTTTCGGCCCATATAGAAATCTCCTTTCGTATTGACTTAGAGAAGGGCGCTAACCTATAGCACTGCCCTTGAGGCATATGGCGCCCAAGGAAAGAAGGGAGTTAGATAAACAGATTTCAGAGTTATTACAAAAAGGTTTCATTCGTCGAAGTACCTCAGAATGAGGCGCACCTGTTGTATTTGCCACCAAAGCAGACGAATAATTGAGACTTTGTATGGACCGTAGGGAACTTAATAAATTGACCAAGAAGAATAGGTCCCACTTACCAAGAATCGATGACCTTTTTGACCACTTGGGATGAGCCCAAGTATTTTCTCTACTAGATCTTGCTACTAGATTTCACCAGTTAAGAATTGCGGAGGACAACAAGGATAAAACTACGTTTAGGACGCTAGATGGATTGTTCCTATGGGAAGTTATGCCTTTCGGACTAACATATGCACCCGCTTTCTTTGTTGACCGTAAGAGTAGAGTGTTTAGGGGCATTTTAAATAAAATTGTGGTATTCCTCGTAGATGATATCCTTGCATTTTAAAAAACCGTAGAGAGCATGAAGATCACTTGAGATAAGTGTTAGGGATATTAAGAAAGAACCGATTGAAAGAAAAATTCTAGAAGTGCCATTTCTGGAGGGAAGAAGTAAGATTTTTAGGACATATTGTGTCGAGCGAAGGCTTGGCCGTAGAACCCACGAAGATCAAGGCAATCAAGGAATGTAGCACACCTCGAAATGATACAGAGGTATGAAGTTTCCAAGGATTGGTCCGGTATTATAGGAAATTCATTAAAGACATCGTAAAGATTGCTACTCCATTAACCCAATTGACAAGGAACAATTTGGTGTTCTCTTGGAGTAATAAATGTGATATAGCCTTTAAGAATTAAAGGAAGCATTAATTATCACACTAGTCCTAATTATACCCGACGGTTCAACTTGTTCACCATTTACACCAATGTATGTGGGACCAGTTTAGGAGCAGTCCTTATGCAGGAAGGAAGAGTAGTTGCCTATGCTAGTAGACAACTCAAGGATCCAAAGAAAAGATATCCAGTACATGACCTTGAGTTAGCCGCAATAGTGTTCGCCCTTAAGATGCGGAGGCATTATGTAACAACCTAGAAATTTTAGCATTTAAAATATAGATTATATTTAGGATTTACATTAATTAAATATTTATATTTGGAATCTTGTCTGTATTGAACAATATTTAAATAAACCATTCACTTTTAAGGAGAAAATGTATACTTACTAGAACTTGGACTTTTATTTTGAACATAACATTCACTTTTAACATAAAATGACATTTGTAAATATAAGCTCAACTTAAACATTTTACGAATTTAACGTCGTTAATTTATTTTATGAATTTAACATGGATATTATCATTTTGTTTAAAAAGGAAATTATAAGCTTATATTTGAAATTCAAATTATAACTGGGATATTTATTTATTTTGAACAAATTATTAACTTTAAAATAAAATGGCATTTGTAAATATAATCTTAGTTTACACATCTTTGGCAGAATTTATGATAATACAATTTGGAAATGTAACGATGAAAAGAAACCAACTTTGAAATAAATTCTGAAATTTAATTAAGAAGTAATTTATTGTCTTTTTCAAAAAAAGAATTAGTTGCATAGAAAAATAAAATATCATTCAAATTTAGTTTATTTCAAGTTAGACCGTTGAATGCAAACGACAAAACACAGCGTTAAATTTATTTCAGAATTAAACTGTTGAGATGCGGTTAACATATCAAAGCAGAGAAAAAAATCGCAAAATAGAATTTGTGTGTTAAGGCGTTCGCGTTAATTTGAATTTATTCAAAAGTGTTGAAATTTTGAAACGAGCAACAGTCCGTGTTTTAGCCTAACAGAAGTAACAAAACCCGATTTCCCTTTTTGAGAGATACCGTCGGCAACAATAGCTGGAAAAATCTAATTGAGAATCTTACCATATCAGTACAAGCTTTGTGTAACAGTGGCCAAGGATTTTGAACAGTTCATGAGCAGATAGACAAATACTGTACACAAATAAAATATATTCTAAATAGCAGGAACCAGGTACCACGTGTTGTCTCCTTTTCAGTTTTGTCCGCTTCGCTGCATTATAAAATAAGAATACCCTTTCTCTTTTCACGCAACCCGTCTTCTTCATACACCGGAATTCCTCCACTCTCCCATTCTACTTTCTCAACCAACTGTTCTTCTCCTTCTTCTCGACTATTTTCGTACACATCTTCTTCGTACCCAATACCACAAATTCTCTACATCATTTCTCCCATCGTATTGAGTTCCTCCTCGCACATTATTTTCTCGTCCTAATTTGCATAAGCCAGTCCACGAAGCATCGTTCACTGCTCACCTCACCCGTGTCGTCGACAGTCGTCAGTCCACCACCACACTTCAGGCACCATCGCCACCATCTGCACCTCCACTCCGACCACTGCTTTCCCCTCAGCCACTGATGCACGCCACGTTCTCCTCCCTTTTCTAAAGCTTAACCACACCATTGATCGCGCACAACACCACTTTGTCCCCTCCACCGCCTTGTTTAAATCCGCTGACACACCGCTCAGTCGCCGCTCAACCACCAACTCCACCTACCTTGCAACCCACTCCTCCTGTCTCCCCTCTCCCATGAGAAAAAATTGTTCAAACAGCTAACTGATTGAAACAGGTACTGTGTTCCCCCCAACAGCCTCACTGCCACACTTCAGTCAGCGCCATACTCCTTTTCCGCCCCACAACTGTAACACCCCACATCTGTTAAGGTCACTCACAAAGGGATGCCTTAACTTCAATGGAGTATTATGGGTACTGGAACAGAAATATTACAAGACAGACATATATAAAACAGCGGAAAATAAAGTGGAAGTACTTCAAATCATTTATTATATATAAATGTTTACAAAAAAGCCCATCAACTTCCAATACCCAATTTCATAGTTAAAATATCTGTCTTGCTAAAAAAAACAAAGAAGCATAAAAACAAACTGCAGTATTCCCCAATAAAGCAAAGCAAGCCATAGCCAAGAGAAATCCAAGCCATACATGAAAGAGCCTCGGAGCTTGGTAAGATCCGAACTAAGCTGTATTCCCACCCTGTGAACCTGGGGGGGAAACGGAAGAAAAAGAGGCGAAACAAAACGGGTCAGTCATAAAGACTGAGTAAGTCCTAGTGACTTTCAGCATAAAAATAGATAAAGATAACATGGCATGAATAAACTGAAAGTAAACATAAGCATGATAACAAGATAGGCAAGATAAACTAAGATATCAAGATAAACTATGATAACAAGATAAACTAAGGTAACAAGATAAACTTTGGGCACGATGAAACAAGTATAACATCCCATAATTCCTATCAAGTATCCCATCGCATGGTCTCAATCAAGAATAACATCGCAAGGTTTCTAAGCTTTACTATTAAAACGATATCTATTTGCTCTACACCACCTAACTAGCATCCTCATAAGTGTCTTACATGGAATGATCCGTATTCCTACTAGTGTCCCAACTAGTGTCCTGTGTAACAAGGATGCGTACCCCCTACTAGTGTCCCAACTAGTAGCCCGTGTTATATAATAATTACAACATGATCCCAATCCCCGCAATTATGGTAGCCTTCAGGTGTACATCGATTATGAGGATTCCACCTCGATCACCCCTATGGCCATATATATATTCAATGCACCCTTACTACCTTATCGATCGGCTCCCTACTTGACCTAGTTCTCGTTTGTGTTACGCGGCCCCCTACTTGTAGATACCTGTGCTGGTCCCACCATGGGGTGTATCAAGTCCCATGGTGGCAACCCTGACACAATCAAGATGCATAGCTTTATACCTACTGATGCCCAGTGGCTAAATTTTATGCGCCGAAGTGTGTGCACGCCCACACTCCGTTAGAACCTGCGCTGCTGCACCAACCGCCGCTAATTTGACCTCTTATAATCAGCCCAGTAATCGTGCCCCACCCTGCCTAGCTCAGGGTTCCGTTGATACCTAATGTGGGTTACTGCTGAAATGGGACCCCGTTACTAGGTTTTTCTAATGGTTAAGTTTGTGGGCCTATATTCTCTGATATTACCCACCAACCCTGATGTGTACTTAACCCCGCTACTGATTCAAGCATGTGTATTTAATGGTTAAGTGTATGTGGGCCTATATTTATTAATATTACCCACCAACCCGATATGTACTTAACTCTCCTACTCGTTATGTTACCATGGTTAAGTGTTTACCTTAGTTAACTTAACCTTTCTCGCTTATTATGTTTGATTGGTTAAGTGTGGTTTATTAACTTAACCCCGTTCGTCTATCTGGTTACATTGGTTAAGGATTTTCTTGTTAACTTAACCCCGTGTGTTACTTAACCCTACCACGCATCACATCAGATTGGTTAAGTGCATGTTAAATTAACCCCATCCACTAGTCATATTATAATGGTTAAGTGTTATCAACTTATTCAAGTTAACTTAACCCACCCGCTTGTCCTGTTATGTTGGTTAAGTGTTACTACTTAACCGCAACCACTTGTCTAATTAACCCATTGAATTAGTTAAGTGTTCTCATTAACTTAACCTCACTCTCTAGTCCAGTTTAATCATGTTACAATGGTTAAACATTTGCTTAACCTTACCTACTCCCGTAGTCAACATATTAAATTGGTTAAGTGTCCAGATTATCCTAACCCTACCCGCCAATTTAGTTAACATGTTGAAATTGGTTAAGTGTTCTAGTTAACTTAACCCTACCAACCCTAGCTCAGCTCTAGTTGTCTTATTAGGGCACCAACCTCTCACATTAGACAGATATTGTTGTGGCTGCCGGTGTGCCGGTCTGGTCCGGGCAGTCTTACGCCACAACTCAGTCTAACCACGGGTCTTTATTGGGCCTAATGCTTAGCCTCCCACATTGGATAGGTATTGCTGTGATTACTGGACAGCCGGGCGGGTCCGGGCAGGTTTACATCACAACTCAATCCAACCTCGTGCTAAGCATATTCGTATTTTCCAATTTACATTAATTATGTAAATTATTCAAATTCATATTACTGCCCAATTTGTTTCCAATCAATCTCATTAAATTAGGTATATAATTAATACCATTTTATGCCATAATTCTAATTTACATTTTAATTATGTAAATTGTTCAAATTCAGATTTAATGCCCAATTTGAATTTATTTCCCCTATTCAAATTATCAATTTATTCCTAATTTAACGATGACCATAATTGACTCAATTATGTCCATCAATTAATGGTATGCAAAATCATACCAATTTTACCACAATTTATCTTAGGCCATTAAAGGCAACTTATCTCAATTTATATTTATCCCTCTTTTAAGGCTATTACATGCCAACTAATATATGTACCCAATTCTAGTCAGTTTACATATATACCAAGTTTCATGCCTTTTTACATATGTCAAGATCTAGCCAAAATTACATTTATCAAGTTTCATACCCAATAAACCCAAATCCGATGATTCATGATGTAGTTATCCCAAACTATAATCTTTTTATTTCAATACATGCCAGTTGCCCAAGTTCATAATACATGTTTATGCCAATTATAAAGTTTACAATCGCTTTCATGCTCAAATTTCCAAGTCTACACATGCCTAATTAACATAAGCCCAATCTTTTGATTTAATTTACATAGGCTCCAAAACTCATAATTTTATTTTACATGCCAAATTACATACATGTTATATATATACCAAATTTCATGTTACATTACATAGATCCAATTGGTGTCGAATTCCTTGTATATAGTACTTATGCAAATTTTATCATAACAGGATTATACCAAAATTTACAGATCTACCCCAAACTTGCAAATAAAATGATAACATCCAATTTCATGTTGCCAATTATTAATCATATTCTTATAGGCAATAATCCCATTATTCCCCCGTATACATCTCGTATGCGAATCGCGGTTTTAGGCCAAGGTCCGAAGTTGACCAAGGTTCATCAAAAGAAAATAAATAGGGGAAGGTAGAAATTTGCATAATAAATAGATCAGAGAGAAAACAACATCATGATAGGCATAAAGATTACAACTTGATCATAATATCATTACGAATCAAGGAAACTGCTGAATAAATCACAAACTTGTCATGAGAATAAAGGTAGACAAGTCTCAAAGCTAAAGATTCAAAAAGCAACAGGAATAGATCATACTTAATCCAATTCCACTTTAATTCATGGCCACATTATAATTAAATATTTAAATCGAAAAGCAACTAGAACTTACAGAGAATGGCTAATGAATTAGGGAGTGAATTTGTCGTAGAAAGTTGCAGTGTCATTGATCTATCCCCTTGAATTTGTTGTAGAAGCATTGATCTTTGATTTGATTTGGGTTTGAACGCTTAAGCTTTAATTTGGAGAAGGCGGCCATGGCTCAAGAGAGATTCCAGCAGCATTTAGGTGTCATATGAATTTGTGTGAGTTAGGCTAGGTCTAGGTGTTATTTTATAGGTGTAGCACTTCATTTCAGCCATCGGATTAACCCTAAAACCCATCCGGACCATCAAAACTCGTCCCGGGCCTCAAAAATGGGTTCTGGACCACCCCAGGCCAACCAGGTCGACCTGTACAGAGGGGGGGTCGACACTACAGTCGACCTGGGGGGGGGGGGGGGGCAGGTCGACTATAGTGTCGACACTATGGTCGACCTGGGTCAGTCTGCCAGAAAGTCTGCTGAAATCTTGTTTTGGCCATATCTTGGTCATACGGACTCCGATTTTCGAAAACTCGGACTCTATTTCGCGTATTTTTCCAAGAGAAACGCAATAGTGATGTCCATTTTACCTAATTCCTGATTCTTGAATTAGTTATCCTTATTTTACTATCTTTTCCGTTATATACGCCGTTAACGAACTAATTTTTCTTCTCTTCCATGTATTAATTAATTCTCCTTATGCATCACCATTATTTACCTATCATAAGCATATTTTCATATATTTTATTTCATTTTTAATTATATTCAAAAAAATACGGGGTGTTACATTCTCCCCTCCTTAAAGGATTTCGTCCCCGAAATCTTCAAGTTAAGAAGAATGTGTCCGACCATCCATCATCCATCTACTCAATCATCAATCACAGGCATTCATTGTCCTTAAGAGATTTCTAATGCTGTATGAACATATGCAAGAAGTGTGTGTATGTGTTCCTTGTCTAATGCAAATGATCAGGCCTGATTGATCTTCTAGATGCAAAATATGTTTAGTGTCATGAGTCCAACATGTATGCAAATAGTCCTAGTCACATAAACACTATATGTGTGCACAAACATCCATCCATATGCAACATTCACATGATAACACATTCAATTTCATCCACAAACAAGTGTAAACACTCATGCATATGCAATATGAAAGGTGACTGAGCCGATCTAGTGCCTAATGTGTGTAAATGCGTCCACGAGCAACCACTAGCAACCACTTGCAGCCACTTGCAACCATCAATCATAACATGTCTCAAACACATATTTACACCCAAATGTTCCTATCTAAAGATAAGGTCGAATGACAGAAGCAAGTAAAAATTTTGTGCCCATTAGGCAATGTCAAAACTGGAAGTCTACGCCACATATATTCTGATTAGGAGAAGAACTCCCTAAGCATCAGCCCCGAAGACCGAAATCAACATCAGACTGACACCCAAAGAATTACTCAACCCAACCAATATGTATATGTTTCTAGGAAACTAAGCATGACAGGCTCCTTTTAGGTCATAAGAAATCCCTTCTTAAAACTAACCCAAAAAGTTTAGTCAACCCAACGAACACCCTCAAGCCCCAACATGTGTTACTAACAGTTGAGTCATACTCCCTATGGGGTTTGCAACAGAAATTGGATTGAGGATAGGACCGAGAGGAAATACACAAAAGATAGCATGTGAGTAAGCTCTACAGGAAAAGAGGAATCAAGGATATACTCTTAAAAAGAGATATGATGCGTGAATCTAGTCTTCAATCTTCTAAGTCGCATTTCCTTGAGCTTAACTCCATTGTGCTTTGACCGTCTTTAACTACACAATTTCATAGCTTCTTAATTCTTGTTTCCAAAATATGGGTTGGAATCCATTTCACTTTTGCCTCTCGTTCCACTTTCACTTATTCTCCTCCTAGTATACTCGGCTCAAACATAACTGTGTACTCATGGTTTCATGCAAGCTCTCCAAAATTCACTAGTGAATCTTGGATCTCGTCCACTTACTATCAGGTATTCCACGTAGAAGAACTATCTCTTGGAAATAAATGCCAACCATGTTTCCAAATGTACTTACTAAGGCGATTCTCTACAACTCATGCATAAGAGAAATGACCCATCCGCCTTAGTGGCGAACACTACTCGAGCAGATTACAAATTACCAATAAATGTGTCAAGAGATTCTAGGTAACAAATCATGATAGAACCCTAAAGGTTACCTGCGACTTCGAGGGTATTACCGAGGCAAGTCAAGAGTCTAACTACCCTCTTTTCAAAACCGAGAAGGTCACCCTTACTGGATAACCACTCCATCGCTAGAATCAACCCATAGCCCAAAACATAAACATTACTTCTAGACTCAACACTTAGCATAGACATTCTCAAATCCAAACAAGTCATGAATAAATGAGCCGATTTCCCCAATAGGACTTGAGACAAAAATGGGATCCTCTATTATGCTAGTACTAAGGTGCAGAGACTCAACTTTCGAAGCAGAATTAAAAGGATGCGATGTACAAAAACAAAGTTCTAGTCGAATGATAGAAAAGAAAGCTAAACTTTTAACAGAACGTTACCCCCCCTCTTAGGTATACAATTGCCCTCTCGACGATCTTGCCTTTTTGCCCTTGTCCTTGTCCTATACTTAACTACATGTCCCTTTTAACCATAATAAAGATACTCTCTCTTGTCATGGGTTCTACTATTCTTTCACTTTGGCCTCTTTCCTTTCACTTTTTTTTCCTCCTTCGTGGATTAAGCTATAACAACTAGTCTCTTGTTCTTACTGTCCTTGTATAGTTTGTTGACAAGTCCTTCGAAGCTACCTCCAACACACGACAATTCTATACAGCTTGAAATACGATTAGTCGCAAGTAAAACTACTGTGGCTAAAGATGGAGGTTGGGCACTTCTTTGACCTTCGACATATGTCTGATGCCTACGAAACTATGGTGAAAAGAGAGAGAGGAGAGATTTCAAGAGGGAATCAAAAGATAGTGCATATGGCTTCAGGGAATATGCCTTTTAATCAAAACAAAATTTTCTTGAAAATTTGCTTCTTTGTAAACGTTTTGAAAACTAGTTTCAGAAGGTTTTTGAAAACTTTTGCCCAGTCTGGTAACCTTCTGCTCTGATACCAAATGTAACACCCCACATCTGTTAAGGTCACTCACAAAGGGAATGCCTTAACTTCAATGGAGTATTATGGGTACTGGAACAGAAATATTACAAGACAGACATATATAAAACAGCGGAAAATAAAGTGGAAGTACTTCAAATCATTTATTAAATATAAATGTTTACAAAAAAAGCCCATCAACTTCCAATACCCAATTTCATAGTTAAAATATCTGTCTTGCTCAAAAAAACAAAGAAGCATAAAAACAAACTGCAGTATTCCCCAATAAAGCAAAGCAAGCCATAGCCAAGAGAAATCCAAGCCATACATGAAAGAGCCTTAGAGCTTGGTAAGATCCGAACTAAGCTGTATTCCCACCCTGCGAACCTGGGGGGGAAACGGAAGAAAAAGAGGCGAAACAAAACGGGTTAGTCATAAAGACAGAGTAAGTCCTAGTGACTTTCAGCATAAAAATAGATAAAGATAACATGGCATGAATAAACCGAAAGTAAACATAAGCATGATAACAAGGTAGGCAAGATAAACTAAGATATCAAGATAAACTATGATAACAAGATAAACTAAGGTAACAAGATAAACTTTGGGCACGATGAAACAAGTATAACATCCCATAATTCCTATCAAGTATCCCATCGCATGGTCTCTATCAAGAATAACATCGCAAGGTTTCTAAGCTTTACTATTAAAACGATATCTATTTGCTCTGCACCACCTAACTAGCATCCTCATAAGTGTCTTACATGGAATGATCCGTATTCCTACTAGTGTCCCAACTAGTGTCCTGTGTAACAAGGATCCGTACCCCCTACTAGTGTCCCAACTAGTAGCCCGTGTTATATAATAATTACAACATGATCCCAATCCCCGCAATTATGGTAGCCTTCAGGTGTACATCGATTATGAGGATTCCACCTCGATCACCCCTATGGCCATGTATATATTCGATGCACCCTTACTACCTTATCGATCGGCTCCCTACTTGACCTAGTTCTCGTTTGTGTTACGCGGACCCCTACTTGTAGATACCTGTGCTGGTCCCACCATGGGGTGTATCAAGTCCCATGGTGGCAACCCTGACACAATCAAGATGCACAGCTTCATACCTACTGATGCCCAGTGGCTAAATTTTCTGCGCCGAAGTGTGTGCACGCCCGCACTCCGTTAGAACCTACACTGCTGCACCAACCGCCGCTAATTTGACCTCTTATAATCAGCCCAGTAATCGTGCCCCACCCTGCCTAGCTCAGGGTTCCGTTGATACCTAATGTGGGTTACTGCAGAAATGGGTCCCCGTTACTAGGTTTTTCTAATGGTTAAGTCTGTGGGCCTATATTCTCTGATATTACCCACCAACCCTGATGTGTACTTAACCCCGCTACTGATTCAAGCATGTGTATTTAATGGTTAAGTGTATGTGGGCCTATATTTATTAATATTACCCACCAACCCGATATGTACTTAACCCTCCTACTCGTTATGTTACCATGGTTAAGTGTTTACCTTAGTTAACTTAACCTTTCTCGCTTATTATGTTTGATTGGTTAAGTGTGGTTTATTAACTTAACCCCGTTCGTCTATCTGGTTACATTGGTTAAGGATTTTCTTGTTAACATAACCCCGTGTGTTACTTAACCCTACCACGCATCACATCAGATTGGTTAAGTGCATGTTAACTTAACCCCATCCACTAGTCATATTATAATGGTTAAGTGTTATCAACTTATTCAAGTTAACTTAACCCACCCGCTTGTCCTGTTATGTTGGTTAAGTGTTACTACTTAACCGCAACCACTTGTCTAATTAACCCATTGAATTAGTTAAGTGTTCTCATTAACTTAACCTCACTCTCTAGTCCAGTTTAATCATGTTATAATGGTTAAACATTTGCTTAACCTTACCTACTCCCGTAGTCAACATATTAAATTGGTTAAGTGTCCAGATTATCCTAACCCTACCCGCCAATTTAGTTAACATGTTGAAATTGGTTAAGTGTTCTAGTTAACTTAACCCTACCAACCCTAGCTCAGCTCTAGTTGTCTTATTAGGGCACCAACCTCTCACATTAGACAGATTTTGTTGTGGCTGCCGGTGTGCCGGTCTGGTCCGGGCAGTCTTTCGCCATAACTCAGTCTAACCTCGGGTCTTTATTGGGCCTAATGCTTAGCCTCCCACATTGGATAGGTATTGTTGTGATTACTGGACAGCCGGGCGGGTCCGGGCAGGTTTACATCACAACTCAATCCAACCTCGTGCTAAGCATATTCGTATTTTCCAATTTACATTAATTATGTAAATTATTCAAATTCATATTACTGCCCGATTTGTTTCCAATCAATCTCATTAAATTAGGTATATAATTAATACCATTTTATGCCATAATTCTAATTTACATTTTAATTATGTAAATTGTTCAAATTCAGATTTAATGCCCAATTTGAATTTATTTCCCCTATTCAAATTATCAATTTATTCCTAATTTATCGATGTCCATAATTGACTCAATTATGTCCATCAATTAATGGTATGCAAAATCAAACCAATTTTACCACAATTTATCTTAGGCCATTAAAGGCAACTTATCTCAATGTATATTTATCCCTCTTTTAAGGCTATTACATGCCAACTAGTATATGTACCCAATTCTAGTCAGTTTACATATATACCAAGTTTCATGCCTTTTTACATATGTCAAGATCTAGCCAAAATTACATGTATCAAGTTTCATACCCAATAAACCCAAATCCGATGATTCATGATGTAGTTATCCCAAACTATAATCTTTTTATTTCAATACATGCCAGTTGCCCAAGTTCATAATACATGTTTATGCCAATTATAAAGTTTACAATCACTTTCATGCTCAAATTTCCAAGTCTACACATGCCTAATTAACATAAGCCCAATCTTTTGATTTAATTTACATAGGCTCCAAAACTCATAATTTTATTTTACATGCCAAATTACATACATGTTATATATATACCAAATTTCATGTTACATTACATAGATCCAATTGGTGTCGAATTCCATGTATATAATATTTATGCAAATTTTATCATAACAGGATTATACCAAAATATACAGATCTACCCCAAACTTGCAAATAAAATGATAACATCCAATTTCATGTTGCCAATTATTAATCATATTCTTATAGGCAATAATCCCATTATTCCCCCGTATACATCTCGTATGCGAATCACGATTTTAGGCCAAGGTCTGAAGTTGACTAAGGTTCATCAAAAGAAAATAAATAGGGGAAGGTAAAAATTTGCATAATAAATAGATCAGAGAGAAAACAACATAATGATAGGCATAAAGATTACAACTTGATGATAACATCATTATGAATCAAGGAAACTGCTGAATAAATCACAAACTTGTCATGGGAATAAAGGTAGACAAGTCTCAAAGCTAAAGATTCAAAAAGCAACAGGAATAGATCGTACTTAATCCAATTCCACTTTAATTCATGGCCACATTATAATTAAATATTTAAATCGAAAAGCAACTAGAACTTATAGAGAACGGCTAATGAATTAGGGAGTGAATTTTTCGTAGAAAGTTGCAGTGTCATTGATCTATCCCCTTGAATTTGTTGTAGAAGCATTGATCTTTGATTTGATTTGGGTTTGAACGCTTAAGCTTTAATTTGGAGACGGCGGCCATGGCTCAAGAGAGATTCCAGCAGCATTTAGGTGTCATATGAATTTGTGTGAGTTAGGCTAGGTCTAGGTGTTATTTTATAGGTGTAGCACTTCATTTCAGCCATCGAATTAACCCTAAAACCCATTCGGACCATCAAAACTCGTCCCGGGCCTCAAAAATGGGTTCTGGACCACCCCAGGCCAACCAGGTCGACCTGTATAGAGGGGGGGTCGACACTACAGTCGACCTGGGGGGGGGGGGGCAGGTCGACTATAGTGTCGACACTATGGTCGACCTGGGTCAGTCTGCCAGAAAGTCTGCTGAAATCTTGTTTTGGCCATATCTTGGTCATACGGACTCCGATTTTCAAAAACTCAGACTCTATTTCGCGTATTTTTCCAAGAGGAACGCAATGGTGATGTCCATTTTACCTAATTCCTGATTCTTGAATTAGTTATCCATATTTTACTATCTTTTCCGTTACATACGCCGTTAACGAACTAATTTTTCTTCTCTTCCATGTATTAATTAATTCTCCTTATGCATCACCATTATTTACCTATCATAAGCATATTTTCATATATTTTATTTCATTTTTAATTATATTCAAAAAAAATACGGGGTGTTACAACAACCCACTATGCTTCCACTCCACCACTTCCGGCAAGCTCCAACAGCCGCCTGTCCATCACACTGCCGCTAACTCCACCAAAAATCCACGAGCAAAGCCCTTCCTCCTCTGCAAAACAGTCCACTGTCTTTTCCTTCAAACTACCCGCAAAACTCTTCCCGCTCGCCCAGAACTCCACTAGAACACCTAGCTCCTCCCATACATTCCCTTTAAACAATTCAGCCATATTTAAACCACGCACCTGAAATTTTCCACCACCTTTTCTCTCTCCTGCCCGCCACCTCAGCACCGCAAGGCCGCCCAACACCCAGGTCTGTCCATTTCCTTCCCAGTTGTAGAGGATGCAATTTTTCCTTGGGAGATAACCGCGAATATAAGAATTGTAAGGAGTATATATATACATGTGTTAGTGGCCGAAAAGCAGAGCACGACGTTCGTGAAAGGAGTACGAGACCAACCAAGGCTTATCGCAGTAATGAGTATTGACGGTGAAGAGTTGGGAAGCAATATTATTTAAATTTATTTTAATAAGTAGATATGTTAAAATTGCAGGTACTTGGTCAGTTAATGATTATCGAGTTCATATTGATGGTTGTGATGATTTGAATGGATTTTTATGTAAGTTGAACACTAAGCGTTATTTAACGTGACGCTTGCGCACAAATTTGATGGTTGTTTAAATTTTGCAATGTTGATGGATGGATTAGCATTCATATGTATTGATTTTGTTGTATCACACACTGTGCTGGTGGAGTTATATGGGTAGTCGATTGAAATCTCCTTCCTCCGTGAATTATGATTAGAAATAAAGTGAAAGCTAAAATCTTGAATTCAAACTTCTAAATAATTTGAATGGTAAGTCATGAATAATTAAACGATTTTCATAACAACGAAATGATTTTTGGAAATATTTTAAAATTTTGTTTTGGACTCTTAAAATTGAAATAAATCTTGAAATCTAACTTAAAATTTGATTTTGAGTTATATTTGTTTATGTAAATGATTAGCTATCCAAAAGCTTTAAAATTTTAATCAAAGAAAATTTGATTTAAGCTGTAGCTAAACAAGTTATTTAACACATTTGATTTCATTATTTGTAAAGACCATTTGTAACTTTAAACAATTTAACAAATTTGGTAACATTACATTAAGCATCCAAGGAAATTTAAATGACGGTTTAATTGAAGTTATGTAAAACCTTAATTATGACTTTAAAGAGGTTTGGACAATTTATGTTTTGAACCATTATCATATATATATATATATTAACAAAATTTCTTCCAATAATAAATATATATACCAGAACATTCAAGGATGACAGAGAGGATAGTGTCTAAGGCTTAGGTTTGGAAATACAATTTCCTGCTCTCCCTGGCTATTCCTAACTGATCCGACGGACAAGATGGTTAATTCAAAATTGAATTTGGAATTTAATATAAAAGCCTATTAGAATTTAGAACAATTTTGGAATTTAAAAAGCGTTGTTCATTATTTAAAATGATTTGAGCAAAGAACTTGAACTTTGAATCATTTTTGGACCTATTTGTTAGATCTAGATTAACCCTAGAGGGGGGTGAATAGGATTTATTATAGTTTTGAAGTGTTATTAAAATAAATCGCAGCATAGATAATCAACAGAGAAATAAATGCAGTAAATAACACACAGATATACCCAACTTCGGCAAACTCTGCCTACTGTTGCATTCACTATGGTTTCTACTAGGTGTTAACAACAGATCCCGCTTATAGACCCTATAAACTCGCACTCCCTACTCCTGTACTAACCCTACGCTCAAAACCCTAGACTGGTCTATATCCACTAGACCAGATTTTCCCCCTAGTTTTATAGAAACTAGTAAACTGTCAGTTAATCCCTAACTGATTCCCCCAAGATTTTAAAGACCTAGAAAACTGTTCAGACGATTTACAACAGATGTTAAAAGAAATACAAAATAAAAATAAAAAAACAAAGAAACCCTAGGAGTTAAATTAAAAAGGTCATCCCCTTTTTCAAATGGAAAACATGGCTGACCCTTTGTAGAATTGGTGCACCCTTATTTTATTTGCCCGATATCTCTTTTGCTCTGGGAAACAAAAATGGCAGCCATCCTTCTTGAAACTAGGGTTTTCAGAAACCTCCAAATCGCGATGGTTTATGAATGATATCTCTAGTCCCTTCAGTCTCGAGTGGCTTCAATCTTCAAATGGCTGTTCTCTGATTTTGCTTGATTGATTTAGGATTCTCTTGATCGAAAATCTGTGAGTAATTTATAAATTGATTTCTGCTCTTTGTATATTTTTTGGCTTGTTGATTTTCAATCCAAATGCCTATGATGAAACTGGTGAATGTATAGGGATTTTAAAACCCTAATCAGCTGTCTGATTTCACGTGAATGGCTCGATCTGGTTGTGTGATGTTTCCTCTTTGTGTTCCATTGCCTGTGTGATTATTGTTACGTGATTGTTGTTGCCATGTTTAGCTCTTTGTTGCCCTAGAATCGCAAATGATTTTCTTGACTTTAATTGATGAATTTGGATTTGATTTTGGCCTTCGAACCAGATTTTCCACTTTGAATTTTAAGACCCCTCTGCATTGATTTGATATAGCAATTCTAGAAATAAATTATACGTGATCCCTTGAATAAAATTACTGATTGATCAACTGACGAGATAATTGATTTTCTGAAATCTGGAGATAAGTCAATACTTGCCAAAAAATGTTGTACACTGATTGAATGATTTCTGAAATAACTTCTTGCCAATTTTGCTCAATGTAGATTTCAAGACACTCTGAAATCTGATTGCTTTCATTTCTGGAAACTCCTTTACACATTTGTCCAAAAATATTGATTTGTTTGCCTTGAATGAAATCTCTGAAAGATTTAAAAACTGGAAAAAATATTTGCTGGCCCTTGCAAATCTTCTAGGCTCTTGTGACTGTAATCAAAAACCTTGAATTGTTGCCATACAACAGTGAATGAATTCCTTGCTGTATTATCAATTATATTCAAATCTGAATCGGTTTGCTGCAAATGAATGTCAAATTTATTTTCATTTCTGAAAATAAATTTTCCGATTACTTTTGACATGTTGCCAAACATTTATTCATTTCTAATTGCATTGAAATTTTGCCATAATATTTGAAACTGCACTTGTACACTTGAGAAATGCTGAACCAGTTTTATCCATCCATAAACATGACATTTACATTGTATGTATGCTCCATTCACCCCAGAGTGTTTGTGCATGTATCAATCACACTGCTTTGGCTTGATTTTTGTGATCTGCACCTTTGAATACGCCATCCTTACTTGCACCATTGTGTTCACCATTCTGAATCACCACAGTTATTTGTGCATGCTGTGTATATTGATATTCCATCTATTTGTGCATGTAACCATGTTGCTTCAATTTGTTGTGTTAATCTACTGAACCTTGTTGTACACCCTAATGCTATGCTTCATCGTTTGTCTGATTAGTTTGTTCGTATCACTATGTATATGCGGAAAACACATTTGCTTATCCTCATTTATGTACTCACTGATCATTCTTTTGCACTGTACCCTTGTTGAACACTTATTCTGTTGAAACCATGCAATGTTGATCTTAACTATTTCTGATTTGAGCATGAACACATGTTGTATACACACCATCCATGCACTAGCCTTTGTATGTTTGTATTCTCTTGAAGTCTGCACTAGTGACTTGCTTTCTTACTGGCTGAACCTTGTTGAACTGCTACCTTGTTCATGTTGAAAATTGTTTATGCATAGGAAAAAAAACTTGTTACACACCTTGTCTTACTTGAGTTGATTACTTGTAACTGATGGTGCACCACCTTGCTTAACCATTTTGTTGAAGTTAATGCTTCATGTATGTTGAGCTTGACCACATTAGCTTGTATTCATTTGCTCCATTTTGCTAATCTGACCACGTTGACCTGTATGTATACATATATGTATATATACACGTTGTGTGTGTATACATATATGTGTCTATTCGAATATATATCAGCAGACCGCTACACTATGTTTTGGTTGTTCAGAATCAACTAGTTCTGATCAGCAAACCAATGTAGTGTGTTGAGGCTGATCAGTGGGTAATAGAAATATATACATATCAGATCAAGTCAGAAAAATGATGAGAAACACACTAGAAATCTGAGGAAAATAAAATTTATACTCGCATGTATTCAGTTTCATCTCTATTGCAGTGTACTGTGTGTGTTTCTATTTGTGACAGGTGTAGATGACTGGACTGACTGAAGGATGCTATGAAAACAGAAGACAGAAAAAAATGTCAGTGTGTGTTTGTATATCTGAAATGTAAACTGAGTGAATGATGTAACAGTGTCAATGTATATATGAAATGTATAGATAGGGTGTTGTAGTGAGAAGCTCTAAATATAATGAAATTGTTGTACTGTAATGAATATCAGTGAAATGTATAAATAGTGGAGTTGTAAATCTGTACTGTTTGAAAATTGAAATAAAATATTATATTTAATAAAATACTATTTTGAATATTTAAATTCTTGCCCAGTAGTATTTTTATTAAATATAAATATTATATTTCTGGCCGTAATGTGATGTATCAGTACAGAACCAAACACATTTATAATAATATTCATTTGGCTGTTATCAACAAACAAAAATCATATAATTGTGTATACTACACCGTTATATATAACAATCTCCCCCTTTTGATGATGACAAACAAATATAAGATTTTGAGCACAATAAATGTGTTTGACAGTGAATATTGAACTCCCCCTATTTATTAGCTCCTTCTACAACAGAAACTTCCCCTAGAACTGTGCATGAGTGAATAGAATGTGAAAATGAATTGGAATTTTCAAAATTAAAATATTTATAAAATATTCACTCATAAATCAAAATCTCAATCCATTCTCCCCCTTTTGTTATCATCAAAATGATTCAAAATTTAAAATATAGATGAAAATTGACTAAAAATATATTTTAAGCATAAGAGGAAGAACGGTCATCATAAATCTCAATCAGTCAAACAAAAATCATAATAAACAGGTGGCATAACTCACATTGTAGAACGATGGATTTGCAATGAATTTATAAAAAATGGAGAGAGTTTAAAAATATGAATATTTTCCCAATTATTTCCAAAAGAATTTTATAAAATAGAGAACAAAAATAATGATGGATTTGGACTATAGTTAATAATTCGATTTAGGTGACAAAATCAAATAATCTCAAATCCCAATATCTATCAATCAACAAATCATAATACGTCATAAGATTTCAACACATTTCACAAATAGAAAAATGGATTGATATGCTAGTTTTTATACACCAAGGAGAATTTCATATAAAATTTTATTTATTCAAATTATTTTCCTTTATTTTCTATTTATTTAAGAGCACACTGACCACGCATAACCAGAGCTTGGATTTTTAAATGAGGTCAGTCGCAGCTTAAATTATAAGTTGTCTCTTAACCATGCATGACCAGAGCGTGGATTTTTAAATGAGGTTAGAGACACACTTATATATTAATTATATTTATATTATTTTCAATTTCAAAATGAAAAAACTCCTCAGTATATAAAACCAATATGGATGATAGAAATGTGATAGGTACAGAAATGGTTTGTGAAATAAATTTCTAAATTAATTATATTATGAAATATGCTCGACTGTACCGGGATCATTGAAAATTTTCAATTATCACTAATTCTGAATAATAACATAGTCCCATTTCTATCACAAATATTTCCATAGTTTATTCAAAAAGATTTTAAAACACATTAACACTCCATATTTATATAAAATTATCATGGATGGCAGAATGATGATAGATAAAGGAGATGGTTGTGAAATAATTGCCAATTCAAAGATATTATAATAAATGTTCAACCATCATGAAAATATAAAATATCCTCTTGTTGTGAAATATACTACAGTCACGATTCATCATAATCTATTAATAATTTTGATGAATTATAAATACAGTTCAATTTGGATATTGATTTCAATTTCTGAATGAATAATCAATAAACAATTTTAAAATTGAAAATCAATTACAAGAGGGATATGAAGATCTATACATGCCAAGAGGGATAAATTTGTACAAGGCAAAACGAGTGTGTGCATCTATACAAGGTGAAGATTAGAATCTAAGTACATATGAGTGAGGCAAATATAAGGCACTACTGATACCACTTGGTGTCCCTATTAATGAGGAGTGTAACAAGGCACCGAAGACAAACCAGGATATCACAGACAAATAGAAATTCAATCATAAGGTCCAAGCAAACAAGACAAGCAAAGGAATTTCAGCAGCATTCAATTTTAATCAAAACAAGTAGTTATCTAAGATCATTTTCAAAAGCAGTATCAGAGCAGCACAGAAACCAATAGCACAATAGACTTGTAAGAAAATGTTACTAACGGTCACAAAATATATTCCATGATCCAAGATTATAAAATTTAGTTTATTTTAAAACATTTGAGGAAAATTGAAAAATCATGATTCAATGAATCAATCACACCAGATTATAAATTTTAGATTCAAGATATGTGTGTGATTCAATAAATTTCAAATGATTTTAAACGGACATATATTCAAATCAAATAATCATGAAATAACAGTGAGTCTCAAGACCGGATTTTCAAAGAATTTTTCCAAATTATTTCTGACAAGCCCAAAGAAAATTCAGATCATTTAAATCAAGTTTGAGTAATAATTCATGATCCAAAAATAATGGTTTATTCGAAATCACTTGAACAAATGTAAATCATGAGATGTATGAATCAATCACACATGATTAATAATTTCAGATCTGAGAGGGTGTGAGATTCAAAATATCAGAAATTTCAAATGATCTCAAACAAACAAAAATCTAAGCCAGATAATCATGAATAACAGTGAATTTCAAGATGTAAACAATGAGTCTCAAGACAGTTCAAAAAATTTCAAGCCAATCTGAAAATCAATGAAATTATCACAACTGAAAAGTAGCGGTGTGTTGTAATGTGTATATTATTTCAAGCTTTTCTAATATGAATTAGAAGAACCTCGGAATAGCAGAGATGTTGAAATTTCAATTGTTTTTCAGATCTTCAAAAAATTTAGAATTCATATTAATAGTGTTCAAGATATAACAAGAATACGTCAACACTGTTAGGAATTCAGAAAAAACAAAAAATGAACTTCAAAACAATTGCAGATATTTACAAGATTAAACTCAAGATCTGGAAATGATTAAAACATCAGTGTTTTATTCTAATGAAGCGAATTTCTAGAAAAATATGAATTCTGCAATTTGAAGTTAAGGAAGCCCAAGAAGTTACAAAGATATGACAGTGACAGATCAAACAAAAAATTAAACAGAAGGGACAGAAGGAGAAATAAACAAAGAAAATAAAAACAAAGAATATTTACAAAGAAGAGTTCAGAGATCATACCTGAAATTGATGTAAACCATAATCTCTGACTCAAACAGACTTGGCTAAGGAACCGTGGATGATACAGAAATATAGGCCAGTTTGATTTCAATTCTCTTTTTGCTCAGTAGTTCCTCGGCCTCCTCTGGTACCTAACAATTTGAATGATCGAGTGGTCTGACAAAGTTTGTAAAACCACTCTCAGTTATATTTGTACGTTTTGGTACCCAAACCTGTTTGTATAACAAACCATCAGAATTTACAAAAATGCCTTTAGGGACCCAAATCTGTTTGAATTTAGACGAATTCATTTTATTTCTTTTTGGGGTCCAAGAATGATTAAATGGTTTGTTATAAAACAAATTCTTATTTCTTTTATGATTCAAAAAATCTTTTGAATTTCCGGAGTGTAAATTTTCAAAACAATCTTTTCCAAACAATTTGAAGAGCTTTCAAAATCGTTTGAATTCATTCTATCAAAACGACTGATATTCCCAAAGCCAAGTCCACTTTTATTTCTTGATGAAAATTGATTTTCAGCAACATATTTAAAGATTTTTCACCGTTTGAAAATTTAGCCAATGTTGTTTCAAGTTGTTGAATTTCAGATTTAAGATCACAGTTTTCTTTCATTAAATCTGAACAATGGTTTCTAGTGATCTTACTCTTTTCAAAACCAGTTTTCAAAACCAAATTTTCATCATTAAGAGATTTAATTTTGGTTTGGGACTCAGCAATCTCAGATTCAAAATGTTTTTGTTTTTCAATCTCAAATTTCTTGTATTTTTCAATCTCGTTTTCAAGTTCTTTCAAAATCAAATCAGATTTCAACAAATTTTCCTTTTCAGCAATTTCAAATTTGGAATTTATATTAGTCTTAAAATTTTCAAATTCCTTTTGTAGAAAATTGTTCAAACTTGATAACTCAATCTTGTTTTCTTTTAAGATCAGAATTTCCTTTTCAAACTTTTGAATGTGTTTATTGAGATGAACAAGATTGGTTTCCAATTTCAAACAATTTTGCAATCTGAATTTGAAGAATTTTTAAAATATTCAAACTGTGATTCCAAATCATCAATTTTGCTGGTCAACTCAGAATTCCTAGATTTCAGAGTTTTGTTTTTAGATTTGATTTTATCAACATATTTAGTTAAATCAACACACATATAAACCAAATCTTCGTATGAGAAATTTTCAGCTTTAGCATCTGTTGATTCTACATCGTTTGATCTATCTGTTTCACCTTTTAAGCATAGATCTGAATCTGAGTTGACATTCCGAGATTTTGAGCAACTACTGTCAATTTGTCCATACTTTGTATTGAGAGTATTCCAGATTTCCTGTGCAGTCAAACAATGAGAGAATAGTTTAAACTGATCAACACTGAGATAAGAATAAATAATATCCATAGCATGAGTATTGATAACAATATTCCTTTTATCTGACAAATCTACTCCATTAATAATAATATTCCAATATTTAAAATGAATAGATTTTATATAAATTTTCATCTTTATTTTCCAATTTAAAAAATCTGTTCCATTGAAAATTGTTGGAATATTATTGGACTGACTCTCATTAGGATGACAACTAGGATGACCCATGAATCTAGAGTTAAAGAAAATACCTGCTCTGATACCACTTGTTGGATCTAGATTAACCCTAGAGGGGGGTGAATAGGGTTTATTAAAATTTTGAAGTTTTATTAAAATAAATCATAGAACAGTTAATCAACAGGTAAATAAATGCTGTAAATAACACACAGATATACCCAGCTTCGGCAGACTCTGCCTACTGCTGCATTCACAAAGGTTTCTACTAGGTGTTAATAATAGATCCCGCTTACAGACCCTGTAAATTCGCACTCCCTGCTCCTGTACTAGCCCTATGCTCAAAACCCTAGACTGGTCTATATCCACTAGACCAGATTTTCCCCTAGTTTTACAGATGCTAGTTAACTGTCAGTTAATCCCTAACTGATTCCCCCTAGATTTTACAGACCTAGAAAACTGTTTAGACGATTTACAACAGATATTAAAAGAAATACAAAATAAAAATAAAAAAAAGAAACCCTAGGAATTAAATTAAAAAGATCATCCCCTTTTTCAAATGGAAAACATGGCCAGCCCTTTGTAGAATTGGTGCACCCCTATTTTATTTGCTCGGTCTCTCTTTTGCTCTGGGAAACAAGAATGGCAGCCGTCCTTCTTGAAACTAGGGTTTTCAGAAACCTCCAAATCGTGATGGTTGGTGAACGATATCTCTAGTCCCTTCAGTCTCGAGTGGCTTCAATCTTCAAATGGTTGTTCTCTGATTTGGCTTAATTGATTTAGGATTCTCTTGATCGAAAATCTGTGAGTAATTTATAAATTGATTTCTGCTCTTTGTATATTTTTTGGCTTGTTGATTTTCAATCTAAACGCCTGTGATGAAACTAGTGAATGTATAGGGATTTTAAAACCCTAATCATCTCTCTGATTTCACGTGAATGGCTCGATCTGGTTGTGTGATGTTTCCTCTTTGTGTTCCTTTGACTGTGTGATTATTGTTACGTGATTGTTGTTGCCATGTTTAGCTCTTTGTTTCCCTGAAATTGCAAATGATTTGCTTGACTTTAATTGATGAACCTGGATATGTTTTTGGCCTTCTAAACATATTTTCCACTTTGAATTTTAAGACCCCTTGGCATTGATTTAATATAGCAATTCTGGAAATAAATTATACGTGATCCCTTGAATAAAATTTCTGATTTATAAATTGCCGAGATAATTGATTTTCTGAAATCTGGAGATAAGTCAATACTTGCCAAAAAATGTTGTACACTGATTGAATGATTTCTGAAATAACTTCTTGCCAATTTTGCTCAATGTAGATTTCATGACACTCTGAAATTTGATTGCTTTCATTTCTTGAAACTCCTTTACACATTTGCCCAAAAATATTGATTTGTTTACCTTGAATGAAATCTCTGAAAGATATAAAAACTAGAAACAAATATTTGTTGGCCCTTGCAAATCTTCTAGGCCCTTGTGATTATAATCAAAAACCTCGAATTGTTGCCATACAACAGTGAATAAATTCCTTGCTGTATTATCAATTATATTCAAATCTGAATCAGTTTGCTGCAAATGAATGTCAAATTAATTTTCATTTCTAAAAAGAAATTTTCTGATTACTTTTGACATGTTGCCAAACATTTATTTATTTCTAATTGCATTGAAATCTTGCCATAATATTTGAAACTGCACTTGTACACTTGAGAAATGCTAAACCAGTTTTGTCCATCCATGAACATGACATTTACATTATATGTATGCTCCATTCACCCCCAGAGTGTTTGTGCATGTATCAATCACACTGTTTTGGCTTGATTTTTGAGATCTGCACCTTTGAATACACCATCCTTACTTGCACAATTGTGATCACCATTCTGAATCACCACAGCCATTTGTATATGCTGTGTATATTGATATTCCATCCATTTGTGCGTGTAACCATGTTGCTTCAATTTGCTGTGTTAATATGCTGAACCATGTTGTACACCCTAATGCTATGCTTCATCATTTGTCTGATCAGTTTGTTTATATCACTATGTATATGCAGAAAACACATTTGCTTGTCCTCCTTTATGTACTCACTAACCATTCTTTTGCACTGTACCCTTGTTGAACACTTATGCTGCTGAAACCATGCAATGTTGAGATTAACTATTTCTTATTTGAGCATGAACACATGCTGTATACACACCATCCATGCACTAGCCTTTGTATGTTTGTATTCTCTTGAATTCTGCACTAGTGACTTGTATTCTTACTGGCTGAACCTTGTTGAACTGCTACCTTGTTCATGTTGAAAATTGTTTGTGCACAGGAAAAAAAACTTGTTACACACCTTGTCTTACTTGAGTTGATTACTTGTAACTAATAGTGAACCACCTTGCTTAACCATTTTGTTGATGTTAACGCTTCATGTATGTTGAGCTCAACCATATTAGCTTGTATTCATTTGCTCCATTTTGCTAATCTGACCATGTTGACCTGTATGTATACATATATGTATATATACACGTATGTGTGTGTATATATATGTGTGTGTATACATATATGTGTCTATTGGAATATATATTACTAAACAGCTACACTTAGTTGTGGTTGTTCATAATCATCTGGTTCTGATCAGCAAACCAGTGTAGTATGTTGAGGCTGATCAGTGGGTAATAGAAATATATACATATAAGATTAAGTCAGAAAAATGATGAGAAACACACTAGAAATCTGAGGCAAATAAAATTTTGAAAATAAAATTTATATTCACATGTATTCAGTTTCATTACTATTGCAGTGTACTGTGTGTGTTTCTATTTGTGACAGGTGTAGATGACTGGACTGACTGAAGGATGCTGTGAAAACAGAAGACAAAAAAAAATGTCAGTGTGTGTTTGTATATCTGAAATATAACCTTAGTGAATGATGTAATAGTGTCAGTGTATATATGAAATGTATAGATAGGGTTTTGTAGTGAGAGGCTCTGAGTATAATGAAATTGATTGTACTGTAATGAATATCAGTGAAATGTATAAATAGTGGAGTTGTAAATCTGTATTGTTTGAAAATTGATATAAAATATTATATTTAATAAAATACTGTTTTGAATATTTAAATTCTTTTCCAGTAGTACTTTAATTAAATATAAATATTATATTTATGGTTGTAATGTGATGTATCAGTACAGAACCAACCACATTTATAATGATATTCATTTGGTTGTTATCATCAAACAAAAATCATATAATCGTGTATATAACACCGTTATATATAGCATAATTTAGTTAAAAGACTACCCTACAACATTTTAAGTAACGCTTTAAAATTTACTCGAAATGAATTGGTTTTGAGATATCTAAATCAAGGATTTTATTTACACTTAAAAAGGGTTTCTAAAAATGTTAGAAGGTTTTAAAGTGATAAATATTTATGTATGAAACTTTAAATCCAAATTCATATTTGGCGATTGAGAAGACGTAAGAAGTGATAACAACAAATAAAGGGATTTTGAATATGGGATTTATAAAAAAGGAAATAAGATGATAATTAGATTTAAGGAATTTGAAATGAATCCAATCTTATCCTAAAATGAATTAATAACATTGGGAAGGAGATTTGAATTGAAACCGGTATAGTCCATAGCTTTGTTTTTAAGTACGCTTATTATTTGGAAAGATCGGGATCAAATTCAAGTCCTTAAACCATTCCAGGTAATAATACGACGCTATAAAGCAATTGAAGACTTGGAAATGATGAATGAAGATCGGGAATCTTCGGATTTATTTGGATTGATTGTCGATGTCTAAAATCGAGTCATACACCCGATACGAGGTTATAAGTCGCATGAGGTCTGAATATATTTGAGGATTTTCGGATTTTGTTCCATTCAGTCCCAGAATGGACTTATGTGGATTGTGTGTCTGACACTGTAATTGACTACGTAGCACTGATTCCTACTGATACATATTGGATTAGTGGCACTAAATTATTCTTGTCTCTAAGTTTTACGTGCTTAGAGGTTATGTATTGATAGAAAATCAGTGACATGTTGTAAATTGACAATGTGGCATACTCAAGTTATGGTATGAGATAATGACGATCAAAGCTCGACTTATTGAAGCGTAGGTTTGTGTATACCGCGACATCGACAAGCCTCACACCCCAGATGATGAGAAACTAGCGGCTAGGTTGTTGACATATGCATAATTTGTGATTGGAAGCTGAGGCAGTGGTACCACTTGTGAACTTGGGGGAATAGGGTATGTTCGGGGGTCCGAGTCTAGACGAAAACCATTGATCTATCTCGCGATTTGTAGTTGGTGTCCAAGTCTGGATGGAAAAATCGTGTTACACTTCACTTGTGTTCCTGATTGATCTATCGTGCCAGGAATCATCAAGATGGAAACCTAAATCTCCAATACGCGCCCTATGGTTTTATTTGTATACCTGTGGCGACATAGTAGGATGGGGTGCTATGCCGTCTAAGATTAATATATTTATTTTCAAAATTGTTTTCTACCACTATGCACTAATAATATGAAAGAGGATTTTCACATATGAAGGCATTTTTGGTTATCATAAGATAAAACTCGCCCATCTGGTGTGCGCTTGCATTATGTGTTGTAGGACGAGCTTATGATAGCTTCATTTTCCAAAAGCCGTTGCAAATTTATATGCATGGGTATTCACATGGATTAAACCCGTTCCGCATCCGCAGCGTGGTCCGGTGAATTTCCCAACTTTAAAATAAACGCTAAAAATATCTATTTTATGTTCTCACACCAGTCCCATGACTGACCTAGAGATTAATGTTCCTTCCTAAACTCTGGGTGCCCTCTAATTTCCATACAGGCAGCTAGTAGTTTAGTTTTACAATTATAGATTCTTGGAGCAAGATTTGGAGCGCGTTATGAGTTGAAGCTTCGAGTTAGAGTTGGATTTCCACCATATCATTTACTTCTTCCACTGAGATATGTTTCTTTCCGCTGTTATATTTATTGTAACTCTGATATTACTTGTAACTCTGATATTCCTTGTAACTCTGATGTTACATTTGTATTATGAAATGAAAAGTTATGTTATTTTGTTCAATATATGTTAGTACCCGTAAAAATCCGCCTTAGTGAAGGTGTAAGTCGGTTCAATTATCGGCAAGAATCGGGAAAAAAGACGGGTTGTTACATTTGTGGTATCAGAGCTTTGGTTTATAAAAAGCTACGGGGTACGACTTATTTTGAACAAAGGATAGAACTCATCAGAGTTATAATATCTAATTAGAGACAGGGTTAGGAATTCCCTAGAATGAGATTCTGGAATATTTCGTTGAGAGAGCGTATTTTGAAATCATAATTATTTTGAAAGGAAGTAAATTGTTTTGGAAAACGTAGCTATTTGAAATACAACTTTTAATAAGAACTTCGAGTATTTTACTCGACATCACGATTGGACTATCGGTATATGAAGATTTCAAATATTTGCCTGGCCAGCGTATGTACGAAACCTTGTATGTGCTCAATAGGTATAGAATCACACTATAATCTCTTAGGGATGGTCTGATGACAATTGCAACATTATCAGTACTCATTTTTGAGTTTCGAAAGTGGGATAACAATATGATTCCGGTTGAAACGTCGAGAAATACTTAGACTATTTCGACAAATGATTGTGAATGTTAAATAGTCAACATAAGTATAAGTGAAAATAAAACTATTTTGTCGATGACTGAGAATATACATTTTGGAAGTGCACGTAAGTAAAATAATTATGTTGAAGACATGTTGAAAAAAATCACCTCATCTTCCAGAATGACAATAGTAATAGATCAAATTATGACAAGGTTTTAAGAAATCATCTTACCCACGTCAACAAATATAAGCAATAGATTCAGATATATACCTAACATGAATTGTAAATGATAAAATGCAAGACAAACTAATTTGCTTAGAAGTATATTTAAAAATCGAACTCCACTTAAGGAATTTGAAGGCGATTTTGACTTAAGTAAGAAACTTGTATAAAAGATAATTTAAAACAACCATCTAAGTGAGGGAGAAGACTGCATTTGTATGAATGAATTGAATGGAATTACTTAACAGATAATCACATATGATGCAATTTAATAAGTAAAGTGGAGTACCTCAAGATTGAACCACCTTTAATTATATCTTTAAGTAATTGACTTTCCTATCTTGGCCTAAGTTAATTCCATCATCTAAATTTGAACCGTTTTTGTAGCGACATTCATTCCCTTCTATCTTATGAGCTTGGTCAGGATTTTTTTTTTTGACTCGAATCGTCATACTTTTGGTAATCGTTGAACTCTTATACATATCTACGTAATTTGAACACGTGGAAATTGACCTAGTTCATATATATATATATATATATATATATATATATATACACCCTTATTCCATCTACCGAAGGAAACCAAATCTGATTTGTCCAAACATTATGTTAATAGAACTTCAAATAGTAAGCCCTACATAGTATGCAGGCAAAGAAATTTGGATTTTTGAAATATTAATTTGGTTTTGAAAATTTTGAGGTTAACGTTGGAACAACACTAGCTCGAACATGCCTATAATGAACAAGAATAGCATAGCGGAAGCATGATGGTACTTCGAATAAAACTGTTTAAAGAGATTTTCGTTCGACTATTAGAATAAGGTGACTTTTCAAACAAGATTTGATATTTGGAACACAAGTGAATAAAAATCATACACTTTGGATATGACTCTTGAAAATACTATGAAAATAACTTGGAAATGTTTGAAACAATTTGAAATTGAAGTTTGATCTAAAGGAAGTTAAAATGTTGAATGAAGTGTAAACAATTTTCTGAAACTTTAGAATGTAGAAAAACTTGAATTTGCATAAGACCCAATTTTGAAAAGTTATTAATGAAATCACGTTGAGTTTCCAACTATTGAGAAAATTTATGGTAATATGAACCAATTAGAAAAAAATAAACTTATATGTAGTTCGAAATAAATTGAAATTCATGAAGTTGATATGAATTTGGAATTTGATTTCCGACCATTTAATAAGATGAATGGTTTATTAAGTGGTAAATAAAAAGTAGTTTCGACAACTTGAATCCCTATGTTTTGAAATATGATTAAAATATTTGAGAATTATGGATTGCGAAATGATTTACAACTTCGGGATATGAAATGATTTGATTGTTCGAGTAACTCGTGACTAAATTGAGGAGTGATTGGATTGCATGCGATAGGTGGTACTTAGTAGCCCGTCATGTGGGAAAACTTCTCGAACCAATAATATATAGTTAATTCGAATTCATTATGAAATGTTAGTCATTTTGAAAGCAAATTTGGTTTTGATCCCGAAGTGAAGTATGGTTCTCTATATAAAGAAAATAAGTCGTATTTCATAGATGTGAAGAGAAAACGAGATTCCAAGTTCAGGGAAATTATTTTGAGATTTTCAAATGTTTTGAAATATAACACTTTAATTTAGCTTATCTAATTTATCCATCATCTCACTAACTACTATATTTTGCAATTGTACTTATGATTTATCTATATTTAAGTCCTTTTACATATTTTAGTCCAATGTTGTATTATCTACTTTCAATCAAGTTCTAAATTTCTTATATTTTACCATTTTATTTTAACTTTTAATGCTATCGTATGTTAAACCTTTGAATTTTATTAAACCTATTTTAACCAAAACGACTTATTACAAAGTAACTTTATCATTTTACCTACTTTTACTTTTACCCAGATTTTTCTATACTTTGAACATAGCTTTCTTTCACACTATATAGCAAGTTTCCTTATGTAGTTTTATACCATGATTTAAGTTTTTTTAATATTTGGATATAAGAAGTTTTGCCAATTTGGTTGTATGATAAATTTTGTGTTTGATCTATTAATAACCTTTTTGATAAATTTTCAAGCTTAGTAGGTGTTTACACCAAAATTGGTCTAAACACCCAAGGTACTAAAACTGTACTTCACCAATACGGTAAGAAATAAGTGGAACCGTGTTTAATCAGCAATTGAAAATGAAAAATACAAAAAAGTAAAGTAGAGACAAGATTTAGAGTGGTTCAGCCATTAATTAGGCCTACGTCCACTATGAAGGTGATTTCCAAACTTATAATGAGGATTACAAGACACATCAATTCACTCTTTTCATACATCTCTGTATTCACTCAATATACCCTCATTTATATATTTCAATCTTGGAATTACATAAGAGAATGGTAGAATTTGAGGAGAGGAAGGATGGATGAATGATTGAGAAGGAAGATGCCTTTGTCTTCCTTCATCACAAGATTGTATTTGACGCCATGGCCGAATCAATAGTTGAGGATAGAATTTAGCAGCACTTCGTGATTTTAAAGATTGGATCCCCTTTATGTTGGCAGCCATGGTGTATTTATAGGTGAGCTTCCTTCGGGAAATGACCCGAAATCCATTTATGCAGGCTACGGATCGCTCATTCTGTTAATTACAGTCATGCCACTAGCTAGCTGCAGCCAGTTGTCTGCGGCTGTATTCAGATATCATGTGCGAGTGACTCAATGGAGCGAATGCTTGAGTAGTTAAGTGAGTGACTTCGGTTGGTGCTCTTCGATCGCGTCTATTTCTAGCATTCGATGAGTAGATATTTGATTTGCTTGATGACGAGATGAAGGAACGCCCGATCATAGTTCCTTAATGTGGTTGTGTCTGATATGAGTGAGCGAGCGACGATCTTCATTAGTCTAAAGGCGACCGACTGAGACTTGCGACTTTGAGATGTGAATGTGCTCTTTCTAGGAGTTGGTATACGACCTACTAATGGGTTTCTGATTCGAGTGTCGAGCGATAGGAGTTGTAATTCATGAGCAGTTGTTAAATATGCATGCGATCTTGACCCCTGTCTTGATGCATGCGACCGAACTTTGATATTAGATCAAGCATGCTCCATTGTTGTGAGTGGCTGTACATAATGTACAATCCTTATCTTATTGAGCTGCATTTCTCATAGCATATCGTGCCATCTTCTTCGGTCGTACTGGTCAATTTGATTTGTCTTGGGTTTTGCTCAGTGTAGTTGCGTCCTATCCATTGCGAGTCGTTTAAGTGCTTCGGATATGATTGCGCACGACCAACCCTGATGGTGCTCGTTCCATATCCTTTACTCAATGTGCATATGGATTTTTTAGGGATTAACACTTGCCCCTCGAAGTCGGTGATTTCTTTTAGTAAGGAATTAGTGGCTTCGACATATTTTATCGCACATTGCTTAGTAGATTTGTCGAGGGGTCGGCCGTATAAAAATTGGGGATTGTTACGTTGTAGTGGACTGGTATTTTCTCTCTCTGAGAGCGAGAGGCTTGATGTATCTTTTTGGTTATTGTGCGAACAGTTGAATTTCGGGATGCCAGCTGGAGCTTGATGGGACACTTTTTGTGTAATCGGGCACTTAAGCTGACGTGGCGAGAATTCTCTGGATGTATGCCTTTTAATCTTCCTTATTTACTTTTAACCTACTTCATTCCACTTTTATCTTTTTCGAGAAATCCTTCGGTCATAGTTGTGCTTCCTCGAGAGTTTTACCAGGTAGACTATGTTTGACATTTCTGCCCTGATGTTTCTTCGAAAGGTTTTGGCTTTCTCATTCCATCATTTCTCCTAGTATTTGCAACAACACCTGTTTATCTTGAGCGATTTCCTTTTGGCTCCATGGTATCATGATCTTTCTGGAAAAGTTTCTTTTTCTTTGTTTTGTTTTGTTTTGCTAGAATACTCATGCGTTCCCAAGTAAAGATGTTCCAAGCATGACCTGACTGGGCTATGTATGAATTTGGGATTTGGGCAATAGCGAGGTTTTTGTGTAGCATAGATACTGTTTCTGTAATCATCTTTAAAGAATATGGATCATCTGGTGGTTTTCTTTTGAAATCTTAATGCTTGGTATTTGTTTATAAATTGTCTGATGAAATGCCCCAAGGTTCTCTAGTTGAAATGATTTTGTTTATGCCTGAGTTTAGCTAGGCTATTCTCCTTTTTATGGTTGTTGCTTGAGTTCACACCAATCACTTTTCGAAATAGGTCGTCCGAGGATGGAATTCTTCATGTCTAAGAAGCTTAGGAAAAAGTCGACAAGGAGGGCTGTTAGCAAAAAGATGCCTCAAGGCAAGGAGATCTTGGGTACGACTGACACTCAAAGCCATTGTTTGTTGAATGAACTTTCTGACCCAGATATTCAGACTACTCTTGGTCGTATGGCTTCTTCGTCCATCACTTTGGATCCTGCAACTGTCCCAGAGCCTCTTTCTGTTCCCCACCCTTGCCATCCTGAACTTGCTAAGGCTTTGTGGCTCAGTGTCCAGTTAGCTCGCGTTCCGGTGTGTATATAGACCCATCTGACAGATGGATTATTGCAGGTAAGATGGACGCCATGAAGGATTGTATATTGGCTGAGTTCAATCAGTTGGAAGCACGTCCGCATTTGGTTGAAGGCCTTATCGTAAGTGTCAGAGATTATATTGTGGAGCAAATGGGTGCCTAGCAATCTCTTATTGAAGATCTTCGGTGGTCAAATAAAAAGAATTTTGAACGACTTCATGCCTTGGAAAGAGACAGGCTCAAACTTGTCGAGGCCCTTGAGTCTAGGGAGAGGATCATCTCATACCTCATCTGAACATTGTGGCTTGCTAATGCTTTACCTATTTTATTATTTTGGTTTTGATTTATAGTGGTACTTTTAGTCTGTCTTGTGTATGCGGGAGCCAGCCTCGCTTACTCTCGTATGCTTAGGTTTGTGACTTTTATGGTTTGTGTCGGACCTCAACGCACTGTAGTTCTTTTTATGTAACTCGTTTATTTTCGTGCGGCTGCGTCGCACGCTGCACCTTTATTTTCTGATTTACACATTCGGCCGAGCGCATTATTAATCGTTCTATTGCGTCCGATTTTCGATTATTATTATTATTGGTGGGATTTAGTTATCTTTTGAAGTTTCTCGCTTATCGAAGGTTATTATGCATTTGTATTATTATAAGCACGTTTGGTATCTTTTATTTAGTAGTATTCAACCACGCGCCTAACTGACTTCGTAATCCAAGCCCTTCGGAGACTGATTTTGAATAAGTGCCCCCTGGGGAGGTCTTGGGTTATAGATTTTCGATCCATTCTAGGCCCTATTTGATTTTTTTAGTTATTCAAAAAGGTTCTAGAATGGATACCCCTTTACGGCAAGGAATTCTAACACCCCCTTTCGGCTAGGATTTCTGCTTTGCATTGGTCCTTCCAAAATGTTTAATCCTTCCCTTTTTTATGCTTCATCCCGAGGAGCGGACACTAATTCATCTCATCGAGTTTTGACTCGGAAGGGATAAAATTCATGTCCTTAACCTAACAAGGTGCCCCTCGTTTTTTTTTTGGATTAGCAATTTTTCCGTTTCGGGAAAATGTTGATTTTTACGACTTTGTGCCTTGCCCTAGGAAACAGACACTGGTTCACCTCGTTGAGTTTTTTTTTCAAGTTGGGGAACCCGTGTCCAGCACCTAAGAAGGTGTTTCTTTGGTGGGCTCAGCGATTTTATCTGTGGGACTTTTTGAGTTGCTTTTACTCCGACATTGAATCTTAGGAGGTGGACATCAATCCTTGCCACTGAATTTAACTCCGGCTTTAAGGAATTCATGTCCTGCATCTGAGAAGGTGCCTCTTTAGGATTAGCAATTTTATCCGAGGGACAGATTTGGTAATATTCCTGTACTTTCAACGAAGCCTGGCGCCAGTCCTTTGCATGGGTGTTTGCTAAGCATTCAGCATATTCCATAATGAGAGGTGTGGTCGTTCTACTTGTTGTCTGTCTTAGAATAGCTTGTCCTTTTTGAGGTGATGTGTCTATTCATCCCGTTTGATCTTGCTTGATGTTCGCAATTCTCAAGCTACTTTGTTTAATGTGTGCCCTGGGGTTTTCGTCACAGTCCAGCTGTGTATGGAGGATTGCTTTTTACGATTATTACATTCCAATAGATTGTTTTTCTTTTAGCATGGACCAATAAGCATGTTACTCAGGTAGACACATAATTAATTTTTGATGCACAAAGTTTTTGCGCGTAAACCGTTACCTAATATGAACATAGTGAATAATAAAGCAAGGTAAAACAATCTCAATAACAAGATAAAACCAGGGGAGTGAAGCAAAGTAATGAGAGCTCTAGTTTAATGCTCCATTATTAAGACATTAGTGACTGGTTTTCTTGATGAGTGTCCTCTTTGGATTGGTTCAAGCCTTTTTCTTTTAAAGGCGTATTGCCCCTTGTTTGCGGAGAGTCGGGATAACTTTTATGATCTTGTATATACTGTTGCAAATGGTTTTTCCTGATTAACCCCTCGATCATTGACTTCAAGTGCCTACATTCGTTGGTATCATGCTTTGGCTGTTTATGGAATTGGCAGAATCTTCCTGACTTCATATCGACATCTTTGATCTGTCTTGATTTCAAGATCATATACCTTTCAGTGTTTTTAGTTGCCATGAAGATATTTCCCACGGTATCGCTAAGGGGAGTGAACTCGGAGTTCTTGAAAAAGCGCAGATTCTTTTTTGCTCGACTGTCTTCTCCTTCATTGCTCCTTTTTTTATTATCAAGGCTGCTTTGTGCATTTCCATTCTTCTCTATCTGTGCATTTTTCCCTTCTATACTTGCATATTTTTCATCTTTGTTGAGCAATTGTTCGAGTGTTCTTGGTTTCTTTCTCTTGATCCACCGCCCCAACTCAGTTTCTTTACATATGTTCCCCTTAAGAGCCATTAAGATTAGGCCGGGTTCGAAATTCTTGACTTTAGCCACTACCATATCAAAGCAAGTGAGAAAAGCTTTGATAGACTCTCCTGGTTTTTGTTGTAGTCCACTTAGCTCCGTAACATCCCGAGTTTTGAGTGCCTAGGATTTAAACTGCTTATTGAATAGTTTAGCTAGGGTTACGAAATTGTCCACAGACTGCGACGGCAGCTTTGTGAACCATAGATAAGCCACCCCTTCTAGATAAGTTAGGAAGTATAAGCATTTTATTTCATCAGTAGCGCATGCCCCATTCATATACTGGTCATATTTACATAGAAATGTATTAGGGTTGCTTGTCCCATCATAGGACTGTAATGATGGAGGTTCGTATCTTTGTAGGTATACAATCTTCTTAACCCTTTCAGTAAGTGGGGTTTTAGTGGGGAAGGACTCCCATTCTCTTCGATCATTCTTCTTCTTTAATCTTTCCTTCACAATTGCTCATGCCATTCCTAAGATGTATTTCCGTTCCTTGGTCGGATCCATGGACTGACCGCCTTCTTCATTACCAAATTTTTATCTAGATGTGCCCTCGTGAACTGGGGTCAAGGAATTTGGGCAATCTTTTGGAAGGGACGTCCTTATAGTAGTGGGACTGCCATTCCGTTTCGTGATTGCATCGTCAAAACGACCGCGCACATATGCTTTGTTCCCTTCATAATTCAGATTACTGCGATGTGCAACCCCTTGAATGGAATCTTGCTGTCTTGAGCTTGAAGCGGAGAATTCTGCTTTTGGCTCGCGATTTTTTCGGGCTAGCGAGGAACAGGCGGCATTTAATGTGGCTTTTGCGGTGGCGGCTTGAATGGCGAGTATCGACTCGAGCTTCTTCATCATTGCATTGTTTGCAAAAGTTATTTGACTCGTTAATCCTGTCATTGCCTCTTCTAATTCCTTCCTGGTTGCCGTTTCTTCAACATCAGGCAACTCCTCCACCCCGGAATCGATGGCAGACGGCGTGATGGTGTTAATGCTGTTGTTGGGGCTGTTGACTTTGTCGGTGATTCCCTTGAGCATGTTCATATTTCTATGTACAGTTCTCTCAAAAAATCTTCTCGGATCTGAATGGGAAAAGAAGCTAACATAGTCCCACGGTAGGCGCCAAAATGTTTACACCAAAATTGGTCTAAACACCCAAGGTACTAAAACTGTACTTCACCAATACGGTAAGAAATAAGTGGAATCGTGTTTAATCAGCAATTGAAAATGAAAAATGCGAAAAAGCAAAGTAGAGACAAGATTTAGAGTGGTTCAGCCGATAGTTAGGCCTACGTCCACTGTGAAGGTGATTTCCAATCTTATAATGAGGAATCGGTGGCGACCGACTGAGACTTGCGACTTTGAGATGTGAATGTGCTCTTTCTAGGAGTTGGTATACGACCTACCAATGGGTTTTTGATTCGAGTGCCGAGCGATAGGAGTTGCAATTCATGAGCAGTTGTTAAATATGCATGCAATCTTGACTCCTGTCTTGATGCGTGCGACCGAACTTTGATATTAGATCAAGCATGCTCCGTTGTTGTGAGCGGCTTTACATAATGTATGATCCTTATCTTTATTGAGCCGCATTTCTCAAAGCATATCATGCCATCTTCTTCGGTCGTACTGGTTGATTTGATTTGTCTTGTATTTTGCTCCATGTAGTTGCGTCCTATCCATTGCGGGCCATTTAAGTGCTTCGGATATGGTTGCGCGTGACCGACCCTGATGGTGCTCGTTCCATATCCTTTACTCAATGTGCGTATGGATTTTTTAGGGATTAACAGTAGGAATTGTAAAGTATTTTGATTCAATCAGCTTTATTATATGTTGATCCTAATAAAGTTTATAATTAAGATTTATTTTACTTAAGCAAAATTTTACAACTCTCCTTTTCAAGGATGAAATGCTTTAAGTGGGGGAGATTGTAACGACTTAGAAATTTTAGCATTTAAAATATATATTAAATTAAGGATTTACTTAAATATATATATTTGGAATCTTGTCTATTTTGAACAATATTTAAATAAACCATTTCCATATATTTACAAACATTTTAAACAAGGTTTACATTTGTAACCGATCTGAATCTTTAACAATTATAGTTCCCCTGTTGAATTTAAATATGGACATTTTAGAAAACAAGATTTATTACCATTACTAAATTATTTTGTAATTTAATGAATCATGTAGTTCGGCTTAAGGATAAAATGTATGCTTACTAGAACTTGGACTTTTATTTTGAACATAACATTCACTTTTAACATAAAATGACATTTGTAAATATAAGCTCAATTTAAACATTTTTCCGAACTTAACGTCATTAATTTATTTTATGAATTTAACGTTGATCTTGTCATTTGTTTAAAAAGGAAATTATAAGCTTATGTTTGAAATTAAAATTTTAACTTGGATACTTATTTATTTTGAATGAAGTATTCACTTTAAAATAAAACGGCATTTGTAAATATGAGCTTAATTTAAACATCTTTGCCAGAATTTATGATAATACAATTTTTAAACGTAACGATGAAAATAAAACCAACTTTGAAATAAATTATGAAATTTAATTAAGAAGTAATTTATTGTCTTTTTTTTTTAAAATAGTTGTGTAGAAAAATAAAATATCGCTGAGATTTAATTTCTTTCAAGTTAGACCGTTGAATGTAAACGGCAAAATACAACGTTTAATTTATTTCAGTATTAAACTGTTGAGATGCGGTTAACATATCAAAGCAAAGAAAAAAATTGCGAAATAGAATACATGTGTTAAGGCGTTCGCGTTAATTTGAATTTATTCAGAAATGTTGAAATTTTGAAATGAGCGACAGTCCGTGTTTTAGCCCAACACAAGTAACAAAACCCGATTTCCCTTTTTGAGAGATACCGCGGGCAACAATTGCAGGAAAAATCTAATTGAGACTCTTGCTATATTAGTACAAGATTTTTGTAACAATGGCTAAGGATTTTGAACGGTTCATGAGCAGATAGACCAATATCGTACACAAATAAATATACTCTGAATAGCAGGAACCAGGTACCACGTGTTGTCTCCTTTTTAGTTTTATTCACTTCGCTGCATTATAAAATAAGCATACCCTTTCTCTTTTCATGCAACCCGCCTTCTCTATACACCAGAATTCCTCCACTCTCCCGTTCTACTTTCTCAACCAACCGTTCTTTTCCTTCTTCTCGACTATTTTTGTACACATCTTCTTGGTACCCAATACCACAAATTCTCTGCATCATTTCTCCCATCGTATTGATTTCCTCCTCGCACATTATTTTCTCCTCCCAATTTGCATAAGCCAATCAACGAACCGTCGTTTGCTGCTCACCTCACTCGCACCGTCGATAGCCGTCAGTCCACCACCACACTTCAGGCACCATCGCCACCATCCGCACCTCCACTCCAACCATTGCTTTCCCCTCGGCCACTGATGCACGCCACGTTCACCTCCCTTTTCTAAAGCTCAGCCACACCATTGACCGCACATCACCACTTTGTCCCCTCCACTGCCTTGTTCCAGTCCGCCGACACACCTCTCAGTCGCCGCTAAGCCACCAACTCCACCTACCTCGTAACCCACTCCTCTTGTCTCCCCTATTCCGTGAGAAAAAACTGTTCAAACACCTAACTGATCGAAAAAGGTATTGTTTTTCCCTTAACAGCCTCACCGCCACACTTCAGTTAGCGCCATCCTCCTTTTCCACCCTACAACCCACTGTGCATCCACTCCACCACTTCCGGCAAGCTCTGACCGCCGCCTGTCCTCACACTGCCGCTGACTCCACCAAAAATCCACAAGCAAATCCCATCCTCCTCTGCAAACAGTCCACTGTCTTTTCCTTCATACTACCCACAAAACTTTTCCGCTCGCCCAGAAATCCATTGGAACACCCAGCTCCGCCCATACCTTCCCCTTAAACACTTTGGCCATATTTAAACCACACACCCTAAATTTTCCACCACCTTTTCTCCCTTCTAGTCACCATCTCAGCACCGCAAGGCCGCCTAACTCCCAAGTCTGTCTGTTCCTCTCGCAGTTGTAGAGGCCGCAATTTTTCCTTGGGAGATAACCGCGAATATAAGCGTTTTAAGGAGTATATATATGTGTTAGTAGCCAAAAATAGAGCGCGACGTTTGTGAAAGGAGTATGAGACCAACCAAGGCTTGTCACAGTAATGAGTATTGACAGTGAAGAGTTGGAAAGCAATATTTGGTAAGAACATTTATTTAAATTTATTTTAATAAGTAGAAATGTTAAAATTGCTAGTAATTGGTCAGTTAATGGCTATCAAGTTCATATAGATAGTATCAAGTTCATATAGATAGTTGCTATGGTTGTGATGATTTGAGTGGATGTTTGTGTAAGTAAAAACACTAAAACATTAAGCGTTACTTAACGTGACGCTTGCACACAAATTTGATGGTTATTTAATTTTTGCAATGTTGATGGATGGACTAGAATTCATATGTATTGATTTTATTGTATTACGCATCGTGGTTGTGGAGTTATATGGGCATTCGATTTAAATCTCCTTCTTATGTGAATCGTGACTAGAAATAAAGTGAAAGTTAAAATCTTAAATTCAAACTTCTAAATAATTTGAAAGCTAAGTCATGAATAATTAAACGATTTTCATAACAATGAAATAATTTTTGCAAATATCTTAAAAACCTATTCAAACAAATCTTGAAATCTAACTTAAAATTTGAATTTGAGTTATACTTGTTTATGTAAATGATTAGCTGTCTAAAAGCTTTAAAAATTTAATCAAAAAAAAATTTGATTTAAGCATGTAACTAAAAAAGTTATTTAATGCATTTGGTTTCATTATTTTTAAAGACCATTTGTATGTTTAAACAATTTACCAAATTTGGTAACATTACATTAAGCTTCCAAGGAAATTTAAATAACAGTTTAATTGAAGTTATGTTAAACCTTAATTATGACTTTAAAAAGGTTTGGACAATTTATATTTTGATCCATTATCGAATATATATATATATATGTATATGTATATATATATATATATATTAACGACATTTCTTCCAATAATACATATATATACCAGAACATTCTAGGGTGACAGAGAGGATAGTGTCTAAGGCTTGTGTTTCGAAAATACAGTTTCCTACTCTCCCTGGCTATCCCTAACTGATCCGACGGACGAGATGGTTAATTCAAAAACAAATTTGGAATTCAATATAAAATCCTATTAGAATTTAGAACAATTTTGGAATTTAAAAAGAGTTGTTCATTATTTAAAATGATTTGAGCAAAGAATTTGAATTTTGAATGATTTTTGGACCTATTTAGTTAAAAGACTACTCTATAGCATTTTAAGTAACGCTTTAAAATTTCCTCGAAATGACTTGGTTTTAAGATTTCTAAATCAAAAATTTTATTTACATTTTAAAAAGGGTTTTTAAATATGTTGGAAAGTTTTAAAGTGATAAATATTTGTGTGTGAAACTTCAAATCCAAATTTATATTTGGCAGTTGAGAAGACGTATGAAATGATAACAAAAAACAAAGGGATTTTGATTATGGGATTTATAAAAAAGGAAATAAGATGATAATCAGATTAAAGGAATTTGAAATGAATCTAATCTTATCCTAAAATGAATTAATAACATTGGGAAGGTGTGATACCCCACGTCCGTTAATGTCACTCACAAAGGGAATGCATTATGTTTCGTGAAGCGTTTTAGTAAACAGAACAGAAACATTACAAGACAGATATAATTTTTTTTGCAGTGGAGTAAAAACAACTTTTATTAATCATAAAGCATGGTTACACCATATGTTTGAAAATACATAAACTTTGTTCATCACTAAACTTCTGTCTTGTACTTTAAATATCAGAGTACAATGATAAAGAAAGCATAATCCCCAAATCATAAGCCATAGTAGCAAAGATAGAACCTTGAGCAATACATCTAGAAGCTCCAAGCAAGATGATAGCAGAATCCTGACTAAGCCTGAGAATTCCCTCCCTTGACAACCTTGGGGGGGGGGGGGGAACGGAAGAAGAAGGAGAAATAAAAAGGGCCAGACAATAAGTCTAGCGAGTCTAGTTACTTTTAGCTAGTAGATAAATAAAAGTAACATGATAGGCATATAAAGTGGATAAGAGAGATCAATACATAAATGACAGGCATAACAAGGTAAACAGGACAACATGATAGAATAGATACTGCTTCTTAATACTTTTCTTCGTTTGCACCAATACTAGTATAACAGATATGCAACAGGATTACATATTCCCCAATTGCCTAACAAAAACAGGATGATCCCAACAGAAACATAATGGTAGTTTTAGGTGTACTCTAGTAACGGGTTTTAACCCAAACAGAACTGGTACCTAAACAGAAATAACGGGTGTTAGCCCAGATAGAAACACAGGTACACCACAGAAACAGACAGGACTAGATGTACCCTATTTACTACCCCCAATCGATCGGCTCTCTATTCCGTAGATACCCTGTGATGGCCCCACAGTAGGGTGTATCACTCCCTAAAGTGGCAACCCTTCATTTTCGGGATGTGCACTATCTACTGATGTCACAACGTCTTATCTTCCCTAGCAGGCGGAGACATGCACGCACATGACCCCGTTGGAACGCGCCATCAACACTGCCTCAACGTTTGGATCTCTTACAATCAGCTCCGTAAGCGTGCCCCACTCCGACCTAGTTCGAAGTACCTGTTTGATACCTATTTAAGGGTTACTGACTGAAATGGGTCCCACACGAGATGATGCAAGCTCTCCCCTTTGTCTTGCATTGCCACTACTAGGTTTTCCACTGGTTATGTTTACCTAACCATGTCTTTAATTACATAACACCGACATGTTAAGTTTGTGGCTCTACAACAAAAACACCATATTACAACTTCAATTTTACAACTGTGCATAAAGCACAGTTGTAATAAATGTTTTTTTACAACTGTGCAAAACGCACTGTTGTAATAAATGTTTTTTACAACTGTGAAAAAATCACTGTTGTAATAAACATATATATCACAACTTTTCATTTTATTCGTTGTAATAGAGATGCCTAGTACAAATTTCATGTTTATAACATCTATATTTAATAACTAATTATATTGATATTTAATAGTAATAATTAATAATAATAATTAATAATAAACTTGGGAATCAATAATATTTGTCAATTATTATTAAATAATTAATAGTTAATAAGTAGTAATTTATTTTTAATAGTTAATGTACGTTAACTACTTATCAATAACTGGTATTAGTAATTAATATATTTAATGAGAAATTAATAACTAAAAATTAATATTTATTATTTAATAAGTAATAAATATTTATTATTTAATAATTAAGTATTTAATATTTAATATTTGGTAATTAGCATAGTAAATATAGTTAATTAATAATTAATAGTCAATAATTAGGTATTAAATTATTAATAATAATAAATAAACTAATAGTAAACATCTAATTAATAATTTATAATCTACAATTTATAAATAACTCACTATTGAATGCTATAATTTATAATTAATTATAAAATTTTATAAACAATGTTGATTAATCCGACAATAATTAAATAATAATAGTTAAAATGAAAATTTAATATTAAAAATGATAAAAATAATAATATGTGTTAAGATATTTTACTTATATAAATTAATAAATGAGAATAATTTTATCTATTAAATTAGTCGAAAAACTAAGTATAATTTAATTATACTCAAACAAACAATCATCGGATGCAAGCTAGTGTGACCATATCCGTATTCATATTTCTTTTTCCAAAATCATATAATTTTTATTTTTCAAATACGAATACGGTTGAATTTTGAACTTCTTAAATATTTATTATAGAATGTTATATGGTGGAATATACAAATAGTCTTTTCTTTTGGCTCCAAGTCCAAAATTTCTTTTTGGCTCCAAAACGAAAATTTTGGGCTTTTTGCAATTCATACTTGGTACGCGTTCCTTTTCCTATCTTCACCGTGTTTTTATCAGCCGTCCCTTTTGTTTCTCCCCGATCCTTATTTTTCACTTTATCGCATCAGCTTAGCAGAAAGCCCCAAAATAAAAATGATGTCCTCCACCCAAATATTTATTCCCAAATCAAAATCTAGGGCAGCCGATTCACCCGAAGTTGCTCCTTTCTTCCCAGAGAACAACCCCAAAACCGATTATAGCCCTTGCTCCGCTCCAGATTGAATCGAAGCCTGCAGCCATCGCCCCCGCCATTGAATTGCCCCGCTCCACTGTTCCGCTGTTCAACTTCATCTGCTGAAGCCGCCTGCCCTCATTCGTCGTTGCCACCACGTCTTCCGTTTTACCATGCCAATTTCTTGCCGTTCAAGGTGAGTTTAATCTCACGATTATTTTGGTTTCAAATAGTTTAACTTCGACAGGAACAAAAATTTATTAGTTAGTTTAGTTTAAGTTGTTTTGTTCCTTGCCGAAAGCCGCATATGTTCGTGGGTATACTCACCGAAGCTTGTGCATGTAAATTTGGGTATGCATGTTGATCTAGCATTTTGTTTTTTGTAAGTTGCTTGTTTGTTGTGAGTCGCATATGATTTTTCCTCCTTACGCCTTCAGATTATTTCACTCCTTCCCCCCTCGTTTATTCATCAATAGCCTCCTACCCAGATTTTGCCATGGTGGAAAAATATTACTTTTTACCCTTACCTGATCTAAGCTCTAATTGTAAAGTAAAGTCATGAACTTGATAGAAGTAAAGTCAGGATCCTGCTCTATGATAAAAAGTTCACAGGAGGTCATGAACTTACTTTCTAATTGTAATTATCAAGTAACTTCCATGAGAACTGCAAGACAAGTAATTGATGTACTAAGTGCGAACGGAGCTGATATCGATATAATTCTTGCCGAAATTGACCTTCCTGCAACTAAAGTTTTTAAGATGCTGCAGTATATAAATAGAAACAAGGAACCGAGGCAAATCAAGATGAGGTCTCAGTTGTTTTCAAGTTCTTGCGTCTTGGGGTAGCTGACTATCTTGTTAAGCCATTACGGAGAAATGAATTACTCAACTTATGGATCAACATGTGGCGAAGGCGACGCATGGTTCTGTTCATTTTCAGGGATTGGTAGAAAGGGAAATTATTAACCATGACTATGAGATGGCTTTATCAGAACATAGTGATGTCCATGCAAACATCACCTTAGCATTATCTGATGATACAGAAGTTAGACCCAGTGAGGGACTTCAACAGGATTTGAATTATCCAGAGCACCTGGAAAACGAGACACATTTTTAAGCCATAAGAAAACACAACTTCATGTTGGGCAAACTTCAGCATTTCTTACTTACATCAAACCAAATAACTATAAAACTGCATCAACCATGCTTTTATACAAGAACGAATATAACAATCATACAAGTACCTGGCAACAACATGCCTACTAAGGAAAATTGTGATTGGAAGTTCTTGGGCTATTGAAATTTGGATGGAGATGAAAATTTTCAGATCCGTAAATTAGTGAGGAGCAAACATGCAGATTCATAAGGAATGGAATGTGTGGTTTATCTAAGAAGCTTAACGGTGCTGGTTTTGTTTTAATGGGTTAGTTCATCTCCATGTTTAGGCAAAAATTGGGATTGGCAGATTGGTTTGTTTTATATCAATGATTAATTTCGTAGATCCTCTATGAAATCATGTGTACCCATTTATGGTTTCACAAGGATGCTTGAAGTTTGATCAGCGAATACATTCCATGATTCCCATTTCTGATTGAATTAAGGCATTTTATTCGATATATGATACTGCATTAATTGCAATTTAGTGATCACTGCAGTTTGGTGCCATTATGTTTTTCAAGGGCATTGAGTTTGAAAAGTGGAGTTGTTTTATCTTCCAGAAGTTCATTTCTGTCACGTTATGGAGGATGTTTATAATTCAAAACTACTGTTTTAATAAACCTGCTGCTTTGAGGAATACTTTGATGCTTTGAGTAGCTAATGAATGGAGTTAGATGGTGGTTATCACACGCAGCAGCAATTCATGGTTCTGCCAAGATAGGGGTGCTGTTCTTCTTTGATGCAAGAGGGTAAACACTTGTGCAGTTTCATCAAGCACTCTTAATTCGTGGTTCTGTCAAGATGATCATACATAGGAGGAGCATTTGGCTCGGGGTGGTGCAGTGTCGCACACTATAGCGGGATTTTGGACTCGTCATGGGACTAATTTTTGTTTTGTTTTTTAGATTTTTTTTACTTGTATTTCCGCTTTTGGTTTTATGTTGTAACTTCTACTGTTTTTTTAGAAGATAATAAAGTGAACCAATTTTCAAAAAAAAAAAAAAGTTAAATGAATGTTCTTTTTAACTTCATGCATGTGATGCCTTCCTAAAAATATTTCGACACCCTGTATATTCGAAGTAATATTCTGCAAATGTTATTTTGTCACCTCATTTGTAGGCCTAAACATGAGTAGGCAACTTAAGAAATAGCAAAGTATTATGTGTGTCCTTCCCTATTGTGTTACATTTAGAATTGTTTGGGCCGATTTTGGTATTGATCTTTCATTTGCAATATTGAATTCCTTTGCAATGGTACTGATCTTTCATTTTAAATTTCCAGAGAAAAAGATGAAAAGAAAATAATAGAAAAGAAGACCAAAAAAATGAACTCAGATGCACAAAAATCACAGATATCAGTGCAAGATATGCCATCCTTAGAACTTAACCAGTACCAGTGCTTACTCAATCCTCTGAATTGTCTTGGGTGTTTATTTAAAAGATAATTTCACACAAACTTATGATCATTTGCTCTAGATTTTGGTGGATTTTGGCTAGGTTCTTCCAGGTTTGAATCCCTTATGTTTTCTTTCATTATGGTGGTAGTTCATAACTCTTAGTGCCGCCTGCTATAGAGAATGAATAGTGTTCACCTAAACAAGGTCTCTCTCAATTCAAGCAATCCTTACTACTTCTTAACCTAATCCTGTATTTACAGCAAATTTAGAACGAATGGTTAGTTCTATATTTCTTATTTTGTGATTATTAAATGTAATATTATTATTAATTGTTTGGGGTTTCATTTTGATTTAGATTGGTGGAAAATGACTGGAAGCAATAGAAAGCAAAGGCAATATGTATAGCTGGAAGTTGTTCTTTACTGAAAATAAAAAGTCAACATGATAAACTTACCAAATATTTGTTTCTTGCTGTAGCTTCTCCTATCAATCATTTTAAGGACCTAAGGTATCTCATTTTTCATTTTTTTACACTTTCATTGCTGCAGCATATTTCCAGTCTGATTCTCTCACTCCGTACTTAGGGAAAACCATATGTTCATTTATGGATGGATGGTCATCGGCCACGTAGGGTATTCTTATGTATCTTTGGTGGACAAAATTTCTATCTTTTTTATGTATCTTTTGTGTTAGATTGATGTATGTATTTTGAAACGGTTATGTTTTTTATGACGGGTTTAGTTGGTGATGTACTATATGTATGTTGATCGAATATTATGTTAATTAATATATATGAATGATTCTGTATAGTTGTATTTGTTGCATTGAAATATGAATCATATTATTATTAATATATGTGAATTCTTTATATTAGTAAGGTGTATGTAAGCTGCAACAGCAAAAAAAGTTGTAATAAAATATTTTACAACGGTGTGAAATAGTTGTAATATTTTGGAAGTTACAACTGTAATCACCGGTTGTCATACATATGCTTTGACGTTACAACAGAATATACAACAACAGGGAATAAAAGTTGTAATAAAATATTTTACAACGGTGGAAAAAAGTTGTAAAATATACACATTACAACGGTGTTGCAACAGCGCAAAAAAGTTGTAAAAGATATCAGTCTATTACAACTTCTTAATACACGACGGTTTGCCCGCCGTTGTAAAATGTATATTACAACGGTGTTCCACCGTTGTAATAGGGTCATTTTGTTGTAGTGTGGGCCTATATATACAAATATTACCCACCAACCCAAGATGTACTTAACCCTCCTACTGATTCAAGCATGTATATTTAATGGTTAAGTTTGTGGGACTATATATATTAATATTACCCACCTACCCAAGATGTACTTAACCCTCTCACTGACCCAAGCATGTCTTACTTAACCCTATATTTAGTTCATATTCATACAATACTTTATGGATTAGATTAGGTTGAGTAGTCTGATTCATTACCATGTCCATTTATGGTCTATAATGGGCTAGACCTCCTACATTAGGCCTACAACATGTGGATGTTGGATATGCCGGTCGGGTCCAGGCAGTCTTATTCCACAGTTGGGCCTAATCTCGTGTCTTAGCCCGATTCGTATTCGCGTACTTAGACATCCCACATTAGGTTCAACAATAGTGGCTGCTGGATATGCCGGTTGGGTCCAGGCAGACTTCCACCACTAATGTAACCTAACCTCGTGTCATAAGTACAATTACAATTCCTAATTGTAATTACTAAACATTCCATTTTTAATTAATTAATCAATCAATTAAACCTTTCCCTTTTTGGATGTCAATACATATTTTGCCCAATAATTTGAATTACATGTCCATAAATGTTCACATTCATATTATGCCATTTTTAATAAATTTACCAATTAATTAATCCTTTCCTTTTATAGGTGTCAATACCTATTTTATCCAATAATTTGAATTACATATCAATTCATTTAAAGATTACATGCCAATTATAAATCAATTTTCCCTCGTTTCCTTCACTAACATATTCGCACGTATTTTGGCGGCATCTAGGCTAATAAGTAGTCTAGCCATAACAATGAAAAAGGGAATATGATAGCGGTGATAGTTTCAACATATATTGGCGTAAACATACTAGTATGATAACAAAGTGAATGGACATGTAATTAACATCATATCGAGGTGAACATACATATTGTCATGAACATGTAATCATCATCATAACGGGATCTAACATAAATATTGCTTTAGATCTACATAAAAATGTCCACATGCTCTAGATCTAATAGATTAAATTAGATCTAATCATAAATAAAGATTTAGATCTACAGGTTTATAAATAGATCTACCCAAATCCACATTATAGAGGTTACAATTAAGATAAAGGTGTGGACCCAGTCCTAATCAATTCAAGGTGGCATATGTTCATGGTTCACACAAATGATTTGATCTATCTAAATGAAACAAAAATAACATACTAGGACAATCACAATTGAATTGGATCTCGAGAGATAGATCTATCATAGCATAAGATATGATCATAAAATAGATCTAGCATAAAACATGATCATAAAGTGGATCTAGCATAAAACATGATCATAAAGTGGATCTAGCATAACACATGATCGTAAAGTGGATCTAGCATAAAACATGATCGTAAAGTGACAATTTTAAATAACATAGGATAGATCTAACATGAATCATAAGGTGAAAATTTTAAATCACATAGGATAGATCTAACATGAATCATAAGGCAAAAATTTTAGATCACATAGGATAGATTTAACATGATAATTTTAGATCACATAGAATAGATCTACATACATCCGCATCATAGCATATCATAAAAGTTACAACCCAAGATCCATAATGATAACATAGTAGAACAATTGAATTGGATCCAAAGAAATAGATCTATCATAATATAGCATGAGATCTACCAATAACATAGATTTAAAGTCTACAATCGTATCCACATCACAGTCTTTCATAGTTTCGCTATTATTTATCTAAACCGAAAAGCAACTAGAACTCACTGTGATTGGATTGCTAAAATGATAGAAAAAGTGCTGAGTCTCAGAATTCGATATGCTTTAGAAGAAGATGAGAAACCTAATTTAGTCCAGAATCCAGCAGAGTCCGGCCACCATTGCTTTTCTTTGAAGAAAACAAAGGATATGAGGTATATTTATAGCTGCTGGGTTACAGAATTCGGATGCCACCTCAGCCCTAATGAAATTGGGTCAGGTCACGGGTCGTCACTCACTCGAAAAAGGCCCGAACACCCAGAAACTATTCTGGACGCACTTGACAGGTGCGCCAGCGCAAAAATACATTGACGCACTTGTCAAGTGCGCCAGTGCATTCTTTTTTCATTGGAAAACTTTAACCGTTTATAACTTCTTCATACGTTATCCGTTTTACGCAAACTCGGACTCCATCTCAAGCAGAATTCCGAGACGAACGCAATGGCGTAACCAGTTTCACTTACTTATGAATATTAAATTAATTATTCTTTAATTTATCCTCTTTAATGTCGTTAAAAATTCGGGGTGTTACATTCTCCCCTACTCAAAGGATTTCGTCCCCGAAATCTCCAGATTAAGAAGAATGCATATCCTACCATCCATCATCCATCTACTCAACCATCAATCACTGGCATCCATTGTCCTTAAGGATTTCTAGTGCTTTCATGAAAATATGCAAAAGTATGTGTATATGTCCCAACACTAATGCAAAAATCAGGCGGTCTACTGATTCAGTTGACCTCCTTAATGCAATGTATGTTAGTGCCATGAATCCAATATGTATGCAAATAAGCATATTATAACATACAAGCTCTACATGCGTGCATACTCATTCGTCCAAATGCAACATCCATATGCTAGTTCATCCATTTCCATCCATAAAAGAAAGGAAAATGCATACACATCCATATGCAGTATGAGAGTGATTGAGCTGATCTTAGTGCCTAATGTGTGTGTATATGCGTCCACAGGCAACCACTAGCAAACACTTGCATCCACTTGAATCCATCAAACATAACATGTCTCAAACACATGTTTACAATCATGGGATTTCCTACCTAAAGGTCGAAGATTCGATCGATAGGATATACTCAGATGATAGAAGAAAATGCGAGTAAAAGTTTTTGGAAGAGAAGTTAAGATCATTCCCTTGAAAATGAAAGGGTACGAAGCGTAAAAATCTTGTCTTTGGTCTCCCAAGTTGCATCTTCTTGGTTGTCTCCCCACTGGACCTTCACCAACTTGACTTCTCGTTTGCATTGCTTCTTAACCTCCGGTCCAAGTATGCAAATCGTAACTCATCCAATCATTGCATCCTTCTTTAATTTCACTTCCTTTCGCAAGTTTGGCCCCACTCCCTCGAACTCTATACGTTTTATCGCCACATGGATGAGTAGTCATCTTAGAATGACGGGCTTCCTCAAGGACCGTCTTTAATAGGTTTCCCATCCTGATATGATTCACCTATCAAACCTCCTCTCAAGTAGCTTCCCTACTTGCTTATCAAGTTCCTATTTTCTTTTAGGAGTCACATGTCGTACAGGCAATGTAACTGGTTTTGCATTATCCACCAAGTATATTCGAAAACCAATCTCGTGCCTTGGGGTAAACCCCGAACCTCATCAAAAACATCAGAATAATCTCGGATTACTGGAACAGAATGCAAATCATTGATAGAAGCATCAAGAGATTCTAGGAAACTAAGCATAACTGACCCATGTGGGTCACAAGAAATTTCGAGGGTCCCCCCATGACAAGTTAGGAGCTTAACGACCCTCCTCTCACCGCCCAGAATGGCAACATATATGGTAAGCCAACCCATCCCTAGAATCAACCCCTAGCGCATGAAACAAGATGTGCGCCGCACTCAAACTCGACGCCTAACACAGATATTCTCAAACGCCAACAAATCACGGATAAATGATCCAAACCACCAATGGGGTTTAAGACAACAACGGGATCCACTACCATACTAGTAATTAAGTGCAGAGAGTCAACTACAGAACTAGATATGAACGAATACAAATGCGCTAGAATTGAAAAGAGTTCTAATCTGTTGATTGGAAAGAGAAATCAAAACCTTCCATGGAAACTTTCCTACCTCTATCTGGTGCACTAGCCACAAGAGCATTCGCTTTTTCTCCAGAGCTTCCTGTCCTTTGACATTGCCCTTGCTTCCTTGGGCACTCCCCCAGAATAGTAGCCAACCTCTCCAAACGAAGCAAGCATTCTTCCTTTTCCTGCAGTTCTTGGCCAAGTGACCCTCTCGCCCACAACTATGGCACTTCCCCTTATCCTTAGCCTTGTCATTTTTTTATCTTCCCTTCTTTTGTTGTTGTTGCTTTCCTTTCTTGGGCCATACCTTTTTCTCATCCTTGGGCTGTGCTCCTTAGCCCTAACTTCCTAATACTCCTTTTACCCACATTTGTGTAACAAGCTAACAAGTCTTTCGAAAGTTGCCTCCATCGCACGGAAATCCTTACGAAGCTCGAGAAAATTAACCGTAGGTTAAACCATTGCGGCTACGGATGGAGGGTAGGCGCTTCACTGCCTTTCGACATGTGCTAATCATGACGAAATGGGGACGCCTTTCGAGAAGAATCGGTTCTCCAGACAAAAAGAAAAAAAAGGAAAAAGGATTGAAGCGGATAATCGAGAGACATTACATATGGCTTTGGGGAATATGTTTTTCAAAACAGGCTTTTCTTTTGAAAAAACTTTCTTTTAAAACCTTTTTGAAAATAATTTTCAAAAAATTTATCCAATCTTATAACGACTCGGATTTCGCTCGGACCTAATCGATCGAAAAATCGACTAAGATTGTTCAAAACCCGGATACATTAACTTTGGGCATACAACACTTTAGAACAGATAACAGAAGACTTTTATTACATCATACTAATGCAACATTAGAGCACAGAATATCAGAGTACATTGATAAATAATAATACAGCGGAAGATAAATTTATAATAGATTAAATACAATGTAGCGGAACAATTAAACATGGTATACTAAATGAAGTCTGAATACCAAAATAGAAATGATAGGATCCATCTTCAGCTCCATAGCTATCCAGAGCGAGTCTGCTAAAACCTGAATACAAGGCTTCCCATGTGGAAAAGAGGGCACCCGAGTTTGCAAAGTGAAAAAAACTACAGGTCAGTCATGGGACTGGTATGAGAAATCTTACCTAACATATCTAATAACAATAAGGCTAATCACAGGACCACGCCGCTAACACGGAACGGGTTTACTCCATTGGATTGCTAGTGCAAGAAATAAAGTAAATCGTTAAACAACGCAATGTTGTTTAGAAAAATGAAACCATTATAAGACTCATGTCCCATCACACAATGCAACGCAAACCGGAGGATAGAGTTTTACCTTATAATGGTAAAAAATGCTTGATACGATAAAACAGAGTTGATATTATTATAGTGTATATATGTTTCAAAAACATTTCAATCATAATATATCAATCATAGGCGGCATAACTACCATATACTATGTCGCCATACTAGTTATACAATCAAAACCATATGGTATCATATTGGAAGTTGGATTTCCATCATGAACCAAGGCAAGAGATAGTCCTTACCGAATTCGAGACAATCTAGCCTACCATATCTCAGGATCAGAGCTCGAGTGATCCTTGGATCTTCAGGACCGGTCCACAAATACTTTAGTGGATTAGTTATGCCTGAACAATATGTTTCCCCGCCCCATGGGGCGTAAATATAGAGCCACTAGGGACTCAAAACCGAGGCACCTCATTCCATCATCCACATAAGTAAAAATGCAAGGGCTTGTAAATGCTGACACCACTCCTAGTTAGAAAGAAACGTATGTCCTCCCTGCAGTCCTCCCCCATTTCTAATCCATACCGGGGTGTGAGGCTCGCGAAGTAACGCTATACACAAAGCTATGCCTAAAATGAGATGTGCTTTGATCATCAACCACAAGGCTCTGCTTCTCAGTAAAAACCTTGATCATTTGCATCTTAGCATGCCATATTGTCAATCCATACCATACCATTGATTTCTGCCAATATATAACCTCTAAGCTCGTACGTCTCAGAGAAGGGTGTTAAGCAAGAGAATAAAAGCTATGCCTAAAATGAGATGTGCTTTGATCATCAACCACAAGGCTCTGTTTCTCAGCAAAAACCTTGATCATTTGCATCTTAGCATGCCATATTGTCAATCCATACCATTGATTTCTGCCAATATATAACCTCTAAGCTTGTACGTCTCAGAGAAGGGTGTTAAGCAAGAGAATAAATTCTCCGCCACCAAATAGATATATATTTAGCAGAGATCAACGAATGCAGCATAAAGGAATACAACATCAGACATACCATCCATTTACGAGTTCGTTCTAGGTCTAAACGAAACCGAAGACACTTTATTCCTCGTCCTATATGTCCAATAAGGAGATAGGTTCTCACATATCCATCGATCTCCAAGTACGTCTGGACAATCACCACTTATTACCTTATCTTGGGATGCCTCCCAATCAAGACATCAGTAATCATCCAAACGATGTGAAGATCTCCGGTCTTTAACCAACGTCTTCATCTTCGACTTTTAATCGTCGTAGTAATTATTCAGAATGGTTAAATCCGGTCTTTCTGAATAACTCACGTATTTTATAACCAATAATAAAGTGCTATAAAAACACATCATACGCCTCATTCCAATTCAGAATATTCTTTTAAATAAATATTCACATTATTAGGGAAAGGTTCCCATTAATTTTATTAAAGATAAATTCTTTAAATTTATCCTTTAATCTTCTTTTTATAGATTCATTAAAACTCCAATTTGGTTTTAATATCAAAATTCATTACTTAATGATTATTCAGATTTAAGAAATTAATCTTGTCTTTAACTGGGTTAAAGAACCAATGTCATTTAAAAACACAGTTCATGATAAACCCAAAATCATCTCCCATTAAATATGGAAATTTCACAGAAATCAAATCAATATATAATCGACATAAATTTCCGTATCAGACTAATAATATAAATGGAATAACAACAAAGCCTTTTAAATTCCATATATAGTCTTCTTTTACAAAAGCTCATCTCGATTATTATTAAATCGAATTCCATTCAATTCCAATTTAATATATTAAATTAGAAAACTTTACTTTGGAAAATTTCCATTTAAATCTAAATAAAAGATTTATAAATTCCAAAATATATTTTCGTTGTTATTTGGGTTAAGGAACAAATGTCGTTAAAAACATAGTTCACAATAAACCTAATTCACATTCCTTTTATTCCAATTCCTAAATATAATTGGAAACTCTAATAATCTTAATTAAAAGATTTATTCTTTTCATACGAGGTTTAAGAACAGTGTTATTTAAGACACCATTCACAACAAACCCAAAATTCCAATTTATTTATTATTAAAAAAAAAACATTGGATTATTATTATAGTTAATAACTAGTTTATTTGGATAAAAATATTTTTTCATCTTTTCAAATATGGAATTTTTCATCCAAAATCTTTCCAAATTAATGATTATGATTTTACATAATTTCTCCATATTTTTAATAATTTTATTAAGGCCCGTACAGTCGATTTCCATAAACGGTCATCGAACTGCACTTACAACGACCTTTTCCAAATTTGATTTGGACATAATTACAAATCTAGCTATAGATTTCAAAACTCTTATATTCATTGGAAAGCTCTTTTCGATACAAACCTAATGGTTCTAGTTTTAGGAGAATCCGACGGTCGGATCTCCCGTAACATCAATTTGAAGTTAATGGTCGAAATTCGTGAACAGTCGCTGCGCGGCGCATTCTTTTCAGGCCATTATATATATATATATATATATATATATATATATATATCGTCGATTTCCAATTAAATCGTATTTATAAAATATTTATAAATTCATTTTAAAGTGATTTTAACTTTATTTCAATTTTAAAACAAAATTGAATATTCTATTTTTATATTATATTAATATTTTCAAAATATTATATTTTAAAATCACTACTTTTTGATATTCATTATAAAACGAATAAAATCGATCGATAAACCCGATTGGGTAAAGTGACGTTTGCTACTTAACTCGGCTTCATATCTTTTTATATATTTGTGTCCGTTCTAAGGCGGACATAAAATCATAACTTTATTCCTTACTAAATTTATTTTAAAATACTCTTTATTTAATAATTCTTTACATTAAATTATTTTTTTTATATAAAAGATATTCTGAATCGGAATATGACTCAAACAATTACCATATAATTTTAGTTATATGAATTTCATACATTGCATATATTCAACGATAATGATAAGCAATCATCAAACTATACATTCACATGCAAACTGAGGTTTATAACTATGTGAGCATTAAAATAAATAAATAACGCTCATCACAGACTGTCAATCCACTGATTGACAATTAATTAAATATTGGGACTAGTATGTCAAATATCAAACCAATACCCATGTGGGGTTTTAAAACAACAATTCATATAGATAAATCATTGGTTAATAGATTTAACCAATTATAATTCGGTTTGAATTATTTTCTATTTAACCAATTTTCACTGATTAAACTATAAATAAATATTTATAACTTAATTTCAACAAACATATATTTTAACAAGTAATTATTTAATTCCTTGTCTAACATGATAAAGGTGATATTTCGTCTAACGAAACATTTAATTTAACTAAATGACATTTCCATTTTAACATAACATTTTCTAACGAAATGACATATTTGTTTACAAAATATGTCTAATATCAAATAAAAAGGAGTTTTATTTGCATAACTTATTTACATGTTTCCTAATGTCAAATAAAAGAATTTTTTTATTCGCATACATTTTCTATTCTTCTAATGACAAAATTAAAATGGAAATTTGTCTACACATATGTTTTCTAATGTCTTGCGACAAAATAAAAAGGTAATTTTGTCTACATGTATATTTTTAATTCTAATGACCAAATAAAAATGACTATTCTTACTCGTACACAAATTCAATGTTTAACTCGACAAATAAAATGAGTATCTTTATTTGTTTTACAAATTAAATGTTTAATTTGACAAATAAAAATGACTACTTTAATTTGTCTACAAATTCAATGTTTAATTTGACAAATAAAAATGAATAGTTTAATTTGTCGACAAATCTAATTCAACATAACTAAATAAAATGATACTTTTGTTTGTCGATAATTCTAATTACGCATAAAAATGATATTTTTATGTTGATGATTCTAACTCAACATATCATATAAAAATGATGATTTTATGTTGACAATTTCTATTTCAACTTAACAAATAAAATTGCTGATTTTATTTATTTACAATTTCTATTTAACAAAAATGATATTTTTGTTTTTAACTATTTCATTTCAACGAAACATGATATTTTAGTTTCAACTATTTTATTTCAACCAAAATGTAAATTTTAGATCAATTCTAATTTCAACAAAAATGACAAATTTTATATTGTCAATTCTAATTTCAACAAAAACGACAATTTTATATTGTTAATTCTAAATTTAACAAAAGTGACCATTTTAATCCTAACATGACATTTTTTTTTTCTAAAATGACATTTTGTTTCTAAAATGACATTTTATTTCTAGTGCAACAATTTACAACAAAAATGTTATTTTATTTCTAATGCAACTCTTTATACAACAAAAATGGTATTTTTTTTTAATGCTAACATTTTATACAACATAAATGGTATTTTTGTATTGACCATAATCTAATTCAACAAAATTGACATTTTATTCTAATGTAAAATCTTATAACAAGAGTGTTATTTTTATTCTCATGCAACATTTTATAACAAAAATGTTATTTTTATCTAACATGACAATTTCTAACAAAAATGTTATTTTTATCTAACATGACAATTTCTAACAAAAATGTTATTTTTATCTAACATGACAATTTCTAATAAAAATTTATTTTTATCTAACATGACAATTTGTAAAAAAAAAATGCTATTTTTATCTAACATGGCAAATTCTAACAAAAATGTTATTTTTATCTAACATGACAATTTCTAACAAAAATGATTTTTTTTTATCTAACATGTTTTCTTTTCTTTTCTATTCTAGCATGTTAAAAATGTTTTCAACATTTTTATATTATATGTTTTCTAATTATAACAAAAAGGAATTTCGCTCGATCCGAATCAGTTGCTAAACCGATCAAGACCGTTCGAAACGCCTGATTGTTTTGAGAACACGACAAATCAGAACGCAGACAGAAGAACATTTCATTGTTTATTACAACAATTCCATCAGATTACATGAATATACGGAGTATAAATCAATATTATACAACAGAAAAATATCAGAGGTTACAATACATTACATAGCAGCGGAAAATAATACAATACACAACTAGAAGTAATACACGAATACTATAACGACCCGGAATTTTGGGCCGAGTTTAAATTTTTTATTTTAATCATTTTAATGGGTCTTTAATATTTAAAATAATTTATTTTATATAATAAAGACTATAAATTTATTTTATTCGAAGTTAAAACGAATGAATTTTATTTAAATTATAAAAGGAGTTAGAAATAGCGCGGCAGTTTTAAAATTTGAATTTTAACTTTGACTGACTATACAGGATGCAAAATAAATCGGATTTTAGCGAAACCAAAGATATTAGAATCTATTTAAAAATATCTTTCCAACGAATCCGAAAAATTGAAATTTCATAGCAGGAATCAAAAGTTATGCCCAAATCAAGATATCAGAAAAACACGGGAAAGTTTATATGTATAGGACCCAAAATGCTACTTTTTACATATGATTGAATTTGGACTCGAAACCACTTCCATTGAGTTCAAAATGATGTTTCTACATTGAAAAAGTATAAACACTTATATATTTTGAGTTTTGGAAATTATTCATATATAAAATATATTTTTAAATATAAAATATATACGCCTTGAAAAGTGAAGTTTTGCAAACGGTCTTCAAATTCAACGAAATTAATTTTGTTCGGTTTGTATCGTCAAAAAAAGCTAGAAATGATTTTTCTGGAATTTTTAGAATTAATATGTAATTATAATTGATTTTTCAGTGAAAACGGTCAATTTTCAGACTTTAAAAATTCATTATTAATTCATACGGACTGGGAAAATGATGAAACCAGTTTCTTTAAATCCGTAATGTCAAGGAATATTTATGTTTCAATTTTCAATTACAATGGAATTCGTAGGTGTTAACACGAATTTTTAAACTACGAAGAGCGAACAAAAAAAATGTATTAATATATGTACATAAGGGTAACTGGGCCTAATTGAGTTTATAATCTACCTATATATTATCTTTTAACAGCCATTAACTGAACCCTAAGCATAACATAGCCACCATCTTCTTCCTCTATTCCATGGCGGCTCCGTCCTCTAAAATTTATTTTGCAAATTAGCCCCTGAAAACAAAATAATTTATATCTCTCAATCAGAACAAAATCAGACCAAACCCTTTCTGTATTTTGTTCATCTTTTTATCCTCTATCTACCACAAAAAATTCAAGACCTATCGTCGCACGGATTCGCCGGGATGTAGCTTGAAAGACAGAAAGCTGATTTCGGTTATTTGTTCGCTGCGGGCCCCACGAAGAGAGATGGGTCAAGCGACTTCAGGCAGTGGTAGAGGGGAAGCATACGGTTCTTTTGGCGGTGGTGGCATGGTCTCAGGTGGCCGGAGTTGGCCGGAATGTCAATTTTACTGGAGGGGTGCTGAAAACAGGACAGTCGCAAAGATGAGCAATTTCCCGTCGATCCGTGCATTTTCAGGCGAAGTGACCCAAACAGAAGTTGTTCGGGAGGTCGAGATCTAGCTACTTACAAAAATTGGTGGCATTTGGAGTACCGAGGCGGCCACAACACTGAGATGAAAGGAAATTGCACTTTTCCATTCAACTGCAGATCGTGGACCCCACGTGGCGAACTGGAGGGGGAACCACCAGGCGTGGAAAGAGGGGTAGAATCCGGAGAGAATGGCGCTGGTTTCGTGTAATTCCTACTTACGGTTTGGCCGTGGCGAGCATTTTAAGTTCAGGGTGCTGTTGAAAAAAAAAAGGTTAAGGGCTTAAACGCGAAACATTTATTTAATTTTATGTTCAATGTTTATAACGCGATATCTATCACATACGAGGTCGAAATCTAACGATTTCAGATCCACTGGAATCGTGGCGACGAGATCTTTGCAATGACACTAACTACGTTCAATTCTGAGCAAGTTGAAAATTTGGGTAATTTTTACCATTTAAATTAATTATTTAACTTGGTCAAACTTCGAAAATTCATATCTTTTTGATACGAACTCAAAATCGCACGAAACAGGATTTACAGCGATCGTGGCATCGAGAGCTTCGCGTAGACATCAATTTTGTCAACTTTAGAGCATGTTGGATTTTGGGCTAAAAATTGGGCCCAAACCGTCTATTACAGCCCGACCAAGGTGAGAACTTTTATCTCACTCAAATTTCTGAATAATTATTTATTTTTAGTTAACTGTGTTGAAATTGTTTGTTGGAATGAATATTGAGTTGGATGAATATTGTGAATTGTTTAACATTTGAAATATGTGAGTATGGCGAATACTGTTATGTCATTTATGATATATAAAATTTGTTGACACTACCATAACAAGTTTTCTGACTTGTCTATTTTGATTGGATGATCAATTTCCACACATCGTCCAAAAAGCACAATTAATAATGTATTATCTGAATTTGCGTTGGTTGAAACCCCACACGTGTCTTGAGTTGATATTTGAATACACGTCACCCTTGTATTTAGTTATAAATTGCACTTTGGATGTTATGTGAATGATTGACATTATTATGGAATAAGTGCGATGTTTGAAATCCGTGTAATCAAATTACATGGAAATTGTGTGAGTCTCATTCCAATTTTGAGTTAAAGAATATTATAATCCAATATTCAATTAAAGGAACCAATAGATGGTTTCCATGTTTTCAAAAGGGAAGGTATGTATTGTCAAAGTTACAATAAAAAGAGTGAATTGGAAAGATAACATTTTTATTAGTAAAAAAAATTACAATAAAAGATTAGAATTAAAAAGATACCCTTTTTAATTGTCAACATGTTAAATTAAGAAGATTTGTTGCAAAACTGAACATTTTGAAAAGATTAATATTATTGTTATCAATTTTGAATTAATGAATATTTTAATTTATACTCAATTAATGGAATTAATTGGTGTTGATTTAAATAGATTATATCTTTATTGTTTAAAAGTTATAATAAAGGAGATTTAATTATAAAGATTACTTATTTACTGTCCACATGTTAAGATAAGAAAGTTTGATTTCGAAATTTGAACGTCTTGGAAAGATTACATTTATTCGTCATTATGTGGCAATAAATAGATTTGATTTCAAAATAAGACATTTTGGGAAGATTATTATTAATTGTTATAATAATATGGAAAGTTCAGACATTTATAAAGATTTGAAAGGTAAGTTAAGACATTTGAAATCACGTCATTTTAGAATTAAAGAATATTTAAAATTAAGATTCTTTAATGGAAAGGATATTTTCAAAGAGTGCGTTATAGAAAAGTTAATTATAATTATAAAATTATAATTGTACTTGGGCACGCGATTAGGTCACATTTGTGGTGGAAGTCTGCCCGGAACCAACCGGCTTATCCAGCAGCCACAAATGTTGGGCCTAATGTGAGAGGTCCAAGTGCGCAAATATGAATTGGGCCATAACACGAGGTTAAGCCCAACTTGTGGGATAAGTCTGCCCGGAACCAACCGGCATATCCAACATCCACAAGTCGTAGGCTTAATGTGGGAGGTCTGGCCCAGTGTAAAATATAAATGAATAAGATAATGGATTGGTCTATTTAATATGTTTTAAATAGCAACACCATTTTAACCCGAACGTGTTTATCGATTTATTTTATACATTTTATAATGCATGTTTTAAAGAGCTAATTCCAAAATAAATATTTTGGAAATAATATTATTTTAATATGATAATAGATAGAATATTCAATTCGGATTTAAAATTGAAATAAAAATTGGAATCGTTTTATAAACGAATTTATAAACATTTTAGAATAAAGTTTGAAATGAAAACATTACATTTTTCAATGTAATAAAGTTGAAATGAAAATATTACATTTTTCAATGTAATAAAGACTGAATTGAAAATAAAGTTGAAATGAAAGTATTACATTTTTCAATGTAATAAAGTTGAAATGAAAACATTACATTTTCCAATGTAATAAAGATTGAAATGAAAATATTACATTTTTCAATGTAATAAAGGTTGAACTAAAAAGATTACATTAAAAAGATTTCATTTTTATTTAAGATTGATTACATTAGAAAGAATACTTTTTTTTAGTTAATTTGTTTCAAAAGAATGAAAACGATACATTTTAATGTAAATATACGTTTCAATGTAAAAGAATGAGTGATTTATTTATTTATTTTAATAAATTAATTAAAATTAATAAAAGGATTAAAGTGGTCTAAATAAAACCAAGATTTTCCAGTACATATATTGGAATGGATTTGAATGGAAATAATCTTTGAATTATTTCAGTATTGGATTTTGTGATTATACGGATATTATTGTGGGAATTTGGAAGATATTAATATCGTAATTCCCAATTTGATATACGTTAATTTTCAGAATTTGATATTGAACATAAATCGATATAATTTCTATTCAAAGCATGATATTTAATATCAGATTAAAATTTGGGTTTGTCGTGAATAGTGCATTAGATAACACTGTTCTTAAACCCATTTGGGAAAGAATAAATCTTTTAATTAAGATTTAAATAAGATTTCCAATTATTAAACATAATTGAAATTATTTGAAACTGACTTTTGGATTAATTGCGAACAATGTTTTTAAATGACATTAGTTCTTTAAACCCGATTGACAGTGAAATTTAGATTGGTAATTCATAAATATTTTAACTAAGATCTAGAGAAATATTCTAAAGAGAAGTTTCAATTTAACATATTAAATTGAAATACGATTTTGGGTTTATTGTGAACGATGTTTTTAAGCAACATTTGTTCTTCAACCCAGTTAAAGGCAAGATTATTTCTTGAAAGTTAAATAATCATTAAATAATGATTCTTGAAGATTAAAACTAAATATAGTTTTAATAAATCTTTAATTGGATTGAATGAGGATAAAAGTAATTAAATTTACTTAATTCAAGAAATGAACGATAATGGAGTACCACTAATTTTACTCCAAGCGGTAGTTAAATCTTTAATTAGATTTGATCGATAAAACGGTAATTAAGTTTACCGTAACACATTGGGTGTTAGATATGGAGTACCACCAGTTTACTCCATGGGTTTTGTAGGTTGGGAATGGGATATTTATTAATGATTACTTCGGTAAGGCGTTAATTCCGACTAGTTGAATAAACCTTAATTTGGTTTAAATTAAAATCAAAGAATACTCTTGATTGGAATGAGGCGTTGGTTGTGTTTTAAAGCACATGATTTTAAATTACGCAAATTATTCAAAAAGACCGGGTTTAACCCATTCTGAATAATTCATACGACGATTGAAGATCGATGATGAAGACGGTTATTGAAGACCGGGAAATTTCCATATTGAATGGATGATTATTGATATCTTGATTGGACCGTACACCCAAAATGAGGGAAAAATTGGTGATCATTCAGACGTATTTGGAGATCTACTGGATATGGTTTCGTTCAGACCCAGAACGGACTGATAAATGGATTGTGTGTCTGACATTGTATTCCTTTATATTATATTTGTTGATCTCTATTTAATATATAGCTGTTTGGTGGCGGAGAATTTATTCTCTTTCTTAACACCCTGTTATATATCGATAGATGAATCAATGATATGGTATGGTCTGATAATGTGGCATGCTAAGATGCATATGATCAAGGCTTTTATTGAAAAGCAGAGCCTTGTGGATGAAGGCCAAAGCATAGCTTTTATATAGCGCCGCTTTGGATACAACGTGACTTCGCGGGCCTCACACACCACGGTATGATGGTGAACGATTTGTTTGATAATGTTCGGTTTGACCAATATACTTTATACGGATTTGGGGTCGGCCGATGGGCTAGGGTGGTTGCTCTACCCTAGAAGTGGGATAGGTCATTTCAGCCGAATCTCATGAGGATAGATCAGATTACTGCTCATCCAAAGTGCGTAGTATATGTATTTCGGTGTTTTCTCTTGCCGAGACGTAAGCCGTGGAGATACATTCGTGATTGATCTTTCGAATCAGTAGCCATCATGATGGAATCCAATTTTCCAATACGATCTTACGGTTTTTAGTTGTATACTTATATGGTGACATAACATATTATGCCGCTTACATAACATATTATGCCACCTAATTTTGATACTTTTATATTCGAAATTGTTTTCTACACTGTGCACTCATAGTATAAAAGATGAATTTCGCGTATTAAGCATTTTTGACCATTATAAGGAAAAACTCTATCCTTCGACGTACGTGTAAGGGATTGAGTCTTATAACGGTTTTATTTTTCTAAAAAGCATTTCGTTGTTTTATGCACTGGTATTCTTGGGAGGAAACCCGTTCCGCGAAAGTGGCGTGGTCCCTTGATTTACCTAACTTTAAAAATCACTGTTTTTGAGTTCTCACACCAGTCCCATGACTGACCTGGATTTTATTGTTTTAACCTAAACTCTGGGTGCCCGTATTTTCCACACGGGCAGCTAGTAGTTTTGGTTTGCAGATATTATATTCACAGGATCCTGGTCTACAGCTGGAGCGATATTCGGAAGGCTCTGTATCCGTGTATTTCTTTCAGTTGTGTTTTGTATTATTTTTCCGCTGCTATTTAAATGTAATTTAAACTCTAATATTATTGTATTTCCAATGTATATTATTATTCATACTCTGGAAAATTCTTGTACTCTGATGTAATTGTTGTAACAGCAATAAAATGTTCTTCTGTTTTGTGTTCTGATGTGTGTTATTCTCAAAGTAATCCGGCTTTCCTTTACGGGGAAGTTTGGGTCGTCACATTTGGTATCAGAGCTGGTTGCTTAATTGGTACGCATGATAGGGGGTTCTCGCTTCGTGTTTGGTAGAGAACGGGAGACTCTTACCCCTACATGTCCCGACAATGTGGGTTGGTCGAGTCGTGAGGCTGGCCGTAAAAGCAGTTCTGAGGTATCTCTGTAGTGCCACGCTGGGAGGTTAGCCAAGTGGTTGATGGTTGCAAAGCCTAGACCCGTCACATTTGGTATCAGAGCTTTGGTTTACAGAGCTCGAGAACAAAACACATTAGAACCGAAAGAAAGAATTCATCAGAGATTGGATTAGTAATATCCAATAAGAATAACTCGTTAGAGATAGGATCAGTAGTATCCTAAAACGAGTGTGAAGAGTATTATTTTCTTTAAAATAAATAAGAAAACAAATTTAATATTTTGAATTTTTTTATCTTAAAAATACGTATTTGATATATTATTATATTTTATTTGGACAATCTAGTATATAAAGATTTTGAATATACGAGTAATTAACGGATATTCGAAGTTTTAATATACTGGATAGATATAGAATCACACTCTAGTCGCCCAGGGATAATCCTGATGATGACAGCTGCATCATCAGTATTTATGTTCGAGTAACGAAGGTGGAATGTCTATATATTTCCAATTGACTGGTATGAGAACCAAAACTAGATAGGGTTATTTGCTGTGATTTGCACTATAAATATGATTTTTATCTATATATATTAAAGCTATATATGTTTGAAAAGTTAATCACCTAATTGACTACTGGTTGTGATGTTTGATTATTAGTTTAACTAATAAAATTATTGAAATGGTAATTAACAAAACCAATATATAATAGAATGATACATTTAACTAGATTAAATTCAATATTGAACTGAATTGAAAATTTATTAGAATGAATATTGAGTTAATTAAGTAAACGACTTTTAGCTTCGTTCCTTTTCGAGGACGAAAGTTCTTAAGTGGGGGAAATTGTAACGACCTGGAATTTTGGGCCGAATTTAAATTTTTTATTTTAATCATTTTAATAGGTCTTTAATATTTAAAATATTTTATTTTATATAATAACGACTGTAAATTTATTTTAATCGAAGTTAAAATGAATGAATTTTATTTAAATTATAAAAGGAGCTAGAAATAGCGCGACAGTTTTAAAATTTGAATTTTAACTTTGACTGACTATACAGGATGCAAAATAAATCGGATTTTAGCGAAACCAAAAATATTAGAATCTATTTAAAAATATCTTTCCAACGAATCCGAAAATTGAAATTTCATAGCGGGAATCAAAAGTTATGCCCAAATCAAGATATCAGAAAAACACGGGAAAGTTTATATATATAGGACCCAAAACGCTACTTTTTACATACGAATGAATTTGGACTCGAAACCACTTCCATTGAGTTCAAAATGATGTTTCTGCATTGAAAAAGTATAAACACTTATATATTTTGAGTTTTGGAAATTATTCATATATAAAATATATTTTTAAATATAAAATATATACGCCTTGAAAAGTGAAGTTTTGCAAACGGTCTTCAAATTCAACGAAATTAATTTTGTTCGGTTTGTATCGTCAAAACAAAGCTAGAAATGATTTTTCTGAAATTTTTAGAATTAATATGTAATTATAATTGATTTTTCAGTGAAAACAGTCAATTTTCAGACTTTAAAAATTCATTATTAATTCATACGGACTGGGAAAATGACGAAACCAATTTCTTTAAATCCTTAATGTCAAGGAATATTTATGTTTCAATTTTCAATTACAATGGAATTCGTAGGTGTTAGCACGAATTTTTAAAATACGTAAAGCGAACAAAAAAATGTATTAATATATGTACATAAGGGTAATTGGGCCTAATTGAGTTTATAACCTACCTATATATTATCTTTTAATAGCCATTAGCTGAACCCTAAGCATAACATAGTCACCTTCTTCTTCCTCTATTCCATGGCGGCTCCCTCCTCTAAAATTTATTTTGCAAATTAGCACATGAAAACAAAATAATTTATATCTCTCAATCAGAACAAAATCAGACCAAACCCTTTCTGGGTTTTGTTCATCTTCTTATTCTCTATCTACCATGAAAAATTCAAGACCTATCGTCGCACGGATTCGCCGGGATGTAGCTTGAAAGACAGAAAGCTGATTTCGGTTATTTGTTCGCTGCGGGCCCCACGAAGAGAGATAGGACGAGCGACTTCAGACATTGGTAGAGGGGAAGCATACGGTTCTTTTGGCGGTGGTGGCATGGTCTCAGGTGGCCGGAGTTGGCCGGAATGTCAATTTTACTGGAGGGGTGTTGAAAACAGGACAGTCGCAAAGATGAGCAATTTCCCGTCGATCCGTGCATTTTCTGGCGAAGTGACCCAAAAAGAAGTTGTTCGGGAGGTCGAGATCTAGCTACTTACAAAAATTGGTGGCATTTGGAGTACCGAGGCGGCCGCAGCACTGAGATGAATGGAAACTGCACTTTTCCATTCAACTGCAAATCGTGGGCCCCACATGGCGAACTGGAGGGGGGGACCACCAGGCATGGAAAGAGGGGGAGAAGCCGGAGAGAGTGGCACTGGTTTCGTGTAATTCCTACTTACGGTTTGGCCGTGGCGAGCATTTTAAGTTCATGGTGCTGTTGGAAAAAAAAGGTTAAGGGCTTAAACGCGAAACATTTATTTAATTTTATGTTCAATGTTTATAACGCGATATCTATCACATACGAGGTTGAAATCTGACGATTTCAGATCCGCTGGAATCGTGGCGACAAGATCTTCGCAATGAAACTAACTACGTTCAATTCTGAGCAAGCTGAGAATTTGGGTAATTTTTACCATTTAAATTAATTATTTAACTTGGTCAAACTTCGAAAATTCATATCTTTTTGATACGAACTCAAAATCGCACGAAACAGGATTTGCTGCGATCGTGGCATCGAGAGCTTCGCGTCGACATCAATTTTGTCAACTTTAGAGCATGTTGGATTTTGGGCTAAAAATTGGGCCCAAACCGTCTATTACAGCCCAGCCAAGGTGAGAACTTTTATCTCACTCAAATTTCTGAATAATTATTTATTTTTAGTTAACTGTGTTGAAATTGTTTGTTGGAATGAATATTGAGTTGGATGAATATTGTGAATTGTTTAACATTTGAAATATGTGAGTATGGCGAATAATGTTATGTCATTTATGATATAGAAAATTTGTTGACACTGCCATAACAAGTTTTCTGACTTGTCTATGTTGATTGGATGATCAATTTCCACACATCGTCCAAAAAGCACAATTAATAATGTATTATCTGAAATTGCGTTGTTTGAAACCACACACGTGTCTTGGGTTGATATTTGAATACACGTCACCCTTGTATTTAGTTATAAATTGCACTTTGGATGTTATGTGAATGGTTGACATTATTATGGAATAAGTGCGATGTTTGAAATCTGTGTAATCAAATTACATGGAAATTGTGTGAGTCTCATTCCAATTTTGAGTTAAAGAATATTATAATCCAATATTCAATTAAAGGAACCAATGGATGGTTTCCATGTTTTCAAAAGGGAAGGTATGTATTGTCAAAGTTACAATAAAAAGAGTGAATTGGAAAGATAACATTTTTATTAGTAAAAAAAAATTTCATTAAAAGATTAGAATTAAAAAGATACCCTTTTTAATTGTCAACATGTTAAATTAAGAAGATTTGTTGCAAAACTGTACATTTTGAAAAGATTAATATTATTGTTATCAATTTTGAATTAATGAATATTTTAATTTATACTCAATTAATGGAATTAATTGGCATTGATTTAAATAGATTATATCTTTATTGTTTAAAAGTTATAATAAAGGAGATTTAATTATAAAGATTACATATTTACTGTCCACATGTTAAGATAAGAAAGTTTGATTTCGAAATTTGAACGTTTTGGAAAGATTACATTTATTCGTCATTATGTGGCAATAAATAGATTTGATTTCAAAATAAGACATTTTGGGAAGATTATTATTAATTGTTATAATAATATGGAAAGTTCAGACATTTATAAAGATTTGAAAGGTAAGTTAAGACATTTGAAATCACGTCATTTTAGAATTAAAGAATAATTAAAATTAAGATTCTTTAATGGAAAGGATATTTTCAAAGAGTGCGTTTTAGAAAAGTTAATTATAATTATAAAATTATAATTGTACTTGGGCACGAGGTTAGGTCACATTTGTGGTGGAAGTCTGCCCGGAACCAACTGGCTTATCCAGCAGCCACAAATGTTGGCCTAATGTGAGAGGTCCAAGTGCGCAAATACGAATTGGGCCATGACATGAGGTTAAGCCCAACTTGTGGGATAAATCTGCCCGGAACCAACCGGCATATCCAGCATCCACAAGTGGTAAGCTTAATGTGGGAGGTCTGGCCCAGTGTAAAATATAAATGAATAAGATAATGGATTGAGCTATTTAATCTGTTTTAAATAGCAACACCATTTTAACCTGAACGTGTTTATCGATTTATTTTATACATTTTATAATGCATGTTTTAAAGAGCTAATTCCAAAATAAATATTTTGGAAATAATATTATTTTAATATGATAATAGATAGAATATTCAATTCGGATTTAAAATTGAAATAAAAGTTGGAATCGTTTTATAAACGAATTTATAAACATTTTAGAATAAAGTTTGAAATGAAAACATTACATTTTTCAATGTAATAAAGTTGAAATGAAAATATTACATTTTTCAATGTAATAAAGACTGAATTGAAAATAAAGTTGAAATGAAAGTATTACATTTTTCAATGTAATAAAGTTGAAATGAAAACATTACATTTTCCAATGTAGATTGAAATGAAAATATTACATTTTTCAATGTAATAAAGGTTGAACTAAAAAGATTACATTAAAAAGATTTCATTTTTATTTAAGATTGATTACATTAGAAAGAATACTTTTTTTAGTTAATTTGTTTCAAAAGAATGAAAAAGATTCATTTTAATGTAAATATACGATTCAATGTAAAAGAATGAGTGATTTATTTATTTTAATAAATTAATTAAAACAAATAAAAGGATTAAAGTGGTTTTAATAAAACCAAGATTTTCCAGTACATATATTGGAATGGATTTGAATGGAAATAATCTTTGGATTATTTCAGTATTGGATTTTGTGATTATACGGATATTATTATGGGAATTTGGAAGATATTAATATAGTTATTCCCAATTTGATATACGTTAATTTTCAGAATTTGATATTGAACATAAATCGATATAATTTCTATTCAAAGCATGATATTTAATATCAGATTAAAATTTGGGTTTGTCGTGAATAGTGTCTTAGATAACACTGTTCTTAAACCCATTTGGGAAAGAATAAATCTTTTAATTAAGATTTAAATAAGATTTCCAATTATTAAACATAATTGAAATTAAGTGAAACTGACTTTTGGATTAATTGCGAATAATGTTTTTAAATGACATTAGTTCTTTAAACCCGATTGACAGTGAAATTTAGATTGGTAATTCATAAATATTTTAACTAAAATTTAGTGAAATATTCTAAAGAGAAGTTTCAATTTAACATATTAAATTGAAATACGATTTTGGGTTTATTGTAAACGATGTTTTTAAACAACATTTGTTCTTTAACCCAGTTAAAGGCTAGATTATTTCTTGAAAGTTAAATAATCATTAAATACTGATTCTTGAAGCTTAAAACTAAATATAGTTTTAATAAATCTTTAATTGGATTGAATGAGGATAAAAGTAATTAAATTTACTTAATTCAAGAAATGAACGATAATGGAGTACCACTAGTTTTACTCCAAGCGGTAGTTAAATCTTTAATTAGATTTGATCGATAAAATGGTAATTAAGTTTATCGTAACACATTGGGTGTTAGATATGGAGTACCACCAGTTTACTCCATGGGTTGTGTAGGTTGGGAATGGGATATTAATTAATGATTACTTCGGTAAGGCGTTAATCCCGACTAGTTAAATAAACCTTAATTTGGTTTAAATTAAAATCAAAGAATACTCTTGATTGGAATGAGGCGTTGGTTGTGTTTTAAAGCACATGATTTTAAATTACGCAAATTATTCAGAAAGACTGGGTTTAACCCATTCCGAATAATTCATACGACGATTGAAGATCGATGATGAAGACGGTTATTGAAGACCGAGAAATTTCCATATCGAATGGATGATTATTGATATTTTGATTGGACCGTACACCCAAAATGAGGGAAAAATTGGTGATCATTCAGACGTATTTGGAGATCTACCGGATATGGTTTCTTTCAGACCCAGAACGGACTGATAAATGGATTGTGTGTCTGACATTGTATTCCTTTATATTGTATTCGTTGATCTCTATTTAATATATAGTTGTTTGGTGGCGGAGAATGTATTCTCTTGCTTAACACCATGTTATATATCGATAGATGAATCAATGATATGGTATGGTCTGATAATGTGGCATGCTAAGATGCATATGATCAAGGCTTTTATTGAAAAGCAGAGCCTTGTGGATGAAGGCCAAAGCATAGCTTTTATATAGCGCCGCTTTGGATACAACGTGACTTCGCGGGCCTCACACACCACGGTATGATGGTGAACGATTTATTTGATAATGTTCGGTTTGACCAATATACTTTATATGGATTTGGGGTCGGCCGATGGGCTAGGGTGGTCGCTCCACCCTAGAAGTGGGATAGGTCATTTCAGCCGAATCTCATAGGATAGATCAGATTAATGCTCATCCAAAGTGCGTAGTATATGTATTTCGGTGTTTTCTCTTGCCGAGACGTAAGCCGTGGAGATACATTCGTGATTGATCTTTCGAATCAGTAGCCATCATGATGGAATCCAATTTTCCAATACAATCTTACGGTTTTTAGTTGTATACTTATATGGTGACATAACATATTATGCCGCTTACATAACATATTATGCCGCTTACATAACATATTATGCCACCTAATTTTGATACTTTTATATTCGAAATTGTTTTCTACACTGTGCGCTCATAGTATAAAAGATGAATTTCGCGTATTAAGCATTTTTGACCATTATAAGGAAAAACTCTATCCTTCGGTGTACGTGCAAGGGATTGAGTCTTATAACGGTTTCATTTTTCTAAAAAGCATTTCGTTGTTTTATGCACTGGTATTCTTGGGAGGAAACCCGTTCCGCGAAAGTGGCGCGGTCCCTTGATTTACCTAACTTTAAAAATTAAAGTTAATGACTGTTTTTGAGTTCTCACACCAGTCTCATGACTGACCTGGAGTTTATTGTTTTAACCTAAACTCTGGGTGCCCATATTTTCCACACGGGCAGCTAGTAGTTTTGTTTCCAGATATTATGTTCACAGGATCCAGGTCTACAGCTGGAGCGATATTCGAAAGGCTCTGTATCCGTGTATTTCTTTCAGTTGTGTTTTGTATTATTTTTCCACTGCTACTTAAATGTAATTTAAACTCTGATATTATTGTATTTCCAATGTATATTATTATTCATACTCTAGAAAATTCTTGTACTCTGATGTAATTGTTGTAACAGCAATAAAATGTTCTTCTGTTTTGTGTTCTGATGTGTGTTGTTCTCAAAGCAATCCGGCTTTCCTTTACGGGGAAGTTTGGGTCGTCACCGATACAAAGCTTTCCGAGTATCGTTCCAGCTATAAAGCAAGATCCTGTGAATATAAATCTGCAAAACCAAAACTACTAGCTTCCCGTGTCAAAATAAGGGCACCTAGAGTTTAGGTTAAAACAATAAACTCCAGGTCAGTCATGGGACTGGTGTGAGAACAAAAACAGTTATTAATCTTTATTTTAAAATTAGGTAAATCAGGGGACCACGCCGTATAACATGGAACGGGTTTCCTTCCAAGAATACCAGTGCATATAACAACAGCGCAATGCTAAATAAAGAAAAATGAAGCTATTATAAGACCCAGGTCCTATCACGCAATGCAACGCAAGCCGGGGGATAGGGTTTTCCCTTATAATAGCCAAACATGCTTGGTACGCTAAATTTCATGTTTTATTATTACTATAAGTGTATAGTGTTAAAATAATTTCAATCATAAATATCAATCATAGACGGCATGGGTACCATATATCATGTCGCCATACTAGGCTCTACAATCAAAACCGCAAATGTCACGTATTTGGAAGTTGGATTTCCATCTGTGAACCGAGGCAAAAGATAGTCCTCACCGATTCGAGATAATCTAGCCCATGTCTCAGGATCAGAGCTCGAGTGACCCTTGGATCGTCAGGGCCGGTCCACCGATGTGGATTAAAATGCCTGAACACTACGTTTCCCCGCCCTTTGGGGCGTAAATGAGCCAACGAATGACTCCATCGGACTCGGATCGTCCAATCAAACCGAGGCGCCTCGCAACAGAAATAACCACATAAGTCAAACTCGTCAGGGCATGTAAAACAACCGGGGTGTGAGGCTCGCGAATTCACGTTACACAAAGCTATGCCACACAGACGGTGCTTTGATCATCAACCACAAGACTTTGCTTTTCAACAAAAGCCTCGATCTATTGCCACTTAGGCATGCCACACAGGAAATTCACTCCATGCGTTTGATATCCATCAATATATAACCCCTGAGCTCGTACGTCTTAGAGAAGGGCGTTAAGCAAGAGAATAAATTCTCCGTCGCCAAACAGATATATATTTAATAGAAATCAATCACACAGACTGAAATCCAATGTCAGACACACAGTCCATCTACAAGCCCGTTCTGGGTCTGAACGAAACCGGAGGCACCTTGTACCTCGCATATCCATCGATCTCCAAGCACGTCTGGACGATCACCAACGATTCCCTCCTCTTGGGTGTACGACCCCATCAAGATCATCAGTAATTGTCCAAAAGACTTGAAGACCTCCGGTCTTCGACCACCGTCTTCATCTTCGACACCACGTCGAATCAGTTATTCAGAATGGGATAAACCCGGTCTTTCTGAATAACTCGCGTATATAATAAACAAGTGTTACACAAACACTACATACGCTTCATTCCATTTCAGAATATTCTTTTATTCAAATATTCTTATATTTTGGGAAATGTTCCCATTAATTTTATCAAAGATAAATTCTTTAAATTTATTCTTTAATCTCCTTTTTGAATAACAATTCAAACTAGTCGGGATCAGCGAACCACACCGAAGTAATCATTTATTTTATTTCCCAATCCCAACCTATTCACCCCATGAAGTAAAACTGGTAATACTTCATATCTAACACCACGGTGTTATCGGTAAATTCAATTACCATTCCACGTTCAAATCTAATTAAAGATTTAACTATCGCCTGGAGTAAAACTGGTGATACTCCATTCTCGATCTTTTCAATCTAATTAAAGATTCATTAAAACTCCACTTAGTTTTAATCTTTAACTGGGTTAAAGAATCAGTGTCATTTAAAACACGGTTCACGATAAACCCAAAATCACATTCCATTAATTATCGGGTTAAAGGACAAGTGTTATTTAAAACATTGTTCACGATAAACCCAAAAATCAACACCAATTCAATTCCAATTAAATATTATTTAATTGGTACATTTCATTAAATCTAAATAAAAAGATTTAATCTTTTTCTCAACTGGGCTTAAGAACAGTGTTAATGAAGACACCATTCACGACAAACTCAAATCACATTTGATATTAAATACAAGGCTCTGAAAAGAAAATATATCGGCTTATATTCAATATCAAATTCTACGACCAACAAATATCATATTGGAAATAACGATATAAATATATCTTTCAAATTCCCATAACAATACCTGTATCATCACGAAATCCAACATCGAAATATTCCACAGACAATTTCGATTCAAATCCATTCCAATTCAAATATTGGAAATTCTGGTTATTTTCAAAACCATTTCAAATCCAATTTATTTATTTTAAAAATAAATAAATTATTATTCTAGTTCAAAACTAGTTCATCTCGATAAAAATCTATTTTTATCTTTTCAAATATGTAGTTTTCATCCCAATTCTTCCCAAATCACTTCTTATGATTTTACACAAATTATTACTATTTTTAATAATTTTATCAAGGCCCGTACAGTCGATTTCCATCAACGGCCATCGAACTGCACTTATAGCGACCTTTTCCAAATTTGATTTGAAGATAATTCCAAATCCAACCGTTAGATTTCAAATCTCTAATATTCATTAGAAAGCACTTTTCGATACAAACCCAGCGGTTCCGGTTTTAGGAGAATCCGACAGTCGGATCTCCCGCAATATCCATTCGAAGTCAATGGTCGAAATTCATGAACGGCCGCGACGCGGCGCGTTCTATTTAGGCCATTATATATATATATATAATATATATTTCGTCGATTTCCTTTCAAAACGTATTTTAAAAACCGTTTTAAATTCGTTTTCAAAACGATTTCAACTTCCATCTCAAATTCAAATCAAAATTGAATTTTCCAATATAAATTCGTTTTAAATTCATTTCAAATTGATTTCAATTCAAATCGAATTTTAATTCAATTTCAGTTCGTTTTCAATTCAATTTCAATTCGAATTCATTTCTATTCAATTTCAATTCGAATTCAATTCTATTCGAATTCAATTCGAATTCATTTTTATTCAATTTCAATTCGAATTCAATTCTATTCGAATTCAATTCGAATTCAATTCTATTAAAATTCAATTCGAATTCATTTTTAATTCGAATTCATTTTAAATTGATTTCTATTCAATTTCAATTCATTTCAAATTGATTTCTATTCAATTTCAATTCAATTCGAATTCATTTTATTTTCAATTCAATTCGAATTCGTTTTATATTCAATTCAATTCGAATTCATTTTATATTCAATTCAATTCAATCTAATTCGAATTTCAATTCTTTTCAATATAATTCGAATTTCAATTTTTTTCAATATAATTCGAATTTCGAAATCACTTCCAATATTCATTGAAAAATGAATAAAACCGATATAAATATCGTTCGCGTCAAAATGGCATCAATCTAATCAACACGACTTCATATATTTCTATTTCAAATATTTCTTTTTCAAAACTGGAATGAGGCCCAATCAATTACCATAGATTTTATTTCTATGGATTTCCATACAACGCATGTATATATCAACAATGACAAATAATCAACCAGCATCCAAAGTGCATTCTACACTGTATAAGCATCAAATATAAATATTCAACGCTTATCACAGTCTGTCAATCAATCGATCGACATACAACTAATTATTGGGATTAGTGTATGTCATATATCACCCCAATACCCGTATGGGGTTTTCAAACAATCAAACATAGATTTTATTTGTGCAGTTGGGCGATGTGTAAAATTTATCGTCCCAATCAATATTAGTCAAATGTGTGTATATAAACAAATCGTTCGATTTGTTTATATTTATTTCATTTTAAATACCCGTTAAAAATTCTATTTTTAACTATAAAATATTTTGTTTCATTTCACATCACATCACACAATCAACTACACATCAAAATCAAACAAGCATACAAGCCGTCCATGGTCTGTGGACGACGGGTGTTGGGTGCTACTAAACACCGTCTGCATCCTAGTACATATTTTAACTAGAAATTTAAATTAAAGGTTAGAACTTCTCACCGACTAGCTAATCCAAACTCCACGACTCTTCTCATGTGGGAAATCTTCGCCGTGCTCACCTTTTGTCAATTTAGTTGCCCGTAGCCACTACATATATAAAAATCACATTTTTATACTGTTGTCTTTGAGATAAAAATCACATTTTTATTTGTTCCCTTTCAATTTAAAAATCATATATTTTTTCCCATTCTAATGATAAAAAGATTATATTTTTACAATGCTATTCTATATAAAAAGATTATATTTTTACTATGCTATTCTATATAAAAAGATTATATTTTTACTATGCTATTCTATATAAAAAGATTATATTTTTACTATGCTATTCTATATGAAAAGATTATATTTTTACTATGCTATTCTATATAAAAAGATTATATTTTTACTATGCTATTCTATATAAAATGATTATATTTTTACTATGCTATTCTATATATATATATATATATTTAAAATCAGTTTTTATTTTTTTATTACTTTATAAAAATCAATTCTTTTTCCTTGAGGATCCACTTCCTAAAACTGATTTCATCTTATGAAGACCATTACCTAACATAATCGGAAATAGATATAAATAAAAATACTTACAGTTAAAATTGGGAGACGCGAGGGTTGTTGGAGGTTCATGGGGTGGTGCAGAGGTCTGTGGGGTGGTGCAGAGGTCTGTGGGGTGGTGCGGAGGTCAGTGGGTCGGTGCAGAGGTCTTTGGGTTGGTGCGGAGGTCGGTGGGTTTTGGGGAAGCGCGTCAGAACAGGGAGGGAAGGGTGCGGCGCTGCACCTCCGGCAGCTCGGCGGTAGAGGCGCCGTCGAAGGAAGGTGGGGCGGCGCTCCGCTTCCACTTTTCCTTTCTTTTTTTTAATTATTTCGATTGTGAAATGAATCGGGGGGGGGGGGGCTGAGTGGTCAAAGGAAGAGAGAGAGAGTTATTTTTTTTTAATTATTTATTCGACCTCGAAATCGAATCCACTGCCTGTCGTCCATAGCTAATTACCCCCATTCCAAACACAATGGGATATGTATCCTAGGCTGATTCGATCATTTCGATCAGTTTTCATCAAAATCAAAATATAACTCTATATATTGAAACACACATGTCAATTTACCGGGCCCACATACGGACTCTAAAAATTCCCGAAAAATATTTTCTAGCTTCGTATTGCCGATACGGTCTTAACAAAACTAGTTTCGTCGAATTCTGAGACCGTTTGAAAAATGGCCAATTTCCAGTCGATTAAAATCAACTAAAACTGGTTAAACGCGTTTTCCTTTGCCACGCACACATATTGATTCGAAAAATTATGAAATTTGAAACCTATTAATAACTAGACATCACGGATCCAACAAAAGTGGTTTCGTCGAAAACCGAGGTCGTTTCAAAATGGCTATTTTTAAGGGCCAGAATTCCATAGCGACAATTCCGAATTTTCAACTGGGCATATCTTTTTATCCCCGCTATGAAATTTTGATTTTTTGGATTCGTTGGAAAGATATTCTCAATTAGATCCTATTATTTTTGGTTTCACTAAAATTCGGTGTATTTTGAATCATGTACATTCATTTGAAATTTGAAATCGAATTATCGAACTACCGCGCCATTTTCAATTCCTTTTATAATTTAAAATTAATATATGTATTCTAACGACGATTCGAATAAATATATACGTTCGAATTCTATTCAAATTAAATTTCTCGTCGATATTATTTAAAATATTTCATTTTAAATAATCAAAATTCACTAAAATTGCCAAAATAAAAATTTTAAATTGGCTCGGATTTCCGGGTTATTACAATCTCACCCACTTAAAACTTTTCGTCCCCGAAAAGGAACGAAGCCGAAAGTTGTTTCACAAACCAACTCAACTTCCAGTATTTTCTTTACGGCTTAAGTTTTTCAACTTTTCAATTTCTAAAAACTTTCCAAATTTTTCAAAAAAATTGGCTAACACCCTAAATTTTTGAAAAATTTCGCCATAACCTCCCCTGCACTGGGGACTTCAGGATATTTCATATAGCCTCCCATGCCCTTCTTCATTCCAAAAGAAAAAGAAAAAGCCAAGCGGCTAGCCAATCGGCTTACAAAATCATCATCACCCAAACAAAAAAGTAAATTTTGGTAAACATGTACCTATTTGTCGGGCAAACAATTTTAGTCTTCTGCTCTAGCCTCCTTGCTATGACCTGTTCAATGTAAGTACATGTATATGCAAGCGAATGCGACTAATTTTCAATACAATTCCCTATTTGATACAATTTGGCTAAATGGTTCAACTTTTAACTAATCAACCAATAATCAAACAACACAACCATCAATCAATTAGTTGATTAGCTTTTCAAATTCATAATTTTGATACATAGTCAAAAATCAGATTTTTGATGCCAAATCACAACAATAAGTTCTATCTAATTTTGGTTCTCACACCAGTCTAATGGAAATATATAGACATCTCACTTCCGTCACTCGAACATAAATTCTGATGATGTTTCGAACCACCATCAGAATATCCACGGGCGACTAGAGTGTGATTCTATATCTACCCAATATATTTAAAACTTCGAATACACGCGGATCAGACACATACGCAAAATCTTTATATACTGGATAGTCCAAATCAATATAAATAAATATTCAAATACGAATAATTCGATTTAAATTTTCAAACAAAACTTGTTTTCATTTTAAAAATATACTCTTCACACTCGTTCTAGGATACTACTGATCCCATCTCTAACGAGTCAATCCCGTTGGATATTACTAATCCAATTTCTGATGAATTCTTTCGTTCGGTTCTAATGTGTCTTGTTCTCTGAGCTTTGTAAACCAAAGCTCTGATACCAACTGTAACGAAAAGGAATTTCGCTCGATCCGAATCAGTCGCTAAACCGATCAAGACCGTTCGAAACGCCTGATTGTTTTGAAAACACGACAAATCAGAACGCAGACAGAAGAACATTTCATTGTTTATTACAACAATTCCATTAGATTACAAGAATATACAGAGTATAAATCAATATTATACAACAGAAAAATATCAGAGATTACAATACAATACATAGCAGCGGAAAATAATACAATACACAACTAGAAGTAATACACGAATACAAAACTTTCCGAGTATCGTTCCAGCTATAAAGCAGGATCCTGTGAATATAAATCTGCAAAACCAAAACTACTAGCTGCCCGTGTCAAAATAAGGGCACCCGGAGTTTAGGTTAAAACAATAAACTCCAGGTCAGTCATGGGACTGGTGTGAGAACTAAAACAGTTATTAATCTTTATTTTAAAGTTAGGTAAATCAAGGGACCACGCCGTATAACACGGAACGGGTTTCCTTCCAAGAATACCAGTGCATATAACAACAACGCAATGTTAAATAAAGAAAAATGAAGCTATTATAAGACCCAGGACCTATCACACAATGCAACGCAAGCCGGGGGATAGGGTTTTCCCTTATAATAGCCAAACATGCTTGGTATGCTAGATTTCATGTTTTATTATTACTATAAGTGTATAGTGTTAAAACAATTTCAATCATAAATATCAATCACAGACGGCACGGGTACCATATATCTTGTCGCCATACTAGGCTCTACAATCAAAACCGCAAATGTCACGTATTTGGAAGTTGGATTTCCATCTGTGAACCGAGGCAAAAGATAGTCCTCACCAATTCGAGACAATTTAGCCCATGTCTTAGGATTAGAGCTCGAGTGACCCTTTGATCGTCAGAGCCGGTCCACCGATGTGGATTAAAATGCCTGAACACTACGTTTCCCCGCCCTTTGGGGCGTAAATGAGCCAACGAATGACTCAATCGGACCCGGATCGTCCGATCAAACCGAGGCGCCTCGCAACAGCAACAACCACATAAGTCAAACTCGTCAGGGCGTGTAAAACCACTGACGCCTCTTCTAGCTAGAAGGAAACGCATGCCCTCCCTGAGGTCCTCTCCCGTTTCTGGTTCACAACCGGGGTGTGAGGCTCGCGAATTCGCGTTACACAAAGCTATGCCACACAGGCGGTGCTTTGATCATCAACCACAAGACTTTGCTTTTCAACAGAAGCCTCGATCTATTGCCACTTAGGCATGTCACACAGGCAATTCACTCCATGCGTTTGATATCCATCAATATATAACCTCTGAGCTCGTACGTCTCAGAGAAGGGCGTTAAGCAAGAGAATAAATTCTCAGCCGCCAAATAGATATATATTTAATAGAAATCAATCACACAGACTGAAATCCAATGTCAGACACACAGTCCATCTACATGTCCGTTCTGGGTCTGAATGAAACCGGAGGCACCTTGTACCTCGCATATCCATCGATCTCCAAGCACGTCTGGACTATCACCAACTGATTCCCTCCTCTTGGGTGTACGGCCCCATCAAGATCATCAGTAATTGTCCAAATGACGTGAAGACCTCCGGTCTTCGACCACCGTCTTCATCTTCGACACCACGTCGAATCAATTATTCAGAATGGGATAAACCCGGTCTTTCTGAATAACTCGCGTATATAATAAACAAGTGTTACACAAACACAACATACGCTTCATTCCAATTTAGAATATTCTTCTATTCAAATATTCTTATATTTTAGGAAATGTTCCCATTAATTTTATCAAGATAAATTCTTTAAATTTATTCTTTAATCTCCTTTTTGAATATCAATTCAAACTAGTCGGGATTAGCGAACCACACCGAAGTAATCATTTATTTTATTTTCCAATCCCAACCTATTCACCCCATGAAGTAAAAATGGTAATACTTCATATCTAACACCACGGTGTTATCGGTATATTCAATTACCATTTCACATTCAAATCTAATTAAAGATTTAACTATCGCTTGGAGTAAAACTGGTGATACTCCATTCTCAATCTTTTCAATCTAATTAAAGATTCATTAAAACTCCACTTAGTTTTAATCTTTAACTGGGTTAAAGAATCAGTGTCATTTAAAACACGGTTCACGATAAACCCAAAAATCAACACCAATTCAATTCCAATTAAATATTATTTAATTGGTACACTTCATTAAATCTAAATAAAAAGATTTAATCTTTTTTCTCAACTGGGCTTAAGAACAGTGTTAATGAAGACACCATTCACGACAAACCCAAATCACATTTGATATTAAATACAAGGCTCTGAATAGAAAATATATCGGCTTATATTCAATATCAAATTCTACGACCAGCAAATATCGTATTGGAAATAACGATATAAATATACCTTTCAAATACCCATAACAATACCTGTATCATCACGAAATCCAACATCAAAATATTCCACAGACAATTTCGATTCAAATCCATTCCAATTCAATTATTGGAAATTCTGGTTATTTTCAAAACCATTTCAAATCCAATTTATTTATTTTAAAAATAAATAAATTATTATTCTAGTTCAAAACTAGTTCATCTCGATAAAAATCTATTTTTATCTTTTCAAATATGGAATTTTTCATCCCAATTCTTCCCAAATCACTTCTTATGATTTTACACAAATTATTACTATTTTTAATAATTTTATCAAGGCCCGTACAGTCGATTTCCATCAACGGCCATCGAACTGCACTTACAGCGACCTTTTCCAAATTTGATTTGGAGATAATTCCAAATCCAACCGTTAGATTTCAAATCTCTAATATTCATTAGAAAGCTCTTTTCGACACGAACCCAGCGGTTCCGGTTTTTGGAGAATCCAACGGTCGGATCTCCTGCAATATCCATTCGAAGTCAATGGCCGAAATTCACGAATGGCCGCGATGCGGCGCGTTCTATTCAGGCCATTCTATATATATAATATATATATTTCGTCGATTTCCTTTCAAAACGTATTTTAAAAACCTTTTTAAATTCGTTTTCAAAACGATTTCAACTTCCATCTCAAATTCAAATTGAATTTTCCAATATAAATTCGTTTTAAATTCATTTCAAATTGATTTCAATTCAAATCGAATTTTAATTCAATTTCAGTTCGTTTTCAATTCAATTCAATTTCAATTCGAATTCATTTCTATTCAATTTCAATTCGAATTCAATTCTATTCAAATTCAATTCGAATTCATTTCTATTCAATTTCAATTCGAATTCAATTCAATTCGAATTCAATTCTATTCAAATTCAATTCGAATTCATTTTTAATTCGAATTCATTTCAAATTGATTTCCATTCAATTTCAATTCGATTCGAATTCATTTTATTTTCAATTCAATTCGAATTCGTTTTATATTCAATTCGAATTCGTTTTATATTCAATTCAATTCAATCTAATTCGAATTTCAATTCTTTTCAATATAATTCGAATTTCAATTCTTTTCAATATAATTCGAATTTCGAAATCACTTTCAATATTCATTTAAAAATGAATAAAACCGATATAAATATCGTTCGCGTCAAAATGGCGTCAATCTAATCAACACAGCTTCATATATTTCTATTTCAAATATTCTATTTCAAATATTTCTTTTTCAAAATTGGAATGAGGCCCAATCAATTACCATAGATTTTATTTCTATGGATTTCCATACAACGCATGTATATATCAATAATGACAAATAATCAACCAGCATCCAAAGTGCATTCTAAACTGTATAAGCATCAAATATAAATATTCAACACTTATCACAGTCTGTCAATCAATCGATCGACATAAAACTAATTATTGGGATTAGTGTATGTCATATATCACCCCAATACCCGTATGGGGTTTTCAAATAATCAAACACAGATTTTATTTGTGCAGTTGGGCGATGTGTAAAATTTATCGTCCCAATCAATATCAGTCAAATGTGTGTATATAACAAATCGTTCGATTTGTTTATATTTACTTCATTTTAAATACCCGTTAAAAATTCTATTTTTAACTATAAAATATTTTCCACTATAAAATATTTTGTTTCATTTCACATCACATTACGCAATCAACTACACATCAAAATCAAACAAGCATACAAGCCGTCCATGGTCTGTGGACGACGGGTGTCGGGTGCTACTAAACACCGTCTGCATCCTAGTATATATTTTAACTAGAAATTTAAATTAAAGGTTAGAACTTCTCACCGACTAGCTAATCCAAACTCCACGACTCTTCTCATGTGGGAAATCTTCGCCGTGCTCGCCTTTTGTCAATTTCGTTGCCTGTAGCCACTACATATATAAAAATCACATTTTTATACTGTTGTCTTTAAAATAAAAATCACATTTTTATTTGTTCCCTTTCAATTTAAAAATCATATTTTTTTTCCCATTTTAATGATAAAAAGATTATATTTTTACAATGCTATTCTATATAAAAAGATTATATTTTTACTATGCTATTCTATATAAAAAGATTATATTTTTACTATGCTATTCTATATAAAAAGATTATATTTTTACTATGCTATTCTATATAAAAAGATTATATTTTTACTATGCTATTCTATATAAAAAGATTATATTTTTACTATGCTATTATATATAAAAAGATTATATTTTTTACTATGCTATTCTATATAAAAAGATTATATTTTTACTATGCTATTCTATATAAAAAGATTATATTTTTACCATGCTATTTTATATATATATTTAAAATCAGTTTTTATTATTATTATTTTTTATTACTTTATAAAAATCAATTCTTTTTCCTTGCTGATCCACTTCCTAAAACTGATTTCATCTTATGAAGACCATTACCTAACATAATCGAAAATAGATATAAATAAAAATACTTACAGTTAAAATTGGGAGACGCGATTGTTGTTGGAGGTTCATGGGGGTGGTGCAGAGGTCTGTGGGGTGGTGCGGAGGTCGGTGGGTTGGTGCGGAGGTCGGTGGGTCGGTGCGGAGGTCTGTGGGTTGGTGCGGAGGTCGGTGGGCTTTGGGGAAGCGCGTCAGAACAGGGAGGGAGGGGTGCGGCGCTGCACCTCCGGCAGCTCGGCGGTGGAGGCACCGTCGACGGAAGGTGGGGTGGCGCTCCACTTCCACTTTTCCTTTTTTTTAATTATTTCAATTGTGAAATGAATCGGGGGGGGGGGGGGAGGGCTGAGTGGTTAAAGGAAGAGAGAAAGTTATATATATTTTTTTTAATTATTTAATTTCAAAAAGCAACTTTTTATTTCGACCTCGAAATCGAACCCACCGCCCGTCGTTCATAGCTAATTACCCCCATTCCGAACACAATGGGATATGTATCCTAGGCTGATTCGATCATTTCGATCAGTTTTCGTCAAAATCAAAATATAACTCTATATATTGAATTTGAACGCACATTTCAATTTACCGGACCCACATACAGACTCTAAAAATTCCCGAAAAATATTTTCCAGCTTCGTATTGATGATACGGTCTTAACAAAAATAGTTTCGTCGAATTCTGAGACCGTTTGAAAAATGGCCAATTTCCAGTCGATTAAAATCAACTAAAACTGGTCAAACGCGTTTTCCTTTGCCACGCTCACATATTGATTCGAAAAATTATGAAATTTGAAACCTAGCAATAACTAGACATCACGGATCCAGCAAAAGTGGTTTCGTCGAAAATCGAGGTCGTTTGCAAAATGGCTATTTTTAAGGGCCAGAATTCCATAGCGACTATTCCGAATTTTCAACTGGGCATATCTTTTTATCCCCGCTATGAAATTTTGATTTTTCGGATTCGTTGGAAAGATATTCTCAATTAGATCCTATTATTTTTGGTTTCACTAAAATCTGGTTTATTTTGAATCCTGTACATTCATTTGAAATTTGAAATCGAATTATCGAACTACCGCACCATTTTCAATTCCTTTTATAATTTAAAATTAATATATATATTCTAACGACGATTCGAATAAATATATACGTTCGAATTCTATTCAAATTAAATTTCTCGTCGATATTATTTAAAATATTTCATTTTAAATAATCAAATTCACTAAAATTGCCAAAATAATTTTTTTAAATTGGCTCGGATTTCCGGGTTATTACACTAATGAATCGTTTTTACATTAAAAATGGAATTTTTAACGTTTCAACACTTTTATTCTAACATGAACAATTTTCTAATAAATCATTTTTTTCAATTAAAAATAAGATTTTTAATGTTAACATGTTTTTAATTTAAAACATGAACATTTTACTAATTTCAGTCATGACATTAAAAATGAGATTTTTCTTTAAAACATGTCTTTATTTTCAAAACATGTACATTTTCTAGTTTCTTACATTACATTAAAAATGTGAATTTTAATGTAAACATGTTTTTATTCTTAAACACGAATTTTTTTATAATTCCATTCATTATATTAAAAATATGGTTTTTAATGTAAACATGTTTTTATTCCTAAAACATGAATATTTTCCTAGTTTCTTGTATTACATTAAAAATGAGAATTTAAATGCAAACATTTTTTATTTCTAAATCATGAATATTTTCACATATTCTATATTTTCATTAAAAATGAAATTGCTAATGTTAACATGTTTTATTTTTAAAACATGAACAATTTTCTTTTTCACTACTAATTGATTTCACCACAATCACAATTAATTATAGTTGCAACAACAATCAAACACTCAAAATTTCAGTCCAATTCATACCATAATACAAACAAAATCAATTCAAGTATATATATTTATTTTAAAAACCGAGAAATCTCACTGTGGTATTATCTGAATTTCCAACAGTCTTCGTCTAAGCTCTAGTCAGTTCCATGAGGTAGATCTGGATTTCACGATTCCAACGCTTCGAAAATCGTCAAATTCTGATTAAATTTGAAAGAGTTACAGACGTTTACAAATTTAATTACATTTATGGATTTATTATATAATTAATTTAATTATTCCTTTAACCTTTGCTTACTCCTTTTCTTCCTGGAACATCGTTTACAAACCGAACCCACCGTCGCTTCCTGGCCTTCCCTGCGCACACCATGTCGGAGCACCGGATCCAGATCTGGAGTCTCCACCCTCTCGCCCTTCAAAAGAGCCACCACCGCCATGAGTAAGGTGGAGCTCGGCCTCCTCGATCGCCATGAAAATGGTTGTAAACATCTCGGCTTCGTGGCCCTAAATCGAACTCCATTCTCCATAATTTTTTATCATAACTCTATAGAATCGAAGAGTGGAAGGAGTGCTATAATTGTCTCTTTAATTTCATGATCTAATTTGAAGGATATTAGGAGAAATTGGAGAACCATTTTCGAAGTATTCAGGCCATTCAATGAACATGGCGGCGACTAGGTTTCAAATGGAATTAGGTTTCCTTGGCTTTAGTGAATTTATAATATTATTTTATTATTTAATTCTATTTAATCTTTGAAAAGCCTGTTAACTTATATAGCTCCAAATTCAGCCCAACCAATGTTTCTCCTAGCCAAATACCCCCTTTCGGATACAATGGACAAGGTCCCGTCAGTCCATTTGATCGTCTCAGCCCACTTTTCTTTAATTTAAAATATAAATCATTTTATTATTTAATTTGATCATACATTTTAATTTACCGAGGCCACATACTGACTCTAAAAATTCCAGAAAAATTATTTCTAGATGTTTTGATGATACAGTCCTAACAAAACTAATTTCGTTGAATTTGGAGATCGTTTGGAAAAATGGCCATTTTCTGGTCGATCCAAATTGACTAAAACTGACAAAACACGTTTTCTTTTGCCATGCTCACATATTAATTTCAAAAATTATGAAAATTGGAACTTACAATAATTTGACATTCTGGATCCAACAAAAGTGGTTTTGTCGAAAACGGAGGTCGTTTGTAAAATGACTATTTTTAAGGGCTATATATTATATTAAAATATATATGAATTCTATAGCGACTTTTATAAATTTTAAACTGGTCATAACTTATAATTTAAAAAGTGAAATATTAGTTTCTTACATTCGTTAGAAAGATATAATTAAATAGATTCAAATATTTCTAGTTTTACTGAATTCCGATTTATTTTGAATCCTGTACATTCAGTTAAAGTTCAAAATCAAAATTTCAAACTGCAGTGCCATTTCAAACTCCTTTTATAATTAAAATAAATATATTTGTTTTAACTTCGATTAAAATAAATTTGTAGTCGTTATATTTAAAATAAATTATTTCAGATATTCAAAATCCATTATAATTTCTAAAATAAAAATTTTAAATTGGTTCCAAAATTCCGGGTTGTTACAGTCTCCCCTACTTCAAATCTTTTCGTCCTCGAAAAGGAATGGAGCTGAAAGTTGTTTAATTAACTAACTCAATCTTCATTATAATTGATTTCAATAATTTTATTAGTTGATTAACTTTTCGAATATATATAACTTTTATATATTCAAAAATCATATTTTCTAAAATCAGATTATATATATAATCGCAAATACGTTAATTATGAACTTGTTACACTCAACTCGTTCTAGGGCATTACTAACCCCATCTCTAACGAGTTTTCTCATTCTAGGCTGCTACTGATCCTATCTCTAATGAGTATTCTTTTATTGGATATTTCAAATCCTACTTCTAATGAGTCTTTTGTTCAGTTCTAACGAGTCGTACCCCCAAAGATTTTAGCTAACCAAAGCTCTGATACCAACTATAACGACTCGGATTTCTCCCAGACCTAATCGATTGCAAAATCGACTAAGATCGTTCAAATTCCGGATACATTAACTTTGGGCATAAAACACATTAGAACAGATAACAGAAGACTTTTATTACATTATAATAATGCAACATCAGAGTACATAATATTAGAGTACATCGATAAATAATAATACAGCGGAAGATAAATTTACAATAGATTAAACACAATGCAGCGGAACAGTTAAACATGATATACTAAATGAAGTCTGAACAGAAAAATAGATTTGATAGGATCCATCATCAACTCCATAGCTATCCACAACGAGTCTGCTAAAACTTGAATACAAGGATGCCCGTGTGAAAAAGAGGGCACTCGAGTTTGCAAAGTGAAACAAACTACAGGTTAGTCATGGGACTGGTATGAGAAATCTTACCTAACATATCTAATAATAATAAGGCTAATCACAGGACCACGCCGCTAACGCGGAACGGGTTTACTCCATTGGATTGCTAGTGCAAGAAATAAAGTAAATCGTTAAACAACGCAATGCTTTTTAGAAAAATGAAACCATTATAAGACTCAAGTCTCATCACACAATGCAACGCAAACCGGAGGATAGAGTTGTACCTTATAATGGTCAAAAATGCTTGATACGGTAAAACGGAGTTGATATTATTATATTGTATATATGTTTCAAAAACATTTCAATCATAATATATCAATCATAGACGGCATAGCTACCATATACTATGTCGCCATACTAGTTATATAATCAAAACCTTATGGTGTTGTATTGGAAGTTGGATTTCCATATGAACCAAGGCAAGAGATAGTCCTTACCGAATTCGAGACAATCTAGCCTACCATGTCTCAGGATCAGAGCTCGAGTGACCCTTGGATCGTCAGGGCCAATCCATAAATACTTTAGTGGATTAGTTATGCCTAAACAATATGTTTCCCCGCCCTATGGGGCGTAAATATAGAGCCACTACGGACTCAAAACCGAAGCGCCTCATTCCATCATCCACATAAGTAAAAATGCCAGGGTTTGTAAACGCTGACACCACTCCTAGTTAGAAAGAAACGTATGTCCTCCCTGCAGTCCTCTACCGTTTCTGGTTCATACCGGGGTGTGAGGCTCGCGAAGTAACGCTATACACAAAGCTATGCCTAAAATGAGCTATGCTTTGATCATCAACCACAAAGCTATGCTTTTCAACAAAAACCTTGATCATTTGCATCTTAACATGCCATATTGTCAATCCATACCATACCATTGATTTCTTCCAATATATAACCTCTAAGCTCGTACGTCTCAGAGAAGGGTGTTAAGTAAGAGAATAAATTCTCCATCACCAAACGGATATATATTTAGCAGAGATCAGTGAATACAGCATAAAGGAATACAACGTTAGACATACCATCCGTTTACAAGTTCGTTCTGGGTTTGAACGAAACCGAAGACACTTTATTCCTCGTCCCATATGTCCAATACAGGAGAGAGGTTCTCGCAAACCCATCGATCTCCAAGTACGTCTGGACGATCACCACTTACTACCTTGTCTTGGGATGCCTCCCAATCATGACATCAGTAATCATCCAAACGAGGTGAAGATCTCCGGTCTTTAACCACCGTCTTCATCTTCGACTTTTAATCGTCGTAGTAATTATTCAAAATGGGTTAAACCCGGTCTTTCTGAATAACTCGCACATTTTATAATCAATAATAAAGTGCTATAAAAACACATCATATGCCTCATTCTAATTCAGAATATTCTTTTGAATAAATATTCACATTATTAGGGAAAGGTTCCCATTAATTTTATTAAAGATAAATTCTTTAAATTTATCCTTTAATCTTCTTTTTATAGATTCATTAAAACTCCAATTTGGTTTTAATATCAAAAATCATTACTTAATGATTATTCAGATTTAAGAAATTAATCTTGTTTTAACTGGGTTAAAGAACCAATGTCATTTAAAAACACAGTTCATGATAAACCCAAAATCATCTTCCATTAAATATGGAAATTTTATAGAAATCAAATCAATATATAATCGATATAAATTTCTGTATCATACTAATAATATAAATGGAATAACGGCAAAGCCTTTTAAATTCCATATATAGTAACGGTCTTCTTTTATAAAAGCTCATCTCGATTATTATTAAATCGAATTCCATTCAATTCCAATTTAATATATTAAATTGGAAAACTTTGCTTTGGAAAATTTCCATTTAAATCTAAATAAAAGATTTATAAATTCCAAATTATATTTTCACTATTAATTGGGTTAAAGAACAAATGTCGTTAAAAACATAGTTCACAATAAACCCAATTCACATTCCTTTTATTCCAATTACTAAATATAATTGGAAACTCGAATAATCTTAATTAAAGAATTTATTCTTTTCATACGGGGTTTAAGAACAGTGTTATTTAAGACACCATTCATGACAAACCCAAAAATCCAATTTATTTATTTATAAGAAAAACATTGGATTATTATTCTAGTTAATAACTAGTTTATTTCGATAAAAATATATTTTCATCTTTTCAAATATGGATTTTTTCATCCAAAATCTTTCCAAATTATTGATTATGATTTTACATAATTTTCCATATTTTTAATAATTTTATTAAGGCCCGTACAGTCGATTTCCATAAACGGTCATCGAACTGCACTTATAGCGACCTTTTCCAAATTTGATTTGGGCATAATTCCAAATCTAACCGTTAGATTTCAAAACTCTTATATTCATTGGAAAGCTCTTTTTGATACGAAACTAACAGTTTTGGTTTTAGAAGAATCCGACGGTCGAATCTCCCGTTACATCAATTTGAAGTTAATGGTCGAAATTCGTATACGGTCGCTGCGCGGCGCTATCTATTCAGGCCATTAAATACATATCTTTTACTAATAATTGGAATAGGTTTGGTGTCACACTTTTTTGGTGTACACCTGAACTGACGAAAATGCCCTTTACTAAAAACAAACACATCTTTTACTAATAATCGGAATAGGTTTGGTGTCACACTTTTTTGGTGTACACCTGAACTGACGAAAATGCCCTTTACTAAAAACAAACACATATGATAAAAGGAATTAAATCAAGAAAGAAACGGAAAGTAATTAAAGTTAAATAACAGTGTTCCTTTAATTAGCAATGCGCTTCATTAATGACATTAATAGAGACATAAATGGGAATAAGGTTAAAATTTGAAAGCAGACAATTAAATCTAGAAGGGTAACATGCCTGCTAATACACATATATATATTTACTTCATATCTTTTACTAATAATCGGAATAGATTTGGTGTCACACTTTTTTGGTGTACACCTGAACTGATAAAAATGCCCTTTACTAAAAAAACACATCTTTTACTAATAATCGGAATAGGTTTGGTGTCACACTTTTTGGTGTACATCTGAACTGATGAAAATGCCCTTTACTAAAAACAAACACATATGATAAAAGGAATTAAATCAAGAAAGAAACAGAAAGTAATTAAAGTTAAATAGCAATGTTCCTTTAATTAGCAATGCGCTTCATTAATGACATTAATAGAGACATAAATGGGAATAAGGTTAAAATTTGAAAGCAGACAATTAAATCTAGAAGGGTAACATGCCTGCTAATACACATGTATATATTTACTTCATATAAATATATAGAGCATAAATTTTAGAAGTAATGCATCACTACACCAAAACAGGTGATTCCCAACGAGTATAACCGTCGCAAACAATTTCAGCAACGCTTATTAGTGTTGCTATGGGGGGTGGCAATTTAGTACCAACGCTTATAAGCGTTAGTAGGTTTTCTGTCCCAACGCTTATAAGCGTTGGTAGATTTTCTGTCCCAACGCTTATAAGCGTTGGTATATTTTCAGTCGCAACGCTTATAAGCGTTGGTGGATTTTCTTTAGCAACGCTTATAAGCGTTGGTAGATTTTCTTTAGCAACGCTTATAAGCGTTGTTAGATTTTCTTTACCAACGCTTATACATGTTGCAATATATATTAAGAATAATAGAAATATGTATTAGCAACTTGCATATTCTAACATTGATAGTCAATTAATAACCAACATGATGATAATATAGGCGATATTTAATATGAATCAAAAACCAATATTAACCTCAATGCATACTAATAGATAACATTCATAATCACATAACGACATAGAATATCAGTTAACAATAAACAAGCACAATACATAATTAAGATGTCAAATTCAATACATAATTAGTTTGCTAAATTCAATACATACATAAGATTCTACAAATACCGAATACGAAACTCTGGCCATATAACGAAGCCTCCATCTGAAAATTTACATAACTTGTACATTCCAATATAAATTTGTCTTCATGTCGGAACCAAAAACTTCTGCAATTGGATCATTATCAAGATCATCCACTGCGCCATTAGAACTACCATCCAGTTTTCTCTTTTCTTCCGCTGCCTCTATAAGTGCCTGCATTCATTGAATATCACATTAAATTGAAATTTTCAGTTTCTTGTTAAAAACAGAAAAATATGAGTTTACGTCTCGCACAAAATAATATAAACTTGCAGGCTCGGAGTGATCAATAATACCGAACGGCTCAGTTTTGCTGAGCCACAATCTCAAAAAAACTAAGCCTTACGGCTCAGAAAAATGAGCCATAAGGCTCAATTTTGCTGAGCCTTATGACTCAGAAAAACTGAGCCATAGGCTCAGTTTTAATGAGCCATAAGGCTCAGTTTTAATGAGCCATAAGGCTTAGCAAAAATGAGCCATAAGGCTCAGTTTTGCTGAGCCTGTGGCTCAGCAAAGCTGAGCCTTATGACTCAGAAAAACTGAGCCATAGGATCAGTTTCCTTATGTGTCGTTTATCATTTCTAGTAAAACCATTTTAAGCTAAACCATCCATTAAAATATACTTTTATCATCTATAGGAACACAATATATATAAACACCTTCAGTTAATCATAATTGCATTCAGTAATTTGATATTACAGTCAAACTAGCAAACATATGTTACCATTTCAATCGAACGAAGACCAGAATCATTTTGTAATACAAAAGTAGGCAATGTAATGAACAAGATCCAACTCCTTCCATTTGCATTTTACCGGCACAAATTTATAATGAATTCGAATTCGTAAACCCGTCAACTCATTTCGCCATTCTGACGGTAACACTACTTTACACTATAATCAAATGTCGGTATACGATGACACTAGGAGTTAAACATTTTATATCAAAGATTTGTGGAGAAAGAAGCTACGTATATGTATACCTACAAAACCATTGTATGATTTTGTTAATCTATGCGTTTCAATGTTTTTACCTTTGAAACTAAAACTGCATACTTATTGTGTATGACTGTGATATGCTCATAGCTAGATTTCTAGCCTGACTTGAGCTTTGATGTGCGTATGACAATGCCTCGTGTATGACTTAAAGATTGGATCCTAACACCTTATTTACTCATTTCAAGAACTCATGTACATTACTCTACGTTAAAACGTGATGCTTACTATTTGTAATTGATTCAGGTATCCTAATATCTCTGTGTTGACCCAAAGTAATGTATACAAGAGATCGCTTCTTCCATGCCCTATAATCTGAGCTACCAGACAACATACTACCTCTAATTGTTCGATCAGCGAAGACGAGGGTTTACATTACACTATGAGTGGAAACTATATGTGATGATACACGTTTTCTTTAGAGTACGATATATGTTCGCTTCAACTATCTTTAAAATGGTAGCAATAGTTTTATGTTATGTTTTTTTATGTAGCTTTCTGAGCGTGCCATGTCTTGTTACTCCCTTGTTTATTTATGTTATAGCCGCTGTTCATTTGTTGTTGATCTTTGGGATGTAATCACGTCCATGAGAACTGTTGCATTGTAAATGATTTTATATAAATGAACAACCTTTAATATTATGTCCAAACTCAATAGTTTTTCTTCATCATACTTTAAGAGTATCATTGACTGAGGCTACTAAACTTTATTGTCTAATTAATTTGTCATCAGCTGCTCCCTTGCATTTTTATTACCAATTACATTCGCAGCAAAGTACAAACTAGAGTGTTTTAACATTAAAATGGAAAGAAAAATGGGTAATCAGCAAAAAGAGATCATTATAAACAACACCATAGACCAAATTCTACTGATCTACAGTGCTGCACAACTAAAGTATAAACAAAATATTCAATTATCTGAATAAAATTATATTTTAATACAATTTAGGCACTGGAATGAATACTAATTCTTCTTTGTAGCCAATATTTTGGTATTAGACAACTTGTTTTTATTCAGTCAGAGAAGATGCTTTAACGTGCACCGAAATAATACGGTCACTGATAAATTGTCATATGAAAAAAAATCAAACAAAAAGAGAACAGAAAATGTACCGTAATTCATCATAGAAATGATAAAACAACCCCATTTTTTTCTTTTTCATTAAAATCTCGAAATTCTCTATTTGTTTCCATCTATTTTTTTTTTAGTTTCGAATAAGGTATTAAGGGTACAACTCACATGGGAAAACATGCTCAAAACAGAGCACCAAGATCTAAATTTACAAAGTGAACATAGTATTGAGTTTTCAAAACAAGGGCCACATGTTTGGGATTTATGCTGTATAACATATTTGCAAGTGAAGGAAGTCAACTACAATTAGGACAAAAATGAATTATTAAACAAATAGGAAGACAACAACAGCCTGTATAGATGCTCCGGATAGCAAAAATTATGAGCATTCTACACAAGGCATAACTGCTCAAGAAACAATAAAGGATTAAGTGGGAGTTGTACTCTTCTAGTTCACCAATCGAAATTTCCCACTGTCTAAAAAAATAAGATCATGAATGCTAGAGTTGATAAGAAAAACAGCAAGTCAAATAAATAAGTAAAATGAAAGGCCCCTTGTGTAGTTGCTTGCCTCATTTCAAAGCATAAAGGGCGTACATGCAACATGCACTACCTCTAAAACATGCATGGCATGTATATACTCAAAGGACATGGGTTGCGCATCCAACTAAGCATTGTCTGAAACCATTGCATTTAAATCAAGAACAAAAATTTATGCAAAACAAAAGATGGTATCCATAAGGTTGCCTTTTTAATGAAGTCCATAACATGCTACTTTAAATGTTCTTTCAGTTCATCAGTTTGAAACCGAAGGAAAGTAACATGAGTCAAGGCAACCAACATGCAATAATCAATCAAAGTCAATTAAACATGACAAAAGTATAATAGCAAACAACTCCAACAACCATATTTAATGCAATGGCCAAGAAACACAAAACAGTAAAAAAAAATACTACCCAAGCATCAAGATCTTGCCTAAAATGAAGTAGTAAAGTAGCCCTCATACCTGACTGATTCCAAAGATTTCCAGCAAACAAGGACTGGACTGAATTCAATGCACAAAGGAAAATTGACAAGCAGCCATAAACTCCGGTGACACCGAAACAGCGATTGCGGCGCAGCAGCACCCCAAACGAGACTAGAAAGATATCACCGAAAAAGGGGAGTCATTTCCAGCGCTAACTTGAAGCCGACGCAGTGGGGTCACCTCATGGCTACGTCGATGTCTGACTGAACTCAAGATGAGCTGTGCAATTACAAAGTTGTGCCAGTGGATTTGGGTAGCGACGAGACAAGGAGGCGGTCGACTGAGGGATATCGGCTCCGGTTAGCGGCGGAAGCTCTGGTTGGGATCGGCGAAAACTGTGTCAACCATGTAAAATATGAACAACCATACTACCTAACATCAAAAAACACTATTAAGAGATCGGCAAACCAATAAACGAGAGAACAAGGTCATTTACAAAATAACAGTCCTTTATTCGGAAGCCGAACTGTTCTGGCAGAACTTTGGTGAACTACCAAAACAAGTTTCCTTCGTGAATCCGAACAAAGACATTTTCGTCTATTTGAATTTTATTGTGTGTTATGTTATGTTTGAATTTGATGATTACAGTCAAACTAGCCAACATAGGGAATTATACTTCATGTAGGAAATTACATTTCAATCATATATATCAATAATAATTATAACAGCATACTAAACCTGGTAAGATGATGAGTTAATTCTCAGAACGCAGACCCTACACAGTCAAGATAATAAAAGATAAGTAGAAAATTGTTTACCGAGGGAATGTTTGTCTCTATCATTAAAGTAAACAGCACAATGGATGCACCTTTCTTGCTTGTACAACCCACCACCGGCAGTACTTTCCCTCTGACTGTTCCATTTCCCAAGCCAGGTATATGTGGCTTCTTATCTGCATACCAAGACAAATTAGTTACAACTTCACAATAAATCATTGATCTATCTAGCAAATACCTGAAACCATTCAAATGACAACGGCAAGTAAAGTGAACCGAAGCTGTTAAGGGAATAGGGTTTCAAACGATGAAATCAAATACCTGAAATCGAAATGAACCGAAGCTGTTAGGGAATAGGGTTTCAAACAATGTCCAAAAACGATGAAATCAGATTCGAACGATGTTATTCTAACCTGAAATCGATGAAATCAGATACCTGAAATCGAAATTCATACGATGTGCCCTGAAGCCAAATCGATTCTCCCCCAAAATCCGATTCTTTGACGTCGGAACTGATCTGAACGCCTTAAGCTTCGCGATTCTTTAATGCCGAAACGAATTTGAACGGACTCTGGGATCTGGTTTTTTTTTTGGGGGGGGGGGAGGGGAATCGTTGGATTTGGATTTTCTAATTTTGCGGCCGAACTATGACAAAGCGTTGGGCAAAACAAATGAGAAATGGAAATAGGGTTATGGACATGAGTTTACCTTTTTACCCTCAGAAAGTAGCCTTAACAACACAAATAAGCGTTGCCAATAAAAAAATTATAATTATGTATTTTTGGCAACACTTTTTAAATATAGCAACGCATATTATTGTTATTACCCTACAGCACAAATAAGTGTTGGCAATTGTGAAAAAAAGGGTTACCAAATGACCATTATGGTGTAGTGCATGTTTGAATTTGAAAATAAACGCGCATCGTAAATGGAATTAAATCACACAATAAAAGGGAGTTTATTTATGTTAGTCAAGTAAAGTTCTAACTCAAAACAATTAAAACAAATACGTGTAAATATGTGTGGACATATTTATTTCAAGAGTATGTGCACGCGTATTAATTCCAGTAATAATCGCATTTGAAATTGAAATTTAATGTGTGTTAAGAATGGAATTTTTTTGAATAAAAATAGAAATAAAAATAAATGTTTTGAATAACGGTCACATGAACTAACATGCATGAATTTGAAACAGAAGAAAATTAATGCGCAGTAATGAAAACAGGAAAATAAAAAGAAACTATCAAGCAAATAAATATGCAAAAAAATAAAATGGGCAAGAAATATATCACGCCATGTACTAACAACATATTTTTATTTTGTTGAATGACTCGGATTTTATTATCTTATATCGGATGGATACAAGTTTGGACATCTATAAATAAACTTACAGGTCATAGCTCTCATATTCATATTTTTTGATCGGGTGCTGAAGCCCTGCCACTCCCTTTCTCCTCCAAATTCTTTAGAACTGGAAAAATATAAGATATACACTATCCATTCTGCATTTGAATGCAATTGCAGTATATTCAAGATTTAGATGTCCAAACTTCCCATCGAAACCAAGATAAGCGGATTTCAATTGTTATTTTTAATAAATGTAAATATCATTGATTGACTCATGTTAAATTAATAAGATATTCTCTCGGTTCTTTTTTACGCATTAGATCTTATGTTGAACTTTGGATACATGCAAACTATGCATAAATATGCAATATTGACATATGTATACAATATTTGTAGGAACAATATTAAACGCACGCAGCGCGCGCCGTGACCACGCGCGGAGCGCGTGCCGTGACGCTCGTATATATATATATATATATATATATATATTATATTTCTTCAATTTCCAATTAAATCGTATTTATAAAATATTTATAAATTCATTTTAAAATGATTTTAACTTTATTTCAGTTTTAAATCAAAATTGAATATTCTATATTTATATTATATTAATATTTTCAAAATATTATATTTAAAATCACTACCTTTTGATATTCATTATAAAATGAATAAAATCGATCGATAAACCCGTTTGGGTAAAATGGCGTTTGCTAGTTAACTTGGCTTCATATCTTTTTATATTTTTGTGTCCATTCTAAGACGGACATAAAATCATAACTTTATTCCTTACTAAATTTATTTTAAAATACTCTTTATTTTAAAAATATTCTTTATTTAAAATATTTTTTACTTTAAATTATTATTTTTTTGTATAAAAGATATTCTGAATCAGAATACGACTCAAGCAATTACCATATAATTTCAGTTATATGGATTTCATATATTGCATATATTCAACGATAATGATAAGCAATCATCAAACTATACATTCACATCCAAAGTGAGGTTTATAACTATGTGAGCATTAAAATAAATAAATAATGCTCATCACAGACTGTCAATCCATCGGTTGACAATTAATTAAATATTGGGACTAGTGTGTCAAATATATCCCAATACCTGTGTGGGGTTTTCAAACAACAACAATTCATATAAATAAATCATTGGTTAATAGATTTAACCAATTATAATTCAGTTTGAATTATTTTCTATTTAACCAATTTTCACTGATTAAACTATAAATAAATATTTATAATTTAATTTCAACAATCATATATTTTAACAAGTAATTATTTAATTCCTTGTCTAACATGATAAAGGTGATATTTCGTCTAACGAAACATATAATTTAACTAAATTACATTTCCATTTTAACATAACATTTTCTAACGAAATGATATATTTGTTTACAAAATATGTCTAATATCAAATAAAAAGGAGTTTTATTTGCATAACTTATTTACATGTTTCCTAATGTCAAATAAAAAGAATTTTTTTATTCGCATACATTTTCTATTCTTCTAATGACAAAATTAAAAAGGCAATTTTGTCTGCACGTATGTTTTCTAATGTCTTGCGAAAAAATAAAAAGATAATTTTGTCTACATATATATTTTTAATTCTAATGACCAAATAAAAATGACTATTCTTACTCGTACACAAATTCAATGTTTAACTCGACAAATAAAATGAGTATCTTTATTTGTTTTACAAATTAAATGTTTAATTTGACAAATAAAAATGACTATTTTAATTTGTCTACAAATTCAATGTTTAATTTGACAAATAAAAATGAATACTTTAATTTGTCGACAAATCTAATTCAACATAACTAAATAAAATGATACTTTTGTTTGTCGACAATTCTAACTACGCATAAAAATGATATTTTTATGTTGACGATTATAACTCAACATAACAAATAAAAATGATGATTTTATGTTGACAATTTCTATTTCAACTTAACAAATAAAAATGATGATTTTATTTATTTACAATTTCTATTTAACAAAAATGATATTTTTGTTTTTAACTATTTCATTTCAACGAAACATGATATTTTGGTTTCAACTATTTTATTTCAACCAAAATGTAAATTTTATATCAATTCTAATTTCAACAAAAATGACAAATTTTATATTGTCAATTCTAATTTCAACAAAAATGACAATTTTATATTGTCAATTCAAAATTTAGCAAAAGTGACCATTTTAATCCTAACATGACATTTTTTTTATAAAATGACATTTTATTTCTAATGCAACATTTTACAGCAAAAATATTATTTTATTTCTAATACAACACTTTGTACAACAAAAATGGTATTTTTATAATGCTAACATTTTATACAACAAAAATGGTATTTTTATATTGACCATAATCTGAGTCAACAAAATTGACATTTTATTCTAACGTAACATCTTATAACAAAAGTGTTGTTTTTATTCTCATGCAACATTTTATAACGAAAATGTTATTTTTATCTAACATGACAATTTCTAACAAAAATGTTATTTTTATCTAACATGACAATTTCTAACAAAAATTTTATTTTTATCTAACACGACAATTTCTAATAAAAATGTTATATTTATTTAACATGACAATTTCTAACAAAAATGTTATTTTTATCTAACATGACAATTTCTAACAAAAATGATTTTTTTTAATCTAACATGTTTACTTTTCTTTTCTATTCTAGCATGTTAAAAATGTTTTCAACATTTTTATATTATATGTTTTCTAATGAATCGTTTTTGCATTAAAAATGGAATTTTTATTGTTTCAACACTTTTATTCTAACATGAGCAATTTTCTAATAAATCATTTTTTTCCATTAAAATAAGATTTTTAATGTTAACATGTTTTTAATTTAAAACCTGAACATTTTACTAATTTCAGTCATAACATTAAAAATGAGATTTTTCTTTAAAACATGTTTTTATTTTCAAAATATGTACATTTTCTATTTTCTTACATTCCATTAAAAATGTGAATTTTAATGTAAACATGTTTTTATTCTTAAACATGAACATTTTTATAGTTCCATTCATTATATTAAAAATATGGATTTTAATGTAAACATGTTTTTATTCATAAAACATGAATATTTTCTTAGTTTCATTTATTACATTAAAAATGAGAATTTAAATGCAAACATGTTTTTATTTCTAAAACATGAATACTTTCACATATTCTATATTTTCATTAAAAATGAAATTGCTAATGTTAACATGTTTTATTTTTAAAACATGAACAATTTTCTTTTTCACTACTAATTGATTTTAACACAATCACAATTAATTATAGTTGCAACCATAATCAAAGACTCAAAATTTCAGTCCAATTCATACCACAATACAAACAAAATCAATTCAAGTATATATATTTATTTTAAAATTCGAGAAATCTCACCGTGGTATTTATCTGAATTTCCAACAGTCTCCGTTTAAGCTCTAGTTAGTTCCATGAGGTAGATCTGGATTTCACGATTCCAACGCTTCAAAAATCGTCAAATTCTGATTAGATTTGAAAGAGATACAGACGTTTACAAATTTAATTACATTTATGAATTTATTATATAATTAATTTAATTATTCCTTTAACCTTTGCTTACTCCTTTTCTTCCTGGAACAACGTTTACAAACCGAACCCACCATCGCTTCCTGGCCTTCCATGCGCACGCCACGTCGGAGCACCAGATCCAAATCTGGAGTCGCCACTCTCTCGCCCTTTGAAAGAGCAACTACTGCCATGAACAAGGTGGAGCTCGGCCTCCTCGATCACCGTGAAAACGGTTGTAAACATCTCGCCTTCGTGGACCTAAATCGAACTCCATTCTCCATAATTTCTGATCATAACCGTATAGAATCGAAGAGTGGAAGGGGTGTAATAATTGTCTCTTTAAATTTCATGATCTAATTCGAAGGATATTAGGAGAAATTGGAGAATCGTTTTCAGAGTATTGTGGCCATTCAATGAACATGGCGGCGGCTAGGTTTCAAATGGAATTAGGTGTGATGACCCAAAATTCCCCGTAAAGGAAAGCCCGGATTGTTTTGAGAACAACATATATCAGAACACAAAACAGAAGAATATTTTATTGCTTTTTACAACAATTACATCAGAGTACAAGGACATTCTAGAGTATGAATAATTATACAATAGAAAATAATATCAGAGTTTTAAATTACATTTAAATAGCAGCAGAAAAATAATACAAAATACGAATGGAAGAAATACACGGACACGGAGCTTTCCGAATATCGCTTCAGCTATAGACCAGGATCCTGTGAAGATAATATCTGCAAAACTAAACTACTGACTGTCCGTGTGGAAAATATAGGCACCCAGAGTTTAGGAAGGAACAATAAACTCCAGGTCAGTCATGGGACTGGTATGAGAACTCAAAACAATTATTGATTTGATTTTAAAGTTAGGTAAATCAAGGGACCACACCGTATTACATGGAACGGGTTTAACCCCAAGAATACCAAAAATAAACAACGCAATGCTTTTTGGAAAAATGAAGCTATTATAAGACTCAGGTCCCATCACACAATGCAGCACAAGCCGGAGGATACAGTTTTACTTTATAATAGCCAAACATGCTTGATACACAAAATTTCTCTTTTAATATTACCATAAGTGCATAGTGTAGAAATCAATTTCGAAAATAAATGTATCAATCATAGACGACATGGGTACCATATATCATGTCGCCAAACTAGTTCTACAATCAAAACCACAAAGCTTGTATTGGAAAGTTGGATTTCCATCGTGATGGCTCCTGATTCAAAAGATCTATCGCGTAGTGCAATACTCCACGGCCTACGTCCCAGCTAGAGAAAACACCGTAATGCGCATCCGCACTTTTGGGAAATCAAGTATCACCGCAGCTTACGTCCCAGCGAGAGAAAACACCGCTTACTCTATCCCTATATATGGGAATCGGGGGAAATGGCACTATCCCAAATCTCAAGATGTGGAGCGACCACACCCAGTACAACTCGGCCGACCAAATCCATATATAGAAAAAGTATATTAGTCAAACCTACTAATCAAACAAATCGTTCACCTTCATACTGGGGTGTGAGGCTTGCGAGGTAACGCTACACAAAGCTATGCTAATTAAATCTATGCTTTTATCATTATCCACAAGGCCCTGCTTTTCAACAAAATCCTTGATCCATGCATCTTAGCATGCCACATTGTCAGTCCATACCATATGAAGCGACCCGAAACTTCCCCGGTCTCCGAAGAGATGAGAAAGAACGAATTACTGTGAGGACAATACAAATCAGAACACAAACAGAAGAACATTTCATTGTATATTACAACAATGCACCAGAATACATAATATACAGAGTATAAATGAATATTACACAGAAATATCAGAGATTTAAATTACATTTAAATACATCGCAGCGGAAAATAATACAATACACAACTAGAAGGAGATATACGGATACAAAGCTTTCTGGATATCGTTCCAGCTGTAAACCAGGATCCTGTGAATAAAAATCTGCAAAACCAAAACTACTAGCTGCCCGTGTCAAAATAGGGCACCCAGAGTTTAGGTTAAAACAATAAACTCCAGGTCAGTCATGGGACTGGTGTGAGAACTAAAACAGTTAATCTTTATTTTTAAAGCTAGGTAAATCAAGGGACCACGCCGTATAACACGGAACGGGTTTCCTCCCAAGAACACCAGTGCATATAAGTAAACAGCGCAATGCTTTTCTAAAAATGAAGCTATTATAAGACCCAGGTCCTATCACACAATGCAACGCAAGCCGGGGGATAGGGTTTTCCCTTATAACAGCCAAAGAATGCTTGATACGTTTTAAAACAAATCATTTGATACTATTATAAGTGCATAGTGTATAAAACAACTTCAAATCATAAGTATCAATCATAGGCGGCATGGGTACCATATATCATGTCGCCATATATAGGTTTACAAATAAAACCGCAAATGTCACGTATTTGGAAATTGGGTTTCCATCTATGAACCGAGGCAAAAGATAGTCCTCAACCGATTCGAGACTGTCTAGCCCGAGCCTCAGGCAAGTACTCAGTCAAGCCTTGGATCCTCAGGGCCAGTCCACCGATGTGGATTAAACTTAAACCCTGAACATGCGTTTCCCCGCCCTATGGGGCGTAGGTAAGCCAACTAAATGACTCCATCGGTTCGAGAACGACCGATCAATCCGAGGCGCCTCGCAACAGCAACAACCACATAAGTCAAACTCGTCAGGGCGTGTAAAACCACTGACGCCGCTTCTAGCTAGAAAGAAAAGCATGCCCTCCCTGACGTCCTCTCCCGTTTTTGGTTCATACCGGGTGTGAAACACGCGAAATAAACGTTACACAAAGCTACGCCACGAAGGCCTTGCTTTGATCATCACCACAAGACTTTGCTTTTCAACAGAAGCCTCGATCAATTGCCACTTAGGCATGCCACACAGGCAATTCACTCCATGCGTTTGATATCCATCAATATATAACCCCTGAGCTCGTACATCTCAGAGAAGGGCGTTAAGCAAGAGAATAAATTCTCCGCCGCCAAACAGATATATATTTAATAGAGATCAATCACACAGACTAAAATCCAATGTCAGACACACAGTCCATTTACAAGTCCGTTCTGGGTCTGAACGAAACCGGAGGCACCTAGTACCCCGCATATCCATCGATCTCCAAGTACGTCTGGACGATCACTAACTGTTTCCATCTTCTTGGGTGTACAGCCCAATCAAGATCATCAGTAATTACCCAAACGACGTGAAGACTTCTGGTCTTCGACCACCGTCTTCATCTTCGACTTATCGTCGTATCAGTTATTCAGAATGGGATAAACCCGGTCTTTCCGAATAACTCGCGTATATTTTAAATAAGTGTTACACAAACACAACATACGCCTCATTCCAATTCATCAGTCACTAACCGTAAATTAATCAAGAGAATAATTTCCTAAATATTAACCCCGAAGGCCGAAACCAACATCAGATCAATATCCAGAAAACCATTCTACTTGGCTAACCGACAGTTAGTTTCTAAATTTCACATTCATAGGGAAAGGTCCCCATTAATTTTATCCAAGATAAATTCCTTGAATTTATTCTTTATTCTATTTTTGAATCTCAATTCAAACTAGTCGGGATTAGCGAGCCTTACCGAAGTGATCATTTATTTTAATTCCCCAATCCCAACCTATTCATCCCATGAAGTAAAACCGGTAATACTTCATATCTAACACCACAGTGTTATCGGTAAATTTAATTACCATTTCACGTTCAAATCTAATTAAAGATTTAACTATCGCCTGGAGCAAAACTGGTGATACTCCATTTTCGATCATTTCAATCTAATTAAAGATTCATTAAAACTCCACTTAGTTTTAATCGTTAACTGGGTTAAAGAATCCGTGTCATTTAAAACACGGTTCACGATAAACCCAAAGTCACATTCCATTAATTATCGGGTTAAAGAATGAGTGTTATTTAAAACACTGTTCACGATAAACCCAAAAATCAATATCAATTCAATTCCAATTAAATATTATTTAATTGGTACACTTCATTAAATCTAAATAAAAGATTTAATCTTTTCTCAACTGGGTTCAAGAACAGTGTTAGTGAAGACACCATTCACGACAAACCCAAATCACATTTGATATTCAATACAAGGCTCTGAATAGAAAATATACCGGCTTATATTCAATATCAAATTCTACAACTAACAAATATCGCATTGGAAATAACGATATATATATATATATATATATATATATCTTTCAAATTTCCATAACAACATTTGTATAATCACGAAATCCAACATCGAAATATTCCGAAGACAATTTCGATTCAAATCCATTCCAATGCAATCATTGGAAATTTTGGTTATTTTCAAAACCATTTCAAATTCAATTTGTTTCTTTAAAAATAAATAGAATTATAATTCTAGTTCAAAACTAGTTCATTTCGATAAAAATCTATTTTTATCTTTTCAAATATGGAGTTTTTCATACCAATTCTTCTCAAATCATTTCTTATGATTTTACACAAATTATTACTATTTTTAATAATTTTATCAAGGCCCGTACAGTCGATTTCCATCAGTGGCCATCGAACTGCACTTACAGCGACCTTTTTCAAATTTGATTTGGACGTAAATCCAAATCCAACCGTTAGACTTCAAATTTCTAATATTCGTTAGAAAGCTCTTTTCGATACGAACCCAACGGTTCCAGATTCAGGAGAATCCGACGGTCGGATCTCCCGTAATGTCCGTTTGAAATAAATGGTCGAAATTCATGAACTGCCGCGGCGCGGCGCGTTCTATTCAGGCCATTATATTATATATATAATATATATAATTCATCGATTTCTATTTAAAACGAATTATATAAATAGTTTTAAAATCGTTTCAAAAGCAATTTCAACTTTCTTTTCAATTCAAATCAAAATTGAATTCTTCTTTATAAATTCGTTTTAAAATTCATTTCTATTCAATTCAAATTTCAATTCAATTTGAATTCATTTCAATTCGCTTTCGGTTCAATTTGAATTCGTTTTCAATTCAATTCATTTCGAAATCGTTTTTAATTCAATTCATTTCGAAATCGTTTTTAATTCAATTCATTTCGAAATCGTTTTCAATTCAATTCATTTCGAAATCGTTTTCAATTCAATTCATTTCAAAATGAATAAAATTGATATAAATATCGTTCACGTCAAAATGGCGTCAATCTAATCAACACGGCTTCATAAATTTCTATTTTCAAATATTCTATTTCAAATATTTCTTTTTCAAAATAGTTGTTATTATCAAAATATTTCGTTCAACACATGACCAATCTCAATGGATGAGTACTGTCAACACATGAACCTTTATTTTATATTGATAAAGATGTAAATTTTATTACTAAAATATTTCGTTCAACACATGACCAATCTCAATGGATGAGTACTGTCAACACATGAACCTTTATTTTATATTGATAAAGATGTAAATTTTATTACTAAAATATTTCGTTCAACACATGACCAATCTCAATGGATGAGTACTGTCAACACATGAACCTTTATTTTATATTGTTCTTTATTTTTCAAATTGGAATGAGGCCCAATCAATTACCATATAAAGTTAATTATATGGATTCCATACAACACATGTATATAATAGCATTGAAAAATAATCAACCATCAACCAAAGTGCACTACACTGTATAAGCATCAAATATAGATATCTAACGCTTATAACAGCCTGTCAATCGATCGATCGACATATTTAATCAATCAGGATGAGTGAACTTCAGATTTCATCCTAACACCCGTGTGGGGTTTCAAACAATCAAACACATATTTTATTTGTGCAGTTGGGCGATGTGTAAAATTTATCGTCCCAATCAATGTCCTTCAAATAGGTGTACATAAACAAACCGTCCGGTTTGTAAATGAATATTTATTTATTCACATTCACGTTAAAAATTATATTTTTAACGATAAAACATTTTATTTTAACATATGAATTTCTATTCATTTCATTCTTTAAATAAAATGATATTTCTATTTTTCTAACTTATTTTAGAAAATTTCGGTGGCATAACGGCACGATACTAGAAACGGGACGAGGCCTAGCCTTATCCCCGGACTAGTGAAGGCCCACGCCATTCACACATCAATCAAATCCATTCATTTCACCAAACAATTCAATTTCAATCAAATAATCTAACTAATTTTTGAAATCAAACAAACAAGTCCATGGTCTGTGGACGATTGTGTCGGGTGCTACTAAGCACCGTCTGCATCCTAGTATATATATATGACTAGAAAAGAAAATTGAAAGGTGAGAAATTCTCACAGATAGCTATCCAATCATCTTGACTCTTCTTTGAGAGAAATCCTCGCCTTTTTGTCACCTTCGTTGTCCGCTTTCACTACATATGTAAAAATCGAATTTTTACTTCGCTATTCAATATATAATAATCATATTTTTATTTCGAAGTTCAATATATAAAAATCATATTTTTATTTCGAAGTTCAATATATAAAAATCATATTTTTATTTCGAAGTTCAATATATAAAAATCATATTTTTATTTCGAAGTTCAATATATAAAAATCATATTTTTATTTCGAAGTTCAATATATAAAAATCATATTTTTATTTGCTACTCAATATATAAAAATCAAATTTTTACTACTATGTTATATAGATAAAAATTATATTTTTATCACGCTATTTTCCACCTAAAGATTTTGCCTTTTCTAAAATAAAGATTTCGCCTTTATAAATTTAAAGATTTCATCTTTATAAAAATCTCATTTTTATTTTTCTACACATATAAAGATGATATTTTTAATCTTCTACCTAAAAAAAGATCATATTTTTACATCTTCTATATAGTAAAGATTATATTTTTAATACTTTAAAAATACAAAAATCATATTCTTAATACTTTTAAAAATGTAAAAATCATATTTTTAATGTTTTAAAAATATAAAAATCAAATTTTTAAATAGCTATTATATATATATCCGAATTTTTCTTTCCTATGCTAAAAGAAAATCGATTTCTTTTATAAAATCAGTTACATAATAATTAACAATAATTATATAAAAAAACGAATTAAAAATAACGTATAAAACTTACAGTGTTCCGTTCAGAGGGAGGAGGGAGAGAAAGGAGGGCGGCGGCGCTTGGGGGGGTTGCGGATTCAGAAGGGGACAAGAGAAAGGGGAGGGCGAGGCGGTCTTCTGTGGCACGGTGGTGAGGTCATCGGAGGAGGAGGGGCTCCGGCTAGTGGCGGCTTCGATTCTGAGCTGAAGGGGGGGGGGGAAGCTTCTGGGTTGTCGCGCCGCTGGGGGGTCTTCGCCCCGACGAGGAAGGCAGGGGATGGGGGGGTTTGGATCTGGGCGGCGCTGACCATCGGAGAGGCGACGGGGTGGGGTGGCGATGGGTGTCGGTCGCCATCGGTTGGAAGCAGCGGTTTTTTTTTTCTTTCTGATTTTAGTTTTTAACGGGGGGGGGGGGGGGGGGCGCTGATATAAGGGGAAAAGGTTTTTTATATTATTATTATTTAATTATTTAATTCAACCTAAAGTTGACTTTTACATACGACCTCGAAACGAGGCCCACTGCCTGTCGTCCATAGCGTTTCACCCCCATTCCGAACACAATGGGATATGTATCGTAGGCTGATTCGATCGTTACAATCAGTTTCCGTTAAAATCAACATATAACTCTATATATTGAATTTGAACGCGCATTTCAATTTACCGGGGTCAGATATTAACTTGAAAAATTCCAGAAAAATATTTTCTAGCTTCGTATTGATGATACGGTCCTAACAAAACTAGTTTCATCGAATTCTGAGACCGTTGAAAAAATGGCCAATTTCCAGTCGATTAAAATCAACTAAAACCGGTCAAACGCGTTTTCCTTTGCCACGCTCACATATTGATTCAGAAAATTATGAAATTTGGAACCTAGCAATAACTTTACACTGCGGGTCTAACAAAACTGGTTTCGTCGAAATCCGAGGTCGTTTGCAAAATGTCCATTTTTTTAAGGGCCTGAATTCCATAGCGACTATTCAGGATTTTCAACTGGACATATCTTTTGATTCCCGCTATGAAATTTTGATTTGTTGGATTCGTTACAAAGATATTATCAATTAGATCCTAATGTTTTTGGTTTCACTAAAATCCGGATTGTTTTGCACCCGGTACATTCAATTGAAGTTTGAAATCGAATTATCGAACTACCGCGCCATTTTCAATTCTATTTATAATGATATATAAATATTTATATTCTAACGACGGCGTATATAATATATACGTTCTAATTATATTCAAAATAGATTTCTCGTCGATATTATTTAAAATAATTCATTTTAAATAATCAAAATTCGCTAAAATTGCCAAAATAAAAATTTTAAACTGGCCCAGATTTTCGGGTTATTACAATCTCCCCCACTTAAAACTTTTCGTCCCCGAAAAGGAACAAAGTCGAAAGTGGTTTGATCAATCAACTCTACGTTTGATCTGGCTTTCATTCTCTAACCTTTCAGTTTCTGAGAATTTTCAAATTTTCAAAAATTTTGGCTAACACCCTAAATTTTCGAAAAATTTCGCCATAACCTCCCCTGCACCGGGAGCATCGGGGAATTTCAAATAGCTTCCCCGGTCCTTCAGATCTCAAAAATAAAAAGAAAAAGCCAAGTGGCTAGCCAATAGGCTCATAAAATCATCATCACCGAAACAAAACAGTAAATTATGTAGTAAACATGTACCTATTTGTCGGGCAAACAAATTTTATTCTTCGGCTCTAGCCTCCTTGCTATGACCTGTTCAATGTAAGTATATGTATATGCAAGCAAACGCGACCAATTTTCAATATAATTCAATATTTGATTCAATTAGGCTAAATGGTTCAAAATTATCAAACAAATGAACAAACAACACAAACATCAATCAATTAGTGAATTAACGTTTGAAATTCATAATTTTGATATATATAAAGAAAATCATGTTTTTGATGCCAATCCAGAACAAATAAATCTAGTTATATAAGTTTTGGCTCTCACACCAGTCTAATGGAAATATATAGAAAATCACACCTTCGAAACTCGAACATAAATGTTGATGATGCGATCGCTATCATCAATATCATCTTCGGGCGACTAGAGTGTGATGCCATATCTATCCAATATATTAAAACTTTGAATACACGCGGATCAGACGTATATGCAAAATCTATATATACTGGATTGTCCACATCAATATAAATAAATACCCAAATACGAATAATTGATTTATATTTCAAAACAAGATTTGTTTTCATTTTAAAAATATACTCTTCACACTCGTTCTAGGATACTACTGATCCCATCTCTAACGAGTCATTCTCGTTGGATATTGCTAATCCAATATCTGATGAATTCTTTCGCACGGTTCTAATGTGTCTTGTTCTCCGAGCTTTGTAAACCAAAGCTCTGATACCAACTGAAGCGACCCGAAACTTCCCCGGTCTCCGAAGAGATGAGAAAGAACGAATTACTGTGAGGACAAGACAAATCAGAACACAAACAGAAGAACATTTCATTGTATATTACAACAATGCACCAGAATACATAATATACAGAGTATAAATGAATATTACATAGAAATATCAGAGATTTAAATTACATTTAAATACATCGCAGCGGAAAATAATACAATACACAACTAGAAGGAGATATACGGATACAAAGCTTTCCAGATATCGTTCCAGCTGTAAACCAGGATCCTGTGAATAAAAATCTGCAAAACCAAAACTACTAGCTGCCCGTGTCAAAATAGGGAACCCAGAGTTTAGGTTAAAACAATAAACTCCAGGCCAGTCATGGGACTGGTGTGAGAACTAAAACAGTTAATCTTTATTTTTAAAGCTAGGTAAATCAAGGGACCACGCCGTATAACACGGAATGGGTTTCCTCCCAAGAACACCAGTGCATATAAGTAAACAGCGCAATGCTTTTCTAAAAACGAAGCTATTATAAGACCCAGGTCCTATCACACAATGCAACGCAAGCCGGGGGATAGGGTTTTCCCTTATAACAGCCAAAGAATGCTTGATACGTTTTAAAACAAATCATTTGATACTATTATAAGTGCATAGTGTATAAAACAACTTCAAATCATAAGTATCAATCATAGGCGGCATGGGTACCATATATCATGTCGCCATATATAAGTTTACAAATAAAACCGCAAATGTCACGTATTTGGAAATTGGGTTTCCATCTATGAACCGAGGCAAAAGATAGTCCTCAACCGATTCGAGACTGTCTAGCCCGAGCCTCAGGCAAGTACTCAGTCAAGCCTTGGATCCTCAGGGCCAGTCCACCGATGTGGATTAAACTTAAACCCTGAACATGCGTTTCCCCGCCCTATGGGGCGTAGGTGAGCCAACTAAATGACTCCATCGGTTCGAGAACGACCGATCAATCCGAGGCGCCTCGCAACAGCAACAACCACATAAGTCAAACTCGTCAGGGCGTGTAAAACCACTGACACCACTTCTAGCTAGAAAGAAACGCATGCCCTCCCTGACGTCCTCTCCTGTTTTTGGTTTATACCGGGTGTGAAACACGCGAAATAAACGTTACACAAAGCTACGCCACGAAGGCCTTGCTTTGATCATCACCACAAGACTTTGCTTTTCAACAGAAGCCTCGATCAATTGCCACTTAGGCATGCCACATAGGCAATTCACTCCATGCGTTTGATATCCATCAATATATAACCCCTGAGCTCGTACGTCTCAGTGAAGGGCGTTAAGCAAGAGAATAAATTCTCCGCCGCCAAACAGATATATATTTAATAGAGATCAATCACACAGACTAAAATCCAATGTCAGACACACAGTCCATTTACAAGTCCGTTCTGGGTCTGAACGAAACCGGAGGCACCTAGTACCCCGCATATCCATCGATCTCCAAGTACGTCTGGACGATCACTAACTGTTTCCATCTTCTTGGGTGTACAGCCCAATCAAGATCATCAGTAATTACCCAAACGACGTGAAGACTTCTGGTCTTCGACCACCGTCTTCATCTTCGACTTATCGTCGTATCAGTTATTCAGAATGGGATAAACCCGGTCTTTCCGAATAACTCGCGTATATTTTAAATAAGTGTTACACAAACACAACATACGCCTCATTCCAATTCATCAGTCACTAACCGTAAATTAATCAAGAGAATAATTTCCCAAATATTAACCCCGAAGGCCGAAACCAACATCAGATCAATATCCAGAAAACCATTCTACTTGGCTAACCGACAGTTAGTTTCTAAATTTCACATTCATAGGGAAAGGTCCCCATTAATTTTATCCAAGATAAATTCCTTGAATTTATTCTTTATTCTATTTTTGAATCTCAATTCAAACTAGTCGGGATTAGCGAGCCTTACCGAAGTGATCATTTATTTTAATTCCCCAATCCCAACCTATTCATCCCATGAAGTAAAACCGGTAATACTTCATATCTAACACCACAGTGTTATCGGTAAATTTAATTACCATTTCACGTTCAAATCTAATTAAAGATTTAACTATCGCCTGGAGCAAAACTGGTGATACTCCATTTTCGATCATTTCAATCTAATTAAAGATTCATTAAAACTCCACTTAGTTTTAATCGTTAACTAGGTTAAAGAATCCGTGTCATTTAAAACACGGTTCACGATAAACCCAAAGTCACATTCCATTAATTATCGGGTTAAAGAACGAGTGTTATTTAAAACACTGTTCACGATAAACCCAAAAATCAATATCAATTCAATTCCAATTAAATATTATTTAATTGGTACACTTCATTAAATCTAAATAAAAGATTTAATCTTTTCTCAACTGGGTTCAAGAACAGTGTTAGTGAAGACACCATTCATGACAAACCCAAATCACATTTGATATTCAATACAAGGCTCTGAATAGAAAATATACCGGCTTATATTCAATATCAAATTCTACAACTAACAAATATCGCATTGGAAATAACGATATATATATATCTTTCAAATTTCCATAACAACATTTGTATAATCACGAAATCCAACATCGAAATATTCCGAAGACAATTTCGATTCAAATCCATTCCAATGCAATCATTGGAAATTTTGGTTATTTTCAAAACCATTTCAAATTCAATTTGTTTCTTTAAAAATAAATAGAATTATAATTCTAGTTCAAAACTAGTTCATTTCGATAAAAATCTATTTTTATCTTTTCAAATATGGAGTTTTTCATCCCAATTCTTCTCAAATCATTTCTTATGATTTTACACAAATTATTACTATTTTTAATAATTTTATCAAGGCCCGTACAGTCGATTTCCATCAGTGGCCATCGAACTGCACTTACAGCGACCTTTTTCAAATTTGATTTGGATGTAACTCCAAATCCAACCGTTAGACTTCAAATTTCTAATATTCGTTAGAAAGCTCTTTTCGATACGAACCCAACGATTCCGGTTTCAGGAGAATCCGACGGTCGGATCTCCCGTAATGTCCGTTTAAAATAAATGGTCGAAATTCACGAACTGCCGTGGCGCGGCGCGTTCTATTCAGGCCATTATATTATATATATAATATATATATATTTCGTCGATTTCTATTTGAAACGAATTATATAAATAGTTTTAAAATCGTTTCAAAAGTAATTTCAACTTTCTTTTCAATTCAAATTAAAATTGAATTCTTCTTTATAAATTCGTTTTAAAATTCATTTCTATTCAATTCAAATTTCAATTCAATTTGAATTCATTTCATTTCGCTTTCAGTTCAATTTGAATTCGTTTTCAATTCAATTCATTTCGAAATCGTTTTTAATTCAATTCATTTCAAAATCGTTTTTAATTCAATTCATTTCGAAATCGTTTTTAATTCAATTCATTTCGAAATCGTTTTCAATTCAATTCATTTCGAAATCGTTTTCAATTCAATTCATTTCAAAATGAATAAAATTGATATAAATATCGTTCACGTCAAAATGGCGTCAATCTAATCAACACGGCTTCATAAATTTCTATTTTCAAATATTCTATTTCAAATATTTCTTTTTCAAAATAGTTGTTATTATCAAAATATTTCGTTCAACACATGACCAATCTCAATGGATGAGTACTGTCAACACATGAACCTTTATTTTATATTGATAAAGATGTAAATTTTATTACTAAAATATTTCGTTCAACACATGACCAATCTCAATGGATGAGTACTGTCAACACATGAACCTTTATTTTATATTGATAAAGATGTAAATTTTATTACTAAAATATTTCGTTCAACACATGACCAATCTCAATGGATGAGTACTGTCAACACATGAACCTTTATTTTATATTGTTTTTTATTTTTCAAATTGGAATGAGGCCCAATCAATTACCATATAAAGTTAATTATATGGATTCCATACAACACATGTATATAATAGCATTGAAAAATAATCAACCATCAACCAAAGTGCACTACACTGTATAAGCATCAAATATAGATATCTAACGCTTATAACAGCCTGTCAATCGATCGATCGACATATTTAATCAATCAGGATGAGTGAACTTCAGATTTCATCCTAACACCCGTGTGGGGTTTCAAACAATCAAACACATATTTTATTTGTGTAGTTGGGCGATGTGTAAAATTTATCGTCCCAATCAATGTCCTTCAAATAGGTGTACATAAACAAACCGTCCGGTTTGTAAATGAATATTTATTTATTCACATTCACGTTAAAAATTATATTTTTAACGATAAAACATTTTATTTTAACATATGAATTTCTATTCATTTCATTCTTTAAATAAAATGATATTTCTATTTTTCTAACTTATTTTAGAAAATTTCGGTGGCATAACGGCACGATACTAGAAACGGGACGAGGCCTAGCCTTATCCCCGGACTAGTGAAGGCCCACACCATTCACACATCAATCAAATCCATTCATTTCACCAAACAATTCAATTTCAATCAAATAATCTAACTAATTTTTGAAATCAAACAAACAAGTCCATGGTCTGTGGACGATTGTGTCGGGTGCTACTAAGCACCGTCTGCATCCTAGTATATATATATGACTAGAAAAGAAAATTGAAAGGTGAGAAATTCTCACAGATAGCTATCCAATCATCTTGACTCTTCTTTGAGAGAAATCCTCGCCTTTTTGTCACCTTCGTTGTCCGCTTTCACTACATATGTAAAAATCGAATTTTTACTTCGCTATTCAATATATAAAAATCATATTTTTATTTCGAAGTTCAATATATAAAAATCATATTTTTATTTCGAAGTTCAATATATAAAAATCATATTTTTATTTCGAAGTTCAATATATAAAAATCATATTTTTATTTCGAAGTTCAATATATAAAAATCATATTTTTATTTCGAAGTTCAATATATAAAAATCATATTTTTATTTCGAAGTTCAATATATAAAAATCATATTTTTATTTGCTACTCAATATATAAAAATCGAATTTTTACTACTATGTTATATAGATAAAAATTATATTTTTATCACGCTATTTTCCACCTAAAGATTTTGCCTTTTCTAAAATAAAGATTTCGCCTTTATAAATTTAAAGATTTCATCTTTATAAAAATCTCATTTTTATTTTTCTACACATATAAAGATGATATTTTTAATCTTCTACCTAAACAAAGATCATATTTTTACATCTTCTATATAGTAAAGATTATATTTTTAATACTTTAAAAATACAAAAATCATATTCTTAATACTTTTAAAAATGTAAAAATCATATTTTTAATGTTTTAAAAATATAAAAATCAAATTTTTAAATAGCTATTATATATATATCCGAATTTTTCTTTCCTATGCTAAAAGAAAATCGATTTCTTTTATAAAATCAGTTACATAATAATTAACAATAATTATATAAAAAAACGAATTAAAAAAAACGTATAAAACTTACAGTGTTCCGTTCAGAGGGAGGAGGGAGAGAAAGGAGGGCGACGGCGCTTGGGGGGGTTGCGGATTCAGAAGGGGACAAGAGAAAGGGGAGGGCGAGGCGGTCTCCTGTGGCACGGCGGTGAGGTCATCGGAGGAGGAGGGGCTCCGGCTAGTGGCGGCTTCGATTCTGAGCTGAAGGGGGGGGGGGAAGCTTCTGGGTTGTCGCGCCGCTGGGGGGTCTTCGCCCCGTCGAGGAAGGCAGGGGATGGGGGGGTTTGGATCTGGGCGGCGCTGACCATCGGAGAGGCGAAGGGGTGGGGTGGCGATGGGTGTCGGTCGCCATCGGTTGGAAGCAGCGGTTTTTTTTATATTTTTTTTCTTTCTGATTTTAGTTTTTACCGGGGGGGGGGGGGGGCTGATATAAGGGGAAAAGGTTTTTTTTATATTATTATTATTATTATTTAATTATTTAATTCAACCTAAAGTTGACTTTTACATACGACCTCGAAACGAGGCACACTGCCTGTCGTCCATAGCGTTTCACCCCCATTCCGAACACAATGGGATATGTATCGTAGGCTGATTCGATCGTTACAATCAGTTTCCATTAAAATCAACATATAACTCTATATATTGAATTTGAATGCGCATTTCAATTTACCGGGGTCAGATATTAACTTGAAAAATTCCAGAAAAATATTTTCTAGCTTCGTATTGACGATACGGTCCTAACAAAACTAGTTTCATCGAATTCTGAGACCGTTGAAAAAATGGCCAATTTCCAGTCGATTAAAATCAACTGAAACCGATCAAACGCGTTTTCCTTTGCCACGCTCACATATTGATTCAGAAAATTATGAAATTTGGAACCTAGCAATAACTTTACACTGCGGGTCTAACAAAACTGGTTTCGTCGAAATCCGAGGTCGTTTGCGAAATGTCCATTTTTTTAAGGGCCTGAATTCCATAGCGACTATTCAGGATTTTCAACTGGACATATCTTTTGATTCCCGCTATGAAATTTTGATTTGTTGGATTCGTTAAAAAGATATTATCAATTAGATCCTAATGTTTTTGGTTTCACTAAAATCCGGATTGTTTTGCACCCGGTACATTCAATTGAAGTTTGAAATCGAATTATCGAACTACCGCGCCATTTTCAATTCTATTTATAATTATATATAAATATTTATATTCTAACGACGGCGTATATAATATATACGTTCTAATTATATTCAAAATAGATTTCTCGTCGATATTATTTAAAATAATTCATTTTAAATAATCAAAATTAGCTAAAATTGCCAAAATAAAATTTTTAAACTGGCCCAGATTTTCGGGTTATTACACCATACCATTGATTTCTGCCAATATATATAACCTCTGAGCACATATGTCTTGGAGAAGGTTGTTAAGCAAGAGAATAAATTCTCTGCCACCAACAAATATATATATATATATATATATATATATATATATATATATATATATTTAGTAGAGATCAACGAATACAGCATAAAGGAATACAACGTCAGACATACCATCCATTTACAAGTCCGTTCTGGGTCTGAACGAAATCGGAGGCACCTCGGAAAAGAGGCCCTCGCATATCCGAACAATCAACCAGTATGTCCGGACGGCTACCACTGTAGCCCCTTCAAGGTAGCTACTCCAATCATGGGCATCAGTAGCAACTCATCCATTCGATGTGAAGATCGTCGGTCTTGCGCCGTCTTCAATCTCTTCTATTGTTAGTCGTCGTATCAATTATTCAGAATGGGTTCACCCGGTCTTTCCGAATAACTGGCGTACTTTATAAATAAGTGCTATAAAAACACATCCAATGCCTCATTCCAATTCAGAATATTATTTTAATAAAATATTGACATTTTTATCTAATTAAAGATTCATTAAAACTCTAATTCAGTTTTAATCTCAAAAATCATTACTTAATGATTATTCCAATTTTAAGAAATAAATAACTGGGTTAAGGAACTAGTGTCTTTTAAAACACAGTTCACGATAAACCCAAATCTCCATCCATTAAAATGGAATCTACACGGAAATCATAATAGTAAATAATCGATATAAATTTGTGTATCAGACTAATAATATAAATGGAATAACGGTAAAGCCTTTTAAATTCCATATATAGTATCGGTCTTCATTCATAGAAGCTCATCTCGATTGTTACCGAATCGAATTCCATTCAATTCCAATTTAATATATTAAATTGGAAAACTTCCTTTTGGAAAATACCCATTTAAATCTTAATAAAAGATTTATAATTTCCAAATTATTTCTTCACGGTTAATTGGATTAAAGAACAAGTGTTATTTAAAACACCGTTCACGATAAACCCAAAAATCCAATTCTTTTATCCAATTCCAATTAAGTATTAATTAATTGGTAAAATTCCTAAATCTTAATTAAAAGATTTATTCTTCTCTAAATCGGGTTTAAGAACAGTGTTATTAAAGACACCGTCCACGACAAACCCAAAATCCCATTTGATATTAAATATAAGGTTCTGAATAGAAATTATATCATCTTATATTCAATATCAAATTCTGAAACCAACAAATATCGTATTGGGAATAACGATATAAATATATCTTCCAAATTCCTCAAAATATTCGTATAATAACGAAATCCAATATCGAAATATTCCGAAGTTAATTTCCATTCAAATCCATTCCAATATATATAAATATATATTGGAAAAATTCTGGTTATTTTAAAACCCATTTTCAAAGTCCAATTTATTTATTTCTTAAAATAATTAAATTATTATTCTAGTTAATAACTAGTTCATTAAACAGTTCATTTCGATAAAAATATATTTTTATTTTTAAAAAATTGGATTTTTTTCATCAAAAATCTTTCCAAACCATTTATTATGATTTTACATAATTTTTCCATATTTTTAATAATTTTATTATCGCCCGTACAGTCGATTTCCAACAACGGCCACCGAACTGCATACATAGCGACCTTTTCTGAAATTGAATCGGACATATCTCCACATCTAACCGTTAGATTTCAAATATCTAATATTTATTGGAAAGCACTTTTCGATACGAACCCAACGATTCCGATTTTAGGAGAATCCGACGGTCGGATCTCCCGTAATGTCAAATTGAAGTTAATGGTCGAAATTCACGAACGGTCGCTGCGCGACACGTCCTTTTCAAGCCATTATATATATATATATATATATATATATTATATATTATATATATTTCGTCGATTTCCTTTAAAACGTATTTATAAAATATTTATAAATTCATTTCAAAACGATTTTAACTTCATTTTCAATTTCAAATAAAAATTGAATATTCTATATCTTCATCATATTAAAATGATAATATTTTCAAAATATTATATTTTGAAATCACTTTTCGATATTCTTTTTTAAAATGAATAAAATCGATCGATAAACCCGTTGGGGATAAAATGGCGTTTGCTACTTAATTCGGCCTCATATTTTTATATTATTATGTCCATCCAAAATCGGACATCAACATCATAATTTTATTCTTTACTGTATATTATTTTAAAATATTCATTATTTAAAATATTCTTTATTTTCAAAGTTTCCTTATTTTACATTAAAATGTGCTGTTACATTAAAAATGTACCTTTACATTATTTACATTCAAAATGTTCTTTTGTATAAAAATGTTCTTTTACACTAATTACATTAAAAATGTTTTCTTTATATATAAATGTATCTTTTACATAAAAATGTCTTTTTATATAAAAATGTATCTTTTATATATGAATGTATCTTTTATATATGAATGGTCTTTTCACATATAATAGTCCTTTTCACATATAATGGTTCTTTGCACATATAATGTTCTTATACCTGAAAATATTTTGTTATATAAAAATAACTCTTTTACATGAAATTGTTCTTTTACATATAAATGCTTCTTTACATTGTAAATGTTATTTTACATTATAAATATCTCTTTTACATAAAAATGTTTCTTTTATATTATTTACTCTAAAAATGTACTTTTCCTGGAAAATGATATTTTATCCTACATGATATCTTATTCTAAAATGATATTCTATTCTAACATGATATTTTATTCTAAAACATATTTTTAACAATTCATATGTTCCTTCATAATAATAAAAAGATAATTTTTATTGTAAAACAAATTCTGACAATTTCTATATTCCTACATAAAATAAAAGGAATAACTTTTTATTTAAAACAATCGTTTATTTCTGAACTGGAATGAGACCCAATCAATTACCATATAATTTTCAGTTATATGGATTTCATACATCGCATTTATGCAACAATAATGATAAATAATCATCAAATAGTCTAATCACATCCAGAGTGAAGTTTACAATTGTGTGAGCATTAAAATAAATAACGCTCATCATAGACTGTCAACCCATCGATTGAAATATAAATAAATTCAAGGGAGATGTGAACAAATTATCGTCCCCTAACCCGTGTGGGGTTTCAAACAACAACATTTTATTTAAACAAGTTATTGGTTAATAAATTTAACCAATTTTCACTGTTCCAACTTCAAATTATAAAAAAATATTTATAATCTAATTTCAACTACCAAATTTATGTTAACACAATTTTTTAATCATTTCAACATCACAAATAACATAGAATACAGTCAATTTAAATCGTCCATCGTTTGTGGACGAGGGGAGTGATTTAATCAAGCACAGCGTACAGTTTATAGTGATTAAACTGATAAAAATCTAAACTGGCATTTCTATATATTTTTCAGTTGTGCAAATAAATAAATAATTATGTAGAAATTTAAGTGAGGAGTTCTAACCTTTGTTAGTCTTTACTGATGATTCTGCTACCGTTCTTTTTCCATTCAGTTCCATCGTAGTCTGTTTCACGGGGTATATACATTAAAAATTATATTTTTAATGCTGTTCCATAGTAAAAATCATATTTTTATTTTCGTTATGCTTATATAAAAATCATATTTTTATATTGCTATTTTTGTTTTAAAACAACGTTAATTTTATTTTAAAAACGATGCAAATTTTATTTTACAAACCATGTATATTTCACTTACAAGAACAATGCTCATTTTGTTTACAAAAACAATGTCCCTTTTATTTATTTACAAACAATGCTATTTATTTACTTAGGGCTATTCATATAAAACTTCATTTTTTATAATGTTATCTCATTATCAAAAATCATATTTTCATTTTTAAAACAAATCAATTCTTATTTTTTAGAACAATGCAATCCTTGTTTTCTTTTAAAACAATGTTCCTTTTATTCTAAAAACAATGTTAATTCTTATTTAAAAACAAATGTTGATTTTATTTATCAAAACAATGTTCTTGTTATTTTAAAAAATAATGTATATTTTTATATTCTCAAACAATGGTATTCTTTTATATTTTCAAACAAAGTTTCTTTTCATATTATCAAAACCATGTTAATTTTCATCGCAAAACAATGTTAATTTCCATTACTAAACGAGGTTAATTTTTCATACTAAATGATGTAAATTTTCACTACTTAAAAAACAATGATCCTTTTTATTTTACAAAACTATGTCAATTTAATCTTATAAACTTTGATCTTTTATTATTTTTTTCAAAACAAAAATCTTTTTATTTTAAAATAATAATCTTTTTATATTACAAAACAATATTACTTTTGTTATCAAAACAAATCTATTTTCATTTGTAAGACAAATCTATTTTACTTTGTAAAACAAATCCATTCTTGTCAAACAAATCCATTCCTGTTAAACAAATCCATTCTTGTTTGAGAAACAATGTATATTTATATTTTCAAAAACGATGTTATCTTTATTTTCAAAAACATGTTAATGTTTTATTTTCAAAAAAAACATGTTAATCATTTATTTACAAAGACAATGTTAATCTTTATTTTCAAAAAAACATGTCTTTTCTTTTTATAAAAACATTGTTGTTTTAATTAACAAAACAATGTTTATATTCAAACAAAGTTATTTACAATGTTTAAAATAACAAAACAAAAACGCTACCATTTCACTTTGCCATCGTTCTGCTCTTCTCCCTTCAGACATAAACCGAATCCACTTAGACCATTAGGGCTCCACGTTGCTTCTACCTCAGGGCGTCGGACCCACATCAAGGTACACCACGTCGAGCGCCTTCGTGTGCTCTGCCCTCCGCCATGACTTAGGTGCGGCTCGCACCCCTAGATGGTTCGAGAAAACGATCCGAACAAGGCAGCTTCGAGCTGTAAATTCTCTTCAATGACTATACAAGATTCCATCATTACCATATAGGATCGAAAAGCATAGAAAACTCTTCGAATTTGCCTTTAGATTCTGTATTTAATTCGATTTAGATGGGGAGATTTTAATGGATTTAATTCGGTATATTTTGGCCATTGAACTGAGTTGCAGCGGTGGAAATACGGTACGGAATTAGGGTTAGAGGAAAATACGAAATACGGTGTATACCTAGGGGTATTTATAGAGTATATTTAATTTTATTTAATTATTTAATTATTTAATTATTTAATTCAAAAATAACTTGTTAAACCATCCGAACTCCAAACGAGACCCAACGAGTGTCGCCCCTAGCTAAATACCCCCATTCCGGACACAATGGTTCTGGTAAGCCAATTCGACTACTTCAATAGGTTTTATCAAAATTAAAATATAAAACAATATATATTTAATTTAAACGTACATTTTAAATTACCGGGGCCACATACTGACTCTAACAATTACAAAAAAATTATATCTAGCTTTGTTTTGATGATACGGTCCTAACAAAACTAATTTCATCGAATTTGGAGACCGTTTGAAAAATGGCCATTTTCTGGTCGATCCAATTTGACTGAAATTGACAAAACACGTTTTCTTTTGCCACGCTCACATATTAATTTCAAAAAATTATGAAAATTGAAACCTAGCAATAATTTGACATTCCGGATCCAACAAAAGCGGTTTAATCGGAAACGGAGGTCGTTTGCAAAATGGCTCTTTTTAAGGGCCATATATTATATTAAAAAATATATATATTCTATAGCGACTTTTCTAAATTTTAAACTAGGCATAACTTTCAATTCCTATTATGGAATTTCAATTTTTCAGATTCGTTGGAAAGATATAATCAAACAGATTTAAATATTTCTTGTTTTACTGAAATCCGATTTATTTTGAATCCTGTATAGTCAATTGAAATTTGAAATTTAATTTTCAAAATGTCGCGCCATTTTAAACTCCTTTTATAACTAAATTAAAAAAATCGTTCTAACTTCGATTTAAATAAATTTTCGGTCGTTATTATTTAAAATAAATTAATTTAAATATTCAAAATCCATTAAAATTCCCTAAAATAAAAATTTTAAATTAGTTCAGAAATTGCGGGTTATTATATTAGGTTTCCTTGGCTTTAGTGAATTTATAATATTATTTTATTATTTATTTCTATTTAATCTTTAAAAAGCCCGTTAACTTATACTAGCTCCAAATTCAGCCCAACCAATGTTGCCCCTAGCCAAATACCCCCTTCCAGACACAATGGAGAAGGTCCCGTCAGTCCGTTTGATTGTCTCAGCCCACTTTTCTTTAATTTAAAATATAAACCATTTAATTATTTAATTTGATCGTACATTTTAATTTACCGAGGCCACATACTGACTCTAAAAATTCCAAAAAAATTATTTCTAGTTATGTTTTGACGATACGGTCCTAACCGAACAGAAACATTACAAGATAGATATAAAAATTTTGCAGCGGAATAAAAACAACTTTTATTAATCGTAAAGCATGGTTACACTATATGTCTGAAAATACATAAACTCTGTTCATCATTAAAACTTTTTTCTTGTACTTTAAATATCAGAGTACAATAATAAAGAAAGCATAATCCCCAAATCATAAGCCATAGTAGCAAAGATAGAACCTTGAGTAATACATCTAGAAGCTCCAAGCAAGATGATAGCAGAATCCTGACTAAGCCTGAGAATTCCCTCCCTTGAGAACCTGGGGGGGGGGGACGAAAGAAAGAAGGAGAAACAAAAAGGGTTAGACAATAGGTTTGGCAAGTCTAGTTACTTTTAGCCAGTAGATAAATAAAAGTAACATGATAGGCATATAAAGTGGATAAGAGAGATCAATACATAAATGGCAGGCATAACAAGGTAAACAGGATAGAATAGATAGCGCTTCTTAATACTTTCCTTGCTCTGCACCAATACTAGTATAATAGATATGTAATAGGATTTCATATTCCCCAATTGCTTAACAAAAACAGGATGATCCCAACAGAAACATAATGGTAGTTTTAGGTGTACTCTAGTAACGGTTTTAACCCAAGCAGAACTGGTACATAAACAGAAATAATGGGTGTTAGCCCAGACAGAAACACGGGTACCCCACAGAAACAGACAGGACTAGATGTACCCTGTTTACTACCCCCAATTGATCGGCTCCCTATTCCGTAGATACCCTGTGCTGGCCCCACAGTAGGGTGTATCACTCCCTAAAGTGGCAACCCTTTATTTTCCGGATGTACACAACCATATCTACTGATGTCACAACGTCTTATCTTCCCTAGAAGGCGGAGTCATGCACGCACATGACCCCATTGGAACGCGCCGTGAACACCGCCTCCACTTTGGATCTCTTACAATCAGCTCAGTAAGCGTGCCCCACTCCGACCTAGTTCGGAGTACCCGTTTGATACCTATTTAAGGGTTACTGACTGAAATGGGTCCCATGATGCAAGCTCTCCCCTTTGTCTTGCATCCCCACTACTAGGTTTTCCACTGGTTATGTTTACCTAACGACGTCTTTAATTACATAACCCCGACAGGTTAAGTTTGTGGGCCTATATATACAAATATTACCCACCAACCCAAGATGTACTTAATCCTCCTACTGATTCAAGCATGTTTATTTAACGGTTAAGTTTGTGGGCTATATATATTAATATTACCCACCTACCCAAGATGTACTTAACCCTCCCACTGATCCAAGCTTGTTTTACTTAACCCTATATTTAGTTCATATTCATACAATCCCTTATGGATTAGATTAGGTTAAGTAGTCTGATTCATTACCATGTCCATTTATGGTTTATAATGGGATAGACCTCCCACATTAGGCCTACAACATGTGGATGATGGATATGCCGGTCAGGTTCGGGTGGTCTTATTCCATAGTTGGGACTAACCTCATGTCTTAGCCCGATTCGTATCCACGTACTTAGACGTCCCACATTAGGTTCAACAATAGTGGCTGCTAGATATGCTGGTCGGATCCGGGAAGACTTCCACCCCTAATGTAACCTAACCTCATGTCATAAGTACAATTACAATTTCTAATTGTAATTACTAAACATTCCATTTTTAATTAATTAATCAATTAATTAAACCTTTCCCTTTTTGGGTATCAATACATATTTTGCCCAATAATTTGAATTACATGTCCATAAATGTTCATATTCAAATTATGCCATTTTCAATTAATTTACCAATTAATTAATCCTTTCCTTTTATAGGTGTCAATACCTATTTTACCCAATAATTTGAATTACATATCAATTCATTTAAAGATTACATGCCAATTATAAATCCCTTTTCCCCCGTTTCCTTCACTAACATATTCGCACGTATTTTGGCGGCATCTAAGATAATAAGTAGTCTGGCCATAACAATGAAAAAGGGAATATGATAGTGGCGATAGTTTCAACATATATTGGCATAAACATACTAGTATGATAACAAAGTGAATGGACATGTAATTAACATCATATCGAGGTGAACATACATATTGTCATGAACATGTAATCATCATCATAACGGGATCTAACATAAATATTGCTTTAGATCTACATAAAAATGTCCACATGCTCTAGATCTAATAGATTAAATTAGATCTAATCATAAATAAAGGTTTAGATCTACAGGTTTATAAATAGATCTACCCAAATCCACATCATAGAGGTTACAATAAAGATAAAGGTGTGGACCCAATCCTGATCAATTCAAGGTGGCATGAGGTTACAATTAAGATAAAAGTGTGGACACAATCCTAATCAATTCAAGGTGGCATATGTTCATGGTTTACATAAATGATTTGATCTATCCAAACGAAACAAAAATAACATACTAGGACAATCACGATTGAATTGGATCTCGAGAGGTAGATCTATCATAGCATAAGATATGATCATAAAATAGATCTAGCAAACACATGATCATAAAGTGGATCTAGCATAAAACATGATCATAAAGTGGATCTAGCATAAAACATGATGATAAAGTGGATCTAGAATAAAACATGATCATAAAGTGACAAATTTAAATCACATAGGATAGGTCTAACATGAATCATAAGGTGACAATTTTAAATCACATAGGATAGATCTTACATGAATCATAAGGTGAAAATTTTAGATCACATAGGATAGATCTAACATGATAATTTTAGTTCACATAGAATAGATCTACATACATTCGCATCATAGCATATCATAAAAGTTACAACCCAAGATCCATAATGATAACATAGTAGAACAGTTGAATTGGATCCAAAGAAATAGATCTATCATAATATAGCATAAGATCTACCAATAACATAGATTTAAAGTCTACAAACGTTTCCACATCACAGTCTTTCATAGTTTCACTATTATTTATCTAAACCTAAAAGCAACTAGAACTCACTATGATAAGATTGCTAAAATGATAGAAAAGGTGCTGAGTCTCAGAAATTGATATGCTTTAGAAGAAGATGAGAAATCCTAATTCAGTCCAGAATCCAGCAGAGTCCGGCCACCATTGCTTTTCTTTGAAGAAAACAAAGGATATGAGGTATATTTATAGCTGCTGGGTAACAGAATTCGGATGCCACCTCAGCCCTAATGAAATTGGGTTAGGACATGGGACGTCACTCACTCGAAAAAGGCCCGAACACCCAGAAACTATTCTGGGCGCACTTGGCAGGTGCGCCAGTGTAAAAATACATTGGCGTACTTGTCAAGTGCGCCAGTGCATTCTGTTTTCATTGCAAAACTTTAACCATCTATAACTTCTTCATACGTTATCCGTTTTACGCAAACTCAGACTCTATCTCAAGCAGAATTCTGAGACGAACGTAATGGCGTAACCCATTTCACTTACTTCTGATATTAAATTAATTATTCTTTAATTTATCCTCTTTAATGTCGTTAAAAATTCGGGGTGTTACCGAAGGAGATTTGAATTGAAACGGTATAGTCCATAGCTTTGTGTTTAAGTAGCTTATTATTTGGGAAGACCGGGATCAGGTTCAAGTTCGAAAACCATTCCAAATAATAATACGATGCTATAAAGCAATTGAAGACTTGGAACTGACGAATGAAAACCGGGAATTTTTGGATTTATTTGGATTGATTGCTGATGTCTCAAATCGGGTCGTACACCCGATACGAGGTTATAAGTGGCACGTGGTATAAATATATTTGAGGATTTTCAGATTTTGTTCCGTTCAGACCCAGAATGGACTTGTATGGATTGTGTGTTTGACACTATAAGTTACTGCGTAGCACTGATTCCTGTTGATACATATCAGATTTGTGGCACTGAATTATTCCCGTCTCTAAGTTTTACGTGCTTAGAGGTTATGTATTGGTAGAGAATCAGTGACATTTTGAAAATTGACAATTGGCATACGCAAGTTATGGAATGAGGTAATGATGATCAAAGCATGGCTTATTGAAGTGTAGGTTTGTGTATACTGCGACATCGACAAGCCTCACACCCCGGATGATGAGAAACTGGCAGTTAGGTTGTTGACGTATACATAATATGTGATTGGAAGCTGAGGCAGTGGTGCCACTTGTGAACTTGGGGGAATAGGGTATGTTTGGTGGTCCGAGTCTGGAAGAAAACCGCTAATCTACCTCGCGATTTGTAGTTGGTGTCCTCTAGATGGAAAAACCTTGTTACACTTCTCTTGTATCCTTGATTGATCTATCGTGCCAAGAATCATCAAATTGGAAACCCAAATCTCCAATACGCGCCCTACGGTTTTATTTGTATACCTATGGCGACATAGTAGGATGGGGTACTATGCCGTCTAAGATTAATACATTTATTTTTGAAATTGTTTTCTACACTATGCACTAATAATACGAAAGAGGATTTTCACGTATGAAGGCATTTTTGGTTATCTTAAGAAAAAACTAGCCCATTTGGTGTGCGCTTGCATTGTGTGATATGGGATGAGCTTATGATAGCTTCATTTTCCAAAAGTCATTACGAATTAATCACGTGGAGTGAACCCGTTCCGCATCAGCGGTGTGGTCCGGTGAATTCCCAACTTTAAAATAAACCCTAAAAATAACTATTTTATATTCTCAATCCAGTCCCATGACTGACCTGGAGTTTATTTTTGCTTCCCAAACTCTGGGTGCCCACTAATTTCCATACCAGCAACTAGTGGTTTAGTTTTATAGTTATAGATTCTTGGAGCAAGATTTGGAGCGCGTTATAAGTTGAAGCTTCGAGTTAGAGTTGGAGTTCCGCCATATCATTTACTTCTTCCGTTGAGAATATGTTTCTTTTCGCTGTAGATTTATTATAACTCTGATATTCCTTGTAATGTTGATGTAACATTTGTATTATGAAATGAAAAGTTATGTTATTTTGTTCAATATATGTTAGTACCTTTAACAATCCGCCTTGGTGAACGGTTTATGTTGGTTTAATTACCAACAAGAATTAGGCAAAAAGAAAGGGTCGTTACACATTATCTTTTAGGGGAGAAGTTTAAACTCTTTACTGACCATAAATCCGAAAATATTTATTTTCTCAACATGGCTTAAACTTGAGACAACAAAGATGAATGGAATATATTTCCTCATTTGACTTTACAATTCAGTATACCCCAGATAAGGGGAATGTTGTGGCAGATGCTTTAAGTAGGAGACATGCGACTTTGAATGTGATGAAAGAATGTAAACATTTAGAGTTCCTTGCTAGTTTTACTTTGCAACCCTAACCAACCACTTCTAATGGTTTTCTTGAGGCTATGATAATTAGACCTACCCTAAGAGAAAGGATCCAAAGTGCACAAGACCTTGACGAGGAATTAAGAAGCATAAAAAAAAGTGAGAAAGAAAGAGACCTTTCCTCATTCGGTTAGGTATTCGATCAGTGATGACGGGAGTTTACTTTGAGATGGACGACTTCACGTCGCTAAGGATGAAGGGTTGAGGAAAGAAATTCTAGAGGAGCGTCATAGGTCAAAACTGACCATACACCCCAGTGGGGATAAAATGTAAAAGGATATGAAGAGGAATCTCCATTGGGAAGGAATGAATAGAGACGTAGATGAGTTCATTGCCAAACGCTTGACATGCCAAAATATCAAATCAGAGAAAGGGATGCCCGAAGGACTATTACTACCTTTAAAGATTCCCACGTGGAAGTGGGAACATATTTCCATGGACTTTATAGACGGACTTCCTAGAAGCCAAAAGGGTAATGAGGCCATTTAGGTTATGGCAGATCGTTTAACCAAGAGCGCCCATTTTATACCAGTTAAGAAGACAAGTGCTGAAGCTTTGTTAGCCCAATTATATGTCAAGAGATAGTCAGATTACATGGTATCCCATAGAGTATCGTAAGTGATAGAGATCCCTTATTCACAACCAAATTTTGGAGAAGCCTACAAGCAGCATTGGGGAAGACACTTAACTTAAACACAGCTTGTCATCCACAGACTGACGGACAGACAGAGAGGGTAAACAGAATTGTAGAAGACTTTCTTAGAGCCTGCATCATCGACTTTGGAGGAGTTTGGGAATAGCACCTACCTATTATGGAGTTTGCGTATAATAATAGTTTTCAAGATCCGATTGGTATGGCCCCTTTTGAAGCGCTATAAGGGAGGCCATGCGAATCCCCAACTTGTTGGTGGGAAACTACCGACAATGTTATACTCGGACCAGACTTCATCTGTGAATCCATAGAGGAGATTTCCTTGATTAGGCAAAGAACGAAGGCATCCCAAGGCCGTCAGAAGTCATATGTCGATAAGCGAAGTAAGGAACTTGAATTTAATATTATAGGTTTAGTGTTTGTAAAAGTATCCTCTCTTAAGAATACTGTCCGGTTTTGAAAAGACAGGGAAATGGGCTCCTAGATTTATTTGGCCTTTCAGTATCATCGAGAAGATAAGATCTTTGGATTATTGAGTGGATCTCCCAGAGCGTTTGTCAGTAATCCATAATGTTTTTCATGTATCTCATCTAAGACAATGCCTTCATGATTCTGCTATCAAACTCGAGCTTGATGAAGTTGGGGACATAGAAAAACTCGAGTTGGAGTCCAGAGTACCCCATGCCACTAAAAGGATTATAGAGCACAAAACCAAGAGATTCCGCAACAAAACCATTCGCCTTGTTCGAGTATAATAGGGAAATGACCCTGCGGAAAGCACATGGGAGACCGAGGATGAGACGAGACAGACTCAACCAGAGCCTTTCACAGGTAACTTTTTATCAAAATAACGTTTACGGATGCGTCATGATTGCTAGATTGAATATTAGGAAATGGATGCAACACCATTGCACCGAGCACTCGTATAGAAATATATGCATATTTAGGTTGTTTGCGTACATATTGCATCACTTATTACACCTACATGCTAGGGTTGAGCTCACTTTAGTGAGTCTGTAGTTCATAATCACCACAAATCATGGAAGCTTATGGATGAATTATAAATAATGCGGGTGTGCAACGTAGATGTTTCAAGCGAGTTGTATTTTTCATCCCTTAAACAGATTTTGGGACGAAATCTATTTTAAGGAAGAGAGAATGTAACATCCTGTAAAATTCATAAGTATTAACAATAATTAAATAATTAAAAATAAGCAATAAAATAGTATGGCTGGAAAATGAAATTTTTGCAGCTTTAGGAATTTGGCTACGAAATTCTACATTGTTTTCATATATAATATGCTGAAAATGGTTAATGTATGATGAAGTTATGAACGAATGAACTTGGACCATAAACGTAGAATATATATAATATATATTTAATTATATATATTATATATAATTAAATATAATATATATATACGTGTCTAAGATAAATTCAAAATAAAGAGGTAGAATTCAAATTTTGAATTAAAGATAAGATTAGGGGAGAAAGTATATTGCATATATGGAATAAGATTAAGAGATTAAGGAATGTATTAAATAAAATAAACAGCTCAGCAACATAGCCTTATTGGGCGTTCCAGCCCCGAAGGGGTCGGCCTCCCCCCTTAAGGGGTGTCGACCGCCGATCGATCGCTAAGGGCTATACATGGCGGTTGGACATCCAGATAAATCTAGCTGGTTAGGGTTTTTCTTAAGAGGGTATATATAAATTAAAGGCTTGGAGTAATTCTAATTAACCCAATGGTTTATGCTCATACGGGCAACCATGTATAGCCCTAATATCACACTATGAAAACCCTAATCATACTCCATCCCTGCCTCCATGCTGCCTCTCCACCATTGTTAAATTCCAGAGAAACATAAAATAATAGGTTAAGGTTTTCTTCTATTTTTCTATCTCTATTCTTAATATCTCTCTATTCTAATTTACATAAGTTTAATATTCTGGAATTCAGTATAAACATATATGTATAAGATTCTAATGCATGTCTCTTATATGTATATTATTAGGAGGATTATTGGAGCATGCTTGAACGCAAAGAATTATTGTAGATCTAGATCTACCAAAGATTTCTCTCTATTCCTCCTAGATCTATGAGTGGAATATGGTTTACTTAAGGCATATTCATGTTTTTACTAGATTATCATGTGAATAGATATGCCTAGGGGGATTTGGAAATTTGATAATGTAAACATTAAAACCCCCAAATCCTCTATCTTGTAATTGCGTATGAATTGTCATGATTGATTGGGTTTTGTGGATTTTTGGTTTTTGTGCTGGATTTAAAATGAATATGGGTGTTGCTACTATTATTCCTATTTTATGTAATTCACTTTTATTTACCATTGAGTTTAACCTAAAAAGGTTTAGATTTGATTATTTCATGATTTGGTTTGGATTTGGATCCTATTTTGAATCCAAACGCATTCAAAATTGAAACAAGTCAAATGTAAGGATTTTTATGTGCATAATGCCAAAAAGGGTGAATTGGGTGAAAAGGGGATTATAAACATACAAGCATAAGTGTATGTAATACTCTACTTTTAATCTAATATTGAAATCATTCCAACAAGCCTAGGATGCAAGTTGAAGTTGTTAGCATGTATATTTTCCATTCAATGCAATTTGTTATATTGTCATTATGCCATCATGCCTAAGTTGTAGCGGTAAAAGTATGGAAAATCTAGCTTGTATGCCTTGATTTCGACAAACTGACAATTGCCACCTCGTTAGAACGTTTCCCTGCTTTATACGAGTGTTTGCATTAATTAGTGTTATTATACTTAAATAAAGGTAATCAACATAATTAACGTTGTATTAGCGTAATAAATGCGATTAGGTTAGAATTCGAATTAGAAATGTCCCCTTAACAAATATATATTTGTTTGCTTGTATGTGCATATATAGAATGGCTTTATATATATATATATATATATAGTTCAAGTAGAACAATTGCCAGTTAGGTACCTTGGGGTTCCTTTGTCTTACAATTATGTTCATTATAATGAATGTAAATCATTATTGGATAAAGTTCAAGCTAAAATCCCAGGATGGGATGTTAATTTCTTGAGCTTTGCGGGAAGAGCGGAATTAATTCAATCAGTAATTACGCCTACTGTTTTATATTGGATTCTAGTTTATCAGTTGCCTGAACATATTATTGATAAATTGCATATGATCTATGCTGATTTTTTTTAGGGGAGTTCTTCACATAAAATCAAATGGGAAAAGCTTTGTTTGCCTAAGCTTAAAGGAGGCATAGGTTTCAAATCTTTCTCAGATTTAAAGAAGGCTACTGCTATTAAAATGATGTGGAAATTTTTTGAGTGATTCCTCTCTATGGAGTAGTTGGATGCAAAATAAATATTGTTGTGAAAATTTTTTTTGGCATACGAGAACTGAAAATAATGCATCTAGTCCATGGAAAACGATGATGAGGTTGCGGACTAAAGGCAGACAACTCTTTAACAAGGTTATTGCTACAGGTACTTCTACACATTTATGGTTTGATCCTTGGATTAATACTAAGTGTTTAGTTGATATTATTGGTATTTCGAGATTTCACATACTAGGAAGGAATGAGGAATATGTTTCTTCTATTATAAGAGATGGTCTGTTAGATGTAAGTCTTCATCCAGCTACTCATGAGATTCAACATACTGTTAGTGCAATCTAGTTGAATGCTAATGTTCAGGAAGATTTTTATAAATGGGGAGAAGGTGGGACATTCTCGTTTCACAAATTTGGGAGAAGATTCGATTTAGACACCCAACGAGAGATGTTTTCAAAGTTATTTGGCACAACAAGAATGCGAAGAGGATGGCACTAATTTCTTTTTTAGCTATTAAGGATAGGCTAAATACTAAAGAGAGGTTACAAAGATTTGGCATTGTTGAAGATAGTTACTGCATTTTATGTTATAATGCAGAAGAGAAGGTTAGTCATATCTTTTTTGAATGTGAATACTCTTGTTTTATTTGGGGTGCTATTTCATTGAAGCTTAGATTTGATTCTTCTAACATGGGTACTTTGGAGGAGGAGGCTTTGAAGGTCCTTAATCTGTTCACAAAAAAAGACTAGCTGCTTGATACTGCATGTGTTGCTTTAACGGTGACTGTTTATCAGCTTTGGCAGGAGAGGAATGCAAGGATATTCAATGGTAGACGTGTGATAAAGGAAGTTCGCTTGAAGATGATTGAGAAAGAAATCGAGTGGCTAGTGAATAACAATGGTAGCAGGTATGAAAGATCACGTGGTAATGAAGAATTTCTAAAAACATGGGAGTTGATTTATTAGATATAGGTTGGTGTTGTATTGAGTGATTATGGCTGTTCGTGTCTGTTTTGGTTGTAATTTTCATGTTTTACTTCTCTTTTTTTGTTCGGTTGTTAAGAAAGTTTGGTGTTGAGGTTATATGTATTGTGAATTGATTGGTAGTTGCAATAATAGTTACCAATTTTCAAAAATATATATATATATATATATATATATATATATATAGTGACACATAGACACGAGGTTAGTTGCTAATTGTGGTAGAAGCCTGCTAGGAACCGACCGGCAAACCCAGCAACCACAAGTGGGCCTAACTAATGTGAGATGTCTAGGTGCCATGGACCATTCAAAAACTTTGTACACTAGACACGAGGTTAAACCAACTTGTAGTAGAAGTCTACCCGGAACCGAGCGACATATTCAACATCTACAGGTCTACGGTTTAACGTGAGAGGTCTAGTGTGTGTGTGTGTGTATAACTATATATGCATATATATAAGTCTACTGCATGTGAAAGTAAGTAGGTTTACTACGCCTTGAGAAGGTATTAAGTGGCTGACTGTAACGACCCGCATTCTGCGCATCATAGGATCGTAGAATATTTATTTCTTTCACATACGAAGTCGTATGGTCATGTAACTTTGGGGGACGACTATTGGGGTCATTTCCCATGTTCATGATTTTTCCCGATTTTTAAATGACCATTTTACCCCTAGTTGGCACTGTTTTGGCCATAACTTTTGACTGGAAAGGAATTTTGACCTGAAACCACTTCCATTGGCTTCGAATGATGGTTTCTCTTTCCGTAGAGTGGTCACATTAGCCAAACGGACTCACCGTTTGGGAGATATGGCTGAAACAAGTTTCAGATGGTGAAAGACAGCTTAATTGGGCTTAAGCGGGTGATTAGCAGCTAGGCCCAAGGGGAATTTCGGGTTTAGAGGTATAGGAGGACTGGTTAGGGTTAGGTTATCACTTTCATTTCAGTTTTGAGCCGCCACAAACCTCCTTGAGACCTTAGTAATGGCTTCCTACATCTAAAACACCCCAAATCACTCTCTAATTGAAGATTAGGCTTAGCAACACCAAATTAAGGAGAAAAAGCACCAAAGCAAGGTTAGAGCTGCTGTTAGACATCAGTATTCGCCCCAAATCAGAGGAGTTTCAGTTCTGAGAATTTCATTTGTGGCCAAGGTGAGTGATTTGCATAGTTTTTGCACTGATTACGGTAATTAAGGGTAATTAGTGAAGATTAGCGAATTTATACGTAAATAAATTCTGGAAAAATTCTTAAAATTCTAAAATAATGTTTTAAGGCTCTGTTAGAAATTTGGGTTAATTTCGATGTGTTTTGCTAATTGTACGCTTAAGCATGATTAAGAAGGATTATAGGAAAATGTGAGGTTTTAACCACTTTTGATCCATTTTGGTTCATTTGAATTGTTGTTATGGTGTTTGCAATTGATGTTATATGTTGCTGTGACAGTTTGACATGAATTATGATTGATTAGAATAGTTAGATTTGTCAAAAACGTCGTCGAATGGCGTAAACAAGTTGCTGGAAAAAGTTGCAGAAAGCTGTGCGGAGCTTCGGATCGGATCGGATGGGGGGCTCGGATCGGACATGTGAACTGGGCAAGGAAATCCAACCCGAACCGGAGTTTAGCACATAGAAGACGTGGCAAGAAGGAAGGCCATTTCCTTAGGGTTGGAGTGGATAAGGGGATCGGATCGGAAGGGTAACAGAAGCCAAATCGGATCGGCTCAAGACGAAGGCTACGACTAGAGTAAGGCGAGGCGATCGGATCGGATCGGATTAGATAGGAACGAGGGAGCTGATTGGAAAAGGAGCATGAGCTGGAGGAGGACAGCACCCCGACCCGACCCGGAGGAGGAGGATCCCGACCCGACCCGGAGTGAGGTAACCGACCCGAACCAGAGGAAAGATGGCAAGGATGGAGGACCGACCCGAACCGGCGCTACCGAACCGAACCGAATTCTAGAGCTGCTGCTGCACGACAACTTTTCTGAAGACCCACTCCAATTCAACCAAACCCGAGATGCAAAGGAAGTCCAAATGAGAAGTTAGAGCTTAAGGTTCAGATGGGAATCAACGAGTTCACTTCATGGTTGGGCTTTGCTGCGGGACGCGTGCCAAGGAGTTATCGACACCTATAGCTTTGGACCACTATGGTAGGAGGTACGAAGGCGGATTCAGGGCCATTATGGCATTGGTAGAACCAAGGGCTATGACCAATGAAGTGGGTCATTGAAATGTTTGGTCATGACTCCAAGTGTTTGGCTTGGTCACAGCAGGGTTTCTACAAGTCGGGATTCGTCGTTGCCTCAGTTTGACTAGTGTTCCAAAGTGGTAGACGTCGTACGCTTCAGGCACTGAGTGAGAGGTGTGAGGATGGTTGCTATGGATGATTTGTTGCTATCATTTTGACATGCACACCCCACCCCCGTATTCTTACACTAATTATTATGGTACCTTGGAGTATTGTACGGTATGTGGTACTAACTCTTTGGTTGCAGGTCCAGGCTCAGGTATGGTTTAGTATACCTGTTATTATTCTGTTTAGATGCTTATCGCTCACACCAGGCTTTATGTCTGACCCAGAGTTTTATGTCTCTTCTTATTACTCTGGGTGCTCACACGAGCAGACTAGAGACAGGTTAGCTGGTGATGCACGGGTAGATGATCCGGAGAGGAGCAGGAGGCTTCCACGTACTATATACATAATATTCTCCCTGTGTTATTGAAGATCACTGCTTGGGCATTGTTGGTGTATCTTCTACTTCAGCTTTCTTTTGTTTAGAGACAGTAAATTTGGAAAATTGTAATAAGCTGTATATGGATTTCCGCTGCTTTGATGTTGACATTGATTATTAGTTATCAGCTTATGCACTGTCTCGCCTGTTTTATGTCAAGTATGTTATTATTATATTTTATCCCATGCGCTGTGAGACATTCTACAGGTTCTTTGATTAGTTCATTCTCTTCTTTCCTTTCTTCTGACGACCGTCTTGTGCTAGTCGGGCATGTGTACAGCGCACTCTTGGAGGAAATGCAGGCTGGTGCGAGGCGGGCCGTCACACTTGGTATCAGAGCTCTAGGTTGCGTAGTTAACCTAGGGAAGTTATCAGGGAGAGATATTACACGTATACGAGAGAGCGTATTTGTGATTACTTTGGTTTTTAAGAAGCTATATATACATATATACTATTAGTAGTATAAGGATGAAGTCGTACTGCACTAGCACCACTATGGAGTCGTTAATCATTTCCTTTTTCAGATTGACGATGAGCCGAGATACTAGAGGTGCTGGTAGGGGAACCAATAATGGGAATGCTGCTGACATGAGGACGATGTTTACTGACCTCATGAGAGAGATGCTTAGAGATGTGCAGAGGGCAGCTCCCAATGGTGGAGATGGTGGTGGTCCAATAGTGCAGGCGCCAAGAGTCGACTTCGCCAAGCTGAATAAGGATTATACTAGCCTTGGTGGGAAGCCGTTCCACGGAACGGAGTCGACTACGGATGTTCAAGATTGGTTGGATAGTTGCGAACGTATCTTCGAGGATTTGGGTATCGAGGATGCAATGAGGAGAAAGCTAGCGTCCCGTCAGCTGCAAGGGCGGGCAATGAATTGGTGGAATGCTATAAAGGCAGCTACTCCCGAAGATCAGATTACTTGGGAGCAGTTTAAGGCTCGCTTTAGTGAGAAGTTCATCCCAGCTGCTCAGAAGTCAATGTTGTTTAAGAAATTCTTGGAGCTCAAGCAGAATGGCAGGGCTGTCTCGGAGTATATTGCTGAATTTGACACTTTGTCAAAATATGGGTTATCTCTTATAGATACTGCCGAGAAAAAGAATGAGAAATTCATAACTGGATTGGATCAGTACTTGGGGGAAAAACTTATTAACCACATCGATGAGACGTTTGAATCGATTGTGGGAAAAGCGTTAAGGTCAGAAAGTCTCTACCCTAAGCCAAAGACTGAGGTTGCATCCGCAGACGAGCCAAAGCCACAAGCTAGTGGTGGAGGCAAAGGTGGTTCCCAGAATAAGAGAAAGCAGAATCAGGCTAAGGATGGCCAGAAGAAAAAGAATAAGCAAGATGTGGAGTGCTTCAGCTGTGGTAAGAAGGGCCATTATGCTAGTAATTGTCGGGCCAAGCCAGCGGATAGGAAGTGCTTCAATTGTGGCCAATTGGGACATCACAAGGACAAGTGTCCGCAACCCCCTAAGGAAAAGCAAATGGTGAAAGCATATGCTCTTAATGCTATTCCTTCTTCGTCGAATGCCCCAACTGCGGCGGAGAAGGGAAAGAATGTCGTCATTCAAGGTATGCTTTCTGTTTATGATGTTCCTGTTAGAGTTTTGTTTGATACCGGAGCTTCCAGTTCTTTCGTATCTAGTGACCTGGTAGATAGGTTGGGATTGGAGCCCGAGATTGTCGATAGGCCTTTAGTAGTGACAAACCCGATTGGTGGTTCGACTAGCCTTAGCATGATTTGTCGTAATGTGGTCTTATCGAGTCATGGATGCATGTTTGTTTGTGATTGCTTTGTTTTGGGCTTTACTGGGTTTGGCATTATTTTGGGAGTAGATTGGCTCCGAAGGTACGGGGTGGTGGTAGACTGTGAGGGCTTGTTGGTGACAGCTAGAGCGGATGATGGGCGGAGGATAGTGTTTGGTGGTCTACCCAGTAAGGGGGTATTGGCTAGTTTTCTAAACTCCCTCGACATTCCGCATAGTGAGTTGTCAGGTTCGCCCGTGGTTGGCCAGTATCCGGATGTTTTCGAAGAAGTGACCGGACTTCCACCACACCGAGAGATTGAGTTTCGTATTGATTTGGTAAAAGATGCCAGACCTATAGTGATGCCACTTCGTCGTATGGCACCAAGGGAGCAGCGGGAGCTCGGGGTGCAAGTCAGCGATCTTTTGAGGAAGGGATTTATCAGAAGGAGTGTTTCTGAATGGGGAGCACCAGTTGTGTTTGCTACCAAGGCGGATGGTTCCCTTCGTTTGTGTGTAGACTACCGCGAATTGAATAAAGTGACGAGGAAGAATAAGTATCCTCTACCGCGGATAGATGATTTGTTTGATCAGTTGAGTGGCGCGAGAGTATTTTCTCAGTTGGATCTCGCGACAGGTTTTCATCAGCTTAGAGTGGAAGCTGAGAGTATAGCTAAAACGGCATTTCGAACGCCGTCTGGGTTTTATGAATGGTTGGTTATGCCATTTGGGCTGACTAATGCCCCGGCATATTTTGTGGACCTTATGAATAGGGTATTCAGAGATCAGCTGAATAAGTCTGTCCTTGTGTTCGTTGATGATATTTTGGTCTATTCGAGGACAGAGGAGGAACACAAGGAACATTTAAGAGTAGCGATGGAGGTGTTGAGAAAACACCAATTGAAAGCAAAGTTTTCTAAGTGTCACTTCTGGAAGAGGGAAGTGAGGTTCTTGGGCCATGTTGTATCAGAGAATGGTATTGCCGTGGACCCAGCGAAGGTGGCTACGGTACAAGATTGGCCTACGCCCAAGAATGCAACCGATGTAAGAAGTTTCTTGGGATTAGCGGGATATTATCGTAAGTTTATCCAAGGTTTCTCCAAGATAGCAGCACCATTGACCCAGTTGACCAAGAAGAATCAAGCTTTTGTCTGGGATGAAAGGTGCGAGAATGCATTCAAAAGTCTAAAGGACAAGTTGACAAGCGCACCAGTGTTAGTCATTCCTAAGGGGGATGAAGAGATGACGGTATACACGGATGCCTGTGGTACCGGACTGGGTGCTGTATTGATGCAAGGCGGTAGGGTTGTAGCTTACGCAAGTCGGCAGTTGAAACCGCACGAGAGAAGATACCCTACCCATGATTTAGAATTGGCAGCGATCGTGTTCGCGTTAAAGATGTGGAGACACTATCTCTTGGGAGAAAGGTTTGAGCTGTTTACAGATCATAAGTCGTTGAAGTATCTATTCTCCCAGAAGGATTTAAACCTCCGTCAGCAGAGATGGTTAGAGTTCTTAGCTTCCTATGATTTTGACATCGCATATACACCGGGAAAGGGCAATGCGGTGGCTGATGCATTGAGTAGAAGACATGCCAGCTTAGGGGCTATGTTCCTTGAATGGAAGCAACTGGAGTTTATCGCGGGGTTTGATTTTAGACCAAAGTGCGAATTGGATCCAGAAATGTTAGCGAGTTTGACGATCAGACCCACTTTGATTGAGCGGATCGGCTCTAGTCAGAGGGACGATCCTAACCTATTGGAAATCACCTCCAAGTTAGAGGTGGGTATCGATGAGGAGGTGAACAAGTATGGGCTTGATCGAGATAGATGGCTTAGAAAGAATGGAAAGCTTGTTGTACCCAATGTCAATGGATTGAGGGATGAAGTGCTTAGAGAATGTCATCACTCAAGGCTGACTATACACCCCGGTGGTAACAAGATGTATCGAAATATGAAGCAGACTTACTACTGGGAAGGGATGAAAAGAGACGTTGGGAAGTTTATATCCAAGTGCATGAATTGCCAGCTAGTTAAAGCCGAGCAAAAGAAGCCTAGTGGTCTGTTACAGCCATTAGGAATTCCCGAATGGAAATGGGAGCAAGTCTCGATGGATTTCGTCGATGGTTTACCAAGGACTAGATCGGGATATGATAGCATTTGGGTGGTTGTAGACCGACTGACTAAAAGTGCAAGATTTATACCAGTCAAATCGACCAGAACGGCAGCTAAGTTAGCAGAACTGTATATGAAGTGGGTAGTGAGATTTCATGGAATACCTAAAGGCATTGTGAGCGACCGAGACCCGTTGTTCACTAGTGGGTTTTGGAAGAGCTTACAAGAGGCTCTAGGGTCAGAGTTACATCTCAGTACCGCATATCATCCTCAGACCGACGGTCAGACGGAGAGGGTGAATCGTATTTTGGAAGATCTCTTGAGAGCATGTATATTGGATTTTGGTGGATCATGGGATGACCATTTGCATCTAGTAGAGTTTGCATATAATAATAGTTACCAATCCAGTATCGGTATGGCTCCATTTGAAGCTTTGTATGGAAGACCGTGCAACTCACCATCATGTTGGATAGAGACTGGCGAGAAGTTTATGCTTGGACCAGAGGTGGTGAGAGAAACGTCGGATAAGATCAAGGTCATTCAACAACGAATGAAGGCTGCCCAGGATAGGCAGAAGAGCTATGCTGATAAGAGGAGAAGAGACTTAAAATTCTCCGTTGGCGACTTGGTGTTTGTCAAGATTTCTCCGTTGAAGAGCGTAATACGATTTGACAGGAGAGGCAAGTTGGCACCAAGATTCGTTGGCCCATTCCCTGTTCTTGAACTAGTCGGGAATTTGGCATATAGAATTGATTTACCGGAGAAGATGGCGGGAGTTCACAACGTATTTCATGTTTCCCAACTAAGGAAGTTCGTTCACGACTCAGACATGACTATTTCACCTGATCAGTTAGAGGACTTCGAAGTAGAACCCGAGGCGGTTGGGAACCGCAAGCCGGCCCGTATTGTCGAGTACGACATGAAGCAACTTCGAAGGAAGGCGGTGAAGCTAGTCAAGGTACAGTGGAGCGAGGACGAGAGTGATTGTACTTGGGAAACGGAGGACGACATAAGGAAGAAGTGTCCAGAACTCTTTGTCTGGTAAGGTTTTGACTTTGATTTAGTTTTTCCGCATGCTAGGATAGGCTTGTTTGCTTGTTTTACATATTTGATTGTTATATATGGTTGTTAGGCATGCGGGATCCCTTGTATGTTTTGGGTTAAGGAATTTCGGGGGCGAAATTTCCTAAGGGGGGGAGAGTGTAACGACCCGCATTCTGCGCATCATAGGATCGTAGAATATTTATTTCTTTCACATACGAAGTCGTATGGTCATGTAACTTTGGGGGACGACTATTGGGGTCATTTCCCATGTTCATGATTTTTCCCGATTTTTAAATGACCATTTTACCCCTAGTTGGCACTGTTTTGGCCATAACTTTTGACTGGAAAGGAATTTTGACCTGAAACCACTTCCATTGGCTTCGAATGATGGTTTCTCTTTCCGTAGAGTGGTCACATTAGCCAAACGGACTCACCGTTTGGGAGATATGGCTGAAACAAGTTTCAGATGGTGAAAGACAGCTTAATTGGGCTTAAGCGGGTGATTAGCAGCTAGGCCCAAGGGGAATTTCGGGTTTAGAGGTATAGGAGGACTGGTTAGGGTTAGGTTATCACTTTCATTTCAGTTTTGAGCCGCCACAAACCTCCTTGAGACCTTAGTAATGGCTTCCTACATCTAAAACACCCCAAATCACTCTCTAATTGAAGATTAGGCTTAGCAACACCAAATTAAGGAGAAAAAGCACCAAAGCAAGGTTAGAGCTGCTGTTAGACATCAGTATTCGCCCCAAATCAGAGGAGTTTCAGTTCTGAGAATTTCATTTGTGGCCAAGGTGAGTGATTTGCATAGTTTTTGCACTGATTACGGTAATTAAGGGTAATTAGTGAAGATTAGCGAATTTATACGTAAATAAATTCTGGAAAAATTCTTAAAATTCTAAAATAATGTTTTAAGGCTCTGTTAGAAATTTGGGTTAATTTCGATGTGTTTTGCTAATTGTACGCTTAAGCATGATTAAGAAGGATTATAGGAAAATGTGAGGTTTTAACCACTTTTGATCCATTTTGGTTCATTTGAATTGTTGTTATGGTGTTTGCAATTGATGTTATATGTTGCTGTGACAGTTTGACATGAATTATGATTGATTAGAATAGTTAGATTTGTCAAAAACGTCGTCGAATGGCGTAAACAAGTTGCTGGAAAAAGTTGCAGAAAGCTGTGCGGAGCTTCGGATCGGATCGGATGGGGGGGCTCGGATCGGACATGTGAACTGGGCAAGGAAATCCAACCCGAACCGGAGTTTAGCACATAGAAGACGTGGCAAGAAGGAAGGCCATTTCCTTAGGGTTGGAGTGGATAAGGGGATCGGATCGGAAGGGTAACAGAAGCCAAATCGGATCGGCTCAAGACGAAGGCTACGACTAGAGTAAGGCGAGGCGATCGGATCGGATCGGATTAGATAGGAACGAGGGAGCTGATTGGAAAAGGAGCATGAGCTGGAGGAGGACAGCACCCCGACCCGACCCGGAGGAGGAGGATCCCGACCCGACCCGGAGTGAGGTAACCGACCCGAACCAGAGGAAAGATGGCAAGGATGGAGGACCGACCCGAACCGGCGCTACCGAACCGAACCGAATTCTAGAGCTGCTGCTGCACGACAACTTTTCTGAAGACCCACTCCAATTCAACCAAACCCGAGATGCAAAGGAAGTCCAAATGAGAAGTTAGAGCTTAAGGTTCAGATGGGAATCAACGAGTTCACTTCATGGTTGGGCTTTGCTGCGGGACGCGTGCCAAGGAGTTATCGACACCTATAGCTTTGGACCACTATGGTAGGAGGTACGAAGGCGGATTCAGGGCCATTATGGCATTGGTAGAACCAAGGGCTATGACCAATGAAGTGGGTCATTGAAATGTTTGGTCATGACTCCAAGTGTTTGGCTTGGTCACAGCAGGGTTTCTACAAGTCGGGATTCGTCGTTGCCTCAGTTTGACTAGTGTTCCAAAGTGGTAGACGTCGTACGCTTCAGGCACTGAGTGAGAGGTGTGAGGATGGTTGCTATGGATGATTTGTTGCTATCATTTTGACATGCACACCCCACCCCCGTATTCTTACACTAATTATTATGGTACCTTGGAGTATTGTACGGTATGTGGTACTAACTCTTTGGTTGCAGGTCCAGGCTCAGGTATGGTTTAGTATACCTGTTATTATTCTGTTTAGATGCTTATCGCTCACACCAGGCTTTATGTCTGACCCAGAGTTTTATGTCTCTTCTTATTACTCTGGGTGCTCACACGAGCAGACTAGAGACAGGTTAGCTGGTGATGCACGGGTAGATGATCCGGAGACGAGCAGGAGGCTTCCACGTACTATATACATAATATTCTCCCTGTGTTATTGAAGATCACTGCTTGGGCATTGTTGGTGTATCTTCTACTTCAGCTTTCTTTTGTTTAGAGACAGTAAATTTGGAAAATTGTAATAAGCTGTATATGGATTTCCGCTGCTTTGATGTTGACATTGATTATTAGTTATCAGCTTATGCACTGTCTCGCCTGTTTTATGTCAAGTATGTTATTATTATATTTTATCCCATGCGCTGTGAGACATTCTACAGGTTCTTTGATTAGTTCATTCTCTTCTTTCCTTTCTTCTGACGACCGTCTTGTGCTAGTCGGGCATGTGTACAGCGCACTCTTGGAGGAAATGCAGGCTGGTGCGAGGCGGGCCGTCACACTGACTCTCTTTTTATCTAGTTTGGGTCTTAAGTGGTTAGGACAAGGATCCCTCCGAGGTTTATTCCTTGGAGAGGAATCAAAGTCATGGGACCCACCCTTATTAGGTTTGAAGTAGGTCTTTGGGTCCTCCTTTCCTAAAAGTGGTTAGGCATAAAACGGTAACGGAGTAGGGTAGTTCACGGGGGTGTCCACTCCTTTATAAGCTTGTAAGGGCTCAACTAGGGACAGATTGGTAATTGAAAGATTTATGGCCATTGCATGCTCACCAACTATCTAAGGGAAGTCTTAAGCAGCATAGGTGTCCTACCAGGTAATATCAGTTAAGTAGTAATGCTTTCTCATATTACAAATGAGAGAATAAACTTATGAACGTTAATGTACTAGGATGGGTCTTAAAGGGCTAGGGGTCCGCCTTAGGGTTATAAGAGATAATAAGAATCCACCTTTAATAGGGCCATAAGTGACCGAGAATGTCACCTCGTTGGGTCTTTACCCTAAAAGCACTAATGGGAGATTGACTTGGATATCCATCCCATTGGTTATATACTTATGTTTGTGTGAATCTTGTGTGTTGCATAGACATACCTTGACATATGTAACCTGCTAAAAATACTGGGTATGGACATTAGGTAACACTATACTTCAGTCACATAGAACTTTTTCTGACCCCTCTCCTTAACATCCAACAGGTCAGTAGATGGGTTAAAAGTCATGGATGAAGTCATGATTGAAGCCAATGAAGAAGACGAAGTTGTTATGTTATTATTAGCAGTTATTGCTTTACTTCTTTTGGAATCTTATGAGAATGAACTATTTGATGTACCCGTTGAACAGATGTAATTGTGACTGTTGTATTTCTGAGATTTTTAAATAAATGGTACATCTTATTTGAGTATTATATTTTCTCTTTCCACTGTGTGAGACTTCCATTCGAAGTATATGTTATTATTATATGTGTAAATGTAATCCTTACAGGAATCAACGACCCATTTAGAATGGGTCTAAGTTTCGATGGGCCTTTTTTAGGTCGAAATTTAGGCCCATTCCGGGTGGGTTGTTACAGGATAATTCAAACATATTCGGAATTTAAACAAATCAAATTTTTTGTTTTTATGTACAACATAGGAAAGGGTGAATTATATTAAATAAAGGTCTATGTATATATGCATGTGTGTGTGTATATATATATGCATATATGTTGTAGGAAATTTACACCTTATTCATGATTCATTGCTTGAATTATTCTAACAAGCCTAGGATGCAAGTTTTTATTGTTATGTTGTATTTCCCATTACTTCTATCATTAATTATGCCATTATGCCATGCATTTAGAGGTCTGATGTCGGAATTAACTTGTATGACTTGAATGTAGACCCAACTGACAATTTATCCCGTTTAAACGTTTCTTCATTCATACGGAAATTAGTGTTTATTATACATATTAAATATTCTAATTATATAACATAATTAACATAATCAATGTAGTAATGACATAATAAATATGATTAGAATAAGGTTAGAACTTGAAATGTCCCCATATAAATTGTTGTTTGTGTGTGCATATAAAATGGCTTATCTATATATTAAATAATGACAAACAAACACGAGGTTAGTCGACATTTGTGATGGAAGTCTGCTTGGAACCGACCGACAAATCTAGCGACCACAACATAGCCTGGCTAATGTGAGAGGTCTTGGTGTCATAGGCCATTAAAACTGATACACTATGACACAAGTTTAACCCCACTTGTAGTAGATGTTTGCCCGACACCGCCCAACATATCCAGCATCTGCACGTAGATGGTTTAATGTGAGAGGTCTGGTGTTTATATATATACACACACACATGCACACCTATTATGTGTGTAAATAGATAGGTTTACTAAGCCTTGAGAAGGTCTTAAGTGACTGACTCTCTTTTTATTTAGTTTGGGTCTTAAGTAATTAGGACCCGGACCATTCCGAAGGTTTATTCCTTGGAGTGGACCAAATTCATGGGACCCTCCCTTATTAGCTTCAAAATAGGTCTATGGGTTCTCCTTCTCTAAAAGTGGTTTAGACATGGCAATAATAGAGTAGAGTAATTTACCAGAATGTCCATTTCCTCTAGGAGCTTTATGAGGGCCAACCAAGGAACATGGTTGGTATACGTTGGACGTAGCATGCTATTTAATTCACCAACTGTCTAAGGGAATTATTAAGTGGCATTTGTGTTCTACCGTAATATCAGTTAAGTAGTAACATGAGGCGTCCATGGGGGAGGGGTCTTAAATGGCTATATGCGGGCCTAGCTTCAACCAGTACTAAGCGATGAGATACTACTTCTCATATTACTTGTGAGAATATATACTTAAGAACATTGACGTATTAGGACGAGGTCTTAAGTGTCTAGGGTCCGCCTTAGAATCATAAGAGATCATGAGAATCCACCCTTAATAAATATGTTAGAATGGGCCTTAAGTGACCAATAATGTCCACCTCATTGGGTCTCTACCCTAAATGCACTAATGAAGGTCTTAAGCAATTGATTCAGATATCCATCTCATTGGTTAAATACTTCTTTGTATATGTGTGTGCTTGTGTGTTTTGTAGACATACCTTGACATATATAACCTGCCAAATCTAGGGTATGGTCTTTAAACAAATATTATTTTCAGTCACACATGACTTTGTGTTTTGACCCTTCTTCTTAACATACCTAACAGGTCAGTAGTTGGGGGTAGTGATTCAATGGACGAACCAATGATGGAGCCTAAAGAAGGCGATGAAGATATTATGCTATTATTAATTATCATTGTTGTATTGCTTATGGAAACTATGAACAATAAAGATTTAACATTTTAAATAATTATATTTGACAATTGTTTTCTGAATATGTGGTTTTTAATAATATGATGCATCTTATTTTGGTAATATACTTTTTCGTTCCACTGTGTGAGATTCCATAATGCTATGTTTAACTATTATTCTGTGCAAATGTAACTCCTTATAGGAACCAACGATCCATTTAGAGTGGCTCTAATTTTCGATGGACCTTTTCTAGGTCAAAATTTACGCCCATTTCGGGCAGGTTCTTACATATACTCCAGATCTGTAATTTCATTCATTAATTTCGCTGATTCCTCCAATGTCCCCTCCTCAAACTTGAAATATCCATGATCAATACCGTGGACTGACACAGTAGGAGGTTACGTGGTTAGATGAAATCGAATGGAAAATCCTGACTTACTCGGGAATGGACAACTACGAAATTCACCAAGGACGACTAGTGAAATTCATTGATTTCGCTCAGAGTCAGTTGGTGAAACTTTTGCATCGATCCTGCGCTTCGACACTGTTGAGCGCAAGTACGTCCCATGCTGCATTACGCTCCTTGATGCTGACATGGAAGTCAATGTGACGACCCAAACTTCCCAGTAAAGGAAAGACTGGATTGCTTTGAGAACAATACACATCAGAGCACAAAGTGAAGAACATTTTATTGCTGATTACAACAATTACATCAAAGTACAAGAATATAATAGAGTATGAATACTTATTACATAAAAGAAATACAATAATATCAGAGATTTAAATTACATTTAAATAGCAGCGGAAATATAATACAAATATACAACTGAAAGGAATACACGGATACAGAGCTTTCCGAATACCGCTTCAGCTGTAAACCAGGATCCTGTAAATATATCTGCAAAAGCTACTCGACTGCCCATGTGGAAAATATGGGCACCCGAGTTTGCCAGTGAAACAAACTACAGGACAGTCATGGGACTGGTACGAGAAATCTTAACTTAACTTATCTACTAATAAGGCTAATCACCGGACCACGCCGCTAACGCGGAACGGGTTTACTCCATTGGATTGCCAGTGCATAAATTAAAGTAAATCGTTAAACAACGCAATGCTTTTTAGAAAAATGAAACCATTATAAGACCCAAGTCCCATCAAACAATGCAATGCAAACCGGAGGATAGGGTTTTACCTTATAATGGTCAAAAGATGCTTGATACGATAAAACGGATTTAATATTAGTGTGTATATGTTTAATAAAAACATTTCAATCATAATGTATCAATCCTAGACGGCATGGGTACCATATATCATGTCGCCATACTAGTTCTACAATCAAAACCGTAAGGTCGTATTGGAAGTTGGTTTTCCATCATGAGTCGAGGCTAGGGGCAAGCTCCTCTCCGATTCGAGACACTCTAGCAAATGCCTTAGGATCCCCCGCAGTGAACCCTTGGAGCGGTAGGGCCAGTCCCCGCCTATCGGCAGTGGATTGGTTATGCCTGAACACACATTTCCCGGTTCCTTTGAACCTATAATATGACCACTATCGGCCTATAAAAATCCGAGGCGCCTCAAAATCCATCATCCACATAAGTAAAATGCCAGCCAGTTTAAGCACTGACACTACCACTAGCTAGAAAGAAACGTGTGCACTCCCTGCGGTCCATATCCCGTTTTTGACTCATACCGGGGTGTGAGGCTCGCGAAGTCACGCTATACACAAAGCTATGCCATAATAGGCTATGCTTTGATCATCCCACAAGGCCCTGCTTTTCAACAAAAGCCTTGATCATTTGCATCTTGGCGTGCCACATTGACAATTCACTCCATGCGATCAATCACTATTAATATATACCAGGGTGTTAAGTAGAGAATAAATTCTCCACCACCAATCAGACATACATTAATAAAAATCAATTTAATTCACATGGAACGAAATCCAATGTCAGACACACATCCATTTACAAGCTTATGCTCTGGGTCTGAGCGAAAACCAAATCCGAACAATCAACAATAGTCCGGACGGTAACTACTGTAGCCCCTTCAAGGTAGCTACTCCAATCGTGGGCATCAGTAGCAACACATCCATTCGATGTGAAGATCGTCGGTCTTCAGTCACCGTCTTCAACTTCGACTCTTCATCGTCGTAGTGATTATTCAGAATGGGTTAAACCCGGTCTTTCTGAATAACTCGCGTATTTTTATAATTAAAAATCCAGTACTATAAAAGCACATCCAACGTCTCATCCCAATTCAAAACATCCTTCTAATAAAATATTCGCATTATTTTATCAAAGATAAATTCTTTAAATTATCCTTAAATCTTTCTTTTAAAGATTTATTAAGAACCTAATTCGGTTTTAAATATCAAAAATCATTATTCAATGATTATTTAAATTTAAGAAATAAATCTTATCTTTAACTGGGTTAAAGAACTAGTGTCATTTTAAAACACCGTTCACGATAAACCCAAAATCGACTCCCATTAAATATGGAATCTTCACAGAAGTCAAATCAATATATAATCGTTATAAATTTCTATATCCGACCAATAATATAAATGGAATAATGGCAAAGCCTCTTAAATTCCATATGTAGTATCGAACCACTTTTACAGAAGCTTATCTCGGTTATTATTAATTCAAATTCCACTCAATTCCAATTTAATATGTTAAATTGGAAAACTTGGCTTTTGGAAAATTCCCATTTAAATCTAAATAAAAGATTTATAAATTCCAAATCATATTTTCACTGTCAGTTGGGTTAAAGAACACATGTCACTTAAAAAACACGGTTCACAATAAACCCAACTCATATTTCATCTTATTTCAATTACTGAATATACTTGAAAGCTTTAATAATCTGAATTAAAAGATTATTACGGGGTTTAAGAACAGCATTATTTAAGACACTATTCACGATAAACCCAAAATCCAATTTATTTAATTTATTTTCAATTAAATATTAACCAATTAGAAAACTTCATTAAGTCTAAATTTAATGATTTATTCTAGTTAATAACTAGCTCATCTCAATAAATAAATATATTTTTCTAAAATATATTCTTTTTTTCTAAATATTCTTTTTCTAAGATGTTTTCAAAAATATTCTTTTCCTAGAATATTCTTTATTGGAATGTGACTCAATCAACAACCATATATTGCATGTAATCAACAATCATGATAAATAATTATCAAGCATCCAAATAACACCCAAAGTGGATTCTACACTAAATATTGGGACTAGTGTAGATCAAATATCATCCCAACACCCGTGTGGGGTTTCATCCAACAATCAAATAATAAATTATTTGTGCACTTGGGCGATGTGTAAAAATTATCGTCCCAATCACATAAACAAGTCGGATGACTTGTAAATGGAAGTGTAATATTCAATTTGAAAATACTAACATTATATTTAACACATCAAACATTTCAACATCACAGACATATATTTCAATTATTTTTATTGTGGGCAAATGACAATAAAAGTCTAGTCTTTTAATTCCATTCCTTTTATTGTTGATAAATGACAATAAATGTCTAATCTCTTATTTAAATTCTTTTTATTGTAAATAACTGATAATAAAAATCTTAACTTTCATATCTTTTGTGTAATCCTTTCCAATGACCAAAATGTATATTTTGGTGAAATCTTTTTAAGTGACCAAAATGTCTCTTCTTTTCTAATTCTTTAAAAGTGACAAAAATATTGTACTTTTGTCTAATTCCTTTCAATGTACAAAATATGATAATATTCTCAAATTCTTTTCAATGGACAAAATATGCATTTCTAGTTCATTATTTTTAATGTACAAAAATATTCATTTTTGTATAATTCCTTTTTAATGTACAAAATATTCAATTTTGTATAATTCCTTTTTAATGTACAAAATATTCAATTTTGTATAATTCCTTTTTAATGTACAAAATATTCAATTTTGTATAATTCCTTATCAATGAGAAAATGTGTAAAAAAAATTCTTCACTATTTTTAATGTGACAAAAAGGTCCCTTTTTAATTCATTCTTTTCAAAGTGTCTAATTGAATGTTTTTAATTCATTTCTTCTAAAGTGACAAAATGAATGAATTTACTTCATTCTTTTTCAAAGTGACAAAATGAATGTTTTCTAATTCATTTCTCTAAATTGACAAATTTATTTTATAAATTTCAATGCAACCAAATGACTAATTTCGTTAACAACTTTCAATACAACAAAAATGATAAATTGGTTTGTTAACTTTTGATGCAAACAAAAATGATGAATTTGTTTATTAACTTTTAATGCAAACAAAAATGACGATTTTGTTTATTAACTTTTAATGCAAACAAAAAACGAGAATTTTGTTTGTAAACTTTTAATGCAAACAAAACGAGAATTTTGTTTGTAAACTTTTAATGCAAACAAAAAGGTGAATTTTGTATGTAAACTTTTAATGCAAACAAAAATGTGAATTTTGTTTCATTCTTTTAAATTTGACAAACATGAATGTTTTCTAATTCATTTCTTGAAATTGACAAAAATGACTGTTTCTAAATCATTTCTTTAAATTGACAAAAATGAATATTTCTAATTCATTTCTCTAAAGTGACAAAAATGGATTTTTATTTCTATAATCATGTTTTGAAAAAAATGTTATTTTTATTTGCAAAACATATTTCTAATAAAAAGGTAGTTTTTATTCACATAACAAATTTATATTTTAAAATGTTATTTTTATTTTCAATAATCATGTTTTCACAAAAATGTGATTTTTATTTCTATGATCATCCTTTCACAAAAATACTATTTTAATTCACTAATCATTCTTTTGACAAAAATGTGATTTTAATTCACTAATCATTCCTTTGAAGTGACAAAAAGGTCCATTTTAAATTCATTCTTTTTAATGAATGAAAATATATATCTTTAACTAATTCTTTTCAATGTATAAAAATGTTTATTTTATATGCATAATATATTTTCAATGAAAATGTTAATCTTTCTTTAATGTCACATTTTACAATGAAAATGTTAATCTTTCTTTAATGTCACATTTTACAATGAAAATGTTAATCTTTCTTTAATGTCACATTTTACATGAAAATGTTAATCTTTCTTTAATGTCACATTTTACAATGAAAATGTAAGCTCCAATTTTAATATCACTTTTTACATAAGAACGTAAATTTTATTTCTAATGTCATATTTACATAAAATGTAAATTCTATTTTTAATGAACTAATTCAACAAGAATGATAACATAAAAATGATGACATTTTATCCTATATTGCATTGATAGTCTAATTCAACTCACAAAAGTGATGACATAATTTTTGTATTGGATCTATTACTCATGATTCACCAAATTTTGTCAAAAAGATAATGATTCAGATTAAATCAACATATTCAGATCTAATTCATACACGTACAAGCATCACATAGTAAATAAGATAATCAAATTAATTAATTATTTTAAAAGAAAACAGAAATCTCACATTGATTTAATTCCTTCTGAATTCGCTGGGTCTGATTCAAATTTCCCTGAAATTCAAATTTGCTCCTTTTCTGTTATGGTCTGTTCCATTGCGTAGATAATTTCACCACGATTCTAGCGGATCTAAAATCGCTGATTTCTGATTTGATTTGAGCAAGTTATGGATTTTTAAACTTTTGACTATTAAACATGAAATTAATTAAATTAGTAAACCTTAATTACTTTGTTTAGCCGCTAACCCTCCTTCACATCCGTCATCTTCCAGGAATTACAAGACCGAATCAAACCCATTAGCTGAAACCTAGGGTTCCGCTTTGCACCAACTACGATCCACCGAACTCCGATCTGGCTTGACCCCGCCGTCGCCGCTCATCACCTCCGCCACCACCTGGAAGATCAACCAACTCAGTGGCCCCCCTGCCTGCAAACGCCTACGACCGGCGCCACTTCCCAGGCCAATTTTGGCCACTCCAGCACCCGAAACCCGATCACCGCCGTACCATCTCGAAGAGCTCGAGATGCTCTCCGATGTGTGCTTTGAACCTCCATTGAAATGATGCTTTGATTCGAAGAATTTAACAAATTAAAATGGGATGATTGCAGCCGTTAGTTTCGTATATGGCGGCTGTACGTATAAGCTAGTGTTTAGATTATTGTTTGTATCCTAGGCGTATTTATACCGTATTTATACGTGTATTATTTTATTTTATTTATTTATTTTTCAAATTTATCTGTATGTTGCTACCAACTCCAAATCAAACCCAACGAGCGTCGCCCCCAGCTAATAACCCCGGTCCCGGACACAATGGAACATGTTTCGTAACCCAGTTCGGCTGTTACGGTATGTTTTTCTTTAAATTAAATTATAAATCACTTAATTATTAAATTCAAACGTACATTTTAAATTACCCGGGCCACATACGAACTCTTAAAATTACAGAAAAATTATTTCTAGTTATGTTTTAGCGATACGGTTCTAACAAGGCTAATTTCGTTGAATTCTGAGACCGTTTGAAAAATGGCTATTTTCTGGTCGATTAAATTCAATAGAAATTGGCAAAACACATTTTAATTTGTCACGCTCACATATTAACTCGAAAAATTCTGGAAAATTAAACTAAACAATAATTCGACATTCCGGTTCCAACAAAAGTGGTTTTATCGAAAACCGAGATCGTTTGCAAAATGGCTATTTTTAAGGGTTATATTTTATATTAAAATATCTATAAATTCTATAGCGACTTTTCTAAATTTTAAACTGGACATAACTTTCTATTTATAAAGTGAAATTTCAATTTTTCAAATTCATTGGAAAGATATGATTAAACAGAGATAAATATTTCTTGTTTCGCTCAATTCTGACTTGTTTTGAATCCGGTACAGTCAGTCAAAGTTCAAATTCAAATTTTCAAACTACAGCGCTGTTTTAAACTCCTTTTATAATTAAATGAAATTTATTCATTTTTAAATAAATTTATAGTCGTTGTTATATAAAATAAATTATTTTTAATATTAAAATCCATTAAAATTTCTAAAATAAAAATTTTAAATTGGCCCCAAAATTCCGGGTTGTTACAATCGCCCCCACTTAAAATCTTTTCGTCCTCGAAAAGGAACGAAGCTAAATATTGTTTATTTAACTAACTTAATTAATTTTTTATTTATTTATTAGTTTAATGAATTTTCATTCTAATATTTTAATTAGTGAAACTAATTATCAAACATCACAACCAGCAGTCAATTAGGTGATTAACTTTTCAAATATATATAACTTTTATATATAGTCAAAATCATATTTTGAATGCAAATCACAGCAATGTGTACTGACTAAGTGTTGGTTCTCATACCAGTCAATGGCAATATATAAAAATCCCACTTTCGAGACTCGAACATAAACTTTGATGATGATGCATCAATCGTCAGAATCATCTCCGGGCGACTAGAGTGTGATTCTATATCTATGCAGTATATTAAAACTTCGAATATCCGTTAATTACTCGTATATTCGAAATCTTTATATACTCGATTGTCCACATTAAAATATAATAATATATTCAAATACATATTCTTAGATAAAATTTTCAAAACTAAATTTGTTTTCATTTTTATTTTAAAGAAAATAATACTTTTCACACTCGTTCTAGGATTCTACTGATCCCATCTCTAACGAGTCATTCTTATTGGATATTACTAATCCAATCTCCGATGAATTCTTTCGTTCGGTTCTAATGTGTCTTGTTCTCGAGCTCTGTAAACCAAAGCTCTGATACCAGATGCGACGACCCAAACTTCCCAGTAAAGGAAAGACTGGATTACTTTGAGAACAATACACATCAGAGCACAAACTGAAGAACATTTTATTGCTGATTACAACAATTACATCAGAGTACAAAAATATAACAGAGTATGAATACTTATTTCATAAAAGAAATACAATAATATCAGAGATTTAAATTACATTTAAATAGCAGCGGAAAAAATAATACAAATATACAACTGAAAGGAATACACGGATACAGAGCTTTCTGAATACCGCTTCAGCTGTAAACCAGGATCCTGTAAATATATCTGCAAAAGCTACTCGAATGCCCATGTGGAAAATATGGGCACCCGAGTTTGCCAGTGAAACAAACTACAGGTCAGTCATGGGACTGGTATGAGAAATCTTAACTTATCTACTAATAAGGCTAATCACCGGACCACGCCGCTAACGCGGAACGGGTTTACTCCATTGGATTGCCAGTGCATAAATTAAAGTAAATCGTTAAACAACGCAATGCTTTTTAGAAAAATGAAACCATTATAAGACCCAAGTCCCATCAAACAATGCAATGCAAACCGGAGGATAGGGTTTTACCTTATAATGGTCAAAAGATGCTTGATACGATAAAACGGATTTAATATTAGTGTGTATATGTTTAATAAAAACATTTCAATCATAATGTATCAATCCTAGACGGCATGGGTACCATATATCATGTCGCCATACTAGTTCTACAATCAAAACCGCAAGGTCGTATTGGAAGTTGGTTTTCCATCATGAGTCGAGGCTAGGGGCAAGCTCCTCTCCGATTCGAGACACTCTAGCAAATGCCTTAGGATCCCCCGCAGTGAACCCTTGGAGCGGTAGGGCCAGTCCCCGCCTATCGGCAGTGGATTGGTTATGCCTGAACACACATTTCCCGGTTCCTTTGAACCTATAATATGACCACTACCGGCCTATAAAAATCCGAGGCGCCTCAAAATCCATCATCCACATAAGTAAAATGCCAGCCAGTTTTAGCACTGACACTACCACTAGCTAGAAAGAAACGTGTGCACTCCCTGCGGTCCATATCCCCTTTTTTGACTCATACCGGGGTGTGAGGCTCGCGAAGTCACGCTATACACAAAGCTATGCCGTAATAGGCTATGCTTTGATCATCCCACAAGGCCCTGCTTTTCAACAAAAGCCTTGATCATTTGCATCTTGGCGTGCCACATTGACAATTTACGCCATGCGATCAATCACTATTAATATATACCAGGGTGTTAAGTAGAGAATAAATTCTCCACCACCAATCAGACATACATTAATAAAAATCAATTTAATTCACATGGAACGAAATCCAATGTCAGACACGCATCCATTTACAAGCTTATGCTCTGGGTCTGAGCGAAAACCAAATCCGAACAATCAACAATAGTCCGGACGGTAACTACTGTAGCCCCTTCAAGGTAGCTACTCCAATCTTGGGCATCAGTAGCAACACATCCATTCGATGTAAAGATCGTCGGTCTTCAATCACCGTCTTCAACTTCGACTCTTCATCGTCGTAGTGATTATTCGGAATGGGTTAAACCCGGTCTTTCCGAATAACTCGCGTATTTTTATAATTTAAAATCCAGTACTATAAAGGCACATCCAACGTCTCATCCCAATTCAGAATATCCTTCTAATAAAATATTCGCATTATTTTATCAAAGATAAATTCTTTAAATTATCCATAAATCTTTCTTTTAAAGATTTATTAAGAACCCAATTCGGTTTTAAATATCAAAAATAATTATTCAATGATTATTTAAATTTAAGAAATAAATCTTATCTTTAACTGGGTTAAAGAACTAGTGTCATTTTAAAACACCGTTCACGATAAACCCAAAATCGACTCCCATTAAATATGGAATCTTCACAGAAGTCAAATCAATATATAATCGTTATAAATTTCTGTATCTGACCAATAATATAAATGGAATAACAGCAAAGCCTCTTAAATTCCATATGTAGTATCGATCCTCTTTTACAGAAGCTTATCTCGGTTATTATTAATTCAAATTCCACTCAATTCCAATTTAATATGTTAAATTGGAAAACTTGGCTTTTGGAAAATTCCCATTTAAATCTAAATAAAAGATTTATAAATTCCAAATCATATTTTCACTGTCGGTTGGGTTAAAGAACACATGTCACTTAAAAAAACACGGTTCACAATAAACCCAACTCACATTTCATCTTATTTCAATTACTGAATATACTTGAAAGCTTTAATAATATGAATTAAAAGATTATTCTTTTCATACGGGGTTTAAGAACAGCGTTATTTAAGACACTATTCACGACAAACCCAAAATCCAATTTATTTAATTTATTTTCAATTAAATATTAACCAATTGGAAAACTTCATTATGTCTAAATTGAATGATTTATTCTAGTTAATAACTAGCTCATCTCAATAAATAAATATATTTTTCTAAAATATATTCTTTTTTTCTAAATATTCTTTTTCTAAGATGTTTTCAAAAATATTCTTTTCCTAGAATATTCTTTATTGGAATGTGACTCAATCAACAACCATATATTGCATGTAATCAACAATCATGATAAATAATTATCAAGCATCCAAATAACACCCAAAGTGGATTCTACACTAAATATTGGGACTAGTGTAGATCAAATATCATCCCAACACCCGTGTGGGGTTTCATCCAACAATCAAATAATAAATTATTTGTGCACTTGGGCGATGTGTAAAAATTATCGTCCCAATCACATAAACAAGTCGGATGACTCGTAAATGGAAGTGTAATATTCAGTTTGAAAATACTAACATTATATTTAACATATCAAACATTTCAACATCACAGACATATATTTCAATTATTTTTATTGTGGTCAAATGACAATAAAAGTCTAGTCTTTTAATTCCATTCCTTTTATTGTTGATAAATGACAATAATAGTCTAATCTCTTATTTAAATTCTTTTTATTGTAAATAACTGACAATAAAAATCTTAACTTTCATATCTTTTGTGTAATCCTTTCCAATGACCAAAATGTATATTTTGGTGAAATCTTTTTAAGTGACCAAAATGTCTCTTCTTTTCTAATTCTTTTAAAGTGACAAAAATATTGTACTTTTGTCTAATTCCTTTCAATGTACAAAATATGATAATTTTCTCAAATTCTTTTCAATGGACAAAATATGCATTTCTAGTTCATTATTTTTAATGTACAAAAATATTCATTTTTGTATAATTCCTTTTTAATGTACAAAATATTCAATTTTGTATAATTCCTTTTTAATGTACAAAATATTCAATTTTGTATAATTCCTTTTTAATATACAAAATATTCAATTTTGTATAATTCCTTATCAATGACAAAATGTGTATTTTTTTTTCTTCACTCTTTTTAATGTGACAAAAAGGTCCCTTTTTAATTCATTCTTTTCAAAGTGTCTAATTGAATGTTTTTAATTCATTTCTTCTGAAGTGACAAAATGAATGAATTTACTTCATTCTTTTTCAAAGTGACAAAATGAATGTTTTCTAATTCATTTCTCTAAATTGACAAATTTATTTTATAAATTTCAATGCGACCAAATGACTAATTTCGTTAACAACTTTCAATACAACAAAAATGATAAATTGGTTTGTTAACTTTTGATGCAAACAAAAATGATGAATTTGTTTACTAACTTTTAATGCAAACAAAAATGACGATTTTTTTTATTAACTTTTAATGCAAACAAAAAACGAGAATTTTGTTTGTAAACTTTTAATGCAAACAAAACGAGAATTTTGTTTGTAAACTTTTAATGCAAACAAAAAGGTGAATTTTGTTTGTAAACTTTTAATGCAAACAAAAATGTGAATTTTGTTTCATTCTTTTAAATTTGACAAACATGAATGTTTTCTAATTCATTTCTTGAAATTGACAAAAATGACTGTTTCTAAATCATTTCTTTAAATTGACAAAAATGAATATTTCTAATTCATTTCTCTAAAGTGACAAAAATGGATTTTTATTTCTATAATCATGTTTTGACAAAAATGTTATTTTTATTTGCAAAACATATTTCTAATAAAAAGGTAGTTTTTATTCACATAACAAATTTCTATTTTAAAATGTTATTTTTATTTTCAATAATCATGTTTTCACAAAAATGTGATTTTTATTTCTATGATCATCCTTTCACAAAAATACAATTTTAATTCACTAATCATTCTTTTGACAAAAATGTGATTTTAATTCACTAATCATTCCTTTGAAGTGACAAAAAGGTCCATTTTAAATTCATTCTTTTTAATGAATGAAAATATATATCTTTAACTAATTCTTTTCAATGTATAAAAATGTTTATTTTATATGCATAATATATTTTCAATGAAAATGTTAATCTTTCTTTAATGTCACATTTTACAATGAAAATGTTAATCTTTCTTTAATGTCACATTTTACAATGAAAATGTTAATCTTTCTTTAATGTCACATTTTACATGAAAATGTTAATCTTTCTTTAATGTCACATTTTACAATGAAAATGTAAGTTCCAATTTTAATATCACTTTTTACATAAGAATGTAAATTTTATTTCTAATGTCATATTTACATAAAATGTAAATTCTATTTTTAATGAACTAATTCAACAAGAATGATAACATAAAAATGATGACATTTTATCCTATATTGCATTGACAGTCTAATTCAACTCACAAAAGTGATGACATAATTTTTGTATTGGATCTATTACTCATGATTCACCAAATTTTGTCAAAAAGAAAATGATTCAGATTAAATCAACATATTCAGATCTAATTCATACACGTACAAGCATCACATAGTAAATAAGATAATCAAATTAATTAATTATTTTAAAAGAAAACAGAAATCTCACATTGATTTAATTCCTTCTGAATTCGCTGGGTCTGATTCAAATTTCCCTGAAATTCAAATTTGCTCCTTTTCTGTTATGGTCTGTTCCATTGCGTAGATAATTTCACCACGATTCTAGCGGATCTAAAATCGCTGATTTCTGATTTGATTTGAGCAAGTTATGGATTTTTAAACTTTTGACTATTAAACATGAAATTAATTAAATTAGTAAACCTTAATTACTTTGTTTAGCCGCTAACCCTCCTTCACATCCGTCATCTTCCAGGAATTACAAGACCGAATCAAACCCATTAGCTGAAACCTAGGGTTCCGCTTTGCACCAACTACGATCCACCGAACTCCGATCTGGCTTGACCCCGCCGTCGCCGCTCATCACCTCCGCCACCGCCTGGAAGATCAACCAACTCAGTGGCCCCCCTTGCCTGCAAACGCCTACGACCGGCGCCACTTCCCAGGCCAATTTTGGCCACTCCAGCACCCGAAACCCGATCACCGCCGTACCATCTCGAAGAGCTCGAGATGCTCTCCGATGTGTGCTTTGAACCTCCATTGAAATGATGCTTTGATTCGAAGAATTTAACAAATTAAAATGGGATGATTGCAGCCGTTAGTTTCGTATATGGCGGCTGTACGTATAAGCTAGTGTTTAGATTATTGTTTGTATCCTAGGCGTATTTATACCGTATTTATACGTGTATTATTTTATTTTATTTATTTTTCAAATTTATCTGTATGTTGCTACCAACTCCAAATCAAACCCAACGAGCGTCGCCCCTAGCTAATAACCCCAGTCCCGGACACAATGGAACATGTTTCGTAACCCAGTTCGGCTGTTACGGTATGTTTTTCTTTAAATTAAATTATAAATCACTTAATTATTAAATTCAAACGTACATTTTAAATTACCCGGGCCACATACGAACTCTAAAAATTACAGAAAAATTATTTCTAGTTATGTTTTAGCGATACGGTTCTAACAAGGCTAATTTCGTTGAATTCTGAGACCGTTTGAAAAATGGCTATTTTCTGGTCGATTAAATTCAATAGAAATTGGCAAAACACATTTTAATTTGTCACGCTCACATATTAACTCGAAAAATTCTGGAAAATTAAACTTAACAATAATTCGACATTCCGGTTCCAACAAAAGTGGTTTTATCGAAAACCGAGATCGTTTGCAAAATGGCTATTTTTAAGGGTTATATTTTATATTAAAATATCTATAAATTCTATAGCGACTTTTCTAAATTTTAAACTGGACATAACTTTCTATTTATAAAGTGAAATTTCAATTTTTCAGATTCATTGGAAAGATATGATTAAACAGATATAAATATTTCTTGTTTCGCTCAATTCTGACTTGTTTTGAATCCGGTACAGTCAGTCAAAGTTCAAATTCAAATTTTCAAACTACAGCGCTGTTTTAAACTCCTTTTATAATTAAATGAAATTTATTCATTTTTAAATAAATTTATAGTCGTTGTTATATAAAATAAATTATTTTAAATATTAAAATCCATTAAAATTTCTAAAATAAAAATTTTAAATTGGCCCCAAAATTCCGGGTTGTTACAATCGCCCCCACTTAAAATCTTTTCGTCCTCGAAAAGGAACGAAGCTAAATATTGTTTATTTAACTAACTTAATTAATTATTTATTTATTTATTAGTTTAATGAATTGTCATTCTAATATTTTAATTAGTGAAACTAATTATCAAACATCACAACCAGCAATCAATTAGGTGATTAACTTTTCAAATATATATAACTTTTATATATAGTCAAAATCATATTTTGAATGCAAATCACAGCAATGTGTACTGACTAAGTGTTGGTTCTCATACCAGTCAATGGCAATATATAAAAATCCCACTTTCGAGACTCGAACATAAACTTTGATGATGATGCATCAATCGTCAGAATCATCTCCGGGCGACTAGAGTGTGATTCTATATCTATGCAGTATATTAAAACTTCGAATATCCGTTAATTACTCGTATATTCGAAATCTTTATATACTCGATTGTCCACATTAAAATATAATAATATATTCAAATACATATTCTTAGATAAAATTTTCAAAACTAAATTTGTTTTCATTTTTATTTTAAAGAAAATAATACTCTTCACACTCGTTCTAGGATTCTACTGATCCCATCTCTAACGAGTCATTCTTATTGGATATTACTAATCCAATCTCCGATGAATTCTTTCGTTCGGTACTAATGTGTCTTGTTCTCGAGCTCTGTAAACCAAAGCTCTGATACCAGATGCGACGACCCAAACTTCCCAGTAAAGGAAAGACTGGATTACTTTGAGAACAATACACATCAGAGCACAAACTGAAGAACATTTTATTGCTGATTACAACAATTACATCAGAGTACAAAAATATAACAGAGTATGAATACTTATTTCATAAAAGAAATACAATAATATCAGAGATTTAAATTACATCTAAATAGCAGCGGAAAAAATAATACAAATATACAACTGAAAGGAATACACGGATACAGAGCTTTCTGAATACCGCTTCAGCTGTAAACCAGGATCCTGTAAATATATCTGCAAAAGCTACTCGAATGCCCATGTGGAAAATATGGGCACCCGAGTTTGCCAGTGAAACAAACTACAGGTCAGTCATGGGACTGGTATGTGAAATCTTAACTTATCTACTAATAAGGCCAATCACCGGACCACGCCGCTAACGCGGAACGGGTTTACTCCATTGGATTGCCAGTGCATAAATTAAAGTAAATCGTTAAACAACGCAATGCTTTTTAGAAAAATGAAACCATTATAAGACCCAAGTCCCATCAAACAATGCAATGCAAACCGGAGGATAGGGTTTTACCTTATAATGGTGAAAAGATGCTTGATACGATAAAACGGATTTAATATTAGTGTGTATATGTTTAATAAAAAAATTTCAATCATAATGTATCAATCCTAGACGGCATGGGTACCATATATCATGTCGCCATACTAGTTCTACAATCAAAACCGCAAGGTCGTATTGGAAGTTGGTTTTCCATCATGAGTCGAGGCTAGGGGCAAGCTCCTCTCCGATTCGAGACACTCTAGCAAATGCATTAGGATCCCCCGCAGTGAACCCTTGGAGCGGTAGGGCCAGTCCCCGCCTATCGGTAGTGGATTGGTTATGCCTGAACACACATTTCCCGGTTCCTTTGAACCTATAATATGACCACTACCGGCCTATAAAAATCCGAGGCGCCTCAAAATCCATCATCCACATAAGTAAAATGCCAGCCAGTTTTAGCACTGACACTACCACTAGCTAGAAAGAAACGTGTGCACTCCCTGCGGTCCATATCCCCTCGTAATAGGCTATGCTTTGATCATCCCACAAGGCCCTGCTTTTCAACAAAAGCCTTGATCATTTGCATCTTGGCGTGCCACATTGACAATTCACGCCATGCGACCAATCACTATTAATATATACCAGGGTGTTAAGTAGAGAATAAATTCTCCACCAACAATCAGACATACATTAATTAAAATCAATTTAATTCACATGGAATGAAATCCAATGTCAGACACGCATCCATTTACAAGCTTATGCTCTGGGTCTGAGCGAAAACCAAATCCGAACAATCAACAATAGTCCGGACGGTAACTACTGTAGCCCCTTCAAGGTAGCTACTCCAATCGTGGGCATCAGTAGCAACACATCCATTCGATGTGAAGATCGTCGGTCTTCAATCACCGTCTTCAACTTCGACTCTTCATCGTCGTAGTGATTATTCGAAATGGGTTAAACCCGGTCTTTCCGAATAACTCGCGTATTTTTATAATTTAAAATCCAGTAATATAAAGGCACTTCCAACGTCTCATCCCAATTCAGAATATCCTTCTAATAAAATATTCGCATTATTTTATCAAAGATAAATTCTTTAAATTATCCTTAAATCTTTCTTTTAAAGATTTATTAAGAACCCAATTCGGTTTTAAATATCAAAAATAATTATTCAATGATTATTTAAATTTAAGAAATAAATCTTATCTTTAACTGGGTTAAAGAACTAGTGTCATTTTAAAACACCGTTCACGATAAACCCAAAATCGACTCCCATTAAATATGGAATCTTCACAAAAGTCAAATCAATATATAATCGTTATAAATTTCTGTATCTGACCAATAATATAAATGGAATAACAGCAAAGCCTCTTAAATTCCATATGTAGTATCGATCCTCTTTTACAGAAGCTTATCTCGGTTATTATTAATTCAAATTCCACTCAATTACAATTTAATATGTTAAATTGGAAAACTTGGCTTTTGGAAAATTCCCATTTAAATCTAAATAAAAGATTTATAAATTTCAAATCATATTTTCACTGTCAGTTGGGTTAAAGATCACATGTCACTTAAAAAAACACGGTTCACAATAAACCCAACTCACATTTCATCTTATTTCAATTACTGAATATACTTGAAAGCTTTAATAATCTGAATTAAAAGATTATTCTTTTCATACGGGGTTTAAGAACAGCGTTATTTAAGACACTATTCACGACAAACCCAAAATCCAATTTATTTAATTTATTTTCAATTAAATATTAACTAATTGGAAAACTTCATTATGTCTAAATTGAATGATTTATTCTAGTTAATAACTAGCTCATCTCAATAAATAAATATATTTTTCTAAAATATATTCTTTTTTTCTAAATATTCTTTTTCTAAGATGTTTTCAAAAATATTCTTTTCCTAGAATATTCTTTATTGGAATGTGACTCAATCAACAACCATATATTGCATGTAATCAACAATCATGATAAATAATTATCAAGCATCCAAATAACACCCAAAGTGGATTCTACACTAAATATTGGGACTAGTGTAGATCAAATATCATCCCAACACCCGTGTGGGGTTTCATCCAACAATCAAATAATAAATTATTTGTGCACTTGGGCGATGTGTAAAAATTATCGTCCCAATCACATAAACAAGTCGGATGACTCGTAAATGGAAGTGTAATATTCAGTTTGAAAATACTAACATTATATTTAACATATCAAACATTTCAACATCACAGACATATATTTCAATTATTTTTATTGTGGTCAAATGACAATAAAAGTCTAGTCTTTTAATTCCATTCCTTTTATTGTTGATAAATGACAATAATAGTCTAATCTCTTATTTAAATTCTTTTTATTGTAAATAACTGACAATAAAAATCTTAACTTTCATATCTTTTGTGTAATCCTTTCCAATGACCAAAATGTATATTTTGGTGAAATCTTTTTAAGTGACCAAAATGTCTCTTCTTTTCTAATTCTTTTAAAGTGACAAAAATATTGTACTTTTGTCTAATTCCTTTCAATGTACAAAATATGATAATTTTCTCAAATTCTTTTCAATGGACAAAATATGCATTTCTAGTTCATTATTTTTAATGTACAAAAATATTCATTTTTGTATAATTCCTTTTTAATGTACAAAATATTCAATTTTGTATAATTCCTTTTTAATGTACAAAATATTCAATTTTGTATAATTCCTTTTTAATATACAAAATATTCAATTTTGTATAATTCCTTATCAATGACAAAATGTGTATTTTTTTTTCTTCACTCTTTTTAATGTGACAAAAAGGTCCCTTTTTAATTCATTCTTTTCAAAGTGTCTAATTGAATGTTTTTAATTCATTTCTTCTAAAGTGACAAAATGAATGAATTTACTTCATTCTTTTTCAAAGTGACAAAATGAATGTTTTCTAATTCATTTCTCTAAATTGACAAATTTATTTTATAAATTTCAATGCGACCAAATGACTAATTTCGTTAACAACTTTCAATACAACAAAAATGATAAATTGGTTTGTTAACTTTTGATGCAAACAAAAATGATGAATTTGTTTATTAACTTTTAATGCAAACAAAAATGACGATTTTGTTTATTAACTTTTAATGCAAACAAAAAACGAGAATTTTGTTTGTAAACTTTTAATGCAAACAAAACGAGAATTTTGTTTGTAAACTTTTAATGCAAACAAAAAGGTGAATTTTGTTTGTAAACTTTTAATGCAAACAAAAATGTGAATTTTGTTTCATTCTTTTAAATTTGACAAACATGAATGTTTTCTAATTCATTTCTTGAAATTGACAAAAATGACTTTTTCTAAATCATTTCTTTAAATTGACAAAAATGAATATTTCTAATTCATTTCTCTAAAGTGACAAAAATGGATTTTTATTTCTATAATCATGTTTTGACAAAAATGTTATTTTTATTTGCAAAACATATTTCTAATAAAAAGGTAGTTTTTATTCACATAACAAATTTCTATTTTAAAATGTTATTTTTATTTTCAATAATCATGTTTTCACAAAAATGTGATTTTTATTTCTATGATCATCCTTTCACAAAAATACTATTTTAATTCACTAATCATTCTTTTGACAAAAATGTGATTTTAATTCACTAATCATTCCTTTGAAGGGACAAAAAGGTCCATTTTAAATTCATTCTTTTTAATGAATGAAAATATATATCTTTAACTAATTCTTTTCAATGTATAAAAATGTTTATTTTATATGCATAATATATTTTCAATGAAAATGTTAATCTTTCTTTAATGTCACGTTTTACAATGAAAATGTAAGTTCCAATTTTAATATCACTTTTTACATAAGAATGTAAATTTCATTTCTAATGTCATATTTACATAAAATGTAAATTCTATTTTTAATGAACTAATTCAACAAGAATGATAACATAAAAATGATGACATTTTATTCTATATTGCATTGACAGTCTAATTCAACTCACAAAAGTGATGACATGATTTTTGTATTGGATCTATTACTCATGATTCACCAAATTTTGTCAAAAAGAAAATGATTCAGATTAAATCAACATATTCAGATCTAATTCATACACGTACAAGCATCACATAGTAAATAAGATAATCAAATTAATTAATTACTTTAAAAGAAAACAGAAATCTCACATTGATTTAATTCCTTCTGAATTCGCTGGGTTTGATTTAAATTTCCCTGAAATTCAAATCTGCTCCTTTTCTGTTATGGTCTGTTCCATTGCGTAGATAATTTCACCACGATTCTAGCGGATCTAAAATCGCTAATTTCTGATTTGATTTAAGCAAGTTATGGATTTTTAAACTTTTGACTATTAAACATGAAATTAATTAAATTAGTAAACCTTAATTACTTTGTTTAGCTGCTAACCCTCCTTCACATCCGTCGTCTTTCAGGAATTACAAGACCGAATCAAACCCATTAGCTGAAACCTAGGGTTCCGCTTTGCACCAACTACGATCCACCGAACTCTGATCTGGCTTGACCCTGTCGTCGCCGCTCATCACCTCCGCCACCGCCTGGAACATCAACCAACTCGGTGGCCCCCCCTTGCCTGCAAACGCCTACGACCGGCGCCACTTCCCAGGCCAATTTTTGCCACTCCAGCACCCAAAACCCGATCACCGCCATACCATCTCGAAGAGCTCGAGATGCTCTCCGATGTGTGCTTTGAACCTCCATTGAAATGATGGTTTGATTCGAAGAATTTAACAAATTAAAGTGGGATGATTGCAGCCGTTAGTTTCGTATATGGTGGCTGTACGTATAAGCTAGTGTTTAGATTAGGGTTTGTATCCTAGGCGTATTTATACCGTATTTATACGTGTATTATTTTATTTTATTTATTTATTTTTCAAATTTATCTGTATGTTGCTACCATCTCCAAATCAAACCCAACGAGCATCGCCCCTAGCTAATAACCCCCGTCCCGGACACAATGGAACATGTTTCGTAACCCAGTTCGGCTGTTACGATATGTTTTTCTTTAAATTAAATTATAAATCACTTAATTATTAAATTCAAACGTACATTTTAAATTACCCGGGCCACATACGAACTCTAAAAATTACTGAAAAATTATTTCTAGTTATGTTTTAGCGATACGGTTCTAACAAGACTAATTTCGTTGAATTCTGAGACCGTTTGAAAAATGGCCATTTTCTGGTCGATTAAATTCAACAAAAATTGGCAAAACACATTTTAATTTGTCACACTCACATATTAACTCGAAAAATTCTGGAAAATTAAACTTATCAATAATTCGACATTCCGGTTCCAACAAAAGTGGTTTCGTCGAAAACCGAGGTCATTTGCAAAATGGCTATTTTTAAGGGTTATATTTTATATTAAAATATCTATAAATTCTATAGCGACTTTTCTAAATTTTAAACTGGACATAACTTTCTATTTATAAAGTGAAATTTCAATTTTTCTGATTCGTTGGAAAGATATGATTAAACAGATTTAAATATTTCTTGTTTCGCTCAATTCTGACTTGTTTTGAATCCGGTACAATCAGTCAAAGTTCAAATTCAAAATTTCAAACTACAGCGCTGTTTTAAACTCCTTTTATAATTAAATGAAATTTATTCATTTTTAAATAAATTTATAGTCGTTGTTATTTAAAATAAATTATTTTAAATATTAAAATCCATTAAAATTTCTAAAATAAAAATTTTAAATTGGCCCCAAAATTCCGGGTTGTTACAGTAAACATCGACGAGGACACCCGCGTTATCCAGTCTGAGGTGAAAGGCACCTACATTGAGCTTACTGACAAGGATTTGGTGGAGATAGTCGGTATTTCAGCAGTCGGAGCACAGTTGGATGCCACTGAGTTGGTCGATCCTCAGATTCCTTCCCTCATCTTTGTTGGAGCTACCGGTGTTTGGGACACCGGTAACTTATGACCTATCGCTCGTCTGGTTGTGTGTATTATACAACAAAACATCATTTCTAAGACGGGAAGCCTCGAGCATATCTACCCTTCCTTGCGTTGAGCCACGTATGCTATTCTAGGTAGCGTAGTAGTCAATTGGGAGCACGTGCTTATGATTCATCTTTCAGACCCTTTTGCTCTCATGCCGAGGAGCCACTTCTCGTGTAGCATCTTCTCACTCGTGTCTTTCGATATTTTGGAGTCAGGCTGAGCGGAGAGACATCAGTCAAGAAGGTTCCACTACCATTAACCGCGCCATTCTTGGCAAAATGGGAATTCAATGCCCGTAGCTCTGGTTCCATAACCTCCCTCTCTAGCTTAGCAATAGCAGTTGGCCAAGAGGGCCCAGATCTCTTCGCCCTCCTTTATATTCAAGACGAGCTTCGAGAGGTCTGTAGGGAGCAGCGTCGACAAGCGCATGAGATTGGTTGCATTTCTTCCATACTACATTCCTGGTGTGGATATGGTAATAGATCGAGTTCCAGTCGAGGATCCCAGCCATCTCGTAGTATGTAGGTGGTGTTGGCATGTATCTGTTGTGTATCTTGTATCTTGTATCGTGTGTTTCCCTTTCCAGCAATTCATCTTTGTGGTTGTAGTCTATGTTGTAACTGTTAGTATTGTCTTTGAACTTGCACAACGATTAATGAGATTCTGTGTTTGAAATATTTTATGTCATTCGCACTAATCTATTTGAAATGGAATCTCATTTTTCTTATCTAACTAACAATTGTTTTAGAGTTGGAAAGTATAGAATCCTGTAGTGGATATATTTTAGTGAATGACAGGATTTTGGGTTGTTTCGTCTATATTTAATATTTTTCGCCTGTTCCTTTGAGCTAAAATTTATTTTTGGGTTTACTAGCACGGTTTCGGTTTTCGCGTTTTTCCGTGACCAACTTCCTCCACCCCAATATATGACTTGAATCGTTTTAAGTTTCCACAAAAAATATTTTTAAAACCTTTTTGCAAATACTATTCAAAAAAAAGTCTTTCCTTTTAAAAATCATATATTTTAATCCGATATATGAAAAAACGCGGATTTGTATGATAGTTTATGTATGTTTAAACATTTGTTTTGTATCAAAAATAGATGGCTAGAATACGGTAAAGCGCAAGTTACCAAAATTTTAGTTTTGCCCAAATCCAATTTGGAAAGTAAAGCAGTATTAAAAAGGAATTTCAAATTTTTCCTGAGGATTTTAAAGCAGAAATTTATTTTTGTGGAAAAACTTAATTGTATGGTCCCATGTAAAGCATATGGAAGATTTTGGATGATTAGTTTGCACCTTCTAGCGGTGCGCTAGGAACGACGATGCGTTGAAAACATTAATGATAATAAGGAGAAGGTTGTTCTAGCCATGAAAACATTGTTTCCATGCCTTATTGACAATGCGCGTGAGTTATTACTTACCTCGTTTTACGTTTTTGAGCTTGTTTTAAGCCTCTTTTGCAGTCTATAGTTAAATTTTTTGGAGTACTTTGGTGCAATCATGGGAAAATTCAACTGTATGATGAGGATTTGAAAATTAGTAAGCGGAAAGAACGTAGAATTTCTACGCTTTGATTTCCTTTTCCCGATGTAACACCCCGTATTTTTTTAATATAATTAAAAATTAAGAATATAAAATATATGAATATATGTTTAAATGGGTAAATAATGGTGATGTGAAATGAGAATTAATTAATACATGAAAGAGAAGAATAATTAATTCAATAACAGTGTACATAATGGAGAAGTTAATAAAATAAGGATAATTAATTTAAATATCAGGAATTAGGGAAAATGGACATCATTATTGCGTTCCTCTCGAAATTTTACATGAAATAGAGTCCGAGTTTTCGAAAATCGGAGTCTGTATGAAGGAGTAATGGCCTTCGGAAGATTCAGCGAAAAATCAGAAATCAACCAGCCCAGCCCAGAAAAAAAAGGCCAGGTCGACCATAGTGTCGACCCCCCCCCCCTTGGGGAGGTCGACCTGTAGCGACCTGGAGCGGGAATTTTGGTCCAGAAGCGGGAAATTCGCCCCAGAAGCTGGTCAGGTTCATTTTTGAGCACCTGGATGAGTTTTTGGGCCTGGTACGTTGGTCTAACACCTATATAAACACCCTAGGCTCATTGTTAACTCCACTACAATTCATGGCAAGGCCATGGCTCTCTTCTAACTTGATTTCTTCTTCCTCAAGCTATTGATCTAAATAAATTTTAGATCTATTCTACTCTCTTTTCTCTACCACATCTATTCTTAAAATTAAAAGAATAAGATTTAGAACAACGAATGAAATAGAAGAAAGATTCAAATCTAAAGAGAAGATAATGGATTCAGATTCACAAATTTATGCTGCAAAGAGAAATCAAAATTGAATCAAAAGGGGAAATCAATCAAATCAAATAGCAACGATCTTCAACAACAATCAATTAAGAAGGTTAATCAACTCCAAATCAGCGAATTGTTCAACTCTCCAATCCTATCAAGGTGAGTGGATTTATAATGCACTTTTAGTATAAGATTATTATCAATCGTTCAATCATTCCCTATGTAAACAAATTATTGTGAATAATTGGATCTGAAATGTTTAATTTTTATGCCTACGATTAAATTCCTCCTTTTATTCTTTCCCTTTTTACTTTTATAGCTAGGCTATCTCGAGCCTAGGTCTATCATGAAATAAATACGATTGAATGGTTATTGCGGATGAAAAGGGAAATGCTTGATCTGGGGATTATAATTAGAGTTGGAGGATTTGAATATAAATTACCATGAGTTTGAGCATAACATAATATTGGCAAGATTTGAATGTATAAACCAAGTTGGGAATTGTAAGTATGGACATGGTTTGGGGTTTGGCATGGAATTGACATCATTGAAACATGAATTTGCTTAAAAAAATTGTTAATGGGCACATGACACTTGAATAAGACATGAATTGTAGCTTGGACATGGAAAGGAACATGAAATTTACAGTTAAAACTTGGCTTGGAATTTACCTCTAGAACTTAATATGGAATTTATGTAAGTGCGTCATAATTAAATTGAATTAAGGAATACTAACCAGCAGCCACAAAGGGTTAGTCTAATGTGGGAGGTCATACATTGTTATGGCATTAAAAATGAATTAAGGAATACTAACCATAATAAGACATGTGGGTGACATGGGTAGGGTTAGAGGGTTAAGTGGGTGGTATAAATGACATGTAAAACACGACTAAGGTAGACTTAACCGTAATAAGACATGTGTAAATCATGGAAACCATAATAAAAGGGAACAAATGGGACATGTGAAACAAAGTTTTAGATATGCTAAACCAAATGGGACTCGCATCGATATTATGAATTAATTGAATTGAGTAAAGTTTAAGTAACAGGTCAATTAAAAGGAAGGGTTGAGTCAATTCTAAAATTAATGACACAGTAATGGGGGAATGATAACTACCTATTCTGAACTTGAATTGCGGTAATGTAAAATTAAATAATATGTAAAACTTTTCCTAGGGACAAGGCAAGATAATAACTTAAGATGTAATACAAGACTTGAAGGGTGGGACGACTTATACTATGAAATAAGTTAATCTAAGCTGAAAATGTGGGAAAACACCAACACGCTATCGTCTGATAAAGAAAACTTAAGTCATGTTTGAATTCATTAGTAAACCTTAGTTAACAGAAACTAAGTAATAAACCTTAGTTAAAGAACTAAGTAAGTAAAGATGAAGTTAACCAAGTGTTGAACCTTAGTTAGAGAACTAAGTAAGCTACGGTAAAGATAACTAAGAAAGTAAACCTTAGTAAAAAAAAGGAACTCAGTAACAAACCTTAGTTAAAGAGAACTAAGTAACATAAACTAAGTATCAAACCTTGGTTAAGAGAATCAAGCAATAAACCTTAGTTAAGATAACTAAGTGGATAACGAGAAAGAGAACTAAGTAGTAAACCTTAGTTAAGTGGACTAAGTTGTAAACCTTAGTTAAGAAAAACGAACGATTGAGAGAACTAAGTACTAAACCTTAGTTAAAGGACTAAGTAGTAAACCTTAGTTAAGAAACAATGATTCAGGAAACTAAGTAGTAAACCTTAGTTAAGGGAACTAAGTAGTAAACCTTAGTAGAACACGATAAGGAGCGAATGTCCATCTAATATTAAAGAAGGCTCCAACGAACTGGATTACGAAGCACGTGGCTTCGAGGGGACGTGAGGGTACTCTTGGTATCCCTCTTTGAGGCTGCAGATGATCCTCCTGGGCTCACAGGGGTAAAGGTCTGCGTTAGAAGAACCAAGGGTATGCCTTGGTTGCAATATAAGGCAACCTAAAGACTAGGATGGACCAGCGTGATTCGGCGAGACCAGTAGCCCTGTGATAGCAACTCGTCGTCTACCTACCATCTTGAGTCAGTCGAGATACGTAAAGCGGATAGGCGGAGAACTCCAAAAGACCATATACTTGCTATCTAGTTATGGGTGCGGATGGCCATAGGTTAGTGGGGCATAAAGGGCCTGCGTATAGTTCTCATTTTTTTCAAGGGTGGCCTTTCATTAGTTGAGGGAGGGGTCAAGTGGGACCATAGCCACTGGAAAAACAGACCTTAGCATCTGCATCGGCAGATAACTTAAAGCTCCCGACCGAATCCCGTGTTTCTTGATTTGCCCTGCCACGGGACTCGGGCCACACATATAGAGGACATGTGCAACTAGACATCGATAACGATTCACGACACGTACGTGGGGAAAGTCTAGGAGCATATATCGCTCTGGGTAGTACATCCTAGACTAAGGGGCATCGTTCGATAGGTAGCATAATCCCTAGTTGGACCTAGGTCGCGTAAACCCTGAATCCGAGAAGCGTTCAATAGGTAGAATAAACGCTGGTTGAATCTAGGAAGCACTCGATAGTATACCCTAGATTAGATCTAGATGATACACAAAATCTTGCAAGATCGAGAGTGGCAGTCCAAACGATTCGAGAATGGTGGCACTACACTAAAGTAGTATATATTTACATGATGAAGCCCGTACGCATACGGCAAGGGACTGTATATATACATGGAAAGGATTAGACGAGTTGGGGGTATCTACATACACGTTATATTAGGTTAACCTACTAGTGGGACTTGAGTACAACCTAGATAGCTAACGTCGCGAGTAACATAATAGGCAAGAAAATATAACTGAACGGTATATGTAGGATTATATAGAAGTTTGTTATAAGTCCAGTCACACGGAACTTATGTTCTGACTCCCTCCTCATTACATACTTCCAGGTTATGTTCAGGACAGAGATGGTATAGCTTTGGATACTGGTTTAGCAGTATTGTTAACAAGGTAAAGCTATGTTTTGACTATATTATATTTTAATCCTTCCGCTGTGAGATGCTTACGAGTTCTGACATGTTTCTTTATCTCTGTCTTTTTCTGCAGGATACCAAAGCACCCAACTCGGGTCTCAATGGATTGGATTTTGAAAAAAAATCGGTCTGTCGAAATCCGGGTTGTTACATCTGGTATTAGAGCTTCAGTTTAGTGGTCTTAAGGCGATATGAGTGAACGTATTTGTATTTTCTAAAATATAAATATATTATATATATATAAACCTAGATCCATAGAGTAACCCACTAGATATGGAAAGCGTTGGGATATTGGTTTGTACACTAAAGGCATGGACATAGAAACTTTGAAACCATTAGGTGGTTGGGAAAAGTGTACAATATGACTTGGAGCTTGAGAAAGGAAGTATCCCATAAGATGGAAACTAAAATGATAGTATTTCAGAGTAGTGGGTCTGGAAGTAAACCTTAGAAAATAGAAAAAGGATGTAATGTAAAAATGGATTAGGAATATATATAGTCGAGAAAATTTAATTTGTATAAGTGCCTAGGGAAGCCTAGTTAAGTGAAAGACCCGCTTTGAGTCTAACCCAATAACAAACTTTTAAGTACTTGAATTTGTAAAAGAGTTTGTGGTATTTTCCGAGTTTTGATCTTAAAAGTATTTTGGTGTTTGAAAAATGCATGTTGGGTTTTAAAGTAAAGTGGGGTATATTTCGTAAAACAATGTTTTCTTGTTTTAAAAGAATTCTATCAAGAAAAGGTGCATATTATGGAGCATATACATAGCTCACTAGTTTTCATATATGAAAAGGTTGAAAGGAAAATGTTGCATTTTGAAAAAGAAGTTTTTTGAAATCTCTATTCTATTAAATTTTGATTATTGTTTTAAAATTTTGTTGGGTAAAACAAAATAAGCGGTAGAGCGTAAGAATAGAGTAGATATTTGCACCTTAGAAGTCAAAATTAACATAGTAAGCAGAAACAGTGTAACCCATTAGTTGTCCTTGTCTACTCCAATTTTGTGATTTGAGAAAAAGAAAATGTTTTACATTTTATCTTGTGATATGTTTTTATGGTTTGGCAAAAAGTAAATTTTTGAGAAAAGAATAAAAGTTTTGACACTTTTAATTTTTGGAAGAAAGATTTAATGGAAAAAAAACGAGACCAGGCCATGTTTTAGAAAGGATGGAGTAGGTAAGGATTATGGCCTAGAAAGAACAAGATAAAGTTAAAGCTGTTAGGACCAACTGGAAATTGGCTGAGTTGGGTAATTCTCTGAGTGTCAAACTGATGTTGATTTCGGTCTTCGGATTTGATACTTAGGGAGTTATTTTCTTGCCAATTTCCAGTCAGGGATTAGATAATATCGAACTAATGGAAGATTCCCGTAGAATGCGTAAGCATAGTGAGATCTAGACTTGTTGCTTGGAAAAGAGAAGTATAGGCTAGTAATACACAGCATGGACTAGTAGTAACTACTAGGTAGAGAAGGGCAAGTAAGTGTATAGATCATGTTGAATGGACTCGCGATTGTCAGAGGTGATAAAGTCCCAAGATTCTTGGCCCATAGTTGTAGCTGTGTAGTATATTGTTTGACTGGAAAACGGAAAAGCTTATTTGAAAAATAAACTTGAGAAACTGGACTAAGTCAAGAAAGAGAATAGCCTAACTAACGAGAAAACAACAAATTCAGTAAAGCAACACAATAAGACGGAGAAAAGAAAATGAAAATCTTAAGAAAAAGATGAGTAAATATGAAATTATTCTAAGATAAAATTAAAATACGAGAAAGAAATTTTCTTATGTGGTTGTGCTTGGATAGGAAAGTAGGAAACCTTCATAGAATAGTTATATGAAAATCCAAGTACAAAAGAAAAACGGAGGATGTAAATTTTTCCATTTTATACCTTTTCGTAACATAAGAAATCGAATTTGGAACATTAGACTTTTCTAAATTCCGAATTTAATAATTGTTGATAGGGTTTTGGATGCGAAAATTGGGTGAACTATGCTCTTATTCTATAAGAGTATGGGAAAATTTGGGTGAAAAATGTGTTGATTTTTCAAAAATATTGCATTCATATAGAATTGCAAGTATATTTAGGTGTGAGCATCATGTTTTGAAAAAAAAATTAAGCTTTGCATACATATAGGTGGATCCAAATTAGGTATACATGCTTTACTATGATGTATTTCACTTTGCACATGTGCACATGGTTGCAACAAATGGTTGAACACTTTTTGGATGTGTGCGAGGGGTTATTTATTTTACTCTTATTGAATTTCGGGGACGAAAATCCTTAAGGGTGGGAGAATGTAACACCCCATATTTTTTTAATATAATTAAAAATTAAGAATATAAAATATATGAATATATGTTTAAATGGGTAAATAATGGTGATGTGAAATGAGAATTAATTAATACATGAAAGAGAAGAATAATTAATTCAATAACAGTGTACGTAACGGAGAAGTTAATAAAATAAGGATAATTAATTTAAATATCAGGAATCAGAGAAAATGTACATCACCATTGCGTTCCTCTCGAAATTTTACATGAAATAGAGTCCGAGTTTTCGAAAATCGGAGTCCGTATGAAGGAGTTATGGCCTTCGGAAGATTCAGCGAAAAATCAGAAATCAACCAGCCCAGCCCAGAAAAAAAAAAGGCCAGTCGACCATAGTGTCGACCACCCTAGGGGGAGGTCGACCATAGTGTGTGTCGACCCCCCCCCCTTGGAGAGGTCGACATGTAGCGACCTGAAGCAGGAATTTTGGTCCAGAAGCGGGAAATTCGCCCCAGAAGCTAGCCAGGTTCATTTTTGAGCACCTGGATGAGTTTTTGGGCCTGGTACGTTGGTCTAACACCTATATAAACACCCTAGGCTCATTGTTAACTCCACTACAACTCATGGCAAGGCCATGGCTCTCTTCTAACTTGATTTCTTCTTCCTCAAGCTATTGATCTAAATAAATTTTAGATCTATTCTTCTCTCTTTTCTCTACCACATCTATTCTTAAAATTAAAAGAATAAGATTTAGAACAATGAATGAAATAGAAGAAAGATTCAAATCTAAAGAGAAGATAATGGATTCAGATTCACAAATTTATGCCGCAAAGAGAAATCAAAATTGAATCAAAAGGGGAAATCAATCAAATCAAATAGCAATGATCTTCAACAACAATCAATTAAGAAGGTTAATCAACTCCAAATCAGCGAATTGTTCAACTCTCCAATCCAATCAAGGTGAGTGGATTTATAATGCACTTTTAGTATAAGATTATTATCTATCGTTCAATCATTCCCTATGTAAACAAATTATTGTGAATAATTGGATCTGAAATGTTTAATTTTTATGCCTACGATTAAATTCCTCCTTTTATTCTTTCCCTTTTTACTTTTATAGCTAGGCTATCTCGAACCTAGGTCTATCATGAAATAAATACGATTGAATAGTTATTGCGGATGAAAAGGGAAACGCTTGATCTGGGGATTATAATTAGATTTGGAGGTTTTGAATATAAATTACCATGAGTTTGGGCATAATATAATATTGGCAAGATTTGAATGTATAAACCAAGTTGGGAATTGTAAGTATGGACATGGTTTGGGGTTTGGCATAGAATTGACATCATTGAAACATGAATTTGCTTAAAAAAATTGTTAATGGGCACATGACACTTGAATAAGACATGAATTGTAGCTTGGACATGGAAAGGAACATGAAATTTACAGTTAAAACTTGGCTTGGAATTTACCTCTAGAACTTAATATGGAATTTATGTAAGTGCGTCATAATTAAATTTGATTATGGAATTGGCATAATTAACGACGTGTAAATTTGATAATATGGATTGGTGAAAGTTAATTGTGACTTGACAAATAAGCCAAAAATGATGAATTTGCCTATAATTGGATAATATGTGGGATTAGCTAATTAATATTAGGATAGTTAATGACAAATAGGCATAATTATGAACATAATTATATGTTGAATTAGAATCACTTGACATGAACTTGGGGTTGGGTGAAATATGATTTTAATGAACCTTTGACTCGAGGTTAAGCGCAATTGTGATGTAAAACTGCCCGAAACCGCCCGACAAATCCAGCAGTCACAATTGGACATCTAATGTGAGAGGTCAAAGGAAGTAATTTGAGCGTAACGGTTTATGACACGAGGTTAGACTCGAGTTGTGGTATAAGTTTGCCCAGAACCGCCCGACACATCCAGCAGCCACAAAGGGTTAGTCTAATGTGGGAGGTCATACATTGTTATGGCATTAAAAATGAATTAAGGAATACTAACCATAATAAGACATGTGGGTGACATGGGTAGGGTTAGAGGGTTAAGTGGGTGGTATAAATGACATGTAAAACACGACTAAGGTAGACTTAACCGTAGTAAGACATGTGTAAAACATGGAAACCATAATAAAAGGGAACACAGGGGACATGTGAAACAAAATTTTAGATATGCTTAACCAAATGGGACCCGCATCGATATTATGAATTAATTGAATTGAGTAAAGTTTAACTAACGAGTCAATTAAAAGGAAGGGTTGAGTCAAATCTAAAATTAATGACACAGTAATGGGGGAATGATAACTACCTATTCTAAACTTGAATTGCGGTAATGTAAAATTAAATAATATGTAAAACTTGTCCTAGGGACAAGGGAAGATTATTACTTAAGATGTAATACAAGACTTGAAGGGTGGGACGACTTATACTATGAAATAAGTTAATCTAAGCTGAAAATGTGGGAAAACACCAGTACGCTATCGTCTGATAAAGAAAACTTAAGTCATGTTTGAATTCATTAGTAAACCTTAGTTAACAGAAACTAAGTAATAAACCTTTTAAATAACTAAGTAAATAAAGATAAAGTTAACCAAGTGTTGAACCTTAGTTAGAGAACTAAGTAAGCTACGGTAAAGATAACTAAGAAAGTAAACCTTAGTAAAAAAAAAGGAACTCAGTAACAAACCTTAGTTAAAGAGAACTAAGTAACATAAACTAAGTATCAAACCTTGGTTAAGAGAATCAAGCAATAAACCTTAGTTAAGATAACTAAGTGGATAACGAGAAAGAGAACTAAGTAGTAAACCTTAGTTAAGTGGACTAAGTTGTAAACCTTAGTTAAGAAAAACGAACGATTGAGAGAACTAAGTATTAAACCTTAGTTAAAGGACTAAGCAGTAAACCTTAGTTAAGGAAACGACGATTTAGGAAACTAAGTAGTAAACCTTAGTTAAGGGAACTAAGTAGTAAACCTTAGTAGAACACGAGAAGGAGCGAACGTTCATCTGATCTTAAAGAAGGCTCCAACGAATTGGATTACGAAGCACGCGGCTTCGAGGGGACGTGAGGGTACTCTTGGTATCCCTTTGTGAGGCTGCAGATGATCCTCCTGGGCTCATAGAGGTTAAGGTCTGCGTTATAAGAACCAAGGGTATGCCTTGGTTGCAATATAAGGAAACCTAAAGACTAGGATGGACCAGCGTGATTCGGCGAGACCAGTAGCCCTGTGATAGCAACTCGTCGTCTACCTACCATCTTGAGTCAGTCGAGATACGTAAAGCGGAAAGGCGGAGAACTCCAAAAGATCATAAAATTGCTATCTAGTTATGGGTGCAGATGGCCATAGGTTAGTGCGGCATAGGGGGCCTGCGTATAGTTCTCATTTTTTTCAAGGGTGGCCTTTCATTAGTTGAGGGAGGGGTCAAGTGGTACCATAGCCACTGGAAAAACAGACCTTAGCATCTGCATCGGCAGATAACTTAAAGCTCCCGACCGAATCCCGTGTTTCTTGATTTGCCCTGCCACGGGACTCGGGCCGCACATATAGAGGACATGTGCAACTAGACATCGATAACGATTCATGAAACGTATGTGGGGAAAGTCTAGGAACATATATCGCTCTGGGTAGTGCGTCCTAGACTAAGGGGCATCGTTCGATAGGTAGCATAATCCCTAGTTGGACCTAGGTCGCGTAAACCCAGAATCCGAGAAGCGTTCAATAGGTAGCATAAACGCTGGTTGAATCTAGGAAGCGCTCGATAGTATACCCTAGTTTAGACCTAGATGATACACGGAATCTAGCAAGATCGAGAGTGGCAGTCCAAACGATTCGAGAATGGTGGCACTACACTAAAGTAGTATATATTTACATGATGAAGCCCGTACGACATACGACAAGGGACTGTATATATACATGGAAAGGATTAGACGGGTTGGGGGTATCTACATACACTTTATATTAGGTTAACCTACTAGTGGGACTTAAGTACAGCCTAGAGAGCTAACGTCGCGAGTAACCTAATAGGCAAGAAAATATAACTGAACGGTATATGTAGGATTATACAGAAGTTTATTATAAGTCCAGTCACACAGAACTTATGTTCTGACCCCCTCCTCATTACATACTTCCAGGTTAAGTTCAGGACAGAGATGGTATAGCTTTGGATACTGGTTTAGCAGTATTGTTAACAAGGTAAAGCTATGTTTTGACTATATTATATTTTAATCCTTCCGCTGTGAGATGCTTACGAGTTCTTACATGTTTCTTTATCTCTGTCTTTTTCTGCAGGATACCAGAGCACCCAACTCGGGTCTCGATGGATTGGATTTTGAAAAAAAATCGGTATGTCGAAATCCGTGTTGTTACACCCGACGTAGGAGAAATTAATAAGGAGCGATTAGATGCGTTGACGTATTGGATGATAGGGTTTGGATGCAAAATCATTGCCTCACATTTCTATTCGTGGTTGTGTAAGGATTATGAATGAAAAAGGTTTTCAAAAAAATTGCATTCATATAGAACAATAAGTATATTTAGGATGTTTTGCATCGTGTTTTCAATCCAAAAAAATAAAATGCATATACACATAAGGATCCGATTTAGAATCACTATGCATACATGGTTTGTGATTACGATGCATTATGTGGACTATGCACGTGCGCACTATGTTGCAAAATGGATGTATACTAATTGGTTATGTAGGATAGGTTGTCAAGATTTCGAGATGAAATACCTTTTAAGGTGGGGAGAATGCAAATATCCGGAATTTTGGTGATAAATTAATTATTATTTAATTAGATTTCAAATACGAAATTTCTGCAAACAATGAAATTTGACCATGAAACATGGACAATTGCGTTCATGATGAATTTTGGTCAACTTTCATGTTTGGAATTTTGCGAATGGAGTTTGTATGAAAAAGTTATGGATGAAATACGAAAACAGGTGGAAAATAAATAAAAGAGAATATATGGAGATTTAATACCATTTATAACCCAGCCTCACCAGGCAACTCGACCTTAGCGATCGACCCCTCTGGTCGAAAATGCCCAATGACGACTAGGTTTTTATGGTATTTTTATATATAATTTTTTTATATACTTACAGATGTACCTGGAATTCAATCTAACGGTTAAGGGTCATTTCAACACATATAAATAAAGGGTTAGCCCCCATTACTTTGCACACAATTCCGAAAGCAATAGCGAGGCTCTGTAATTTTCTCTTCCCCCAAATGTCTAAAACAAATCTAAACATATACAAATTAAATAAACATAGATTTAAGAGGATTGAAATCAAATTCTTGTGCAAAAGAGATGGTGCTACTAGTAGTCGTTCTTCCATTCAGATTTTCCTTCCTCTTTCCTATTTTCTTGCAGATCTACAAATCTAAAAGAATCCTCTTATTGAAATATTTGTAAATCTGTAAGATTTGCGAATTATAGGCCTAAAAGTTTTGTTAAGACTCAGATTTGAATTGCTTTCAGGTTAGTGGGTAATTATATACATTGTTTATAATAACTTATTTAATTCATTTGCGTAGATCTGAATTTTTTGCCTAAAAATTATCAAATTGTTTTTCGTTTTTATCAAATATGAAATAAAAGATTGTGGTTCGAATATTTAATTTGTAGGACATTTTGGATAATACAATTTTATTACCTACAATTGTATTTAGATTTGTTGTAGATATTGTATACACCTTGGATCTGGAAATCAGCCCCAAAACCATTGTTGGAATTGTAGCAATTGTTCCAGATTCTTAGATTTGGGTGTTGACTTATAATTTATGTAGTTTTTTTATTTAAAAAATAAATGCCAATTTGTGTTTGACATTATTTAGAGTTTTACTTGGTTATTATAAATATGTCTTTTTAGTTCTTTTCAATAAAAAGGCATTATTTGGAATTAGAAAGAAAAATGTACAAATCAAATAGGAAAGGATGTGTAAATTCACGTATATTTTTACATAGTTTATAGAGGTCATTCCAAAAATATACATATTTCATATTTTTTGTGATTTAAAGTATGCTTATTCCTCTTTTAACTATTTTAGGCAAATATTTACAGTAGCTACAGTTATGAACCTTTTTATAAGATTTTGAATCTTAAAACAATATTAAGCATAAAAAGGTTTGTTTTGGTCGTTAGTTTAGACCTAAACATTAATTGTAAATAATAATAAAATAAAATGTAGTAATTACATTAACTGTGCTTAAATAAATATATAACCTTATCCGTCCAAATCTATGTAATTAACGCAAATATATTATATCATAATTAATGTTTTTTGACATTGTTGTGTGTTTCAATAATTTCCGCTTGTATGGAAATGTATATGGAAACATAATCCATAGTAAATGGAAACTGATATTATGACCGTTATAGCAATAAATGGACTTGATATGTTATAAATAATGTTATAAATAAAGCGATGAATATTGTAACCCTCTTTGATTGGGGAAAACTAATCGAATAGGATCGACATGCCTAAATGGTTACAATTTGAATTGTGTTTGGGAATAGTGATTGTAACTCTAATTGGGAAAGCAAACAAATAACACCTTATATATATATATATATATATATATATATATATATATATATGCAAAGAAGAATTAAGTCCAATTAAAGTAATATAGAGAAGTTAAAGGAGTTACAATAAGTAGATTAGAATTTTAAAAAGGGACTGATGAAAAAGGAAATTTAATAGGTTAATTGATGCCTTGGGGAATATGGCCGTTAGGGTCATTAATGGCAGGTAATCTAATTAATAGAGATAAATAGGATAAAGGGAGGGAATTAATGGGGATTGATTGGCGTAGTAAATACCAAGTCCAACAAGGAAATTAATAAATAAACTTCCTAGGATAGGAAGTTATAAGTTTCCTTGTCTATTTCTAGTTAATATAGAATTAATATATTTAAGAATCAAGAATTGGAATTAATAGGTTAATGATGCGAGGTTTATTGCCTTATTTGACAGAGGTCTGCACTTTCTAGCAGTCAGATATATGTACAACTAATGTGTGATATCATTAACCATAGGAATCTGTGACGATAGTGAATTGGATAGAGAGGACTATTCCCTAAAATAAGGTTTATCTCAAGTATGAGGTACTAAGTGGTTGTAGCTCCCGCCTCCCATCCTAAAAGAGGAAACCTTAGAAAGGAAATAATTTATTAATGTAAGTCTGCTTCGATTTAGAGGTATTAACAGTTAGATCCACCCTTAAAAGGGTATTAAGTGATCGCATAGCTCAGATCCCCATAATTAAGAAGTATTAAATGGCTATTAGGCACGAGATTGGTAATCCCTACGAAGGTTCATTTCCTCTAGGTATTAAGTGATTAGGTTGAGAGTCCGCCTTGGGATTAGGTATTGAATGAAAACTACGGAGGTACCATAAGTCTGTCTATCATGTAGGAAGTATTAAGTGGCTAGGGAATAATGTAATAAGGTCATCTAGATAGTAACAAAGGGTTGCGTCGGGGGAAGGTCATAAATGACAAGATGTTGTCTGCATATCCTGCCTGTAATAAGTGACCGTTACTATCTCTCGCCTTATGCAGGGCATGGATATATGCTTGAACGAAGGAAGCCTTAAATTAGTAGGACTTGTATCTAGTGTCTTCTTATTTATTTTATTGTAGAATAAACCACCAAGTAAGGTATTAAGTGGGCGATGGGCCAGCCTTAGGTCTAAAGTGATTGAAAGGATCTACCCATATCTATTATTAGTAGTGAGGTCTTAAGTGGCTATATAGAAATAATTGACCTCCTTATGGGATAGTGAGCAGTTGTGATCTTACCTCTTAGTTTTGGTAATTGGTTGTGGTTTAAAGGCTTCATAATTATGTGTAAACATTCTATCTCAGTATTGCGATATTGTTGTGTTGGGATTCGTTGTTGGTAAATCTTTAGAAGGTTAGGTTAGAATTACTATCCTTGTTGGACATATGTTTTGGTTTTGACCAAATGGGATACATTTGTATAGTGTAGATAGTGTTATATATTTCCTTCTCAATAGGACTTGTTGTTCTGACCCCCTTCCTCATAACAACTCTTAGATTTAGCTCGGGAAAGATAAGTCTTAGCAAGTGTTTAGTTTGGTTTTCGGTTCTTGTTCTCTCGTGCTCCAGATCGATGGGGCGACGCACTTTTAAGGTAGTTGTCTTAGTCGGTATACGTTATCTTATTTTGTCCCCACTATGAGTTAGTTTTATTTTACTCTGATTATGTTCATGATCATTAATTGCAAGTACCAGATTTATCCTCTGCGTGATTGGATGGGTTTGTGTTACGATTTTTGTAAAAAATCTAGCTCGAAAAAGTGTGGGGAATTACAAAATCGACATGCACTAGTTATGTATCTTGATATATAACGGAAAATTCTCACAAATTATAATTTTTTAAACTTTCAAATATTTACTTATGTCTTTTCATTTCAAATGATTTCTCACCCTTATATATACCCTTTCAGACTAGAAGAAACAAGTTGAGTCATTTATTACCTTCTTCTTTCACATCTTATAGTCCAATTCAAAAAATGGATACTCCCATCCACATTTTAACTGAAAATCTTGACCCAAACATTGAATCTTCAAAGATATTTTCACTTTTATTCTTCGAAATTAAAGGCACTTAGAAATGAGTCAAATATAGATGATAAAAGAGCAAAAATGATTTTGATGTAATTCGATAAATGATCTCTTTACGTATCAGAAATGAACAACGAATGATCTTGAATGTATGTTAAACAAGGATAATAATAATTGGAAGGTAACTAATTCAGATCCAATCTTTTGAAAAAATAGATGGGTTGAAATGTAAAGAAATATCTAGTTAATATGTTCATTTTATATATACTAAATCGTGTTTTTTTATATTTTGATTTACTTATTTTGGTTTGATAGATTGTTTTGAAATAGTTTGACCTTGATCAATTGTAATGGTTTAGTTTGTTGAACAATTTGTAAATAATTTTTTTTGTTTGACATATTGATTTGAATGGATTATTCATATTTGAATTCTTGTTTATATAATTATTTCTCTCATTATTACTGTATGTTATTCAAGTGGAGTCAGTATTTGAGTTATTCTTTAAGTTAGTCAGTAATATAGTTAGTGTTTGAGTCAAAGTTAGAAGTAGGACTAGAATTATTTGTTTTTATCGATGACAAAGGGAGAAAATATTAAATAGGTTAGGTAGGCATAGATTAAGAGGAAGTTTTAGAATTCAGGATGTATTAAGTTATATTTTATAAAACAAGGTTGCCACCATCAACAAGGGGGAGATTATTAGCACCAGGAATAATGGTCTTGATGAAAACACCCCAAGGAACAATATAAATTATTAATATTGATGTTACTAATGATAACCTAGATATATATTGTGTATATAGTGCAGGAAGTTGACAAGTATCGATAATGAAGACTATTAAGTATCAAGAGTAGTATCAGGATGATGCTGATATCAAGTGGAGATTCAAGGTGGTGATGTTGATATCGAGATTCAAGATATCGAGATTGAAGAATGAAGAATATTGAAGAGTTCAAGAATTTAGGATGTTCCAATGAGTGTGGAGTCTTATAATAATTGTTAAAATTCTAATAGCACTTGATCTCTTTTCAAAATCATTTTCAAAGCCCCTTTCATGTGATTTCCCAAATGATTCCAAAGATTTCAGATGATTTACAAATAACCATTGTTTTTAAAATGATAAGTTTTAAGAAATATCCTTTTTTATTTTAAACATTTTATTTCTTATACTTTAGTTTTATATATTTGATAAGTTTATAACTTCGGAAATTTCTTTATACTTTGATTTAAATAGTTCCTGTAATAACCCATCCGGAACGGGCCTAAATTTTGATCTAGAAAAGGCCCATCGAAATTTAAAATCAATCTAAGATTAACCGTTGGTTGGTAAAATAACATAATATCACAGAGTAGTATATATATTTGTTTAGAACTCATAATGGAAGGAATAGGATATAATATAACAAATTTACCCTTTATATCATACTTGATAAAAATATCAAATACAATGATCTCTTATAAAAACATAATTGCCACAGGGTAAATAATTAAAACCATAATCATCTAATAGTCAATTAATAACCGCCTTTAGTACATTCTCCTTTGGCCTCCACGCTACATGTCCTCATCCTCTATCTTGACATGTGTTGTTAAGAGGAAGAAGTAAAAAAACAAATTCTAGCAAAAATATCTTAAGCTTTATCTTTTACCCGCAATTGGGCAGCGTAAATCTAAATAATGGCATGCCTATGGAACAACAAAAATACGTGATGGTATACCACACAAATGTGGGAAAAGGCAGGTCCTATGATCGTTTAATACCAAGGCAGGTCCAACGATCACTTAATACCTAATGGCGGATCTGACCACTTAATGCTTAAATTCCCAAGTAGACATCATAACTCATTACGAAAACCTATTTACTAAATAATGTGAGATATAGTATGCATCCACTTATTACCTATAGGATAGGTAGATGGCATCTCGTCATTTCACACTTCCATACCCGGACCCCTAAGTTTGTATCTAACTAACATTATTAAGTAATCTCCAAATCACTTAACGCTTCCTTTAGGATAAGCAGACCCTTTGGTCAATTAATACCAATTCCCTAGGTGGACTCTACCCTAGTCACTCAAAACCTTTAAGAAGTAGACCCTTTTGGAGATACTCTTCTTTAACCCATTTAGTCAACCATTTAATACTTCAAGTTAAGGAAAGGCGAACCATAACGGTTACTTAATACTTAATGAGGGGGAATCCTTTGACTACTACCTATAGTTCTTTGGATAAATCCATAAGGAAAGGGGTGAGCACTAATCGCTTACTACCCCAAAAGGTGGATCTAGATGCATAATACCTTACCCTTAAAGCAGGTCCTTTCATCTCTTAATTGACCTATAACACTACGACTACTTGCTACTTACTATATGCAATTATTCCTATAACCTAGTCATATATTCACACAACTCATCGAAGCAAATAATATATAAGGTAATATTCTTATATTACAAGTCTTTTTCCCACAATTAAAAAACATTACCAACAAAATAAGGATTCACTATATCCACCAAACATTGATTTGTCATAAGAATGTCAAATTACGCTTATAAACTAAATACAATATGCAATAATTTGGGATTACAACTTATGTTGCTAGTTTATTTTACTTTCCTTTAATTTATAGAAAACTCTTTTTGGAAATAAAGATTTGAGTTATGTATAAATTTATGTTCTCAAACCCATTATTTCCATGAAGAACATTAGATTTGAAAGGGAATGAGAGCAAAGATGTGAAGTAAACTAATAACTACATAGAAAATATAATTCTATTATATATATAATTGAAATTCAATACACAAACTTGAAATCTCCATAATTATGATAGAATTTTGAGTGGGTCTAATAATTTTATTTTCACAATTCTCAGAATTCCTAGGTATATCCAAATCCAATAATTCAAATTGAACAATTACAAACAAGAGAAAACTTAAGATTCCATTCACAGATCTACAAGCCTAACATAGATCTTATTTCTGTCTTCAACCTACTTTGGATTTGGTTTTACCTCCTTAATCGTCTATAGATATCTTTTCTTCCATATACTATATATATGCATATAAACGAAAGAATGATGTATACATATACATATTTGTGTCAGATCCATAAAAATAAATGTAAAAGGAAAGGAGATCGGAGGAAGAAGACAAAAATTAGAAAACTAACGTTAATCTTTGATTTTGGATTTGAAAAGAAATAAACGGAGTTGGAGTAGTATTCTCCGAAGGAATCGCGAGTGAGAATGAGGGGATGCAGGGTTATATTTATGGTTTCTTGAACCATCAGATTTTCTGAATAAAACCCGATCCATTAACATTTACCCTAAGCAAACATTAACCGCCACTAGTTTTCCTCTGGCCGAAACCAGTCGACCCATAACTTGGGTCGTTTGACTAGAAATAGATGGAAATACAAAAAAAGCAAAGTTTAGAAATATTAAAAGAGATTATTTACGTTATGCACCAGTTGGGAGGCTTTATGACTAGATCTGAATCTCAAATTTGAAGTTGCATTGTCATCCTCTTCATTTCTTATTTTGCAAATAACTTCTCAAGCTCCTTTTGATTAACTCTTTTTAGTCATTCTTGAGGTTTACCTTGCTACATCATGACATTCATTGGTTCTATAGCCATTTGTCTTATGGTAAGTGAAATAGTTCTTTCTCTCATCTGGCCTCAAGTGACCTTTGCTAGAACGGTTGATATTGAGACTTCCTGCCCTCTAGCCTTGTGAAGGATTCTTCTTTGCATTAAGCATCCTAACCCTATGAATGAATCTATTAGCTTGAGAATAAAATCTAGTAAACTCGCTACATCCAAGCCGTAAAATTCTTTTAGAAAGGTGATTGCTCAACTATTCGCCAGTGTACCGCCATCAGCTTCTCTCTAGCGATAGCATTAACTAATTTTAGCTACTTTATGTGGAATCTTTTCAAATAATTATTTTGATCTCTGCCTGATATTGTCTTATTAACAAGTAAAAGTGCTTATTTTTATGCTCATATCTTATCTTTATTGTAAATAAATAAATATTACTTTGGGTATTTTTGTGTGTTTTCACATGTTGTTCAATAAATTTCTCCTCTATCTCAATCAAAGACCAATTGCAAAGAAAAAGCTACTTTCCCATATCAACACTATCTCAATCCCAAAAAAATGTTGTAGCTCATTGGTAAAGGCCTGGAAATTTGGACAGAATATCCTGAGTTCAATCCATGTCAAACCCTATTTTTGCTGAAGAAAGGGACATGGATAAATACACACTGCCTTCTTTTCTTTGAAGAATATATGGATTAGTGATATATATATATTCATATGTATGTATGTATGATATACAATAATAAATATTTCAGGAATTTGGCATATTATTCTTAGGGAAATTAAAGGAAATCTTTCATATTTACTTGTCATAGAGAAGAAAATTTGATTGGATCATTACTAAAAGGAAACCCAATCAGCTGCCACATGTTAACAATCAAAGAGGGAGATATCCAAGGAATATCTCAACCGTCATATCATATTTCTTTAATTTGTAAATCAATATATTCAAGAAACTTTTTCTAGGCCCAATTTCACAAAGAGAGGAGACTACATCCCTTATAAATACACATGATATCCATTGTAAACCTTGTACCTTTTTCTGTAACTTCTCCTCCATTAATACAGATTTGTCTTCTCTTATTTTTCTGCAATTTTATTTTTCAAGCAACTTGTGCTATATGTTCAATTAAATTTGATAGAGCACAAGTGGTCTTTGCAATTTACTTTTCTTGTTAGTGATTGACCGTCAGATTAGATTCGATGGTAATCCTAATTTTTATTTATGTCTATTTATTTCCTTTCTGTAATTTTATTTTCAATATTCTATTTTATTTTTCTTAGTTAATCATTGAATTTATTATACATCTGATTAGATTCGAATATGTAGTTAATTCAATTGCGTTTAATTTGTTTTTATTGATAATTGTAGTTTTGTTGTCAGTTCAATTAGATTTGTTCTAAACCAGATTGCAATTTCAATTTTATTTCAATCAAATCCTTCAAATTCGTCTAACTCGCCCACGAAACTACATTAATTTGATTTTCCTCCCTATGTTTGACCTGCATATTACACACCTATGCACTTGCAGTTATTACTTCATAATTTACCCTTTTCTAATCCATTGAAAAGTGTCAAACAAGTTTATGGTACCGTTGCCGGGGAAACAATAATTAAGTTTTATTATTTATTTAATTTCTGATTTGTCTTAGTTTTTTTAATAAAAAATCTCTTTATTGGTTGATTTGGTATTACTTGTTGATACCATAATCTCTAAAGCAAAAGGAAAAAACTTGTTCCTTTCTTTATTTCCTTTCCATTTTTTTCTTTTGCTTCTTTTTTATTTTCTTCTTTTACAAGTTTCATTAAAAATTATGCAAATTTCCTTTACTATATTCTTTTGCTCTTCTCTTCCTAGAACACTCCTACCACACACAAGCACCAAACTATAGGCCATCCTTGCCGACCTTCTGCATTATGCCTCCTGAATATCAAGCTATAACCACTGCCTAAAATCAAATTTCCTGCTACCTCCCAATCATCTATATCATACCCAGACATCCTCGCCATTATCAAACCCCATATCATCCCGTTGAACTGCCCTAAATCAAACCATGATGAGCATCTCAGCACCAAAACACAACCTATCATCACAAAAAAAAATGTTAAAACCCATAACCATAGTTCGAAGCAGCAATGGACCCTAATATCTGGTTCAAAGACCACCAAAATAAAACACGAAACCCAAATTTGAAACCTTCAAAATCATACCAGAATGCGAAAGACAGATCTGAAAACCGAAACTGCATCATCTGAACCACCCAATTCAAAGGCCTTAATAGCAAATCAAATACCCTGATTTTCGTTCGTGATTTGCGTATGAAATTTGAGTAAAAAGAATTGATTTGTAGGGTGAGTATTGCTATTTGAATTTGAGGCTTTTGGGAGAAACAAGACAATTTGAGTTGTTTCAGTAGTGGTTTGTTATATAATGGATTTGATAGTTTTGTTTAGTGCTGTGTGGGTTGGTTTACCTGATTGCATAGGGTTTAATTGTACGTTGAAACAATTACTGATTTTGAGTGTGTGTTTCTTGGTTTGCGATAAGATTAGTTTTTTTAGTTTATTGTTTTTTTTTCAATTTAGTTTTTTATTAGTTTTATTTTTCTTGTGTTTTCTGTTTTTTAGCTGTTTATTTCATTCAAAAAATATCAGAACCAAATCTAAGGCCAAAGCAAAAAAAAGGTTCAAGTAAAATAAATAAGGATTCAGAGGTCAAGTAATTTGCAAATAGTGAGTTTGAATTGTTAAAGCTGCTCGGTTGCTCTGGACGGATAGCTATACCTCACCGTAAATTGTCTAAACTCTACAGGTAATGCACCTGCTTAAAAATATATAGAAACTGTTTGTAAAGATTTTTTACAGGGGTATCTACTTGCTTGTACACTTTTTTTAATTTCTGAATTTCCTAACTAAAGTCATCATTCTCGTCGTTTTTCAATTATAAAAGTTGATCAGACGTTGCAAAATATTTAACTACAAGTGTGTATTTTGTGAAATTGATACTCTCAAGGGTTTAATCGCGGATATATACTAGTCCAGTTTATTGAATTTTTAGCAAAAGAGGTTGCTTACTACCCGTAAAACATTGGTCATATCCCTTAGTATTTATACTATACGTAAACGACTATAAAACCCTCTTCCCCCTTAAAATCGAGATTATCAACTAATAAGATATATTTGAGTATGTTATTTATTTTGAATAAGAGCTAATAATATCAACCATCAATCTAGGATTTTCTTTGTTTGCATTTGATAACGATGAGTGAGAAAAGTTATAGCCACCATAACTCTCCTAAGGGGTCTCAGTTGAATCAAAACTTTAATAATGAGATGGATTATCTCTTCGAGATTGATGTTGCCCAACTAGGACGGTTCAACCTTTTGTCATAGTATTTCTGCTAGTTGAAGGAAATTTTGAGCTTAAACGTTCTATCATTCAAGGGGCACCAAAATTTACTGGTTCTGAAAATGCATATGAACTACTAAGTGAATTTGAATTGTATTCATCCACAACTAAAATGCAACAATTATCTAATGAATCAAGCTAAGGCTAATTACACTTGCACTACTTGAAAGCGCTAAAAATGGCTAAATTCTCTTCCAAAACATTCCATAAGAAGTTGGGATGAATTTGTCACTGTATTTTTTTAAAAAAAAATCCCATTTCATAAAATTCTAAAAACCCGAACTGAATAAATCAGTTCTCTCAAAATAAAGAGGAAACTTTTTCAAAATACTTTGAGAGATTCAACCAACTACTGTATAGTTGTTCTCATCAAGCAAACCCAAAACACCACTTATGCCAAATTGCTTATAAAGGGCTAAACTATCAGACTAGAACACAACTAGAATCAATGCACAGAGGAGAATTTATGTCTAAAACGGCCGATGAAGCTTAGGAATTCTTAGAGGACTATTCAGAAAAAGACACGCAATGGGAGTCATTTCGTGTTCCCATCCGTACTTCTACTAGAGGAGTGCATATCGTGGATCCAATTCATTTCCCCTTAGAAACTAAAACTTCACAAACCGTAGAAGGACTACCCCCATTATTTCCTTCAAGACTAAGTCAATATCATAGCTCAAAATAGTACTTACTCATCCACATCTAACCCTAGTTGGAGGCATCACCCAAATTTCTCATAGTCTAATCCCAATAATGTTTCTAATCCATCTCACATGATATCGAATACGAATTACCAAGCCCCGATTGCTTTAGTCCTCAAACTTCTCAAATTACACCTCAATCCAAGCCTTCAATTCAACCATATAGGCGTTCTAACTTTCAATCATCAACTTAGTCTCCTCAAACTTATCAAGAAATTGATCGATTAGAGAAACAAATAAATGATCAAGATGCAAAACTTGAATAAATGATGAATACAATGAAGGAACTAATGAAAAGTAATGAGAAGGGAAAATTGCCTACTTAACCCGAGATGAATCCAAAATATAATTCTTGTAATGTGAGCCCTTGTAGGATGAAAAACATAATTCGGTCAATTCGGTAATCACCCTTAGGTCTGGGCAAACGATTGACAGTAATGTCGCCAATTCCGTTAATCCTTTGAATTCGACCATAATTCAAAAGCTTGACGCTCATCCGATGGCTACTAATGCCAACCCTTCTAAACCTTCCAAACTCCCATCTTCTTCTAATGTTGGCAATCCCAGTAACTCATCTTCTATGCCTTTACCTCCTTCAGTTTCCATATCAAAACCTTCTTCTTCGAAGGAACAAAATTCTAAAAGAGTACGTGATTTAGCATCTCCATATCCTTATAGACTTAACAATAAGAAGAAGGATGCATATTTTGAAAAAAAATCTTGAAATCTTTAAACAAGTTTATGTCAATATTCCACTGTTGGACACCATCGAACGGATTCCTCAATATGCCAAGTGTCTCAAAGAGCTATGCACCTAAAAACGAGCCATTAACGTTCCTAAAATAGCCTTTTTGACTACGAATACTAGCTCTATTTTCTCAAATACTTCACCAATCAAGTATAAAGACCTTGGTTGCCCTGCAATCGGTTGTAAAATAGGTAACACTCACATCAGTCATGCCCTACTTGATCTTGGTGCAAGTGTCAATCTTCTTCCCTATACTATTTATCATCAACTAGGATAAGGTAAATTGGAACACAGAAACATCACAATTCAACTGGTCGATTGATCTATTAAAAAGCCATTGGGTATAATTGAAAATGTTTTGATTCGAGCTAAATAATTCTATTTCCCTGTGGATTTCATAATCCTAGAAACCGAGCCTGTTTTGAATCTTAATAGTCAAATTCCATTGATTTTGGGTCCTCCCTTCTTAGCTACGTTTAGTGCTATCATATATTGTAGGGGCGACCAACTTCGACTATTGTTTGGGGATTTAACCATTGAACTGAATATTTTTCCTTAACCAAAATATTCTAAAATAGGAAAAGTCGACATGTTAGAAACTTGTGTAGGTGACACGTCTGATTTATCTCCTCAAAAAGCTTCACTTTTCTCAATAGACATGTCCACTATATCTTTTGAAGAACTATTCGAAGATGAGCTCAAATTTTTAAATGACGAGAATGAATCTAGGGAACGTTTCGAAGATAATCTTGATTCCATATCATCAAAAGAAATTATGGTTAAGTGCTCAAGTTTACGGGATTATAGCAATCTTCAACTGAATGATATAAACCCTTGGTACGACAAAATTTTAAGTAAAAGGATTCTTATTTCAAAATTCATTGGCATGCCTATTGTACCTCACAAATCTGATAAGAAATCATCATGCATCATTTTCGGTAGAGGCAAGTTTGGCGGAAAAAGGAAACGTCATTTTTCAGAAAACATTAATCCTCATCATAGATTTTGTTTTGCATATGATTTGCATTTACATATAGTTTTCAAATTGCACTTCGTTTACAATTTTTTTTGCATCTAATCTATCTTTGGGTTCTATCTTTCACATTTAGAAAGCATCTTTACAGCGTAAACACTGTTTTGATCAAGTATGAGGGGAGTCTGCATTACATTCTTTTCATTTTCTTTAAAAAAAATTCTCTTTTCACATTCATGCATTTTAGCTCATAGTAACATGCCCTTTTTTTTTGAAACATGACTCATTTTAGATTTGTACAATGAAGTAAGTTGACAATTTTTAGTCAGTTGATGGTAATTTTTTTCTCTCAACTAAGATCGAATAAGGAATTTAATGAAAAGTTGAATCATGAGCGATAATAGTGTAACCAATATATAAGGAGATATTTAGGTGATGGCCATGAAATTTATTCTAAGTTGTACTCTTTGTTTAATGAGTGGAGGACTTAAAGTACATGTATGGCTTTTCGAGTCTTTAAAACTAAGTGGTGTTAAGATGAATTCGTGTAATCCTCTCTTGTTCTTATGTTCAATAATAATAGTAATCCAAGGGTATCCAGCATTGCCAGTAAATCTAGCGTTGGTGTGCAAACCCACCAAGTTCTTTCCTGACTCTGGTGTAAGCCTGCGAGGCAGTGCATGAGTGGTATACTTTGATCTCATTTTATGAGTTGGATACCTAAGGATTGCCGACATCTTGTTAACAAAGTCAGTGTCGGTCTTTAGAATCCACCAAGCTCTGTCCCAACTCTCATGTAAACCCGCGAGCTAGTGCATGGGTGGTATATCTTGGTCAACTCAGTTAGGTATGTATAATTAGTTATAAATTTTAATTTTTATAGAGATAGAGAATAAGCAATGATGCCCAAGCACTTCTTGACCTTGTAGATTTGACTAGTCATACACAAGGAAATGAGAATACCACTTTGAAAACTGTGACAAGCAGACTAAGAATTTATTTCATGGTTACACTATGTTATCAACTGAACCAATTGGCAAAACTAGAATTTAAACGTATGAAAACTTGAATTATGTTGAAAATTTGTGACGAGTTGAGGATTCAATTTTTTTATAAATTGATTTTGAATTGTATACTGCTACGTTGCAACTTTTCTAAAACAAGTCGTGTTTTCATTTGCGTATATCTATTGAATTCATGTCGTTGCATTAGAACCATAACATACTGCATTTGGTTTTTGAGGGTAGTATCCGCTGATAAACCTCACGAGATACCACTCTTCCTACTAGGGACACCTAGAGGTTTAACGGATTGTTGCATATGCTCAATGCAATCGTGTTTCCTACGAAAGTGTGACCTATCTAGTTTAGTTTTTTATTTGTTTTTTACTCGAGGACGAGTAAAAGATAAGTGCCGGGGTATTTGATTAACATATAAAAGTGTTTATTTTTATGCTCATATCTTATCTTTATTGTAGATAAATAATATTACTTTGGGCATTTTTGCATGTTTTCACAGGTTATTCAATAAATGTCTCGTCTATCTCAACAAAAGATCAATTACAAAGAAAAACATATTTTCCCATATCAATACTATCTCAATCCCAAAATATATTGTAGCTCATTGGTAAAGGCCTGAAAATTTGGACAGAGTGTCCTGAGTTCAATCCCTGTCAAACCCTATTTTGTTGAAGAAAGGAACATGATATATACACACTGTCTCCTTTGCTTTGAAGAATATATGGACTAGTGACATTAGAGATATATATATATATATATATATATATTGATATATATGTATGTATGATATACAGTAATAAATATTTCAGGAATTTGGCATATTCTTCTTAGGGAAAGCAAAGGAAAATTTTCAAATTTACTTGCCATAGAGAAGAAGATTTGATAGGATCATTACCAAAAGGAAACCCAATTAGCTTCCACATGTCAATAATCAAAGAGGGAGATCTCCAGGGAATATCTCAACCATCATGTCATATTTCTTTTGTTTGTAAACTAATATATTCAAGAGAATTTTTCTAGGCCTAATATTCACATAGAGAGGAGACTACATCCCCTATAAATAAACATGATATCCATTGTAAACCCTACACCTTTTTCTATAACTTCTTCTCCATTAATAAAGCTGTTTCTTTTCTCTTATTTTTATACATTTTTATTGTTCAATTAACTTATGTTGACTTTTCAATTAGATTTGATAGACCACAAGTTGTCTTTGCAATTTACTTTTCTTATTAGTGATTGGCCATTAGATTAGATTCTACGGTAGTCCTAATTTTTATTTCTGACTATGTATTTCCTTTCTATAATTTTATTTTCAATATTCTATTTTATTTTTCTTATTAATCATTGAATTTGTTATAGACCCGATTATATTCGAATCTTTAGTGAATTCAATTGCAATTTTAATTTTTATTTATTGATAATTGTAATTTTGTTGTCGATTCAACTAGATTTGTTCTGAACCAAATTGCAATTTCAATTTTTATTTCAATCAAATCCTCCAAATTTGTCTAACTCACCCACGAAATTACATAAATAATAAATTTTGATTTTCCATCCTATGTTCGACCTGCATACTATACATTTGTTCACTTGTAGTAATTAACTAATTATTTCATAATTTGCACTTTTCTAATCCACAGAAAAGTGTCAAACATTTTCCAACTCATAAGAGTAAATAGTTGGATCTTTATATATGTGAAATTATGCTGAAAATTTACTAGAGTATAGTTCCCAAGTATAAATGGTGTGTTCCTGGTAATGGCTATACCATTTGATAGCTTCTTACGAAATGTAGTTAGAAATAGTTTACATTTGATTGCTCCAGTAGCATTGTATAGTTTTATGCGACTCTCAAAAGAAGAGAGATTACCATCTGGATAAGTGGTTCCACCATATTAAAGTGGGGGCAGTCTAATTTTAGTTGGCACTTCATCAATCACGATTTCTATTAAGATCTTTGTAATTCCATATCTTCCATTGATTTGGGTAGCTCTTTTCCTTCGAATATAAGCATACCTCTTTTCAATTTCTTGACTTCATTTGGATAAAATTTAGTTGTATTTCGGAGCCCTTTTATTAGGTTTTCGGATCTTGTAATGTTGACGTATTTGTTGAGACAAGATTTTGATCGATGCCAACATATAGAGGTGCAATGAAGATCATTTCATAGAGATAAGGTTTTTACTTTGAGTCGTGTTAGAAATATGTTAAAATCTATCCTCAAAGTATAACACGAATGCACAAAACAATATCATACCTTCGTTGCTGAAATATGTATATTTGAGGAATTGAAAAGTCATAGAAAAAGCCCAAACGGTCCAGGATTCGATTGGGAAAGAGTGCAGAGTGATATAGACTATGGACCGAGGTCCTCTGGTCCATAGCCATAAAACGGTCGGACGCACAAAAAACCACCAATCGACCAGTTATGTTTCTGTTTGGAAACAAAAACATTTCTTAGATCAACCAGTCGACCGGTTGAAAATCACCAGTCGACCGGTTTGTGTGTTTTTGCACATAACGGCTATCTTTCTGGAATTTTCAATTTTATTTAAATTCAACCAGTCGACCGGTAATTTTTGACCTGTCGACCGTTTTCGAACAGCAAGCTTTTTTATGAAAGGTTGCTTCTATTTGTGAAGAGATTTCTATTCAATAATCAAAGGAAATGGACATATCTTTTTATAGAAACTCTTCATGAAGAATTACTACCTTTCCTCTATTATATAAACAACTTCAAACTTGTTTTACAAATAACCGAATCACTCTATATTCTCTCTAATTTCTGAATTGCATTTTCATACTCTTTGCAAAACAAAAGCTATCCAAATTTCAAATACTTGTTGAATCCTTGAATCAATTTAATATCATTTGATTCAACAAGCATTCTACTTCCTTAAATCTACGCATTCAAAGTATATACTCGAGGATCAGATTATAGAAAGATTGTACTCAAACTATTTACTATCCATGTTGAATCAAGAACACAAAGCAGAAGTCAAAACCATTGTATTAGTTGAAGTCTTGTGTGTGACCAGGCAAGTGTTGAAGTCCTCCGTGTTGTAAGAGGCAAGTTGTGAAGTCCTCGTGTTGATAGAGGCATGAAATCCCATTCGGCTGCTCGGGTGTTGTATACCTGTTCCTTCGGGTGAAGTGAGGTTGTTGATTAGTGGAAATCCAGAAGGAAGTCTGGGACTGGACGTAGGACGGTGCTCCGAACCAGTATAAAAATCCCTGGTGTGATTTTTCTATTTTTACTGCATTTACTATTATACAGTTCTGTGATTATCTATTACTTCATACTTGACTATTGTTCGTCATATTACACGATCCTTGTGAGTGTATTATACTTGGCAAGTACACACGCACATTATCAATTGGTATCAGAGCACGGTCATCATATAACCATAACACAGTTATTTGATATATTCTTGTAATTTGGCAAATAACGCAAGTTCTAGCACTAACACCACTTACACTGAAGGTCTATCGACACAAAGACCTCCTTTCTTTAATGGTCTTAATTATAGTTATTGGGCAACTCGTATGGCTTTTTACATGCAATCAACTAGCTATGATGCTTGGAATGCTACTCAGAAAGAAATAGTAAATCCAACGACTGAGTACGCAAAATGGACGGCTGCTGAGAAAACCGCAGCAGCTGTAAATGCAAAAGCAATCAATATGTTGTTTTGTGCATTAGATCAAAACGAATATAACCGTGTTAGTATCTGTATCACTGCATATCAAATTTGGCAAACACTAAAAACCACTCATGAAGGTACTAACAAGGTTAAACAAGAAAAAATAGCTTTGTTGAAAAGTCAATTTCAAAATGAAACTAAATGAAACAATTAATGATATGTATTCACGGTTTCAAACTATTCATCATGCACTTATTGGTTTATGACAAAAGTATTCAGATTTTGATGTTGTTTGAACAGTCCTACATTCTCTGACTAGTGAATGGAAAGGAAAAGTATTAGCGATTGAAGAAGCTAATGACCTTTCCATCATGAAACTATATGAATTGATTGGAAATCTAATGTCCTACGAAGCTAATTTGCAGGCTAGAAAAGAGCAGAAAGAAGAAAAGAAAATTGTAGCATTTCATGCTAAAAAAGACGAAGATGAATCAAATTCTGAAGATGAAGAATTGGCATTCATTGCAAAAGGTTTCAAGAAATTCTTGAAACGACAAAAAGCAAGTCGTTATAACAAAAAGAAAAGTGGATCAAATAGACCATCATCATCAGTTGTAGAATGTTTCAACTGCAACAAAAAGGGGCACATGCACAAGGATTGTCTAGAGCAAAAGAAGAAGTCAGAAAATGACAAATTCGAATACAAGAAGGACAAATAAAAGAAACGAGCATTCTCAGTAACATGGGATGATTCAGACTCGTCTTCATCAGAAAGTGAAAGTGATACAGAAAATGAACAAGCAAACGTTTGTTTCATGGGAACAGACGATGAGGTACAAATTCCTACATTTGATGAAATACTTGATATTAATGTTGAATTGATAGTCAAATTTAAAGACATAAAACAACAACTCAAACAAACCAAAGCTGATTTGAGTAGAGCAGAGTTTGAACGAGATATGTTAAAAGACGAGAAGATAATATTAGAAGAAGAACTTGAAAAACTTCAAGAATCATCATCTAATATTGATTCTCAATTATCTCTTTTGAGTCAAGAAATTGGAACTCAAAAAGAGAAAAACGATGCTCTTACTGCTGAAAATCATGAACTTAAGGCAAAAGTCAAAATTCTAGACCTAGAAAAGGCTGGTTTACAAACTAAGTTAGATAACATCACTCAAAATGTTTCTAACTTCAACAAAGGTCGAGAAAATTTGACAAAGATTATTGAAAATTCACAGTCTGTATCAAATAAGCAAGGGTTGGGATATAAGAAACAAGGAACTCAGAAACGTCATTCTTACAAAAAATATGAATGTAAAAGCTAAGAAGAATTCTAGTGTGTTATATTCCCAGCCAAAACCAGTTATGAATTTTCAAAAGAAAAATGTCAAGACTATCAAAATATGGGTTCCTAAAACAAATAATAATTTGATTAGGAACAAATATATTCAGCAGTTCATAAATAATGTGCATCATAATTCTAATTATATATATAAAGGGGATATCGGACCTGTATGGGTTTGGAGTCCTAAGACCTAACTCTTAGGACCCCATAAAAAGTGGGTACCATGGACTTAATTGTATTTTTTGTAGGTCCCACTTAAGAAAAGAGGAAAATGGATATTGGACTAAAGGTGCTATAATTATTTGTATTCTCTACTACTCTCGATTACTGTGTTTATTATGGTATTTATTCCTTTTAATCGATGACAAAGGGGGAGAAATATTTTCTCTCATGATGATACATATCATTCATGTTACATATACTATCATTTAAAATTATGTGATTAACATGGTAATAGTATATGTGTGCTAACATTTGTTAATGCAGGAATCAAAAGGTAAGATTATTTATATTATAAACTAACAAATGTTGCAGAAATTCAGGGGGAGCTTTATATTTAGAGAGAGAAAATCCAAGGTGTTGTCATCAATCAAAAAGGGGGAGAATGTTGAGACAAGATTTTGATCGATGCCAACATATAAAGGTGCAATGAAGATCATTTCATAGAGATAAGGTTTTTACTTTGAGTCATGTTAGAAATATGTTAAAATCTATCCTCAAAGTATAACACGAATGCACAAAACAATATCATATCTTCGTTGCTGAAATCTGTATATTTGAGGAATTGAAAAGTCATAGAAAAAGCCCAAACGGTCCAGGCTTTGACCGGGAATGAGTGCAGAGTGATATAGACTGTGGACCGAGGTCCTCCAGTCCACAGCCATAAAACGGTCGACCGCCCAAAAAACCACCAATCGACCGGTTATGTTACTGTTTGGAAACAAAAACATTTCTCAGATCAACCAGTCGACCGATTGAAAATCACCAGTCGACTGGTTTGTGTGTTTTTGCACATAACAGCTATTTTTCAGGAATTTTCAATTTTAATTAAATTCAACCAGTCGACCGGTGATTTTTGACCTGTCGACCGTTTTCAAACAACAAGCTTTTTTTTACGAAAGGTTGCTTCTATTTGTGAAGAGATTTCTATTCAATAATCAAAGGAAATGGACATATCTTTTTATAGAAACTCTTCATGAAGAATTACTACCTTTCCTCTATTATATAAACAACTTCAAACTTGTTTTACAAATAACCGAATCATTCTATATTCTCTCTAATTTTTGAATAGCATTTTCATATTCTTTGCAAAACAAAAGCTCTCCAAATTTCAAATACTTGTTGAATCCTTGAATCAATTTAATATCATTTGATTCAACAAGCATTCTACTTCCTTAAATCTACGCATTCAAAGTATATACTCGAGGATCATATTATAGGAAGATTGTACTCAAACTGTTGACTATCCATGTTGAATCAAGAACACAAAGCAGAAGTCAAAATCATTGTATTAGTTGAAGTCCTGTGTGTGATCAGGCAAGTGTTGAAGTCCTTCGTGTTGTAAGAGGCAAGTTGTGAAGTCCTCGTGTTGATAGAGGCGTGAAATCCCGTTCGGCTGCTCGGGTGTTGTATACCTGTTCCTCCGGGTGAAGTGAGGTTGTTGATTAGTGGAAATCCAGAAGGAAGTCTGGGACTGGACGTAGGACGGTGCTCCGAACTAGTATAAAAATCCCTGGTGTGATTTTTCTATTTTTACTGCATTTACTATTATACAGTTCTGTGATTATCTATTACTTCATACTTGACTATTGTTCGTCATATTACACGATCCTTGTGAGTGTATTATACTTAGCACGTACACACGAACACTATCAGTATTTGGTTCTCTCATAGGGGGCCTTGCTTCAGAAGAATTTCAAGGTAGAGTTTCTTCATTAATTTCTCTCATACTGGCTAGTTTTCACACTACATCATGACTAATTGTTCTATTATTGGGGTCTTTAAAGGTTTCCCCACTTCCATAATTGCTAAATTGAAGACTGGTGTAATGTCATTTCCCAAGGTCTATGATCATGTGGCTTCCTGAGTGGTATTGCTTCCTAATTGCATCATATCTATAAAGTAATACGATTATGTACTCAAAGAGAAAAGGGATAACAAAGGAATTAGTGGTTTGGTCACTCCTTCTAGCACTAAAAATGCAAGCCCAAAAAATGGAATAACACTGCAACTAGTGAAGTATTATGGTAGATCAAAGACAAATAATAGATCAAAGCTAAAATAACATCTTGAAACCAAATTGATAGTTCAAAGCCAAAATTGATGGCTCGAAGCCCAATGTATGTTTCAAAGTAGTGAAACCAATCCAATGGGCCAAATGGAGTCTTATTAAAGTTCTTCTAATTGAAGCCAATACCAAAAATATGTGTATGCTCGAAACAAAGTCAATTCAACATGAAATTTGATCGAATCTGATTAGTTCATATTCAGTCAGACTTGTTTTGATATGCTTTGAAGTAGTCCAGTATGGAATAAGACTGACATATCAGTTCGAAAGTCATATTGTATAAGTCTAATATTAGTAGGAAAAGTCCATTCAATAATCAAAATAATTCATACCATTAATCATATGCAAGACCAGTGTAATCATTATTATCGAATCCAATATGTTATGCCAGTTCAGGAATTCGTATACAAGTCTAAGTATAAGTCCCAAATTGATTCTAATGGAATGTCCCCAATTTGATTTAGGGTTTTGTCATTAAAAGAATATGAAGATTGAGAGAATGGATTTTCTAGCCTCGATTTTAGTGTCATCCATAGTCTATTTATAGGAGGAGCCTTGGTGTAGTTTCAAATATGCACATATTTCTTCGAATAGGTAGGCTCAGCCTTCCTTCAATGCTTTGCATTGCTTCGAGGCCCTCTTACTTCGACTTGCTTTGTTTCAAAGATCCTGGCTTGGAAGATTTCGTCTTCGAAGGATTCGACTTTGTAGATTGTTGCTTTGTAATACCATCCTCGAAACGGCTCTACCTTGCTTTTGAATCTTTTGTTTCAAAGGCTTTAGCTCCAAAACACCATCGTTCACTACAAGACACATAGTATATAGCAACGGACGTTTGCAACAACCTCTAATGACTGTTTCTAACGACTTCCAATGGAGGCTTATCTCCGAAATTTTTTATGTTATAAAACATAAAATGATGGAAGCCGTTGGCGACCATTCATAGCCGTTGCTTAGTCGGGTAGAAATAAACTGGCCTACTATAATCTTACCCATTTCATTTCTCAACCCAAAACCCCCTAATTCCTTCCTCCCCAATTTCGAAATCAGCCGCCACTACCTTCTTTGTTGCCGCTACTCTCTCCAACGACTGAAAGGCTCTCTCTCTCTCCTTCTCTTTAAGCTTCAATCCATCTCTAATTTTCAAGGTATAAGCTGTAATTTTTTAATACCCTAGATTTGCTAATTTAAGGTTAATTAGTTTGTTAGATTATATGTTCGTATGTATGGTGTTGTTAACATGTGCATATATAAGTTGAATTAATCATATTGCTAATATAGGGTTAATTAGTTGATGTTATATGTATATGTGCGTATATAGTGTTGTATGTATAGTATTGTTAATTAATCTATGTTAGGTTGATTAATTGAGGCCCAATTCTTGTTATTAATTTATGTATTGCAAGTTTATGTTGTTTGTGTCACAATATAATTATGTACATGTATGTATGTTGAATTAATATATAGGAGATTTTAGATTTGTTAAGGGACGTTCAGTGGAAATGGAAATAATTAAGTTTATATTTTATAAAAATTCATTGAAAGCGATATTTAATTTTATAACATATGATTAGTTCGATCGAATGTTGAGTATGTACCTATATATAATGAAGTCCGTATACGTGTAATTAGAGATCGAAATTAAGCCTTAGAGTGTTTTTCGGCCCCCTCTGATAAGTATTGTATATGATCGTTATGTGAGTGTTCGTTTTGTTAACAGAATGGACATTTATATCGACCATATTCAGTATTTTTTGGATATGTCCTTGTATTGGGCAAGTTACGAACATAATCACGAAATTAAATCTCGTAAATCATTTCATTTTAAATGGTTTCCAAAATTTCGTAAGCACTTCCTTTTTGTTCCCTGTGTACACGCAATTGTGTACTAATTAGGGAACTAAAGTGAAGTGATGTCGAAATTTTGTTGAATCTTTTAAATTGAAAATATTTACGCAATTTATTTACATTATAGTATTTGTAATGGAAGGTAGGATGACCTATCAGCAAGTGTAAATGATCAATTAACATAACATTCAACAAATTTTTTTTATAAATAAAATGTCAATGCAAATTTTATCAAACTTTTTAATTATATATCTGCTTAGGAAAAATGACAATTATTTTATTGATCGAAGCTAGATGTACAAACGAAGAGAAGCAAATGGCATAATAAGTGAACAATTTATTAATGGTGTTGGCGTGTCTATTGATTTCCCTTTAAGTAACAATGAAGACGACGTCGAAATCTGTTGTTCATGTAGTAGATGCAAATTATTAAAGCATTTGATACCACAAATGGTTATAGTTCATTTGCATTGCTATGCTTTGTGCCGAACTATTTGGTTTGGGATCATCATGGAGAACCGTTAGCATCTACTTCTGTACAAATTGAGGAGGTAGTGAATAATGAAATTTCTACGACGAATCTCGTAGAACATATGGTTGAAGATGTTGCATGTTCAATATTCTTGGTTAAACAATTTACTGATAATGATAGTAATGATGAAGAAGAACCAAATATTAAAGCCAAAAAATATATGATTTATTAGATGCTGCAAAGAAACCCCTTTGGGAAGGCTGTAAAAGTGGAACCCAATTATCAGTAACTACTAAATACATTGCGATGAAATCTAAATGCAACCTCACAAAAGCTGGATTACAACTGTTGTACAAGCTGTGAAGCAGCATATTCCTCCCAATAATTTAATACGTGAAAATCATTATGAAGTAAAAAAAAATTGATGTCGGCTTTTGGTTTATCGTATAAAAAAAAGATACATGTCTAAAGGGTTGCATGCTATTTTGGTAGGAAGATATCAACCTTAAGAATTATAAAATATGTATCATAAAAGATGCAAATAAAGAAAGAAAAATGGATAGGAAGTCCCGTATAAACGTATGCATCATTTGCCTATTACTACTAGACTTCAAATGTTATATGCATCTTCTGTAACCGTACGACATATGAGATGACATAGTGTGAGAACACATGAAGAAGATACATTAACATATCCAGCTGATGCGGAGCACAGAAGCATTTTAACTAGAAGTATCTTGGTTTTGCATCTGAGAGTCGTAACGTTAGACTTGACTTATGTACAGATTTCAGGCCTACTAAAAGGATGATTAATATGAAGAAAACTCCTTATAATTGTCACACCTTATAATTTACCTTTGTGGATGTGTACGAAAACTCCTTATATGTTTCTCACAATTGTCGTCCCTGATCCTGTTGATCCGACACAAGGAATTGATGTTTGTTTACAACCATTGATTAAAGAATTAAAAAAATTGTCGTACGAAGAAGTAGAAATATACGATATTTCACAAAATAGAACTTTTTTATGTATGCTTCTCTATTATGGACGATCAAGATTTTCCTGCATACGCAATACTTTCACGTTGGAGAACGGCTGGTCGTCCAACTTGTCCTTACTACATGGAAGAAACAAGAGCATTTTTTTACCACATGGAAAGAAAATTTCATGGTTTGACTGTCATTGATGTTTTCTTCGTATTAATCATCCTTTTAGAAGTGATAAGACTTTTTTTCACAGCTAATAGGCATGAAAAATTTGAGACCACCTACGGTATGGTCAAGCGAAGATATTTATGAAATTGTAAAGGATTATCCAAAGATACGTGAAATCGGAGAATAGACTGAAATTCGAGGTAAATCATTGATTCATAATCGGTGCAAACAAAGCATATTTTAGGAGTTGCCTTATTGGAAAAATCTCGTGATTCATCATAATATTGACGTGATGCATAATGAGAAAAATGTGTTTAATACGATTTTGAATGTCAAAGGAGAGATGAAAGATGATTTGAAATCAAGATGGGATATCGAAGTAATATGTAATCGTCTTAAGCTTCATATAAAATGACACCAAAAAACCAAAAGCTGTGACGGCAAGGAATTTCGCTCGGTCCGAACCAGTCGCTAAACTGATCCAGGCCGTTCGAAACGCCCTATCGTTTGAGAACAGGACAAAACAGAACACATACAGAAGAACATTTCATTGTATATTACAACAATGCATCAGATTACAAGAATATACAGAGTATAAATGAATATTACACAGAAATATCAGAGATTTAAAATTACATTTAAATACATAGCAGCGGAAAATAATACAATACACAACTAGAAGAGATATACGGATACAAAGCTTTCCGGATATCATTCCAGCTGTAAACCAGGATCCTGTGAATATAAATCTGCAAAACCAAAACTACTAGCTGCCCGTGTCAAAATAAGGGCACCCAGAGTTTAGGTTAAAACAATAAACTCCAGGTCAGTCATGGGACTGGTGTGAGAACTAAAACAGTTATTATTCTTTATTTTAAAAGTTAGGTAAATCAAGGGACCACGCCGTATAACACGGAACGGGTTTCCTCCCAAGAATACCAGTGCATAAAACAACAGCGCAATGCTAAATAAAGAACAATGAAGCTATTATAAGACCCAGTTCCCATCACACAATGCAACGCAAGCCGGAGGATAGGGTTTTTACCTTATAATAGCCAAGAATGCTTGATACGTTTAAAAGAAATCATTTGATACTATTATAAGTGTATAGTGTATAAAACAACTTCAAATCATAAGTATCAATCATAGGCGGCATGAATGCCCCATACCACTATGTCGCCATATATAGGTTATACAATCAAAATCGCAAAGTCGCGTATTTGGAAATTGGGTTTCCATCTATGAACCGAGGCAAAAGATAGTCCTCGACCGATTCGAGACTGTCTAGCCCAAGCCTCAGGCAAGTACTCTGTCAAGCCTTTGGATCCTCAGGGCCGGTCCACACGGAGTGGATTAAAATGCCTGAACATGCGTTTCCCCGCCCTATGGGGCGTAAATGAGCCAACTAAATGACTCCATCGGTTCGAGAATGACCGATCAATCCGAGGCGCCTCGCAACAGCAACAACCACATAAGTCAAACTCGTCAGGGCGTGTAAAACCACTGACGCCACTTCTAGCTAGAAAGAAACGCATGCCCTCCCTGACGTCCTCTCCCGTTTTTGGTTCATACCGGGTGTGAAACTCGCGAAGCAAACGTTACACAAAGCTACGCCACAAAGGCCTTGCTTTGATCATCACCACAAGACTTTGCTTTTCAACAGAAGCCTCGATCAATTGCCGCTTAGGCATGCCACACAGGCAATTCACTCCCTGCGATTGATATCCATCAATATATAACCCCTGAGCTCGTACGTCTCAGAGAAGGGCGTTAAGCAAGAGAATAAATTCTCCGCCGCCAAACAGATATATATTTAATAGAGATCAATCACACGGACTAAAATCCAATGTCATACACACAGTCCATTTACAAGTCCGTTCTGGGTCTGAACGAAGCCGGAGGCACCTAGTACCTCGCATATCCATCGATCTCCAAGTACGTCTGGACGATCACTAACTGTTTCCATCTTCTTGGGTGTACAGCCCAATCAAGATCATCAGTAAGCACCCAAACGACGTGAAGACCTCCGGTCTTCGACCATCGTCTTCATCTTCGACTTATCGTCGTATCAGTTATTCAGAATGGGATAAACCCGGTCTTTCCGAATAACTCGCGTATATTTTAAATAAGTGTTACACAAACACAACATACGCCTCATTCCAATTCATTAGTCACTAACCGTAAATTAATCAAGAGAATAATTCCCCAAATATTAACCCCGAAGGCCGAAACCAACATCAGATCAATATCCAGAAAACCATTCTGTTTGGCTAACCGACAGTCAATTTCTAAATTTCACATTCATAGGGAAAGGTTCCCATTAATTTTATCCAAGATAAATTCCTTGAATTTATTTTTTAATCTATTCTTTTGAATTTCGATTCAACTAGCCGGGATTAACGAAACTTACCGAAGTAATCATTTGTTTTAATTTCCCAATCCCAACCTATTTATCCCATGAAGTAAAACTGGTAATACTTCATATCTAACACCACAGTGTTATCGGTAAATTCAATTACCATTTCACGTTCAAATCTAATTAAAGATTTAACTACCGCCTGGAGCAAAACTGGTGATACTCCATTCTCGACCATTTCAATCTAATCAAAGATTCATTAAAACTCCACTTAGTTTTAATCGTTAACTGGGTTAAAGAATCGGTGTCATTTAAAACACGGTTCACGATAAACCCAAAATCACGTTCATTAATTATCGGGTTAAAGAACGAGTGTTATTTAAAACACTGTCCACGATAAACCCAAAAATCAATATCAATTCAATTCCAATTAAATATTATTTAATTGGTACACTTCATTAAATCTAAATAAAAAGATTTAATCTTTTCTCAACTGGGTTCAAGAACAGTGTTAGTGAAGACACCATTCACGACAAACCCAAATCACATTCGATATTCAATACAAGGCTCTGAATAGAAAATATATCGGCCTATATTCAATATCAAATTCTACGATTAACAAATGTCGTATTGGAAATAACGATATATATATCTATCTTTCAAATTTCCATAACAACATCTGTATAGTCACGAAATCCAACATCGAAATATTCCGAAGACAATTTCGATTCAAATCCATTCCAATGCAATCATTGGAAATTCTGGTTACTTTTAAAACCCTTTTCAAATTCAGTTTATTTATTTAAAAATAAATAGAATTATATTTCTAGTTCAAAACTAGTTCATTTCGATAAAAATCTATTTTTATCTTTTCAAATATGGAGTTTTTCATCCCAATTCTTTCTAAATCATTTCTTATGATTTTACACAAATTATTACCATTTTTAATAATTTTATCAAGGCCCGTACAGTCGATTCCATCAATGGCCATCGAACTGCACTTATAGCGACCTTTTTCAAATTTGATTTGGACATAATTCCAAATCCAACCGTTAGATTTCTAATTTCTAATATCCGTTAGAAAGCTCTTTTCGATACGAACCCAACGGTTCCGGTTTTAGGAGAATCCGACGGTCGGATCTCCCGTAATGCCCGTTTGAAATAAATGGTCGAAATTCGCGAACTGCCGCGGCGCGGCGCGTTCTATTCAGGCCATTATATTATATATATAATATATATATCGTCGATTTTCTATTCAAAACGAATTATATAAATAGTTTTAAAATTCGTTTCAAAATCTATTTCAACTTCCATTTCAATTCAAATCAAAATTGAATTCTTCTTTGTAAATTCGTTTTAAAATTCATTTCTATTCAATTCAAATTTCAATTCAATTTGAATTCATTTAAATTCGCTTTCAATTCAATTTGAATTCGTTTCAATTCAATTTGAAATCGTTTTCAATTCAATTCATTTCGAAATCGTTTTCAATTCAATTCATTTCGAAATCGTTTTCAATTCAATTCATTTCGAAATCGTTTTCAATTCAATTCATTTCGAAATCGTTTTCAATTCAATTCATTTCGAAATCGTTTTCAATTCAATTCATTTCGAAATCGTTTTCAATTCAATTCATTTCGAAATCGTTTTCAATTCAATTCATTTCGAAATCGTTTTTTCAATTCAATTCATTTCGAAATCGTTTTCAATTCAATTCATTTCGAAATCGTTTTCAATTCAATTCATTTTGAAATCGTTTTCAATTCAATTCATTTCGAAATCGTTTAAAATCGATATAAATATCGTTCACGTCAAAATGGCGTCAAACTAATCAACACGGCTTCATAAATTTCTATTTTCAAATATTCTATTTCAAATATTTCTATTTCAAATATTTTCACTTCAAATATTTCTTTTTCGAAACTGGAATGAGGCCCAATCAATTACCATATAATGTTAATTATATGGATTTTCTACAACACATGTATATATCAACAACGATGAATAATCAACCATCATCCAAAGTGCATTCTACACTGTATAAGCATCAAATATAAATATTCAACGCTTATAACAGTCTGTCAATCAATCGATCGACACACAACTAAACAATCGGGATTAGTGTACGTCAACTATCATCCCAACACCCGTGTAGGGTTTCAAACAATCAAACACAGATTTTATTTGTGCAGTTGGGCGATGTGTAAAATTTATCGTCCCAATCAATGTCCTTCAAATAGGTGTACATAAACAAACCGTCTGGTTTGTAAATGAATATTTATTTATTCACATTCACGTTAAAAATTATATTTTTAACGACAAAACATTTTATTCCAACATATGAATTTCTATTCAGTTCATTCTTTAAATAAAATGATATTTTTATTTTCTAACTTATTTTAGAAAATTTCGGCGGCATAACGGCACGATACTAGAAACGGGACGAGGCCTAGCCTTATCCCCGGTCTAGTGAAGGCCCACGCCATTCACACATCAATCAAATCAATTTCATCTCACCCAACAATTCAATTCAAACAAATAATTCAACTAATCTATGCAACCAAACAAACAAGTCCATGGTCTGTGGACGATTGTGTCGGGTGCTACTAAGCACCGTCTGCATCCTAGTATATATATATAACTAGAAATAAAATTGAAAGGTGAGAAATTCTCACCAATAGCTATCCACTAACACGATTCTTCCTCAATAGAAATCTTCGCCTATTTGTTGCTTTCGTTGCCTGTATTCTCTACATAGGTAAAAACGAATTTTTACTATGTTATTCAATATATAAAGATTGCATTTTGACTTCGCTATTAAATATAAAGATTATATTTTTATTATTCTTATGATGTAACAATTATATTTTTATTGCTTTAAAAATATAAGAATCATACCTTACTTTTTCTACTTAACAAAAATTCCATCTTTTCTATTTTTAAAAATATGATCTTTATTTTTACAAGTTCAAATCTTTTTCTATTAAAAGATTAAACCTTTTTCTTTAAAAAAAAATTAAACCTTTTTCCTATTTTAAAGTTCAAAATAAAATCAGTTTTATAATTCCTTTTAAAACAGTTTTTATTATTCTTTTAAAACTGCTTTTATAATTCTTTTAAAACTGTTTTTAGTTTCTATCAAAACAGTTTTTGCCTTTTAGAAAAATCAGTTTTTCTTTCTTTAAAAATACAGTTTATATATAAAAAAAACAGTTTTTAAAACCTTTAAAAAAACAGTTTTAAAACCCTAAAACAATCAGTTTTTAATTCTTTAAAAAAAAATTCTGTTTTCATTCTTTTTAAAATTCAGTTTTTATTCTAAAGAAAAAAACTACAGTTTTAATCTTTTTTAAAAAAAATAACAGTTTTTAAATAAAAATAAAAAACAAATAAAATAAAATGGCTCACCGATCTTGCGAAGGGGAGGAGGAGGAGTCGGCGGCTCTGGTGGCGTTCGGAGGTTCGCGGTAGGGTTCCAGGCTTCGACGGGGCTGCTTCGTCGGCGACTTCGAGATTGCGTTCGTCGGTGAAGGCGCTGCTTCGATGGAAGGAGGAGGTCGTGCGGTGGGGGTTCGGCGAAGGGTTCGTCGGCGGGTTGAGGGTCAGGCGGCGCGATTTAGGTTTTAGGTTTCTTCTTCTTTTTTTTTTTTTTCTGTTAAGTGATTCGGGGGGGGGGAGGGCAAGCAGAAGAGAAAAGGGGGAAATAGATTTTTTTTTATATATTTTTTTTTATTATTTAATTATTTAAATTTGCACAAGGGTTGACTTTTATATCCGACCTCGAAACGAGGCCCACCGCCTGTCGTCCATAGCGTTTTACCCCCATTCCGAACACAATGGGATATGTATCGTAAGCTGGTTTGATCGTTACAATCAGTTTCCGTTGAAATTACATTTAAGTCCTTATATTGAATTTTAAACGTACATTTCAAATTACCGGGGTCACATACTAACTAGAAAAATTCCCGAAAAATATTTTCTAGCTTCGTATTGACGATACGGTCCTAACAAAACTAGTTTCGTCGAATTCTGAGACCGTTTGAAAAATGGCCAATTTCCTGTCGATTAAATTCAACAGAAACTGGTCAAACGCGTTTTCTTTTTGCCACGCTCACATATTGAATCGAAAAATTATGAAATTTGGAATCTAGCAATAACTTGACACTGCGGACCCAACAAAACTGGTTTCGTCGGAATCCGAGGTCGTTTGCAAAATGTCCATTTTTAAGGGCCTTATATATATAAAAATATATATAAATTCCACAGCGACTATTTCTAATTTTAAACTGGACATATCTTATCATTTCTAAGAGGAAATCTCAGTTTGTTAACTTCGTTACAAAGATATAGTTATACAGATTCAAATATTTCTTGTTTCGTTCAATTCTGACTTATATTGAATTCTGTATATTCATTTGAAATTAGAAATCGAATTTTCGAACTACCGCGCCATTTTCAATTCTATTTATAATTATATATAAATATTTATATTCTAACGACGACGCGTATAATATATACGTTCGATTATATTCAAAATAAATTTTCTCGTCGATATTATTTAAAATAATTCATTTTAAATAATCAAAATTCGCTAAAATTGCCAAAATAAAAATTTCAAACTGGCTCGCATTTTACGGGTTGTTACAATCTCCCCCACTTAAAACTTTTCGTCCCCGAAAAGGAACAAAGTCGAAAGTGGTTTGATTAATCAGCTCTACGTTCAATCTGGCTTGCATTCTCCAACTTTTCAGTTTCTGAGAATTTCTAAAATTTCAAAAATTTGGCTAACAACCTAAATTTTTGAAAAATTTCGCCATAACCTCCCCTGCACCGGGAGCATCGGGGAATTTCAAATAGCTTCCCCGGTCCTTCAGATCTCAAAAAGAAAAAGAAAAAGCCAAGCGGCTAGCCAATAGGCTCACAAAATCATCATCACCCAAACAAAACAGGAAATTATGTAGTAAACATGTACCTATTTGTCGGGCAAACAAATTTTATTCTCTGCTCTAGCCTCCTTGCTATGACCTGTTCAATATAAGTATATGCATATGCAAGCAAATGCAACCAATTTTCAATATCATTCAATATTTGATTCAATTAGGCATAATGGTTCAAAATTAGCAAACAAATGAACAAACAACACAAACATCAATCAGTTAGTGAATTTAAAGTTTCAAATTCATAATTTTGATACATATACTAAAATCGTGTTTTTGATGCCAATTCACAACAAATTGTTCTAACTATATTAGTTTTGGTTCTCACACCAGTCCAATGGAAATATATAGAAAATCACACCTTCGAAACACGAACATAAATACTGATGATGCACGTGCTATCATCAGTACCTTCTCCGGGCGACTAGAGTGTGATTCTATATCTATCCAATATATTAAAACTTCGAATACACGCGGATCAGACGTATACGCAAAATCTATATATACTGGATTGTCCACATCAATATAAATAAATAATCAAATACGAATAATTGATTTAAATTTTCAAAACAAAATTTGTTTTCACTTTAAAAATTTACCCTTCACACTCGTTCTAGGATACTACTGATCCCATCTCTAACGAGTCATCCTAATTGGATGTTACTAATCCAATATCTGATGAATTCTTTCGTAAGGTTCTAATGTGTCTTGTTCTCTGCTTTGTAAACCAAAGCTCTGATACCAACTGTGACGGCAAGGAATTTCGCTCGGTCCGAACCAGTCGCTAAACTGATCCAGGCCGTTCGAAACGCCCTATCGTTTGAGAACAGGACAAAACAGAACACATACAGAAGAACATTTCATTGTATATTACAACAATGCATCAGATTACAAGAATATACAGAGTATAAATGAATATTACATAGAAATATCAGAGATTTAAAATTACATTTAAATACATAGCAGCGGAAAATAATACAATACACAACTAGAAGAGATATACGGATACAAAGCTTTCCGGATATCATTCCAGCTGTAAACCAGGATCCTGTGAATATAAATCTGCAAAACCAAAACTACTAGCTGCCCGTGTCAAAATAAGGGCACCCAGAGTTTAGGTTAAAACAATAAACTCCAGGTCAGTCATGGGACTGGTGTGAGAACTAAAACATTTATTATTCTTTATTTTAAAAGTTAGGTAAATCAAGGGACCACGCCGTATAACACGGAACGGGTTTCCTCCCAAGAATACCAGTGCATAAAACAACAGCGCAATGCTAAATAAAGAACAATGAAGCTATTATAAGACCCAGTTCCCATCACACAATGCAACGCAAGCAGGAGGATAGGGTTTTTACCTTATAATAGCCAAGAATGCTTGATACGTTTAAAAGAAATCATTTGATACTATTATAAGTGTATAGTGTATAAAACAACTTCAAATCATAAGTATCAATCATAGGCGGCATGAATGCCCCATACCACTATGTCGCCATATATAGGTTATACAATCAAAATCGCAAAGTCGCGTATTTGGAAATTGGGTTTCCATCTATGAACCGAGGCAAAAGATAGTCCTCGGCCGATTCAAGACTGTCTAGCCCGAGCCTCAGGCAAGTACTCTGTCAAGCCTTTGGATCCTCAGGGCCGGTCCACACGGAGTGGATTAAAATGCCTGAACATGCGTTTCCCCGCCCTATGGGGCGTAAACGAGCCAACAAAATGACTCCATCGGTTCGAGAACGACCGATCAATCCGAGGCGCCTCGCAACAGCAACAACCACATAAGTCAAACTCGTCAGGGCGTGTAAAACCACTGACGCCACTTCTAGCTAGAAAGAAACGCATGCCCTCCCTGACGTCCTCTCCCGTTTTTGGTTCATACCGGGTGTGAAACTCGCGAAGCAAACGTTACACAAAGCTACGCCACAAAGGCCTTGCTTTGATCATCACCACAAGACTTTGCTTTTCAACAGAAGCCTCGATCAATTGCCGCTTAGGCATGCCACACAGGCAATTCACTCCCTGCGATTGATATCCATCAATATATAACCCCTGAGCTCGTACGTCTCAGAGAAGGGCGTTAAGCAAGAGAATAAATTCTCCGCCGCCAAACAGATATATATTTAATAGAGATCAATCACACGGACTAAAATCCAATGTCAGACACACAGTCCATTTACAAGTCCGTTCTGGGTCTGAACGAAGCCGGAGGCACCTAGTACCTCGCATATCCATCGATCTCCAAGTACGTCTGGACGATCACTAACTGTTTCCATCTTCTTGGGTGTACAGCCCAATCAAGATCATCAGTAAGCACCCAAACGACGTGAAGACCTCCGGTCTTTGACCATCGTCTTCATCTTCGACTTATCGTCGTATCAGTTATTCAGAATGGGATAAACCCGGTCTTTCCGAATAACTCGCGTATATTTTAAATAAGTGTTACACAAACACAACATACGCCTCATTCCAATTCATTAGTCACTAACCGTAAATTAATCAAGAGAATAATTCCCCAAATATTAACCCCGAAGGCCGAAACCAACATCAGATCAATATCCAGAAAACCATTCTGTTTGGCTAACCGACAGTCAATTTCTAAATTTCACATTCATAGGGAAAGGTTCCCATTAATTTTATCCAAGATAAATTCCTTGAATTTATTCTTTAATCTATTCTTTTGAATTTCGATTCAACTAGCCGGGATTAACGAAACTTACCGAAGTAATCATTTGTTTTAATTTCCCAATCCCAACCTATTTATCCCATGAAGTAAAACTAGTAATACTTCATATCTAACACCACAGTGTTATCGGTAAATTCAATTACCATTTCACGTTCAAATCTAATTAAAGATTTAACTACCGCCTGGAGCAAAACTGGTGATACTCCATTCTCGACCATTTCAATCTAATCAAAGATTCATTAAAACTCCACTTAGTTTTAATCGTTAACTGGGTTAAAGAATCGGTGTCATTTAAAACACGGTTCACGATAAACCCAAAATCACGTTCATTAATTATCGGGTTAAAGAACGAGTGTTATTTAAAACACTGTCCACGATAAACCCAAAAATCAATATCAATTCAATTCCAATTAAATATTATTTAATTGGTACACTTCATTAAATCTAAATAAAAAGATTTAATCTTTTCTCAACTGGGTTCAAGAACAGTGTTAGTGAAGACACCATTCATGACAAACCCAAATCACATTCGATATTCAATACAAGGCTCTGAATAGAAAATATATCGGCCTATATTCAATATCAAATTCTACGATTAACAAATGTCGTATTGGAAATAACGATATATATATCTGTCTTTCAAATTTCCATAACAACATCTGTATAGTCACGAAATCCAACATCGAAATATTCCGAAGACAATTTCGATTCAAATCCATTCCAATGCAATCATTGGAAATTCTGGTTACTTTTAAAACCCTTTTCAAATTCAGTTTATTTATTTAAAAATAAATAGAATTATATTTCTAGTTCAAAACTAGTTCATTTCGATAAAAATCTATTTTTATCTTTTCAAATATGGAGTTTTTCATCCCAATTCTTTCTAAATCATTTCTTATGATTTTACACAAATTATTACCATTTTTAATAATTTTATCAAGGCCCGTACAGTCGATTTCCATCAATGGCCATCGAACTGCACTTATAGCGACCTTTTTCAAATTTGATTTGGACATAATTCCAAATCCAACTGTTAGATTTCTAATTTCTAATATCCGTTAGAAAGCTCTTTTCGATACGAACCCAACGGTTCTGGTTTTAGGAGAATCCGACGGTCGGATCTCCCGTAATGCCCGTTTGAAATAAATGGTCGAAATTCGCGAACTGCCGCGGCGCGGCGCCTTCTATTCAGGCCATTATATTATATATATAATATATATAATATATATATCGTCGATTTTCTATTCAAAACGAATTATATAAATAGTTTTAAAATTCGTTTCAAAATCTATTTCAACTTCCATTTCAATTCAAATCAAAATTGAATTCTTCTTTGTAAATTCGTTTTAAAATTCATTTCTATTCAATTCAAATTTCAATTCAATTTGAATTCATTTAAATTCGCTTTCAATTCAATTTGAATTCGTTTCAATTCAATTTGAAATCGTTTTCAATTCAATTCATTTCGAAATCGTTTTCAATTCAATTCATTTCGAAATCGTTTTCAATTCAATTCATTTCGAAATCGTTTTCAATTCAATTCATTTCGAAATCGTTTTCAATTCAATTCATTTCGAAATCGTTTTCAATTCAATTCATTTCGAAATCGTTTTCAATTCAATTCATTTCGAAATCGTTTTCAAATCAATTCATTTCGAAATCGTTTTCAATTCAATTCATTTCGAAATCGTTTTCAATTCAATTCATTTCGAAATCGTTTTCAATTCAATTCATTTCGAAATCGTTTTCAATTCAATTCATTTCGAAATCGTTTAAAATCGATATAAATATCGTTCACATCAAAATGGCGTCAAACTAATCAACACGGCTTCATAAATTTCTATTTTCAAATATTCTATTTCAAATATTTCTATTTCAAATATTTTCACTTCAAATATTTCTTTTTCGAAACTGGAATGAGGCCCAATCAATTACCATATAATGTTAATTATATGGATTTTCTACAACACATGTATATATCAACAACGATGAATAATCAACCATCATCCAAAGTGCATTCTACACTGTATAAGCATCAAATATAAATATTCAACGCTTATAACAGTCTGTCAATCAATCGATCGACACACAACTAAACAATCGGGATTAGTGTACGTCAACTATCATCCCAACACCCGTGTAGGGTTTCAAACAATCAAACACAGATTTTATTTGTGCAGTTGGGCGATGTGTAAAATTTATCGTCCCAATCAATGTCCTTCAAATAGGTGTACATAAACAAACCGTCTGGTTTGTAAATGAATATTTATTTATTCACATTCACGTTAAAAATTATATTTTTAACGACAAAACATTTTATTCCAACATATGAATTTCTATTCAGTTCATTCTTTAAATAAAATGATATTTTTATTTTCTAACTTATTTTAGAAAATTTCGGCGGCATAACGGCACGATACTAGAAATGGGACGAGGCCTAGCCTTATCCCCGGTCTAGTGAAGGCCCACGCCATTCACACATCAATCAAATCAATTTCATCTCACCCAACAATTCAATTCAAACAAATAATTCAACTAATCTATGCAACCAAACAAACAAGTCCATGGTCTGTGGACGATTGTGTCGGGTGCTATAAGCACCGTCTGCATCCTAGTATATATATATAACTAGAAATAAAATTGAAAGGTGAGAAATTCTCACCAATAGCTATCCACTAACACGATTCTTCCTCAATAGAAATCTTCGCCTATTTGTTGCTTTCGTTGCCTGTATTCTCTACATAGGTAAAAACGAATTTTTACTATGTTATTCAATATATAAAGATTGCATTTTGACTTCGCTATTAAATATAAAGATTATATTTTTATTATTCTTATGATGTAACAATTATATTTTTATTGCTTTAAAAATATAAGAATCATACCTTACATTTTCTACTTAACAAAAATTCCATCTTTTCTATTTTTAAAAATATGATCTTTATTTTTACAAGTTCAAATCTTTTTCTATTAAAAGATTAAACCTTTTTCTTTAAAAAAAAATTAAACCTTTTTCCTATTTTAAAGTTCAAAATAAAATCAGTTTTATAATTCCTTTTAAAACAGTTTTTATTATTCTTTTAAAACTGCTTTTATAATTCTTTTAAAACTGTTTTTAGTTTCTATCAAAACAGTTTTTGCCTTTTAGAAAAATCAGTTTTTCTTTCTTTAAAAATACAGTTTATATATAAAAAAAAACAGTTTTTAAAACCTTTAAAAAAACAGTTTTAAAACCCTAAAACAATCAGTTTTTAATTCTTTAAAAAAAAAATTCTGTTTTCATTCTTTTTAAAATTCAGTTTTTATTCTAAAGAAAAAAACTACAGTTTTAATCTTTTAAAAAAAAAATAACAGTTTTTAAATAAAAATAAAAAACAAATAAAATAAAATGGCTCACCGATCTTGCGAAGGGGAGGAGGAGGAGTCGGCGGCTCTGGTGGCGTTCGGAGGTTCGCGGTAGGGTTCCAGGCTTCGACGGGGCTGCTTCGTCGGCGACTTCGAGATTGCGTTCGTCGGTGAAGGCGCTGCTTCGATGGAAGGAGGAGGTCGTGCGGTGGGGGTTCGGCGAAGGGTTCGTCGGCGGGTTGAGGGTCAGGCGGCGCGATTTAGTTTTTAGGTTTCTTCTTTTTTTTTTTTCTGTTAAGTGATTCGGGGGGGGGGGGGGCAAGCAGAAGAGAAAAGGGGGAAATAGATTTTTTTTATATTTTATTTAATTATTTAATTATTTAAATTTGCACAAGGGTTGACTTTTATATCCGACCTCGAAACGAGGCCCACCGCCTGTCGTCCATAGCGTTTTACCCCCATTCCGAACACAATGGGATATGTATCGTAAGCTGGTTTGATCGTTACAATCAGTTTCCGTTGAAATTACATTTAAGTCCTTATATTGAATTTTAAACGTACATTTCAAATTACCGGGGTCACATACTAACTAGAAAAATTCCCGAAAAATATTTTCTAGCTTCGTATTGACGATACGGTCCTAACAAAACTAGTTTCGTCGAATTCTGAGACCGTTTGAAAAATGGCCAATTTCCTGTCGATTAAATTCAACAAAAACTGGTCAAACGCGTTTTCTTTTTGCCACGCTCACATATTGAATCGAAAAATTATGAAATTTGGAATCTAGCAATAACTTGACACTGCGGACCCAACAAAACTGGTTTCGTCGGAATCCGAGGTCGTTTGCAAAATGTCCATTTTTAAGGGCCTTATATATATAAAAATATATATAAATTCCACAGCGACTATTTCTAATTTTAAACTGGACATATCTTATCATTTCTAAGAGGAAATCTCAGTTTGTTAACTTCGTTACAAAGATATAGTTATACAGATTCAAATATTTCTTGTTTCGTTCAATTCTGACTTATATTGAATTCTGTATATTCATTTGAAATTAGAAATCGAATTTTCGAACTACCGCGCCATTTTCAATTCTATTTATAATTATATATAAATATTTATATTCTAACGACGACGCGTATAATATATACGTTCGATTATATTCAAAATAAATTTTCTCGTCGATATTATTTAAAATAATTCATTTTAAATAATCAAAATTCGCTAAAATTGCCAAAATAAAAATTTCAAACTGGCTCGCATTTTACGGGTTGTTACAAAAAGCGTGCATAATCAGGTCAAAATACTTTTAAAATGGGTGGAAGGATTAAGATTCCCAGATGGTATATCTTCTAATATTTGTAGATGTGTCGAATATAAAAACAATAAAATTAGCGGGCTGAAAAGTCATGATTATCATGTTATGATGGAAAATTTGTTGCTTGTCACTTTCAAAGACGTAAAATTTTGGACTGTTGTAATAGAACTTAGTCTTTTCTATAAAGAGCTTTTTCCTACTACATTAAAAATTAATCGTCTATGTAAACCAGAGGAAGAAATCCTTATATTGCTCTACAAATTAAAAAAAAAAATCTAGGTTTTTCAATGTTATGGAGCATTTACCTATTCATCTTCCATTAGAAGCACGTCTTCAAGTGTAATAGCCCGCATTTTACGTATCAGATGATCGTAAAATATTTTTATTTTATTCCCTGAGGGCTGGATTATTCTCATCTTTTAATATGTTGCTTATAGGGATGTGATACATGTCCATAATTTTTACTGATTTTGTTTGTAACTGTTTTGCCTCTGTAAGTCTTGTACAGGGGATAACTTTTGACTCAGGTCGAATCAGAGGTTGAGACCTGTGCCATTGGAAAGGAATTGATGATTGTCTTTCCATAGAGTGGTTACATTAAATATTTGGGTCAACGATTTGGGAGAAATCGCTGTTTTAAGGTTTTTCAGTTGGCTGTCCATATTTTAGAAGGCTAATGGGTTGATTTGGAGAAGGCCCATTAGTGGGCTGGTGGAATCCTATAAATAGGGGGTGAGAGTGGAGGGAAAATGTTTACTTTCCCATTCTCTCATTTAGAGGCATTGATCTCCTTCTTCCTCCTACTCCTTTCCACCATTAAAATTCCAAATCTAAGAAGGGAAATCATAGATCTACACCATTGGAGGCTAGATATACATCATTTCAAGTGAGGATTCATCAAATCGAAGGGCTAGGAGCTATCTCTTCGTTGTCCGAAAGTCTATTTCTTCGATTTTGCTTTGTTTTGGAAAATTGGTGAGTGATTTACATCTCTCACATGAATGCAATGAAGTATATGAGTATTTGTGCATGTTTTTCATCAAATTGGAATGTTTTACCATAGGTTTACACCACTATGTGTCTATTTTCATATGAACACCACAGGTCCTAATTTAGCCAGATTAAATTGATGATTTCCATATGTTTGCATATGATTTTGAATATAGGTCCATCATTTTTGTTCATATGTTCATTTATCACTAGTTTTGAGTGAATTGGTGTAATCGTCATATTCATGTTGTTAGTGTGTTCATGACATGCTTATGATTGTATTGAATGAGTTGGATGGGTATATTTCATCGATTCGATCGATTGGCGAAGTTTTGGTCGAAATTGGATTTGGTATAGGCCTGTATAGGGGATCGATCGGTCGGAAAACTCATGGCTTGGAGAACAAGTCAGACGGAAGACCAACCGACCGTTGGCAGAAGCAGAAGGCTGACCGACCGGCCCAGTTGCTTTCCAGACCGATCGGTGTAGTGATTGGATAACTTACCAGTGGAGTTCAAAGTAGGACCGACCGGTCAAGATAAAAGTTTTTGGTAATTCCAGAAGGGACTACGAGACCAACCGGTGGTGACTAGGGAGGGCCGGCCGGTGGTGACTAGGGAGGGCCGACCGGTGGTGACTAGGGAGGACCGACCGGTGGTGACTGGGGAGGACCGACTAGTGGTGTTTGGAAAGACCGACCAAGGGTGTGTTTGGGAGAACCGACCGGTATGTTTTGGGAGGAATAACCGACCGATTTTGATTTTCTGAAAATTTTATTTTTTGGGTACGGTTCTGATTTTAATAAAAAGGTGTTTTAAAAAAAATTGGACAGTGGTGTCCAAACCCGTGCCGCAGCGCAGTGGTGTAATATGGCTCGGTGATGGTGTAACTTCGAAGTGGTTCAAGTAAGAAGGTTCGAAGTGTTGGAAGGTGCTCGTTTATCAGTGTAGAACACGAATGAGTTGACAACTCAAAGGTCGTGAGTTGGTGGATAATGGTTGCTCAAGAAGGTTGCTTGAGCCGTGAAAAGTCATCAGGTTGGGTGACTAGAGATGTGAAGGCCGAGAAATTATCGTTGTCGTAAGTTCTAGCAGGCTCGAAGCAAGGGTACACTAGAGATGTCTAAAAGACCGTTTTTAGGTCGAGTACCCTAGGCCTTGGGGAAAGGCCTAGTTGTCAAGGTTGGACATATGGGGTTTATGCTAGAACTGGGGTTACCATTAGCCCTTAAGATATGGCAAGGTTGGCCATCATACGATTAACAATGGTTTCAAAGCAGGATTGGCAGTGATAGCCAGAGTCAGTCATGGATGATTAGTTGTTCTGTTTGTACTATCTCACATAGATTATCCAAAGTCGAGGGAGATATTCTTTGAGTACTTAACTGATATTGGTTTAGGCCTCTGGGGAGAGTACTTGGGGGATGTTAAACTCGATTAGGGTTGTCTATGTGAGACTTATATAATCTGGATGTTATGAGTGTTTTCCATGATGGAATGGGTGTGCTAGTTTCCATGGATGAATGGTTGAATTGTTTATAATAAAGGTTATCACTGTCCGATGTGGGGAAGACAAGGTTGAGTTCTTCTCTGATGTCGTTCGTAAATTAGTATGTTTATCTATCCCTTTTCATACACTTTATTGTTGAAGTTTGTTAGCTGTTTTATCGCTCACTAAGACTGTTGTCTGACTCAAGGTTTTATGTTTCCTCTTATTACCTTGGGCTATTCATTCGGTTGTGGATGGGCTGACTAAGTAACAGGTAATTCTTTAGTGAGGACGACGATGCTAATCGATGGCGTGTAGGAGGCTCATGTACCAGTTTTACTACTATCTAATAATTGGATTTCTGCTATTTGATTTTCTGAGTGATGTAGCGAGGCAACTTTGTACAAACACTACTTCCAAGTTGTGGATATTACTTTCTGGTTGCATGAAAATCTTGTGTTTCTGCTTCACTATTACTACATGTTGTATATGTTCAATTATATTTTATCCTTGCGCTGTGAGTTTACGACAGGTTCCTCTTGTGTTTACCTACTCTGATGATCATCCATGACTGCCTGGCAAACCCTTCAGCTCATTATTCCTCTTGTATAGTGCGGGGGTTATGGGCATTCGTCACATCAAGGGCATATGCAATATGGATGGATGTATCTATTTGAAATGTATATTAACATTTAGTTAATTAAATATTGGTTAATGGAATGTATAAAAAATTAATTTACAATAATTCTAAATAGGTGTTTAAATCATCTAAAGAAAAAAGTGAGACAGAAAGATCGAGTTGAAGGTTCAATTTTCAAATCAAATGCATCGAAGAAGAAGCTTCATTTATTTTCTCTCATTATTTTAGTGATCATGTGAACATATCATTTTAAAGTACTATGTGTGATGATGAAGGCATTGATCAGGATATTTGCCAGATGACTTTATCTATTTATAAAAAACATGGTCGGCTTTCTGGTAGATGTGTGGAAGCATGGCTGGATGATAGAGATTATAATGCAGCACACACATATATTCTTCTCAACTGCACTGAAGTTGCACCATTCGTTAGGTAATGAACTTATATCGTCTATGCATGTACTGTATCTTTAATCATAATGTAACATTTTCTTATAATTGCAGCATTCACGAATCACAACATCCAAACGGCGATATCAGCAAAGAATTTACTGCTTGGTTTACTAATTACGTTTTTGATACAACAAATTGAGTGGTTGATGAAGGATTGAAACTTTTAGCAATGGGACCACAAAGGAAAGTCAAGACATATCCAAAGGAAAATAGAGAAATAGTAATAACTGATGATCAAACATATTTTAGACCTCTAAATGATGAATCAAATGCATTAATTGAAGCATTTGAGACTACAGATGAACTATATATAGAGGAGGAAATAGAGACAGAATCTGAAAGTAACGAGGGCTAATCAATAATCTGCATTTTAAAAGGTAATTTTATGTTATGTCATACTGTTTGAATTACATAGTCCTTTTATGTTATGTCATACTGTTTGTTATAATGTTATAATTTTATGTTATGTCATGTCATATTATTTATATCGCATAGTCCTCTTATGTTATATCATATTGTTTGTTTTACATAGCTCTTTTATATTATGTTATATTGTTGTTTGTAACAGTTATGACATCACACAGTCTGGTAGGTGGTGATGGAAGTGGTTCATCACATGAGATATCACGTCCTATGGTGTGACATAAGCAAAAAGCCAATAGAGGGTAAGTCTTAAGTTTCAAGTATATATTTTATTTCTGCACAACGAATTATATATATATATACAGTAGCCATGAAATATTAAATGTTTTTAATTTCGTTTAACACAGGGGTTTTGAGTTAGAGCCTTCCAATACAGTCTTGGCGATATCAAAACGTGCTTACATGGCTCGTATGACTTCATATTGAACCAAGTGGACATTGGTAACATACATTGTCAAGGATACTATTTGGAAATATTTTCTGGTACGTGTGATATATCATTTATTACATTAAGTAGTCATGCTCCTATTTGATCAGTTAATATTTATGTTATTTTTTTAAAAAAAAAAGCAAGATGCGGTGGATCTCCAGAAGATAGATATTTCGCTCATCCTGCGCCACTGGAATAGTAAAGTGGCTAAAAATTACAGAGAAACACTAAATAGCATAAAATCAGCTGGGAAAAAACTGGATTGGATGAGCGCTAAGATGTGGGATGATCTGGAAATTTGGTTGAATAATGAGCAGTTTCAGGTAAATTTACTGCCTATTTAATTTAAATTGTTCTACTCAATTAATATATAAATTATAATAAAACAATTTTTAAATTTAAATGTATAAGCCGAGCCCGCAAGAAATTCGGCAAATAGGAGCAAGAACCCGGTTACACATCGCGGTGGTTCCAAGTCATTGCAGCACCATCACGAGGACCTGGTATATTTATTAATTACACAGTTATAGATTTTAAGTTATAGGTTGTTAAAAGTTGTAGTTGATTTAACTTTAAGTTCTACTTTACATACATGCATATTTCAAGAGAGACAACGTGGTGTTCCTGTGTCATACTGGAATGTTTTGAGCATACACACGCAATGAGTTAGATTGACGACACATGCTCAGTTTCCTACTCTTGGGACCACAATGCCAAGGCGCGTGATGCATATATAAGTATAACATAGTTAACTTAAAGTTATAATTTAGTTAAAATAATGTTATCTAAATTTCATTGTATTTTGTTTAATAAGATAAATTTCAGCAACAAAGGGCACAGATGCTTGAGGAGACTGGAAGGACCGAGCCAGCTGCCGAGGATGAGGATTTTCGATGTTGTTATGGATCCACCAACACGGAACAAACGCTATGGTTTCGGCAATCTAGAGGTAATATAAACTAAAATTTATAATTAAAACTAAAATTTACTTGAATTGCTATTATGAAATGCTGAAAATCTACAATTATATGCATGTTAGGACATCCCAACAGTCTTACTAGAGGGCTCAGGACAAGGAGAAGATCACACAGCTACGAACCTAGATTACAAAGATTAATGAGCGTGATCGCCGTCGCGAAGAGCATATGGAGAAGATTAATCAGCGTCTGACGAAGTTCATTATCCAACACAGTATGAGTCCTTTATCTTCCGGGGGAGAATGAGTTGAGATTAGTATGTTTTGATGTTATATATATGTGTACATATACGTTTTGAGAGTGGGTGAGGATTATGCTTGATACATTATTGTAACACCCCGTATTTTAACAACACTAAAAGATAATAAATAATAGAATAATTAATTTAATAATCAAAGTTAAATGAAACGGACTATGCCATTGCATTCGTCTCGGAATTTTGGTCAAAATAGACACCTGGTTTGCATAAAACGGACACCGTATGAAGAAGTTATTAAGGTTTGAAGTTTATATACGCGCAAGAAATTATATACAGGCATAACCATCAAAAATCAATTCAAATCAGTTCAAAATCGCAGATTAGGGAGGCAGGAATTTTCCCGCTCAGGGGTTTCGGCCCCATAAGGGGGTGTCGACCCCTGGGTCGACCCCATAAAGGGGGTGTCGACCCATGGGTCGACCCCATAAGGGGGGTGTCGACCCATGGGTCGACCCCCATAAGGGGGGAGTCAATCCCCCTACGGCAGATTTGGGAAGATTAGGGTTTGGGGTTATGGCTATATATATGACCTCATTTTTCTTGTTTCTCCACACAAAAATAATGGAGGACTGGATGTTATCTCTGCCCAGATTGAATCAAACCTTTTCTTCTTTAGCAATCAACTAGAGTTTAGAGATCTGTGATTCAAATCAACAATTCTTTCTTCTATTTTTCTAGATCCAAACACTGTGAGTCCGTGTTAATTTTAGATCTAAATAATTAAAAAGTAAATATTGACATGACTATAATTTGGATCTGTGCCTTTGACTATGTGAATCATATCAGATCTGCTATAACCTGTTTATCTAAGTTATTCTAACATGACTATAAAAATAGATCTTAACCTATACCTATTTATCATGTCAGATCTGCCAATGTTGTAGATCTAATTCACTATTTAGATCACCATATGCATGTTCCTATTATGTTTGTGGCTAAATAAAATCTGTTGTTAGTTGGATATCTAATTCATTGTTTAGATCTCATCATGCCTGTTTAAGGTGTCCCTAGTATATAAGAATCGGTTCTATTGACACATGTTCATCAGATCTGCTCCTACATGCTTATCTTGTCATTATGCCACTACATGTTTATGCCTATTTCTATCATTACATGTCAGTCTTTTTAGTACGATCATTTCTGTCCTCTTCCCTCTATCTTTTCCCTTTTTATTTTTATATAGCCAGGCTACCTTTGAGCCTAGGCATGTAGCTGAAAAATGCAAACGCGTTAGACTGGGAACGAGGGGGAAACCATTAAATTTTGTGCATAACTTGTATTGGGAAATTTTGGCATAACTTGAATGAAATATATAAATATAGATTTGGGGCATAAATCAAATTGTGATTAAAAACCTTAATTTGGGGCATATGGTTCATTATGAACATAACTTGGGTAAGGGACATGAAAACCTATAACAACATAGGAACAATTGATTAATAATGGAAATGCCTAGAGTTACAGTAATTAGAAACTATAACCGAGCTTAGGCACGAGGTCAGATTACACTTGTGGTGGAAGTCTACCCGAAACTGACCAGCATATCCAGCGACCACAAGTGGTGAATCTAATGTGAGAGGTCTAAGTGCATAAACACGAGACGTGCTAAGACACAAGGTTAAGTCCGACTTGTGGAAGAAGTCTACCTAGAACTAACCGGCAAATACAGCATCCACAAGTGATAGGCTTAATGTGGGAGGTCCAGTACATTATAACCATAAATGAATATGGTGATGAATTGGAATACTTAACCTAGTTGAATCCATAAGGATTAACATATAACTTGAGTAGGGGTTAAGTAAACTTGTTTGAAACAGTGGGTGGGTTAAGTAAATCTTGGGTGGGTGGGTAATATTTATATAGATATAGGCCCACAAACTTAACCTGTGGGGTTATGCGATCTTTTACTCCGGTATGGCATAACCTGTGGAAAACCTAGTGGGGATGCAAGCGTAGGGGGAAGCTTGTATCATCCGGTGTGTGGGACCTGTTTTAGTCAGTAACCCTTATATAGGTATCAAACGAGTACTCCGAACTAGGTCGGAGTCGGGGCACGCTTACTAGGCTGATTGTAAGACATCCAAACGTAGGGGACGGTGTGGGCGATGCATTTCGACGGGGTCATATGCGTGCATGGGTCCGGCAGAGGAGGTTTAGACACCGTGACACCTGTAGATATGGTTGTGTACATCCTGAAAATGAAGGGTTACCACTTTAGTGAGTGATACACCCTACCGTGGGGCCAGCACAAAGCATCAACAGAGTAGGGAGTCGATCCATTACGGTAGTAATTAGGGTACATCTAGACTCCGGTATGTTGGGGAGTCCGTTAATACCCTTAGGGGTAACTCTGGTTTATTAGGCTGCTTGTTGATTGTATGGGGTGAAAACCTCTCACTGGAAGTACACCTTAGTCTACCATCTTATACTTGTTAGGGATCATCTTATTAATAAGACACTAGTATTGGTATAGAGAAACCATTAGAGAAGCGTAGCATACTCTATCATGTTTGTCCTATTTACCTTGTCATACCTGCCTATTATGATGTTATCTCCCATATCCACTTTATATGCCTGTCATGATACTTTTACTTATTTATATGCTAAAAGTAACTGGAATCGCCCGACTTTATGTCTGACCCATTTTGTTTCCTCTTCTTTCTCTTCTATTTCCCCCCACCCCCCAGGTTCTCGGGGTGGGAATACTCAAGCTTGACCAGGATTCTGCTGTCATCTGCTTGAAGCTGCTTAGATGTATTACTCGAGCTCTTATCCTTTCTACTATGGTTATGTTTTTGTTTGTGGAATTATGCTTCTTTTACTAATGTACTCTGATGTTTTAAGTACAAGACATAAATTTTAAGATGATGTACTGAGTTTATGTATTTTCAGACTTATGATGTTTTGAACCACGAAGTTATGCTTTATGATTAATAAAAGTTTTTAATTCCGCTGCCATTTTATATTTTTCTTGTAATGTTTTTGTTTCTGTTTACCTATAACGCTTCATGAAACTTAATGCATTCTCTTAATAAGTGACATTAACGGACATGGGGTGTCACACTTGGTATCAGAGCTGAAGGTTACCAGATTAGATAAAAGATTTTGAAAATTATTTTCAAAAAGGTTTTAAAAGAAAATATTTTTAAAAAGAAAAGTCTGTTTTGAAAAACATATTCCCTAATGCCATATGTAATATCTTTCGATCCTTTGTCTAAATCTCTTTACTTTTCTTTCTAGCATGTCTGGGGAACCTAATATTCCTGAGGGCATTATGATACCATGTTGGTTCATTAGGTTTCTAGAGGCCACGGTGCCTGTCAGCGGTCAAGCAGACGTTCCTCCCCCAGCTGCACCCGTCGTTCCTCCTCTACGTGCAGATAATTTATCGATGATCTGCAAAGATTTATATGCTATGGGAGGAAAGCCATTCTGTGGAACTGAGACGTTCGTAGAGGCAAGGAATTGGCTCAAAGAGACGGAGGATCTGTTTGGAATTTTTGAAGTGGATGATCGTAGGAAGATTTAGTTACCTGCCTGGCTACTGAAAGACGAAGCTTCGTTCTGATGGGAAGTGACATAAGCAGGGCATCCGGTGGGGACTTGGGATGATTTTTGGCATAGGTTTGAAATGAAGTTTCTTTCTCAAGCTGAGAAAAGCATGCAAATGGAAAGGTTTTTGGCGCTCAAGTAAGCAAGCATGCAAGTGGATACTCCACATAAGAAACTTTGTGGTTTGCTAAAGGACTGAATGAATCCCTCCATGGGTTAGTTATGTCTCATATTCCAATGGGAGCAACTTTTGAAAGGCTCGTTGATATGGCCTTGATGCATGAGGAAGATAAAGCTAACAAGAAAGAAGTTGAGGTTGAGGAAACACAAAACAAGAAAGTATGGCCCAAGAAGGGACAACAACAGAAACAACAAATGAAAGGCGGAAAGAATGACAAGGTTAAGGATAACAGTAAGTGCCATAATTGCGGGCGTGAGGGTCATTTGATCAATGACTGCAAAAGAAGGAAGAATGCTTATTTCAGTTGTGGAGAGGTCGGACATTTTTCTAAGGAGTGCCCGAAGAAACAAGGACAAGATCGAAGGGCATGAGCTTCTAGAGGGCAAGTGCATGCTCTCGTGATCAGTGCTCTAGATCGAGGTAGGAAAGTTTCTGTGGAAGGTTTGATTTCTCTTTCCGATCATCCTATTATAACTTTTTTTTGATTCTGGCGCTTCGCATTCATTTATATCTGATTATGTAGTTGAATCTCTGCACCTTAATACTAATATGGTAGTGGATCCCACTGTTGTCTCAAACCCTATTGGTGGCTCGGCTCATTTGTCCATGATTTGTCGAGGTTTGAGAATATCTGTGTTAGGCGTCGAGTTTGAGTGTGACGCATATATGCTCGGTTTTATGGGCTATGAGTTGATTCTAGGGATGGATTAGCTAGCCAGGTACGATGCCATTCTGGATTGTGAGAGAAGGGTCGTTAGACTTTTGACTTGCCATGGGAGGACCCTCGAGATTTCTTGTGACCCCAAGGGATCTGTCATGCTTAGTTTCCTAGAGTCTCTTGACACATCTATCGATGATCTGCAATCTGTACCAGTAGTCCGTGAGTATTCTGATGTTTTTGAGGAGGTTCGGGGCTTACCTCCGAGGAACGAGATCGACTTTCGTATATACTTGGTAGACAATGCAAAGCCAGTTGCATTACCTGTGCGCCACATGGCTCCAAGAGAAAGGATGAAGCTTAACAAACAAGTAGGGGAGCTACTTGAGAAAGGGTTTATTAGGCGAAGCATATCTGAATGGGGTGCTCCGGTGGTATTCACAACTAAGGCAAATGGTTCACTTCGTTTATGTGTGGACTATAGAGAGTTGAAAAAACTCACAAATAAGAATAGGCACCCACTCCCGAGGATAGATGATCTTTTTGATCAGCTTGTTGGTGCATCAGTATTCTCTCAATTAGACTTGGCCACGGGGTTTCATCAGTTGAGGGTGGCCGAGGACAGTATAGACAAGACATCTCTTAGGACTCCATATGGTTTCTTTGAATGTCTCGTTATGCCTTTTGGGTTGACGAATGCACCCGCCTATTTTATTAATCTGATGAGTAGGGTATTTCGGGAGTTTCTAAATAAGTTCGTCGTGGTCTTTGTCGATGATATCTTGTTCTTCTCAAAAAGAGAGGAAGAGGATGTCCAACATTTGAGAGAGGTTTTGAAAAATCTGTATGTGCATCAGCTTAAGGAGAAATTCTCGAAATGCCATTTTTGGAGAAAAAAAGGTGAGATTTCTAGGGCATGTGGTCTCTAAAGATGGGGTAGAAGTAGATCCCACAAAGGTAGTTGCAGTTTAAGATTGGAAAATTCCTAAGAATGTAACGGAAGTGATAAGCTTTCTTGGATTGGCAGTCTATTATAGGAAGTTCATTAAGGACATCACAAAGATATCAGCCCCACTCATCAGGCTGACGAGAAGAATCAGACGTTTTAGTGGGATATAGATTGTGATGTTGCTTTCCAACGATTGAAGAGGGCTCTAATAATAGCCCCAGTATTGACCTTCCCCATGGAAACAAAGTGTTTACAGTATACACTGATGCATGTGGTACAAGGCTTGGTGCGGTTCTGATGCAAGTAGGAAGAGTGGTATATTATGGGTGTAGACAGCTAAGGGTTCATAAGAAGAACTACCCAACCCATGACTTAGAGATAGCTGCCATTGTAACACCCCACCTCCGTTAAGGTCACTCACAAAGGGAATGCCTTAACTTTGGAGGAGCATTTTAGTAAACAGAACAGAAACTTACAAGACAGATAAAACAGTACTTGAAAATTTTTAACTTTATTACAGTAGAAACAGAAATCAATATGGTTACATCCTTTCAAATCTCAGAATTCAAGTACAAATATCAGTCTTGTACAAAAGCCTTCAAAATGCATGTTTTAAAATCATAATCCCCATAGAACGGGAGCTATACAGAGCCAAGCCATACTTTAAGCACTTCAAGCAGAGAGAAATCCGGATCAAGCTAAAGTATTCCCTCCTTGGATAACCTGGGGGGGAAGGAAGAAAGGAGGCGAAACAACAAGGGTCAGACAAAAAGTCTGGCAAGTCCAGTGACTTTCAGCATATGAACAGATAATAATAATATGACATGAACATAAAACTGGATGAGAGATAACTGTAACAGGTATAGCAGATATAACAGAAGAACAGAATGACATAGACTATTGCTTTACACTTCTCTGCACTAATACTAGTATAACAGAATTAGGTGTCACCCTAATGTCTAAATTGAAGCAGGAACGGGTACAGAATACTTTAACAGAAACAGAATGCTAATAATGGGCCTTTACTACCCGATCAGAAACAGACAGAAGCAGAAACAGATTTATCCCTACGGAAACAGAATGTAGAATTAGGTGTACACTAGTAATGGGCCTTTACCACCCGAATAGACGGTACCACGCAGAAACAGACAGGTGTTACCACCCAACAGAAACAGACGGTACCAACAGAAACAGACAGAACTAAGTGTACCCTAAAACCCTACCCCAAGCGATCGGCTCCCTAATACATAAATATCCTGTGTCGGCCCCACAGTAGGGTGTATCACTCCCTAAAGTGACAACCAATTGGCACAGACCTATTTACAGATGTCACGGTGTCTTACATCCTCAGAGGCAGACCGGGATCCATGCACGCACATGACCCGGTTGGAACGCACCATCAACACCCCTCGCCATTATCAGAATGAACCACTTATAATTAGTTCAGTAAGCGTGCCCGGACACTACCTACTGTTGGGTCAAAGTTTTGATACCAGAAAGGGTTACTGACTAATATGGGTCCCAAACAACAGATGACACAAGTAATTTCCCTCCTAACCTTGTGTCCCCAGACTAACAGATCTCAGATTAACTTGTTTACAAGTCCAGACATACAGAATTCAGATTTACTAGTCCACAGATTAAGTTAACAAGTTTTCAGACTAACAGATCAGATGTACAGATTTTTCAGATTTGTCTAACTTTGTATTGGGCCTACAGATTCATGGACGGGTTTACTACACCTATTAATCCAGTTGGTTTAACCCTATTTTCCCCCAATACGTTTTAGACGTCATTCTTATCTTAGATTTGCATTAATTAATTATTAATGCCCAGACCTCTCACATTAGGTCGCTAGCTTGTGGCCGCTGGATGGGTCGGGCGGTTCCGGGCAGACTTCTGCCACAAGCCAGACCTAACCTCGTGTCTTAAGCAGGTTATGACTAACTTCTCACATTAGAACCTATTGTTTGCGGCCACTGGATGTTTTAGGAGGTTCCGGGCAGAATTACGCCGCAAACTCATTCTAACCTCGAGTTAGTCACGTTTATCTTTGCGGCCAATTAATTAATAATTTACCGTTTATGCGCACGCCCAATATATATGCCAATTCAGATTATATCAATAACAGGATGATTATATCAACACAGCAGATAACAGATTTTAGCAGATAACAGATTTTATATGACTGAACGGATTTAACAGATTTAGCAACTTAGCAGATTTTGGCATATAACAGGTTAGGCATTTCAACCGACAAATTTAACAGATTAGGCACTTCAATCTAATTAGCAGTCTATGCAATATAACAAAACTAGCAGTTTAGGCAACTTGGCAAATTAGCAGATTTAGCAAATTTAATATTTCTAAAGGTTCTATTTACATGCCTTGCCTAATCATAAATTGGCCTAAATTCGTATGCCTACATAATTGTCATGATTCACAACATATACTCCATGTTTGCATAAGCGCAGAATATGGACATAATTTGCCATATAACATATGTTCCAATTTTTGTTAAACTAGCATTTTACAGCAGATTCACATATAAATTATACCAAATATAACCATTAATTTCAATGCATGCCATATATCCAAAAATCCCTATTTAGGTGTAATCACAATAATAGATATCCTAATTAATGTAAATCTTTACACCTAAGTTTCCATATCTTCTTCTTTTTAAGTCATGAATCATTATGCAAACTATACCCAACAATCTAAATCTTTAAATCATATCTTCTAAAAATCAGATCTTGACTTTTATATGCATTTTGTCCAAAGTCTCAAATCATATGTAATCTTACAGTGGTTCCTCTTCTTCTTTTATCACAGAATATGCATAGGTCTAAAAATAGTTTATAACATATGCTTATTTTTCTAATTAATTACAGATCTAAATAACATATGTTCATTTCTCTAATTAGTTACAGATCTAGATTACAACGTACACTATGCATACAACATATATAAATTATATGTTTACAGTCAAATTCATGCATCCAATCCCAAGTCATATGTCAATATATTTTATGCCTCAGATCTAAAGTCATATGTTCAATTCAGTCTCGTCAAATTTCGCATCATTCATTATTTATCCCAAAATTTGCGTTCATACGTTAATCTCTTATGAGATTAGGCACAGGCTCGTGGTAGCCTGGCTATAGAAACAGAAAAGAAGAAAGGAATACAGAATAGTCACAGAAAACAGATCTAACAGAAGAGAATATATATACAACCTCAAACTCAGATTTAAAAGCATATCAAAATTATAATTAACGTTTATAGCGGAGAATAACTGTACTTGCCTTTCGTGGTTTAAGAAAGGATAATAAACTGTTGTTGATGCAGAAATGCTGAATTATTCCTTTTTAATTGTTGTTGTAGATCTACCCTTTGATTTGAGATTTGATTTAGCTTTTACATCAGTCCTAGTTTTAATTCCAGCAGAGCAGCGACGCCATTTTTATTTTTAATTAGAAGAAGAGAGCAATGGAGGCTAGAGAATTGTGTAAGAAACCTAGGTTTAGGTTAGGGATGTATTTATAGGAGGATAGGGTGATTTAGAGCCTTCAGATCAGTCCAGAAGTCATCAGAATCGCACAGCTCGAATACACATCATCTAGCCACTCAAAAGAAGACACGTCACCTCAGAACACTCCATAATTCGGTGCTGGATTTGTATGGGCACACTTGGCAGGTGCGCCAGTGTATTTTTGTACTGGCGCACTTCACAAGTGCGCCAGTGTATTCTGGCCGGTTTCCGGTTTTTCTGCCTAACTTCGTTCGTCCATATCTTCTTCATACGGACTCCGATATACGCAAATTCGGACTCTATTTCGCGTATTTTTCCGAGACGAACACAATGGCGCAACCCGTTTCCCTTATTTCTTCTCCTAAAAATTAATTATACCTTGATTTTTAACTCTTATGTTTACAGAAAATACGGGGTGTTACATTCTCCCCTCCTTAGAGGATTTCGTCCCCGAAATCTTCAAGTTAAGAAGAATGTGTCCTACCATCCAATCACCCATCTACTCAACCATCATCCACAAGCATCCATTGTCCTTAGAAAACTTCTAATGTTATATGAACATATGCAAAAGTGTGTGTGTATGTTCCTTATCTAATGCAAAGATCAGGCGGTCTACTGATTCAGTTGACCTCCTTAATGCGAATTATGTCAGTGCCATGAGTCCAACATGTATGCAATAGAATCTTAATGATATATATTATTTCTATATGAGTGCACAATTATTCACTCAAATGCAACATCCATGTGCTGAATCAACCATTTTGCATCCACAAGAATTGAAAAATGCTCACACATCCATATGCAGTATGAGAGTGTTTTCGAGCCGATCTAGTGCCTAGTGTGTGTATATGCATCCACAGGCAACCACTAGCAACCACTTGCATCCACTTGCAACCATCAAACATAACATTTCTCAAACACATGTTTACACCCATTAGTTTCTACCTAAAGTTCAAAGATTCGATCGATAGGATACAGTCGAATGATGGAAGCGAGTACAGATAGAACGGAAATTTGGTTCCCATTAGACATGGGTCCTAAGTATCGACCCCAAAGACCGAAACCAACATAAAATTGACACCCAGAGGATTACCTTCTTTAGACAATGTCAAAACTGGAAATCCTATCAAAAGTATTTAGATATTTACAGACTACTGGTACAGATCAGGTTCCCTAATGATTCTTAGGAAGCTAAGCATGATAAAATTATATCCCATAAAAACTCAAAATGTATGCGTCATACTTGACACCTAACACAGATATCCCCCAATCTATCACAAACAGATGAGTCGTAACCCCTATGGGTTTGAGGCTATAACCAAATCAAGACTAGTATTATAGTGTAGAGACTTAACTACAGAATCAGAATGTCAGAATCAGAAAGAGTTCTACTCAAAGGTCAGATAAGGAAATTAAACCTTCTACAGAAATTTTCCTATTTTTATCCTATCCACTAGCCTTGAGAGTGCTCGCCTGCCTTCCAGAAGTAGGTCCTGTCCTCTGCCCTTGCCCTCGAAAGCTGCCTCCATCGCACAGAAAAATCCTACAAAGCTCGAAAGAAAATTAGCCGTAGGGGAGACTACTGCGGCTACAGATGGAAGTTGGGCGCTTATTTGCCCTCTGACAGGTGGCATAGTCTTATCAAGCCTACGGAACCATGCCGCGATGAGGTTACCTCCCAGAAAGCCAGGAGCCCCGGAGACTCAGGAAAGAAGGAAACAAAGATTCAAACAGAGGATCAAAAGATAGATGTATGGCTTTAGGGACTATGTTTTTCAAAATAAAGTCTACTTTTGAAAATACTTCCTTTTAAAACCTTTTTGGAAATAGTTTTCAAAAACTTTTATCTAATCTAGTAACCTTTAGCTCTGATACCAAGTGTAACACCCCACCTCCGTTAAGGTCACTCACAAAGGGAATGCCTTAACTTTGGAGGAGCATTTTAGTAAACAGAACAGAAACTTACAAGACAGATAAAACAGTACTTGAAAATTTTTAACTTTATTACAGTAGAAACAGAAATCAATATGGTTACATCCTTTCAAATCTCAGAATTCAAGTACAAATATCAGTCTTGTACAAAAGCCTTCAAAATGCATGTTTTAAAATCATAATCCCCATAGAACGGGAGCTATACAGAGCCAAGCCATACTTTAAGCACTTCAAGCAGAGAGAAATCCGGATCAAGCTAAAGTATTCCCTCCTTGGATAACCTGGGGGGGAACGGAAGAAAGGAGGCGAAACAACAAGGGTCAGACAAAAAGTCTGGCAAGTCCAGTGACTTTCAGCATATGAACAGATAATAATAATATGACATGAACACAAAACTGGATGAGAGATAACTGTAACAGGTATAGCAGATATAACAGAAGAACAGAATGACATAGACTATTGCTTTACACTTCTCTGCACTAATACTAGTATAACAGAATTAGGTGTCACCCTAATGTCTAAATTGAAGCAGGAACGGGTACAGAATACTTTAACAAAACAAAATGCTAATAATGGGCCTTTATTACCCGATCAGAAACAGACAGAAGCAGAAACAGATTTATCCCTACGGAAACAGAATGTAGAATTAGGTGTACACTAGTAATGGGCCTTTACCACCCGAACAGACGGTACCACGCAGAAACAGACAGGTGTTACCACCCAACAGAAACAGACGGTACCAACAGAAACAGACAGAACTAAGTGTACCCTAAAACCCTACCCTAAGCGATCGGCTCCCTAATACATAAATATCCTGTGTCGGCCCCACAGTAGGGTGTATCACTCCCTAAAGTGACAACCAATTGGCACAGACCTATTTACAGATGTCACGGTGTCTTACATCCTCAGAGGCAGACCGGGATCCATGCACGCACATGACCCGGTTGGAACGCACCATCAACACCCCTCGCCATTATCAGAATGAACCACTTATAATTAGTTCAGTAAGCGTGCCCGGACCCTACCTACTGTTGGGTCAAAGTTTTGATACCAGAAAGGGTTACTGACTAATATGGGTCCCAAACAACAGATGACACAAGTAATTCCCCTCCTAACCTTGTGTCCCCAGACTAACAGATCTCAGATTAACTTGTTTACAAGTCTAGACATACAGAATTCAGATTTACTAGTCCACAGATTAAGTTAACAAGTTTTCAGACTAACAGATCAGATGTACAGATTTTTCAGATTTGTCTAACTTTGTATTGGGCCTACAGATTCATGGACGAGTTTACTACACCTATTAATCCAGTTGGTTTAACCCTATTTTCCCCCAATACGTTTTAGACGTCATTCTTATCTTAGATTTGCATTAATTAATTATTAATACCCAAACCTCTCACATTAGGTCGCTAGCTTGTGGCCGCTGGATGGGCCGGGCGTTTCCGGGCAGACTTCTGCCACAAGCCAGACCTAACCTCGTGTCTTAAGCAGGTTATGACTAACTTCTCACATTAGAACCTATTGTTTGCGGCCACTGGATGTGCCGGGCGGTTCCGGGCAGAATTACGCCGCAAACTCATTCTAACCTCGAGTTAGTCACGTTTATCTTTGCGGCCAATTAATTAATAATTTACCGTTTATGCGCACGCCCAATATATATGCCAATTCAGATTATATCAATAACAGGATGATTATATCAACACAGCAGATAACAGATTTTAGCAGATAATAGATTTTATATGACTTAACGGATTTAACAGATTTGGCAACTTAGCAGATTTTGGCATATAACAGGTTAGGCATTTCAACCGACAAATTTAACAGATTAGGCACTTCAATCTAATTAGCAGTCTAGGCAATATAACAAAACTAGCAGTTTAGGCAACTTGGCAAATTAGCAGATTTAGCAAATTTAATATTTCTAAAGGTTCTATTTACATGCCTTGCCTAATCATAAATTGGCCTAAATTCGTATGCCTACATAATTGTCATGATTCACAACATATACTCCATGTTTGCATAAGCGCAGAATATGGACATAATTTGCCATATAACATATGTTCCAATTTTTGTTAAACTAGCATTTTACAGCAGATTCACATATAAATTATACCAAATATAACCATTAATTTCAATGCATGCCATATATCCAAAAATCCCTATTTAGGTGTAATCACAATAATAGATATCCTAATTAATGTAAATCTTTACACCTAAGTTTCCATATCTTCTTCTTTTTAAGTCATGAATCATTATGCAAACTATACCCAACAATCTAAATCTTTAAATCATATCTTCTAAAAATTAGATCTTGACTTTTATATGCATTTTGTCCAAAGTCTCAAATCATATGTAATCTTACAGTGGTTCCTCTTCTTCTTTTATCACAGAATATGCATAGGTCTAAAAATAGTTTATAACATATGCTTATTTTTCTAATTAATTACAGATCTAAATAACATATGTTCATTTCTCTAATTAGTTATAGATCTAGATTACAACGTACACTATGCATACAACATATATAAATTATATGTTTACAGTCAAATTCATGCATCCAATCCCAAGTCATATGTCAATATATTTTATGCCTCAGATCTAAAGTCATATGTTCAATTCAGTCTCGTCAAATTTCGCATCATTCATTATTTATCCCAAAATTTGCGTTCATACGTTAATCTCTTATGAGATTAGGCACAGGCTCGTGGTAGCCTGGCTATAGAAACAGAAAAGAAGAAAGGAATACAGAATAGTCACAGAAAACAGATCTAACAGAAGAGAATATATATACAACCTCAAACTCAGATTTAAAAGCATATAAAAATTATAATTAACGTTTATAGCGGAGAATAACTGTACTTGCCTTTCGTGGTTTAAGAAAGGATAATAAACTGTTGTTGATGCAGAAATGCTGAATTATTCCTTTTTAATTGTTGTTGTAGATCTACCCTTTGATTTGAGATTTGATTTAGCTTTTACATCAGTCCTAGTTTTAATTCCAGTAGAGCAGCGACGCCATTTTTATTTTTAATTAGAAGAAGAGAGCAATGGAGGCTAGAGAATTGTGTAAGAAACCTAGGTTTAGGTTAGGGATGTATTTATAGGAGGATAGGGTGATTTAGAGCCTTCAGATCAGTCCAGAAGTCATCAGAATCGCACAGCTCGAATACACATCATCTAGCCACTCAAAAGAAGACACGTCACCTCAGAACACTCCAGAATTCGGTGCTGGATTTGTATGGGCGCACTTGGCAGGTGCGCCAGTGTATTTTTGTACTGGCGCACTTCACAAGTGCGCCAGTGTATTCTGGCCTGTTTCCGGTTTTTCTGCCTAACTTCGTTCGTCCATATCTTCTTCATACGGACTCCGATTTACGCAAATTCGGACTCTATTTCGCGTATTTTTCCGAGACGAACACAATGGCGCAACCCGTTTCCCTTATTTATTCTCCTAAAAATTAATTATACCTTGATTTTTAACTCTTATGTTTACAGAAAATACGGGGTGTTACAGCCATAGTATCCGCGCTTAAGACGTGGCATCATTATTTTCTTGGAGAGAAGTTCGAGTTGTACATCGATCATAAATCTCTCAAGTACTTGTTCTCGCGGAAGGATCTTAATTTAAGGCAACAAAGGTGGATGGAGTTCCTAGCATCTTATGACTTTGAGATTGCTTATACCCTTGGTAAGGGTATTGTGGTGGCAGACGCACTGAGTAGGCAGAGGATGGCCTTAAGTCCTCTGTTTGTGGAAAGGAAAAGCTTGGAGTTCATATCGACTTTTGACTTTAGACCCTCCACCGAGTTTTTGTCTGGATTATTTGCATCACTGGAGGTGCGACCTACTCTTATGGATCAGATAGGGGTTTCGTAGCGAAAGGATCCACATATTTCAGACATCTTGGATAGGCTCAGTAAAGGGGAAACTTCTAGTCACCTCAGTAGATATTCCTTAGATGATAAAGGTTGGTTGCGAAGAGATGGGAGGCTTTGTGTTCCCCAAACTGGGTGTCTTTTGAAGACAGTCCTAGAGGAAGCCCATCATTCTAAGATGACTATTCATCTAGGTGGCGATAAGATGTATAGGGATATGAAGAGGGTTTTCTTTTGGGCTAGGATGAAGAAAGATGTGGCGGACTTTGTTTCAAAATGTCTGGTTTGCCAACAAGTTAAAGCTGAGCAAAAGAAGTTGGTGGTTTACTTCATCTTTTGGAGGTCCCACAGTGGAAGTGGGAGAGCGTCTCTATGGATTTCATATATGGTTTGCCTAGATCAAAGAAAGGCAACACCAATATTTGGGTTGTAATAGAAAGACTTACTAAGAGCGCTCATTTCATTCCAGTTAAGAATAAGAGGACAACAACATGGTTGGTAGTAGTTTACGTTTGTGAGATAGTAGTCTTCATGGAGTGCCTTCCAGCATCGTAAGTGACCGTGACCCCATTTTCACCAGTGAATTTTCGAGGAGCTTGCAAGAAGCATTAGGTACACAGTTATGTTTAAGCACCGCTTATCACCCTTGAACATATGGACAGACAGAAAGGGTGAACAGGGTTCTCGAGGATCTTTTAAGACCGTGTATCCTAGACTTCGGAGGGACTTGGTAAGAGCACCTTCCTTTAGTGGAGTTTACCTACAACAACAGTTATCAAGCTAGTATCGGCATGGCACCCTTCGAAGCATTATATGGACGACCGTGTAGATCACCAACTTGTTGGTGGGAATCTACAGAAAGACTACTACTTGGACCAGATAAGGTTGGAGAGACGTCCGAAAAGATTGATCTTATTAGACGGCGAATGAAGACAGCTTAGGATAGGCAGAAGTCCTATGCAGATAGGAGAAGGACTGATATTGAGTTTGAGGTGGGAGACATGGTTTTCATTAAAGTGTCACCTTTGAGGAATGTGGTTTGCTTCAGATCTGTAAGGAAATTGGCACCAAGATTCGTAGGGCTATTTCCCATAACATAAAGGATTGGCCAAATGGCTTATAGAGTAAAGCTACCAGAGAGACCGTCCAGTGTTCATGATGTTTTCCACGTTTCTCATTTGCAGAAGTGCTTGCATGATATCGCAGAAGTGGTTAAGCCGAGTATATTGGAGGAAGTAAAGGTGGAACTGGAGGCGACAATTAGACGAGTTCCTACCCGTATTCCTGGATCAGAAGTTAAGAAGCTATGTAATAGAGAAGTTAAGTTAATGAAGGTTCAGAGGGGAGATAACTCGGAGGATGCAACTTGGGAGACCGAAGACAAGATTCATGCTATGTACCCTTTTCTTTTCGAGGGTATGCTCTTAAATTCCTTTCAAAAGCTTTTATTTATGCTTGTTTCTATCATTCGTATGTATCATATCGATCAATTCTTTGACCTTCAGGTAGGAAACCCATGAATATAAACATGTGCTTGAGACATGTTATGTTTGATGGATACAAGTGGATGCAAGTGTTTGCTAGTGGCTGCATGTGGATGCATATACACACACATTAGGCACTAGATCGGCTCAATCACTCTCATACTACATATGGATGTGTGTGCATTTTTCGACTTTTTATGGACGGAAATGGATGTATCATCATATGGATGTTGCATTTGGACAGATAATTATGCACACATATAAAACTTATAAGTTATAATAGGATTATTTGCATACATGTTGGAATCATAACACTTACATACATTGCATTAAGAAGGTCAGCTAAATCAGTAGACCGTCGGATCTTCGCATTAGTATTGGGACATATACACACACCTTTGCATATGTTCATATAAGCATTAGAAATCTTTTAAGGATAGTGAATGCCTGTGATTGATGGATGAGTAGATGGATGTGGATGTCAGGATATACATTGTTCTTAACTTGGAGATTTCGGGGACAAAATCCTTTGAGTAGGGGAGAATGTAACACCCCGTATTTTAACAACACTAAAGGATGATAAATTAAAGAATAATTAATTTAACAATCAGAGTTAAATGAAACGGACTGCGACATTGCATAAAACAGACACCTTATGAAGAAGTTATTAAGGTTTGAAGTTTATATACGCGCAAAAGAATTATATATATGCATAACCATCAAAAATCAGTTCAAATCAACTCAAAATCGAAGAATTCAGGAGGCAAGAATTTTCCCGCTCAGGGGTGTCGACCCCATAAGGGGATGTCAACCCCTAGGTCGACCCTATAAGGGGGTGTCGACCCATGGGTCGACCCCCCTGCGACAGATATGGGAAGATTAGGGTTTGGGGTTACGCTATATATGTGGCCTCATTTTCTTGTTTCTACACACCAAAAATAATGGAGGACTAGATGTTATCTCTGCTCAGATTGAATCAAACCTTTTCTTCTTCAGCAATCAACTAGAGTTTAGAGATCTGTGATTCAACATCAACAATTCTTTCTTCTATTTTTATAGATCCAAACACTATAAATCCATGTTAATTTTAGATCTAAATAATTAAAAAGTAAATATTGACATGACTATAATTTGGATCTATGCCTGTGACTATGTGAATCATAACAGATCTACTTTAACCTGTTTATCTAAGTTATTCTGACATGACTATGAAACTAGATCTGAACCTATACCTATTTATCATGTCAGATCTGCCATTGTTGTAGATCTAATTCACTATTTAGATCACCATATGCCTGTTCCTACTATGTTTGTGGCTAAATCAGATCTGTTATTAGTTTAATATCTAATTCATTGTTTAGATCTCATCATACATGTTTAAGGTGTCCCTATTATATTAGAATCAGTTCTATTGACACATGTTCATCAGATCTGCACCTATATGCTTATCTTGTCATTATGCCACTACATGTTTATGCCTATTTCTACTATTACATGTCGATCTTGCTAGTATGATCATTTCTGTCCTCTTCCCTCTATCTTTTCTCTTTTTATTTTTATATAGCCAGGCTACTTTCGAGCCTAGGCATGCCGCTGAAATATGCGAACGCATTAGATTGGGAACGAGGGGGAAACCATTAAATTTGGGGCATAACTTGTATTGGGAAATTTGGCATAACATGAATGAAATATACGAATATAGATTTGGGGCATAAATCGAATTGTGTTTAAAAACCTTAATTTGGGGCATATGGTTCATTATGAACATAACTTGGGTAAGGGTCATGAAGACCTATAACAACATAGGAACAATTGATTAATAATGGAAATACTTAGAATTACTGTAATTAGAAACTGTAATCGCGCTTAGACACGAGGTTATATTACACTTGTGCTGGAAGTCTGCCCGGAACCGATCGACATATCCAACGACCACAAGTGGTGAATCTAATGTGAGAGGTCTAAGTGCATAAACACGAGACGTGCTAAGCACGAGGTTAAGTCCGACTTGTGGAATAAGTCTGCCCGGAACCGACCGACATATCCAGCATCCACAAATGATTGGCTTAATGTGGGAGGTCCACTGTTTCAAATATTGCCCGAGATCTCCTCCGAGATCTCGTTTTGGGCTCCTTCCGAAACGAAACAGCAAATATTACTCTAAATCTCCTTTCAAATATATCGCCCTAGATATTGCAATATCGAACGATATATCAACCGAGATGAAATGCCGGAATATCGTCCGAGATCTTAGTTTTTTTGGTTAAAATTTAAATTTGTGCTTGAACTGGAACTATAATAAAAAAACTCAAATCTAGCCATAACAGTCTTTTGTTATTTTACATTTTGCATGTTAAATGACTATATTGTATGTTCGTATATGTTTTACAATGCTTAAATTTTCATGTTTGTCTTTTTACATACATCTTACTTATGAAATTATGTAATTAAAAAACTCAAATCTAGCCATAACAATCTTTTGTTATTTTACATTTTGCATGTTAAATGACTATATTGTATGTTCGTATGTGTTTTACAATGCTTATAATTTTCATGTTCGTCTTTTTACATACATGTTACTTATGAAATTATGTATTTTATGGTCTATTTATACTGAATTTTTAATGTTTTGGATCCTTTTAATGTTTCTTGTCTAACAATATTTCTGTTTTAAGCATATTACAATTTAGAGCACGAATGATCTTTTGCAAAATAAAGAATAATAAAGTTATTTTGCATTTTAAGTTTAAGTTACTATGTTTTTAATAACATTCATAAATTCATTTTGTTAAAATATCATTTTTAACATATCTACCCCGAGATTTTTCCGATATGAAACCCGAGATAAAAATCCGAGACAAACTCCCGAGTTAGACTCATCTCGTCTGAGGTCTCCCCCGATACGAGACCGAGTCTATAAAATTCCTGAGACGAAACGCGACCGATATCCGAGATTTAAAACTTTGGGGAGGTCTAGTACATTATAACCATAAATGAATATGGTAATGAATTGGAATACTTAACCTAGTTGAATCCATAGGGATTAACATATAACTTGAGTAAGGGTTAAGTAAACTTGTTCGAAATAGTGGGTGGGTTAAGTAAATCTTGGGTGGGTGAGTAATATTTATATAGATATAGGCCCACAAACTTAACCTGTGGGGTTATGCAATCTTGTACTCCGGTATGGCATAACCTGTGGAAAACCTAGTGGGGATGCAAGCATAGGGGGAAGCTTGTATGATCTGGTGTGTGGGACCCGTTTCGGTCAGTAACCTTATATAGGTATCAAACGAGTACTCCGAACTAGGTCGGAGTCGAGGCACGCTTACTGGGCTAATTGTAAGAGATCCAAACATAGGGGACAGTGTGGGTGGCGCATTCCGACGGGTCATGTGCGTGCATGGGTCCGGCAGAGGAGGTTTACACGTCGTGACACTTGTAGATATGGTTGTGCATATCCTGAAAACGAAGGATTACCACTTTAGGGAGTGATACACCCTACTGTGGGGCCATCACAGGGTATCTACGGAGTAGGGAGCCAATCAATTAGGGTAGTAATTAGGGTACATCTAGACTCTGGTATGTTGGGTAGCCCGTTAATACCCTTAGGGGTAACTCCGGTATGTTGGGCAGTTTGTTGATTGTATGGGGGTGAAAACCTCTCACTGGAAGTACACCTAAGTCTACCATCTTATACTTGTTAGGGATCATCTTGTTAATAAGATACTAGTATTAGTGCAGAGAAACCATTAGAGAAGCATAGTATACTCTATCATGTTTGTCATGTTTACCTTGTCATACCTGCCTATTATGATGTTATCTCCCTTATCCACTTTATATGTCTGTCATGATACTTTTACTTATTTATATGCTAAAAGTAACTGGACTCGCTAGACTTTATATCTGATCCATTTTGTTTCCACTTATTTCTCTTCCGTTTCCCCCTCAGGTTCTCAGAGTGGGAATACTCAAGCTTGACCAGGATTCTGCTGTCATCTGCTTGAAGCTGCTTAGATGTATTGCTCGAGCTCTTATCCTTTCTACTATGGCTATGTTTTTGTTTGAGGAAATATGCTTATTCTACTAATGTACTTTGATGTTTTAAGTACAAGGAAGAAATTTTGAGATGATGTACTGAGTTTATGTATTTTCAGACTTATGATGTTTTAAACCACGAAGTTATGCTTTATGATTAATAAAAGTTTTTAATTCCGCTGTCATTTTATATTTGTCTTGTAATGTTTTTGTTTCTGTTTACCTATAATGCTTCACAAAACTTAATGCATTCTCTTAATAAGTGATATTAACGGACGTGGGGTGTCACAATTATGATAGTTCGTATGTGTTGATGCTGTGTTAGTGATGATGGTTATGACGTGGTGTTGGATAACAGTTTATTTTGACATTGGATTGATGACGTTGAGATGTATGTACATATATGTTGTGTTTATGACGTTCGGTTGAAGTATTTTGTAAATATTGGTTTATGTAATATGTTTTGCATGTTTTGTATTTGAATTTGGTATAATATTATGTTTTGGGTATATATGTGGTTGTGACTGTGATGTATATGCTCGAAATGAAGCTATTTTAATGAACATGAGATTGTGGGTGGCTTGAAGTGAGTAATCTGAAATCTATTAAAAAAATATACTCAGATTTCCAACGGCGTTCAACGGTTGGCAACGGCTTACAGGTCCATGTATTTCATCGATTTGCAACGGTTAGCAACGAGTGATTTTCATCAGCCTTCAACGGCGTACTGGCCAAACATGAAATACACGTCGCCAATTAAGTTATACAGTTGGAAGCTGTTGGAACATTGCCGTTGGAGGCATTGAAAGTCGTTGGAACTGTTAATTTGTATGTCAAAGGCTTCCAATGGCTTTCCTACGGCCGACAACGGCCCCTAGCCGTTGAAATCTACTGTTTCTCTTACAGTGGTTGAGGCGACTTTACTTTACTTCGAAGCAATAAGGAAATGCTTTGATTGAAGGACGATCGAAGCGGGAAGATTTTGTTGTCCAAACGGTTCGAAACAACCACTATGTATGGGCTGATGTTATGACGCAAAGCCATCCTCGAAGTGAAGTCATCCTTTACTCGAAACCGCTCCTAGTTTGAAGCCACCTGTGATGCAAAGCGGGATGCTTCAAATTTTGCTTTCTTGATGAGATGCTTACATGGTTTCTTGTTCTGATCGAAGGACTAATTCTTGCTCCGAGTCATTCGAAGCAAAATTGCTTTTGTGAAGTTATGTTCTTCTTTTAAAGGAATGGAGCCTCCATAGCAGCTTCAAATATTTCCTAAATTTGAAACAAATATTATGCAGTTGTTTCGAAACTCGAAGCAGTATGCTTCGACATTCCTTTAAACTGCTCGAAGTGGTGCAGATCTTTGAATGAAACGAAGCCACCTGTCTTGATAGCAAAACCTCTTACTTACGAAGCAACCTCTCCGGAGCGAAATAGATTATGACATAACAGGTTTCTAAACGAACTCAAAGTTATAATAAAAAAATTCGCTAGTACAGTACTGAATTCGTCTCTTTATCTAATTTTTCAAGGAGCCACATATGGATGGTTAGGATGTTAGGTATCTTTTTCAAAATTGAAATAGACCATCAATTATCTAATTAGAAACTTTGAAATTGTCACCGCCAAAATCAAGAAGTTCATATCTAACAGTGCGTTATAGCCTATTTGAAAAAAAACAAATTAACTAGATCCGTTAAATGATTGACTGATTGACGTGGATCGACCAATCAGACTCTTAGGAAATTGAAGGTTAGAATTAGTGCTCTAAATGTTAACCATGTAGGATGAAGTGATTAACTGATGCGAAAATGGTACAATGACGAAGAAAAATACTTCTGCTAAATTTCACAGAAAAAAAAATTGAACTAGGGTGCATAAAACAAATTATTAATTTTATCTCCTAAATTCCTAATAACCTTCCAAAATACGCTATTTTTACATTTTGATTCTTTTTGACATATTAGCAAAATCCAGATCAATGAGAGTTCTTCGCTTGATTTATTCCATTTTCAAACATTAAAAAAAAAAAAAAAAAAAAAAAAAAAAAAAAACCCATAAGTTCGTTATGTGAACCTTTTCTACCATTGTGAAGCTCTTGACCTCTTTACAATTTGATAAACCATTTTGACACATTGAAATTTAGAAATTTGACATATATTCACTTGTTTTAACTTTTAGACATAGCATTCATCATTGTTGGTACCCAATTATTAACTACTTGAGAATAAATTTTCAACCAACATCATGTAATTATTGGTACTTCCGGTGGTTTATTTCTCATGGCAAAACTGGACCCACAGCAGAGGTCCATCCTAATTATTGTCCCTAAAGAAGAAGCTAATTGCCATATTTTGCATGTAAAAATCTCAGGTGTAGATCTTACATTCATGCAGAGATTCCACCAAACTAGGATCAAAACAATTATTACCTTGTCATCCCTTTGCAGTTAAAAGACAAAATGCACTTGTCACCACTAAAGTCTTGTGAAGTTTAACCCAAAGGTCAGCAATGGAATTAGTTTTGTCAGAAATAGTCCAAATATTTTAGAAGACCATGCTCACATTTTGGAATAGAAGTTTGTGTTCCAATGACACCACCTCCGATTGGTGGAAATCAAGGTGGAAATCACGGGATCCATAGGTCTTCTTGATTTCCACCAACGTGGGATATTATCACCGTGAGACTGCTGAAAACAGTATCAACAAACTAACTCTCCACATTTTGAGTCTTAAAATCAAATGTACTCAAATTAAATTCGCAATATGTAAGATAATTATAGGTCCGTTCATGTGAATCAAAAGTTTGGAAGGTGAAGAATGTGCATGTGAGGCAGAACAAGGAAAGGTCATTACTATGCACAACTGCAATGAGTCAGGGATTCCTTGGAGTAGCATTAAAGCCTTTGTTTCTTGTTTTCAATTTTGCAACCAACTCTGGTGGCAAAAAATAACATTAAGTTTGCACGATTCTCACTCATTACATTCACCATCTATACAGTATGCTTCTTTCACACCAAATAGCTCTTCGTCCATATCTAAACAAATAAATCATGAGTTTAAATTTAAACAGTACACTTTTCCTTCTCATTCTCATTCTAAATTCCACTTTCTTGGGCTTTTCTAGGTCGCAAAATGAAGATGATGATACAAGCACTGCTATTATATACACTAAGTTTAGATTTTTGCTTGGTTTGCACAGTTTGAAACCAGAAGAAAAGTCTCGCTCTTTCTCTCCAGCTCCTTCGCCCAGTGTCGAAACAGTCGAAAGCCCATCTCCGTCCACATTACCTGTGTTTCATACTCATGAAATCTACGCAAAAACTCCATCAACCCATTGGAGTCACCGCAAGCAACAAGTCCATAAGATCAAAAATGGAGATCAATACCGTAGAGCTAAGTCAAGGCATCATCTTGTAGTAATGGTTCTTGTTTTGGTATCGATTTGTTTTGCATTACTCATTGTCATTTATGCTGTGGTAAGCTTAGCATGTAAGAGATATCGAAGAAAAATAATTCAATCAACTAACAGTAGTAACAAAGTAGGTTATGATCCAGACCCTGACACGGAGTTTTTTTACTTGAATTCACTGCATCCGATTCTTGATGTCGAGTCTAGTTTGAAGCATTCATTTCAAACAGTGACTGAACTTAAAAACTTGAATTGGGTAGAGAATGGTACACCCCAAATGAATTCATACGATTCAGATATAAACAGTTCAAACAAAGCTATGGAGCTAAATTCAGATAATGCAAGCTGTTTGGATGAAGAAGAGGATCTGAGAATTGAATCTTTGTCATCTGATAATGAGTCTTATTATTCAGTTTGTGATTCCCAGTCGAACTTATGCATTGAATCTGGAAAATGTTCTCCATGTAATCTACCAAATTTTAAACATAGAAATGAAGAATCGCCATCATCATACCATAACATATTATTTGAAGAGCATACTCCTAATGCAAAATCAACTTCATTATTACCACATAAGGAAAACCAAAATGTCCCGAAACCACCGCCGCCGCCGCCAATGTGTAGAAAGATTGCATCAGTGGTTGAAAGCACAATCCAGAAGTTCAATAATGAAGGTAACTCTGGAAATTTGCCTTTGCCGCCGCCGCCACCACCAATGTGTAGAAAGATTGCATTAGATGGTAACTCTGGAAATGTGCCTTTGCCTCCGCCGCCGCCACCACCAATGTGTAGAAAGATTGCATCAGCTGTTGAAAGTACAAACCAGAAGTTCAGTAACGAAGGTAACTCTGGAAATGTGCCTTTGCCGCCTTCTGCAAATTTTCATCAAACTACACCAATGGGTAAAAATGGAGTTCCGCTGCCAAAGTTGAAACCTTTGCATTGGGATAAAGTGAAATCCGTGCCAGATCGTTCCATGGTGTGGGACAAAATAAGCTCGAGCTCATTTGAGTACGTATAGTTCTATTTTAATTCAATACTTTTAAAACTACGGGTATAAACTGATTTTTGTTTCTTTATATTGTGGAAATAGGTTGGATGAGCAAATGATTGAATCACTGTTCAGTTACGGAACACAAAACTCTTTAAAGAATGAGGAGGCAAAGGTGAATAATTCTTCACCAGCAAAGCATGTATTAGATAACAAGAGACTTCAGAATCTTACTATTCTAATGAAAGCTTTAAATGCAACTACTCAACAAGTTCGTGAAGCTTTACTTAATGGTAAATTTTAAAGTGATACAATTTTTTCATATCATATGACCATGTTCTGCTTGTCGCACGTTAACATATTTCAAACTGTTAGGCAAAGGATTGAATACCCAACAGTTAGAAGCGCTAGTGAAGATGGTTCCAACAAAGGAAGAAGAAGATAATTTTCAAAACTATAAAGGCGATATAGATGAACTAGGATCTGCGGAGAAAATTGTTAAGGAGATTATGGGTATACCATTTGCATTTTCAAGGATTCAAGCCATGTTATATAGGGAAACTTTCGAAGACGAAGTTGTTCATCTTCAAAAATCCTTCTTAGTGCTTGAGGTAAAAAAAAAATCTTAATCAGAACACTGACCGGATTATGTAAATTGTAATTCGAGATGGGCTGCAGATAACTAACCCAGTCATTTTTTTATTATTATTATTAATTACTTTGGTTTCTTGATTTGTTTTTCCAGGAAGCCTGTGAAGAATTGAGGACAAACAGTCTCTTCTTAAGATTGCTCAAAGCAGTTCTGAAAACAGGAAACCGAATGAACGTCGGAACAATACGAGGCGGCGCATGTGCATTCAAACTGGACACACTTTTAAAACTTGCAGATGTTAAGGGAACAGATGGCAAAACAAGCTTACTGCATTTTATAGTTCAAGAGATAATTCGTTCAGAAGGTTTAAATGCCATGGAAGTAATTAAAGACTCCAAAAATGAAGAAGAAAAAGAAGCGAAGTACAAAGCAAAGGGCCTTGAAATTGTTTCTAAACTGAGTACAGAGCTATGCAATGTCAAGAAATCGGCCAGTATTGATTTGAATGTATTGGAGTGTTCGGTTTCTAATCTAATGGAAGGAATGTTGCAACTCAAGCATTTGTTGAGCATTGATGTAAATGCAAGTTTTGCCAGCTCAATGAGAAATTTTCTTGTTCATGCAGAAAGAGCTATTGTGGATTTGAAGGAAGATGAAAGGCGAGTGTTAGCGCGTGTGAAAGAGATCACAGAATATTATCATGGAGATGTAAGCAAAGAAGAGACTAATCCGCTCAGAATATTCGTGATTGTGAGGGATTTTCTTGGAACGTTGGATAGAGTTTGTAAAGAAGTTAAGAACTTGAAGGCTCCCAAGAGTTTGTGCATGTTTTCTTGAAGTTGAATTTATGTATTATATGTGCTTGTTTGAGTTGGACAGTTTTCATGTAAGATTTAAGATTATTTGTGCTCTAATATGTTACTAGAAATAGATTTCTGAACATGATCCTTCGTGGTCATGGATAAGCTGTGATCTCAACATTTTATGTAATTAAGTAGTTGAAAGGTCAATGAGTAAAAGTGCCTTTAAGTGATTCATGGATAATTACTTGAAAGTTGTTAGACAATTCAAAAAAGTAGTTTACAAGTTACCTTTGTAGCTTTATATCTTTTTTACTTTTAAAGTAAGAAATCAGCTATGTCATTTGCGCATTCAGAATATGATTCTATGGAACGCGGGCGACTTGTATAACGTTGGATATTTTGGGATATTTTGATAGAAGAGAGAAGGAGAAAAGGATTGAATCATTCATACAAAATGATAGTAGACTATATATAGATAGCATTTACATGACTTTTCATTCAATAGACACACACTTAACTAAGGGACGCCTATTATTAAATAGACACACAAACTTCTAAATGACTCTTAACCATAAAGACACATTTCTTAGTGAACTGACACCTGGACTTCATAAACTAATAATGATGATAAATTTCAAATTAATATTTCTAACATATAACATAATACATACGTGAAACTACGAATTATCTTGAAGAAGATGACCTACTAATAAAACCACTACAGTATTCCAACCTAATTACAAACAATAAGAAGCCAACATCAAACCCACTTTGGTACCCACTCATGGAAAAAAAAAATAACATGCAACACACCTATAAAACAACCCACATCCACATTATTTTACATAACACATGCAGTAACAATGCCATCAAATTATTCTACTTTCTCCATCACCTTCCTATTTGCGCTGCTCAGCGCGATAAGCACTCCTTTTGGCAACGCAGCTGCTCGACAATTGCTTGATACCCAGACTATGCCGATGCCCGAACTTCCATCTTTTCCGCCATTGCCTAAGCCTGAACTTCCAACTATTCCGGAACTTCCATATCTTCCAACATTGCCAAAGCCTGAACTGCCACCGTTGCCTGAGCTTCCAACTTTACCAAAGCCAGAGCTGCCGCCAATGCCTGAGCTGCCAGTGCCTGAGTTGCCAAGAGTTGTGTTTCCAACTCTGCCAACATTTCCTCCAATTCCTGAAACCCCATCTAAGAAGAAACCATAGGAATTGCCTTTTTAAGATAAGAATGATTACACATACTGTCACTTAAGTTCTTCTTTTCCTCTTTTTTTAAAGGCTGTGTAAAACTTGAAAATGTTGATTGTATATTAGTTTGTATTTGTGTGCTTAATTTATATGTAATCATCATATTATATATGGTATCAAATCAAATCCACATGTCCCCAAAATCCTCTGTCCCCTGTACCTAACCAATCAAGATCCCTGATTGTGAAGGACAGTGTTTTAAAGACTTAACTCAACCTCGATTCGACTGCGGTTAATCTTCGACCTTGGAGCTTCACGGCTCTGAAAATGAATTAACCTTGCACGTGCACAGACCCGTGGTTTAACCTCAAAACCCTATAAAAATCTTTGGTTCGATCTTTTTGAATTTCGCGGTTCTTCAAATTTACAAAAAAAATAATTGTCTCACTCTTTATTTTTTACTATAATAAATTTAATAAATAATTTCATAGCAATTGTCAATAAATTTTGGATAATATAATCCATTATTATGTACATTTTACGAACTATTATTGAACTAATCCTCTTTCATTATAGAAAGTTAGTAAATTTACAACTTTGCTGTAATAAGTTGTTATATAATTATTTCAATTAGGTAGTTTGGACATGGGTGTTTGTCATAATTGATTAAATTTTATCTATATCTAAAATAATTTTACGTTTAAATCAAAAAAGTAGAAATAAACTATCAGCGCGGCTCTCATGGTCTGACCGGCTGAACCACGAAAACCTTGGAACTTGCACTGTCACGATTTGATATACGGTTCGATCTTCACAACTATGGTACAGGACGTCAAGATCAAGATTGCTAACTTCAGGAAATAAATAAGAAGAAAATTTAAGATTTAGACTTGTTTTGTAAGATTATAACACACTTAGCCTTGTTTGGAAATATCTACGAATATAGACATGTTTTATTCAGGTATAGAAGCGGACGAATTTTGAAACTTCGTCTTTCGACGAATTCTGAAACATCGCCAATGTATTTTCCTACTTTATAAATACTCACATACTGCTTCACAACTTCTTCATTCGTTACTCTGATCTCATACTCAACTAGATCTTCATTACTTTATTCTCTTAACAATGCCTTCATAGTCATCATCTCTTGACTCTGATTTTGGCAACCCCCACCACTCTGTTCCAACGTCTAGTGATCGTATTGATGTATATTGAAATATAAACTATCAAGAACAAACGAGGACGTTGCTTTTGAATATCCGGATCTTGACGTACTCACATTTCATTTGGAACTGAATGAACATGCAGTTGTCCTAACAGTGAATAAATAACTTGTTTATCAACCACATCAAGAACAAAAGGTTGACCAGGTACCAATTTTGCAACCCTCAACTGAACAAGAGGTTGACCATCACTCAGTTTGTTGCCACTGTGGATATATGACTGAAATTGTTGTAAGAGCAGGCTGTGAAAACATTGTTCGGCGAATACTACTTCGTCTGTATTATCCTTAAGGTTGCAATTTTGCAGAATGAATTAATGAACCTCTGTGGCCAATAGGCATAACATATGCGAATGAGCTAGAATAAGAAATTAGACGTCTCAAACAACTCCTAGAAGGCAATCTAACCACTAGTGATCCTATTGTTTGTTATTGTAGTAATATTTCGAATATGAGTTTGAATTATTATTGTGTATTTGTATGATTGTAGAACTTAGAAGACGAGTATGAAGTATTGTATGTTTGTTTATGTATTAGAACATGGGTTTGTTTATTAAATTTGTATGATTATATCATTTTCTATAGTTGTATAATTGGACTAAACACTAAACCAAAAGTATGTTAATATCAATGTCTACAGCCAAAAACACTTGCTTGAGTGAAGATGAAATGACCACGCACTGATTAAAGTTGTTTCAAACGGTAGAATTGACCACAATCAGTCATGGTGCACTGAATAAAGCTAGTTCAAAATAGTAGATTATACCACACCCTGTCATGAAGCTGATGCGTAAAGACTGGTTGAGTGAAGAATAGACCATGCTTTGCCAAAATCACTTTGGAAGAGTGAAATATAAAATGAGCATTCACTGGTTAAAGTTGTTCCAAGCAGTACGAAATGACCACATTGATTAAAGCTGTTTCAAATAGTACGAAATGACTACACTGATTAAAGTTGTTCCAAACAGTACGAAACGACCACACCGATTAAAGTTGTTCCAAACAGTACGAAATGACCACCTCATAGTTGTGGCGAAGCCGATTTGGCAAATCTATGCCCTATAATCAATTTGGTAAAGCTGAACAAATAAATCATTATTTCGAAATAGTTGACTTGACTACACTCTGCCATAAAATAAGGTATAAAATGATTAAAACTGATTTGGCAATGACATTACTGAGATATTTTTCCTATTTCAAATCTCTTCAACACATTATTTTTCATTTCAAAAACTCTTCTTTACCTACTTCAAATATCTTCCAAGTTAATTTACTCAATCAACAATGGCTAGAAATTTTGTTTCTACACTTTGCTAGTATGGCGGTGAATTAGTCGTGGATGAGCAACAAAATGAAAAGTACATTTGAGGATTTTTCTAACCAGGGAGAGTTCACAAGGGGTGCACACTAGATGCTTTGAAAGAATTGGTCTTCAAAGCAACAAAAGTTAATCCTCTCGAATATGATATTGAGTTGTCGGTTAACCGACCTACTGATTCGGGGTTGAGAGCAATATCAGTCTCAAACGATGAAGATGTAGAAGTAATGTTTTCTGCATTACCAAACTGATTCAGCTGTTTGTTGGAGAAGTGCCAAAACAAAGCGTGGAAGAAATCGTCCCCTCTCCCATCGTGAGTACGGGTTTAGGGTATTTCACAGAATTATTGCAAACTCATTATCCTTCACTCATCTTTAGTTCTTCTATGTATACCAATCCTTATTTTCATCCGAATGTGGATGAGCAACATTAGTAACAACTAACTAACTTTTAAGCTAAATGATCATGAGCAACAACAACAACAAGAGACTAATTTTTAGTCAAATGTTCATGAGTAACATTTGCAACATGCCATGTTTCCTTCTCAGTCAAAATTGAAATGAGCCAAAGGTATGTGTTGCACAATATTTTATTTTGCTAACTACTCAAAGAAATGTAAGATAGACTGAAGTGCATTTATTAACAGACTGAGTGAAGAAACCAAATTGGACTATGGTGTTGGACCTTCAGAGAAGACAAATGATCCAAATGCAGACATGGATATGGAAGTAAATAATCTAATTGATAGCATATGTATTGCCACGAGAACTAATGATGATACATGCTGAATTCAACGAATGCAAGTCAACAGTGAACCGCTGGACTTTGAGTTTCCAAGCATGGACGATCATGAAGATGATGGTGCTGAGGCTCAAATAAAAGCTCTATTGGATAATGATTTGTATATGGCACAAATGATGGTCAGATCGGTGGTTTCTAATCTAGAATTTTCAAGGGAAGAATTCTCCGCTACTTGCGTACTGTATGGTTTTACTGTTAGGATGGTATACGAAAGTAAAGAAAATTTTCTACGCAGACTAACGTAATGATCTATTCTATAAGGAGTTTCGTACAAGCCAATCAAGTCGAATAAAACAATATATATTGTTGTATGTAATGTTGATGCTACTTGTCCATGGAGAATACATGCTATAGTGCCCAAGAAATCTCAAACTAAATGGTGGAAAATCAAAAAGCTGCCTCATGAACATAACTATGTCAATCCTACAATTAATTCCAACCACAAGCAAGCCACTTTTGGATTTCTTGTATCCAAAATCATGTCTTTTATCAAGACCGATTTGGATATCTCAGCTGGTACTGTCCAGGTGCTTGTCAATGACCAACTCTTCATCAAAATCAGTTACATGAAAGCTTGGTGAACGTTGAATAAAACGTTGGAAAATTTATGGTGACTGAGCCGAATCATATACGAGTTTGCTGCAATATTTTAAAGAAATAAAGAGAAGCAATCCAGGTACTTTAACGACCTGTCTTTTCGACCGCTTCAAGTCGGTAATTAAACTAAATTAAAGCACTCGAAACGACAGATTGTTGTTGCTTATGAGGTTTAACAGAATCAATACACAGAATCGTACAACATAATAACATGCAGCGGAATAATTTTTACAAAAATATCAAAGTTATACAATATTTTTACACAGTGGAATACATAAAATTTTAATTAAACAAAATTTATGAAAATTGTTGAATCAGAGCGCGTGCACCTTCTCGTGTCTCTAACTTCAATAGCTGAAATCTGTAAGCTGCAACACTTGGTCTGACCCGAGTGTTTAAGCAAAATAAAAGAACACTCGAGTCACGATTAAATTTATTCAAGTAAATCAACTTCAATAAAACTTAATATAATTGTTAACTCTAACCTTTATGTTCAATTCTAAATGATCACAAATAAGTATCCAACACAGGCATTCATGTCAGAATATATTATTTAAGCAAAATCGTTAAACAATACATCAAGGCACGACATGTTTTTATGAACAAGCAGGGTACATAACTAAGGTATTTCATTTCATGAATGAACAAGCAGGGGTCTATAACTAACGTATTTCATGAAGAATGAGTATAATCAAATGACAAGTTCTGTAGGGAAACAATTATAAATTAGGGTTCGCACTTGATAAATAGGGTGAACTAATATTTCTACAGGCAAGTGACAAATTTCCAAATCATGACCAGCGCATACTAAGCATTCAAATGTAACATCATTCCAAGACCACAATGAAATGCAAAACCAAAGTGTCAACATTTTAGCAAATCATTAAATTCACGGCCAACCAAACCCAAGAGAGAACAACAACCTACTTATACTATTATACTATGTTTTCTACTAGCGTGGAAACACTTGAAACAAAGTCAATAATGATGTAAAACTCACCTTGAATGGTAGAAAATATGGGGTAGGAAGAGGATGAGCGGCGAAGTTGGACAGAGGCTAAGGAAGATGTATCCAGATTTTTAGCAAAATTTTGGTAATCTTAATATAAAATTTTGGACTAGTTAACATTAAAATCCGAAAAAGTCATAAACAAAAAAGTTGTTGCAAATTCTTTTCTATTCAATTAAAAAAGAAAACTGGTTTTCGTTAAGATTCGAAGGAGAAATGGCCAAAACAGCGGCAACCAAATTTTTAGGTCAGAAATCTGAGTCAAAAAATGCATCTGAAAGATTGGTTGTTTCGACCTAGAAATATACGAAATCTGGAAATGTTCAACTTTAAAGTTATAGCTATTTCAATTTTATACAATTTCAAAAAAAGAAGAGTGAATTCAAATTTTATAACAGGAAGTTATGACCACTGCAACATAGGTCAAAAATCTGGAAAAACGAAAAATAAAAAGGTCTTTGATTTCAAAAGCAATAGCGGTCTTGGCTTGGGTTTATAGTATTTTGGGGTTCGGGTAAGGTCAGTAGAGGCTGAAGCAAAGTAAGGGAAAGAGGAAAGGAATAAGGGATTTTAGGATTTGAATTTTAGAGAGGAGATGAGAAGAGAGAGGGGAAGATAGGATTTGTCTGCCTTGATTTTTTCCTTCATTTGATAATAAATTTTGAGGAAATTTTTCTCTATGAATTTTTGAGATGTAGATCTAGATTTAGAAAGGAAGAAGAAGGAGAATGAGAACATGTAACAAAAAAAGCTTCGTATGTTTTGAGGGTGACTGTTAATGGTGTCTAGGAATTTCTTCCCTCTCTTTCATTCTCGCACTTTTGTCTCTCCACAAAATTGCTTCTTTTCTTCAGTCACCCACAAAATTTCTCCTCTTCTCAATTTTGAGCTAACATCGTGCGTGGAATCCCTCAACAAACCAATTCATCATCTAATGATCTAAGCTGTTCCATGAAATCTGATCTGTTCACCATCACACCTAATCTCTTCTTCCTCTTCAGATATGTACTTTCGTCTTTCAAAAATGCTACTACCTCCACTTTCTCCTTTGCGATGTTCTTTTTCAGGCAGCTACTTGTTATCAGGTTCTTCAACTGGTAAAGCTGCATCGAATGGGAGTTTTTGTCACTATTGTGGAATATGCAGGAAAGCAGTAACACCGATTGGTCAAAGAATTTTCGCGTCTCATCGATTTTTCTTCTGTGATGGTACCTTTCGATTAATTGGTATTCAATGCTTTTATGTTTTCATCTTGATGGTAGAACTTGGGAGCTGGTATGTGTTTCCTAGTTGATGATGGTATTTTATTTGGAGTTTGGTCGTCTTTTTTGTTGTTGGTGCACTTATCTTTAAGATGTTATGTTGTTTATATGTTGCACTGCCCACTCCATCTGCTTTGATCTCTTGTTTGGTCTTTCTTGTTCTGTTTTTCACTGCTGATATGTTGGATATACATGAGACGTTTCGACGTTGATCATAGCCTGCTGTCTGCTAGTGGAAAAACTGAGCTAAATCCGATAGGAGTTGGGTGGACTTCGTGTAGGTGGTTGTTGTTAGTCTATACGTCATCTCTATGTATATAATATCCTCAACTCCATATGCTTTATACATCTCTGGGTGTAACTCTTGAGTTGGAATGGAAGTTGATTTGTGAAGTAGATTCTGGTACAAGGGGTTTCAGGTGCTGTGATTTAACATATTCATCGGTATTTTGTGGCACACATGCAGACGCAACACGCTCTATGTGTCGTACTCCGCTGAATTTTATTTTCCTTCCGAAGTGTTAGCCTACTTTGTGAACTAGGCTACACAAAGAGTAAATAGTGAGAAAGGTACCAATCGGATCGGATTGGACGAAGATAGTGCAGGAGGTGAGTAAAGATCAAGAGCCCAGAGGCCACATCGGATCGGATCGGAGAGATACGTTAGTAGCCTCATTACATTGGATTGGATCGGTAATACGTCAGCAATACCAAAGGATAGCAAGTGGCTTCAGCAGTTCGGTTCAGAGGAACACTCCAACGGCAACAGAAGAAAGCAAGTAAGCCCAACGGTTCGGGATCGGATGAGTACGTCAACAGCATCAAGGGGCAGTAAGTAGGCTAAACCGGATCGGATCGGAGCCGTTGCCGCGCGTATCCCCTGAAGACTCGGACAAGATCTGACTATTTCTCCCATGATTTCCTACTGGATCAATGCGTTGTAGCCATCTTGGAGCTTCCGAACCCGACTATCAAGGGATGAATGCCACGCAATTCCGAACCGGAGCCATTTCGAGGAGATTTTTCACCTATAAATACACCACCTAGAGGCATTTGAAAGGATCTTTTGGCAAATTCTCAATCCATACTTCCTCCATAGCCGAATTCTACAATCATATTCAGATCAAATCATCTCTTAAAGCCCATATTTGAGAGGTTTGAGTGAGTTTATGAATTGTAATCGTGAGGTTGAGAGAGAATTCTTGTTGTATTCATATTCAAATTATCAAATCGAAGGAAACAAAGTGGATGTAGGCTCATTAACGCCGAACCACTATAAATTGCGTGTTCTTTACCGCTTTTTTTGATTCTATTTCATTGAATTCAAATATAATTTGGGTGTTAGAGCCAATTTTTGGTCTAACACGAAGACCTTTCTCCTACTAGGTTGTCTCCTCACTTTTCACAGAATATGCAAAGTTCCACTAAATGGGCTAGTATGAAGTGTGGGGTGACAGTTTTTTGTGGCTCAAGAAAATGTACACTATAGCTAATATCTCAGCTCAGTTTATAGTATTTGCGATACTATGTGATTTTTTGTGGCTTGATGGGGTAACTACTTCTAAGCCTTATCATGGATGTTGTTCACATCACAAGCTAAAGTCATTTTATTCACATGTTACTATAGTCTTGTATTGTGTAGCTTGTATTATATAATTCCTCCCTGCGTGGAGACGTCATATAGTACTCTAGTAACTTAAACTAGCTCCTGGACTATAATTTAGATTAGATTCAGTGGATGACCCACTGTAAATGTTGTTGACGGTGGACGGTCCACCTTAAAAACCGAATTAGCTTACTGCTAATTACAGTCACATGTACTATATTGTATTTTATTATTTGTCATAATAAAAGAGTGTTACAGAACACTATAAAACCAGTCGGCTATGCCAAAAAAAGGAGAATAAGAGTTTTTTGAGAGAGAGAGAATGAGAAATGAATGATTTTTTTTTTTGCCCAAGAATGATAGTTACCAAATATTTAGTGTAAATTAATAGGTGTCTCCACAAGTTAATTTCACCTATTTAAATTCAAAGGGGTAACATCAAGGAAGATATAGATTACTTTCAGACAAACATACATATAACAAACATCGTCATTTTTTATACGTATAAATGCGACTCCGAACAAACGAAATTAAATCTCAACAAACCAAAAAATGATGAATGCTCAGAATTCAATATAAACTCATAAAAAAGATGAATTCAAATTATGAAAATTTAGCTTGAATTCAAATTTTAATTCCAATTTAACCAGAACTGACTTTAGAAAATTTTACGTTTTAATAAATTTGGTAAATTAAAATATTCATTAATTTAATTTAATTATTTAAATTTTTCTTTTTTTAAGTTTACTTAAATTCAAATATCGCAAATTGAGTCAATTAACAGCTAAATTCAAATTAGATAGTTGTTATATCTCACCATCCAAATGGTATTTATTATTGTTCATTTACAAAAATCAAATTCATTAATTTCATTCCATTCAGAATAAACTAATGCTTTAGGTATTACAATATTGAATTCCAGTCAAATCATTAAATTATTAAATTCCAACAATAATCATAAACTAATCTTATTACATTTTAAATTTTAAATCATAGAAAAATGCGGGTGTTATTATCTCCCCTGCTTAGAACATTTCGTCCTTGAAAAGGAGAGGTTTTTAAAAAAAATATGCTTACGTATATAATAAAAATATTCTTGTTTATACAAATTTACAAACTTTAGAACAAAATAAATTATAGGATTTTAAACTCGAAAATTCATCATTATATTATTAATTAAATTCATTTGTTATAAATCTATTCATCAAATTCAAAATCTTTATTTCAAACACTTTTTTTAGTCCAATTTTCTTATAGTCACAAATTAAATTATTTATATCAAACTTAAATTTTGAAAATATGATTCTCATGTTTGAAAATAACTTTTGAAAACAAAGATAGATAAGTATTTTATTAAATATTCAAAGTTATATTTTTTTAAGGCATTTAAAATTTTTCTTTTTTAGTTTATTATTTTGAAGTTATATAAATTTAATTGCAGGTTATTGATTTGTTATTTAGCGTTTGAAAATACTTGATAACTCGAAGTTTGACAAGTTTAATGTCGTTCTTACAGACATTAGGCATACGCTGGCCAGGCGCATGACTAAAATCTCTAAGTAATCAATATACTTGTTTCAACTCCCAGTGAAAATAATTAAAACATTTAAATAGATATCGAAAATACGATCCCTCATGGATTGCGGTTACTAGGCGGTTACGCAACTATCCCAGTAGAATCGTTTGTAACCATGGGTATCACATCCCTCAAATTTCGCCATGGTTGTTGCCATAGATCGCAGTTACAGGGAGGTTACGCCACTATCCTAGTGGAATCGCTTGTAACTTTAGTTTTCGCGCCCCTCGAATTATGCTAGAACTGGTAAGTAATAATAATCAACGTGATCCCATCGAGTGGGATTCCAATATCAATGGAGCATCAACGTAGCTACGATTTTCAATTTTCAATGGACACTTTCAACGAGCGCCAACGCCACCCTTTCATTAGGAATTGCGATTTTCAATGGAAGGTGCCTCCCATGTCTTCATTTCGAAAACATATGTACTATATATATAACACTTCATTTCGCGTTTTGCATATATCGCACTTACATAAATATCAATTTATATGTATGTTTTTATTTTCAAATCAAGTTTTTTTAACGTATCATTCTCATATAAATTCTATTATATAAGACTATTATTTTGTTTAGTTATCTTCCAAATCAGTGGCTTTCGAATTAATCTCATACTTATATAAGTCATATAAGTTTCAAACATTAAATATCACAATATTTTTCAAAATTTTCATCTCTATATTAATTTAAATAAATTTCATATCGATTCGAATATTCGATGTTATTTCAAAATTTTAAATTCACATTTACAAATCAGTTCATTATCAAATATTCATAATCAAATTGGGTTTGACATTTCGATTTTTGATCGAATCTTTATATTCAATCATTTTGGATCTTAAATTATTCATATTGGATATATATACTTTTATCAAAATAATTAAGTTACATACAAAATAGTTTTGGAAAAATAACAGCTTGATATAAAATAGATTTGAATAAATAGATAGATTTTTGGAAAATAAGTTTGAACAATTAGTTAAGTTTGAAAATGGGTTTGACATAAATAGATAGGTTTTTTAAAATGACTAGCTTGATAAAAATGAATTTGCAAAAAAAAAAAAGTTTGGTAAATAAATTAGATAGATTCGGAAAATTAAATTTGAATAAACTAAATAGACTTTGAAAGAAAGTTTATAATCGAAGATAATTATAAGAAAATGTTAAATAAGGTAGATAAAAATAATGCTAATTTGAATAAAATAATTGTACAATTAATAGTACGGATTTCCAAGATAACCTAACAATAATCAATTATCCATAATTCAAAATTTAGTTCATGTCGGTTTCATTTCGAAATTAAACTCAATTTAGCTTCAGACCCAATTTGGTTACATTTCAAATTGAACTGAAGGTTCAAACTAGATCACATCTCGAGTTTCCCATTTGAATCTCTAATTTCAATTTGATTTGAAATTTAAACCTCAATTTTGATTACATTCCAAATTGAACTAATTGTTCGAAATTTCTAGTCACATTCAATTTCTTTTGAGCTTATAAGGATATAACTCAAAATTTTAAATTCCACTTGAAATAATCAAATATGTTCAACTAGTCGAAAATTCCAAATTTTTATCAATTGTTGGGAATACAAACTTGGTTTTTTATTCGATATTTTATTCAAGATGTACATATTAGATGTCCTAATATATTGGATTATATCGCCCAGCCCAAACTCATGATTCAATTCTGGATTTTATTTCAATCATTCAAAATATACTCATATTTGTATATTCAAAAATATTTCAGAAATTAAATTCGCTTTATCAAATAAATAAGTAGAAAAGCTACCTATATTGGTCTCCCCCACTTTGAAACTCGATAACAAATCCCAACGGCAAAAAAATTATCATCGAAATTATTTTCTAGTAACAAAGTGGGTTCTCCATTCAGATATTTCCTTTCGAAAATATTATGCATACTCATTTGAAAACACAATTTTTTTTTCAAAATCACTCATAAAAATTATTAGTATATTTAAATAACCTAAAACATTTCCATTTCAAACATTTGAAATCAATTTTAAAGTTGTCCGAAATCTATTTCTCAAATTTTATTCAAACAATCCTTCAGTTTTAACTAAATCAATATGTCATTGTATTTCACGATATGCATTTCGTATTCGTCATCGTTTTAACATCTGTAAATTATTAATCCGAATACCAGTATCACCCATTAGTATATCTTAAATATACTACAATACAAACAAATATCAATTTATATTCTTCGAAAATTCGTAACTTTCGTTATATTCGAATAAAACTTAATTTAATATCAGATTTGTTTATCATACTCATGCTATATTACTAAACAATTTACAAAACATAACTTGATTAAATAAAATTAGTTAATACACTATACTTATATTTCCAAATAATTTACAGAACATAACCTTAGTTATGAAAGCTTATTTAGATACCCATTCAATTCAATTATATTTTATTTGATATACAAATTCATTTAGGTCCCATTTACATCCAAAAGTTTATTTGGTTTCAAATTTTTTTATACACTCAAATTTATTTCAAATTATTTCTCATCATATGATTTCAAAATTTCAAAATACTTCATATTTCAAATTAACTTATATTCCAAAATATTTTATGTTTCATGTCAATTTATACATCTGAACATACTTTATTTCCAAATACTTCAAAATACTCTATACTTTAAACATACTTTATTTCAAATTAATTAATATTCCCAAAATGCTTTATACTTTAAATCAAATTTTATTTTCAAGGCACTTTATATCCTCAAATTGATCTATTTCCCAGAATTCTTTATACTAAATTACTTTACTTTCTAATCGATTTATATTTCCAAATACATTATATTTTCAAATTAATATACACTTCAAAAGTACTTCAGAATTTCAATCCCAAAATAATTTTTTCAAATTAATTTATAGTTAAAAAATATTTAAATTTTCAAAATACGTTGTCCTTAGAGATTCTGGTGATAATTCTTGTTAAACCCTATAAGTTAAGCTTTATGTAAACCAAAGCTCTGATACCAACTGTAACAACCTGCCTTTTTGATCGTTTTAAGTCAGTAATAAAACCAACTTAAACCTCTCGAAAAGACATATTGTTATTGCTTATGAGGTATAACAGAAACAATACACAAAATCACAGAATATAATAACATGCAGTGGACTAATTTTTACAAAAATATCAGAGTTATACAGTATTTTTACACAACGAAAATGCATAAAATTTTAATTAAACAAAATTTACAAAAATTGTTGAATCAAAGTGCGCGCCTTCACGTGTCTCTAACTTAGATAGCTGAAATCTATACGCTGCAACACTCGGTCTAACTCATGCAAACCACAAAAACACTTGAGTCAGGATTAGCTTTATTCAAGTAAATCAACTTCAATAAAAACTTAATATAATAGTTAACTCTAACCTTATATTCAATTCTAAATCACAAATAAGTATGTAACACAAGAATTCATGTCAGAATATATAATTTAAGCAAAATCATAAAACAACACATCAAGGTACGACATGTTTATATAAACAAGCAGGGGTACATAACCAAGACATTTCATTTCATGAATGAACAAGCAGGGGTACATAACTAAGGTACTTCAATTCATGAATGAGTACAATTAAATGGCAAGTTCTGCTGGACAACAATTATAAATAAGGATTCGCACGTGATAAATAGGGTAAACTAATATATCTACAAGCAAGTGACAAATTTTAGAAACAAATTTCCAAATCATAACTAGCGCATACTAAGCATTCATATGTAACAACTTTCCAACCACAATGAAATGAAAAACCAAAGTGCTAACATTTCGGCAAATCATTAAATTCACGGCTAACCAAACCTAAGAGAGAACAACAACCTACTTATACTCTTCTATTATGTTTTCTATTGACGTGGAAACATTTGAAACAAAGTCAATTGTGATGCAAAACTCACCTTGAATGGTAGGACATATGGTGTAGGCAGAGGATGAGATGGCCAAGTTGGACAGAGGCTAAGGAAGATGTATCTAGATTTTTACCAAAATTTAAGAAAAAATGAACAAAATTTTAGTCATCTTAAGATAAAATTTTGGACCAGTTAACTTTAGAATCTGGAAAAGTCATAAACAGAAAAGTTGTTGCAAATTCTTTTCTTTTCAATAAAAAAATCTGGTTTTGGTTAAGATTTGAAGGAGATATGACCAAAACAGCAACAACCAAATTTCTAAGTCAGAAATCTGAGTCAAAAAATGCATCTGAAAGATTGACAATTTCGACCTAGAAAAATATGAAATCTAGAGAAATGTTCAACTGAAAAGTTGTAGCTATTTCAATTTTATACAATTTAAAAAAACAAGTGAATTCAAGCTTTATAACAGGAATTTATGACCACTGCAACACAGGCAAAAATCTGGAAAAATAGAAAATAAAAAGGCCTCTTATTTCTAAGGCAAAAGCGGTCATGCCTTGTGTTATAGTATTTTTGGGTTCGGGTAAGTTGAGTAGAGGCTAAAGTAAGGCAAGAGAAAGAGGAAAAAGGAGAAAGGATTTTACGATTTGGATTTTAGAGAGGAGGTGAGAAGAGAGAAAGGAAGATAGGATTTGTTTTTCTTTATTTATTCCTTCATTTGAAAATAGATTTTTAGGGAATTTTTCTTCATGAAATTTTGAGATGTAGATCTAAATTCAGAAAGGAAGAAGAAGGAGAATGAGAGTTTTCCGAGAGAGAGAGAGAATGAGAAATGAATTATTCTTGTTTTTATTTCATGAGAATGACAATTACCAAATATTTAGTGTCAATTAATAAATGTCCCCACAAATTAATTTCACCTATTCAAATTCAAAGGGACAACATCAAGGAAGATATAGATTACTTTCAAACAAGTATACACATAACAAACATTGTTCTGTTTTACACTTACAAACGTGAATTGCGAACAAACAAAATTAAATTTGAACAAACTGAAAAATGATGAATGCTTAGAATTCAGTATTGATTCATTAAAAAAGATGAATTCAAATTTTGAAATTTTTGAAAATTCAGCTTGAATTCAAACTTTAATTCCAATTTGACCAGAACAGACTTATTCAGAAAATTTTACATTTTAATAAATTTGGTAAATTAAAATATTCATTAATTTAATTTCTTTATTTAAATTTAATTATTTAGGTTTACTTAAATTCACATAAAACAAATGTAGTCAATTAACAACTAAATTCAAATTAGACAGTTGTTACATCTCATTATTCAAATGGTATTTATTATTGTTCATTTACAAAAATCAAATTCATTAATTTCATTCCATTCAGAATAAATTAATGTTTTAAATATTACAATTTTAAATTCCAGTCAAATTATTAAACTCCACCAATAATCATACAAAATCATATTACATTTTAAAATTTAAAAGGTCGAAAAATACGGGATGTCACAGATATAGTTGAATGTATATCGAATGATGATGTTGAGGTATTTGAGCATTCTTTTTGTGCATTTGGTTCTTTCATTACAGGTTTTCTACATTGTCATCTATTGTTGTGTATTGATGGGACACATTTGTATAGTAAATACAATGGGACGTTGTTTGTTGCTACTACTGTAGATGCCGACAACAGCCATTTTCCATTAGCTTATGCAGTTGTCGAATCCGAGTCATATGATAATTGAACCTGGTTCTTTTCATGCATGTGCGAGTTCACTCATACTGTGCGAAATCGTCGCATTATTTTTATATCAGATGGAATGAAAGGGATCCCAAAAGCTCTACAGGAAAAATGACGAGAACCACACAAACATAGGTTCTGTGCAAGACATCTTAAAGCCAATTTTATTATCGAGAGAAGCGACTAACAGTTTTGTTTTACGCTACTGCATGTGCTTCAGAAGCAACTTAGTACACTATAATCAGAGAAGAAATCAAGGCAACTAATCTGTGGGTGCATGACTGGATTGAACAAAGCTTAAGGAATTTTGAAAAAAAATTGGGCATTTTGCAAAGATAACGGTGTACGTTTTCATGTTATGACAACCAATGCATCTGAAAGTTTTAATGTACTAAAAGGTGCCAGATCGTTGCCTATAAAAGCGTTGGTTGCAAGAATGTTCTTTTAATCAGTTGAATATTTCTATAAGAGGCGGGAGAAGAGCGAAGCTCTAAAGACACATCTTACTCTAAAATAGAAAGCTAAAATTAAAGCTCGTGCTATTGAAGTACATCATTGTAGACTTGTTCGATTTGGTTAAACAGAATGATTAAGTGATTCCCTATCGGTGAATATAAAGTTATGATCGATGGTTCTCATGCTCTTGTTTATGCAATGTAACAACATAGAAATGTAATGAGTTTAATTTGGGATTTTTCTGCATATATTGTGAATTTAATAAGGTTTAAATATTGATAATTCTTTTTTTAGTTTGAATAAATAATTTATTCTATAAAAAAAACTTATTGTTAAGAATATTTTTAAGATTTAATAAGTACTATTATCTACTTTTGATTTTTGTATAAAAATGTTATTTGTACAGTACATAAGATTTTACAAATATCTTTTGAATGTTTAAAATTTATATTTAAAGATATAATGGTTTTATAATTTTTATAAGTAAGAATATTAAAATATAGAGTTTATATGATATGTTGATATGAGAAATATTACTTTTGTAAATAATACTGAAATTCGATGAAACTTGTGTCATCGGAATCAGAAGTATAAGTTTGTATGGTGTCAAGATTTGTTTCGATCGGTATGTGTATGAGATCGTACTAGTTAGGATATCCCAGCGAAATCATGTTTTATAGCATTGTATTGTACTGACATAGAATGACAGAAATAATATGAATTAAATTTTTAACTCGGATACGCTTGTAAAATGCAGACGTGAGAGAACACTTGGCATCAAAGTCCTTCGATACATTAACACGTGTTTTGAATTATTCTGAACAATTGCCGTGTTCCCCAACCTTGCTTCCGTGTACCTTCTTTTCTTTTGTTTCCAAAAATCATAATGTTAATATCAAGAAAGCAAAAAAAAATCAATTAAAAATCTTATGTAATAAAACGTGTAAATGGCTGAAGCTCGAAAAGGGACATCTGCCCACATAGAGGACACGTGCTGTTACTTTTTTCACGCATGCCTTGAATGGTATTCATACCGTGTTTCTTCTCCCTTCACCGCATTCTCTTTCCCCACGAAGCCATCTTTCACCATTAAAACCATCAGCTTTCCCACTACCGTGTTTCTGGCCCATCACCCTCAACAGCCGAATTCTATTCCCTCACCTCTCCTCTTCCACTCTTCTTTAAGCAAGTGCAGTCTGTCCTCCCAATAAACAAGCATCGAACCACTCATCCCCATAACTCACTCATCTCTTCTTCCTTCAAGAGCTCACCGCCTGTTCCTCCTCAAACACCCCGCTCTCTCTCCTTCCCTTGCATGCCTCCCCTTCCTCTCCATAAATATTAACTTCCCCTCTCCTCGCCTGCTCTCGCTCCTCTTTGAAATATGTATACTGATTGTCCATTTTAAACCCACGAGAAGACCACCTGCACCGCAAATTTCCCTTACCCACTTCCTCTCCTCCTCTTCTTGGACAGCGTTCACCTTTAGTAGTTCATCCACCGCTGCACTACCAGAACCGCCATCTCCTTCTTCCACAAATCCTGAAAAGAAAAGGTCGGCTTCCCCTTAGTAACAGCTCCACTGTCCCTCCGATGCACCTTAAGCATAAGCCGTAACCCTTTCATTACTGTATATGTATGTGAAGTAGTTAGTTATTGGTGTTGGGTTGGTTTTGTTTATTTGTTGTTCGAATATATGGAGTTAAATGGGTGACTTGTTCCACTGGGTTGTGAAGACGAGTTAGTCGGTGTTGATGCAGTTTGTGGGAAACGTAGTGATGGCAGGTGTTTGTGAAATTGTGGAATAGGTGCTATAGGATGTACTAGGTTTTTATATTGAGTGATGGGTTAGTGCTTGTTTTTCTTTTGTGGTTTCAGTAGTGTTGTTACTGAAGTGGATGATGAGTAAGAAGTGGTTGCTGGATGATGAATATGATGGAACGGTAACCGTTTTAGAAAAATCACAGATTAATGGACTATGCTTGCATGATTTCTTACGCCTGAACGTGAATCAGGGAAGTTGGGATGAATGCATGGGAGAAAATAAATGTACGCATACACAAGAAAAGTAAGAAGTTGGAACCATGGCATATGGCTTGCGCACTTGAGTTTGTGCACTTGTTGGCGACACATGCGTTTTCCTACTTGTTTGTGAGGCTTTGAGTTACTAATCCAATATGTTTGATTTGAAATCGCGCTCGAGTCATTATCTTCGCTCTTGGCTAGACATAGTTGAAGATGATGGGTTCGTATGGGTTTTTCATATCTCTTCGTTGCAGAGAAAAGGTGGGAACATCTAATTTAATTAATTATTTAAATTAGTAGTTATTAGATAATTCAAAATGGTTGGATATGGATGTTGTGTTCCTGTCTGAATGGATGTTCATGTAGTTAGAAACACACTGAACACTATAAGCGTTATTAATCATAACGCTTGTACACAGTCGGAATGTTGTTTAATGATTGTGCTTGTTTGAATGAACTCATGCTAGCATATATGTTTTTTACATGAAATCACACACATTATAGTTGTGAATGTATACGGATGACCGATTGGAACTCTCCTTCCATCTGAATAAAGATTTTATTATTAAAGTAATGGTTGGGAACTTAGTTTTAAATAAATAAATAAATAATTAAATGATTTTGAATCTATTTTATTTGAATAGTTATTTTGCAACACTTTTAGTAGCATTTTCAAATGTTATTATTATTGCATTTTCAAAGATAAGTTAGTTTCGAAATTTATAAATTGTGAACTATTATTTAAAGGTATAAAAGAAATGATTTGTCAAATAGTTAGAATGTTAAGTGATTAAATGTTATATCGAATTATTTATCAATCGTAAGATATTGTTAGTTGGAATTCAAAAGAAAATGGTTTGGGTAGAGTTGGTCTTCATATATTTGATATATGATTCCGGAGTTGAAACGAATAGTATCAGAATTGTTAGAAATTTTATATCAAAGATTCTGATAGTGATCGTTGATTTGGGAACTGATATCAGATATGACTCAACTAAGCTCTATTTAAATTTATGTTTAAATATCAATTAGTTTGGATTATCATAAATGAAACTTTTATCCAAATAAAGACTCGGTAAATTTTAAAGGATTATGAAAAGGAAATGAAGAGGTATGTTTTAAGATATAAGAATCGAAGAATTATGAATGAATATCTGAGATTAAATACGAGTTAAGAGGTAATGAAATTTATGGAATTCGAAGTAAATCCAACCTTGATTTGTAAATGAATTGATAACGATTAGAAGGAGATTTTGAATTGAAAAGTCCGTAAGGTCCATAACTGTTGTTTTAAGAATACGCTTATTACTTGCAAAGACCGGGATCAGATTTAGATCCAAAAACCATTCCAAGTAATAAGACGATGCACTAAGCATATTCAAGACTTGGAATTTGATGAATGAAGACCGGAAATCTTGTAATTTATTCGGATTGATTGTTGATGTCTCGGTTGGGTTGATCCCCCGATACGAGGTTATAAGTGGCATGAGGTCTGAGTATATTCGGAGATTTTCAGATTTTGTTCCATTCAGACCCAAAATGGACTTGTATGTATTGTTGTCTGACATTGTAATTGACGGCATAACACTGATTTCCGTGGATATGTATTTGTTTGTGATGTACGAGCTCGAAGTGGTTATATATGGATGGAAATTAGTGATCATGTTGTGAGTGGACAATGTGACATACTTAAGTGATGAAATGAGCTTGTACGATCAAGGTGTTGCTTATCTAGGCATGTTTTGTATGATGTGATATCGACAAACCTCACACCCCGGATTGATGAGAAACTAGTGATTGGGTTGTATACTTATATATGAATTGATGATGAAGGCTGCAGCAGTGGGAAACCACTTATGAACTGGGGGAAATTGGGTATGTTCGGGGGGCCGTGTTTGGTCGAAAACCGTTGATCTGCCCTGCAATTTGCAGTTGGTGTCCGTGATGGATTAAAAAGCCGTGAGGCACTTCGCTTCGTATCTTTGATTTGTCTTTCGTGCCAGGAATCATCAAATTGGAAACCCAACTCACAATACGAGCCGTATGATTTTCATTGTATATATTTATGGCGACATAATATTATGGGTTTTAGGCCGTCTAGGATTAATACATTTATTTGCGAAATGGTTTTCCGCATTATATAATAATATTGAAAGAGGAATTTACGTATGAAAACATGTTTGGTTATCATAAGATAAAACTCGCCCATCTGGTGTGCGCTTGCATTGTGTGATGTGGGACGAACTTATGATAGTTTCATTTTCTCAAAGTCATTGCGAATTTATATGCACTGGAATTCACATGGTATAAACCCGTTCCGCATTAGCGGCGTGGTCCGACGAATTTCCCAACTCTAAAATAAATTCTATAAACAATTGTTTTATGTTCTCACACCTGTCCCATGACTGACCTGGAGTTTATTGTTCCTTCCTAAACTCTGGGTGCCCACTTATTTTTACATGGGCAGTTAGAGTTTAGTTTACAGTTACAGATCGTTAGAGCTGGACTTGGAGCGCTTTCTGAGATTAGAGTTCAAGCATAGATTTGGAACTTCGCTATATCATACGGTTTCTTCCGTTGAGAGTATATTTTCTTTTCTTCCGTTGTATGTGTTGTAACTCTGAAATTTCATGTAACTCTGATGTAATATTGTATTACGCAATGAAAGTTCTGTTATTTTATTCAATATAGGTATGTACCCATAACAATTTGTCTTTATGAACGATTTAGGTTGGTTTAATTACCGGCGAAAATCGAGCAAAAAGGTGGGTCATTACGGTTGGTATCAGAGCCAGGTTATACAAAGCCATGGGGTACTACATATTTGAAAAAAAAGATCGGACTCATCAGAGTTATATTATCTCATTAGAGATAGGGTTAGAAATGCCCTAGAATGAGGTTCTGGAATATTATGATCAAGAGAGCGTACTCGGAAAATAGATTATTTTGAAAAAGTAGATTGTTTTAAAGAACGTAACCATTTTGAAATATTAAAGGAATTTAACCTGAAAGGACTTTAGAAGTAAATTCACTTGAAGTGTAGAAAGCGAATTTTGGAAAATAATAAATTATATCAAAATATCACATATATTTCAGAATATACAAGGCATAACAAATGTTTGAGTATGAATTTTAGGTCTAATAAATTATAACCAGAAAAGATATTATATTTCTCGAAGGATAAGTTAATGTAAGCGATAGATGGGAAATCAATACTTAGCATGAATTCTAAATGATAATATGCAAGTATATTTTAGCAAATCAAAACCCCTTAAGGAATCTGAAGATGATTTTGGCTTAATTTAAGAATTTGTTTAAAGAGATGATTTTGACTTAAGTTAGGAATGAGTTTAAAATGTTAATTTAAATTGGAACAACCATCGAAGTAGGGAGAAATTTCTGTAGGAGAAATTCAAATAGAAGAAAATGTAAAGAGTAATCACTTATGATGCTAAGAAAAATGAAGTTTGAAGTAAGACTTACTTAAGAGGAAGTTAATGGAAATCGAGTATTCCCAGAATAGATAATTTATAATTGAATCCTTAGGTACGCTACCGTGACCTAAGTTAGATCCATCGTTTAAATTCAAACCGTTTATTTGTGGGTAGTGTCGCTCATGCCTTCTTGTTCTTTGAATTCAGTCAAGTATTTTAACTAGAACCGTCATACTTTTGGTATTTGTTTCGATATTGAATCCCATTTATACATCTTCATTTGATTTTTGAGCACGTGCAAGTTGATTTGTCTCGTATATATATGCCCTTTTGTGCCTTTTTTGAATGAAACCAAGATCGGATTCAAACTTGATAACTTGTTATCCAAGAAATTGTGTTAACAAAACCTCAACAAATAGGCCTTACATAATAAGAAGGTAAGGAAAATTTAGATCTTTGGAATATTAAATTTAAAAAAAAGTAAGTTCTGAAGATGTTAAGGTTAATATTCGAAACAATCCTAGTTCGAACATGCATATCCACGTAATCAGAGTGCGCAGAGGAAGCATGATAGTATTTTTGAATAAAACTGTTTCAAGAGATTTTCCGACTAGTTGAGTAAGAAGATCTTTCTAAACGAAAATGTGAACAAGAGTGAAAGAGTTATATATATTTTGGATTTAAGTGGATTTAAATAAAAGATGTTATTCAACTAGGCGGATATGACAACTATGTGTGAAATTCAACTGTTTAAGATATGGAATTTATTTGGGTAATCTTGGAAATATTTGAAACAGTTTGGAATTTGACCTAAAGGAAGTTATAAAGACTTACGAATTGGTAAATGATTTTCTAAAATTTTAGGAGGTAGAAAGGATTATTTGGAAAGGCTGTTAAAAAAATCGTATTAACCATATTTGATTTAGGGAAATTGTACGAACATTTACTTATGTAAATAGTTGGGTGTTTGAAATAAATTGAGGCTTATGAAGCAAGATAGAATTCTCAAAATATTTGACTTAGTACTTGAGAATAGGATCACTTATTTTGAAATATGAAACCTAAGTGTATATTTAAAAGCTGAAATTTTATCACCAAGCGATCGAATTAGTTTTCCAAATACTTTGGATATGACGGGTAGTTTATAAAAGTGGTATACAAATAAAAGAAAATTTCGACGACTTGGATCCCGATGATTTGAAATGTTTGGAAAATATGTATGCGTTGAAGGTATTTGTAAATTAACGATTTCAAAAAATGATATACAACTTTGGGATATGAAAAGATATGATTTGTTTGAGTAACCGTGACTAAAACTGGGTTGTGAAGAGCGGTTGGATTTGTGTATGATGGGTGATACTCAGTTTCCCTGTCATGTGGTTGAACTCCTCGAACTAATAACGTATAGATTTTGGTATAGAATGTATGAGTTTTGAAATCGAACTTAGTTTTGAAAATTCCGAAGTGCAGTATGATTTTCTATATGAAGGAATATTGTATTTTAATGATTTAAGAATGAAATGGGATTCCAAGTTCGAAGAAATAGTTTTCAAATGTTTTGTAACAAGAAATTGTAATTATAGTTAAAACTCAAATTTCTTTAATTGTATCTTTAAATTGACCTCTCAAAATATATAAAAAAATCTGGTATAACGATTTAAGTTATATAAGTTTTGATGTTAAACAAGTTTTAGAAATTTAATCGTATGAAATTTGGTTGATAAGTTTTAACCTTAATAAGATTTGTAATAAAATTTTGTTTCAGCAAATAATATTTAATTCGCTTGAGGATAATTTTATGACTCTCCTTTTCGAGGATGAAAAGTCTTAAGGAGGGGTGAATGTAACAACCCAAAAATGTACTGAGTTTAATTTTGGATTTTTCTGTATATATTGTGAATTTAATAAGGTTTAAATATTGATAATTTTTTTTAGTTTGAATAAATAATTTATTCTATAAAATAAAACTTATTTTTCAGAATATATTTAAGATTTAATAAGTACTATTATCTACTTTTGATTTTTGTATAAAAATGTTATTTATACAGTACATAGGATTTTACAAATATCTTTTGAATGTTTAAAATATATATTTAAAGATATAATGGTTTTATATTTTTATAAGTAAGAATATTAGTATATAGTGTTTATATGATATGTTGATATGAGAAATATTACTTTTGTAAACAATACCGAAATTCGATGAAACTAGTGTCATCGGATTCAGAAGTATAAGTTTGTACGGTGTCAAGATTTGTTTCTATCGGTATGTGTATGAGATAGTACTAGTTAGGATATCCCAGCGAAATCATGTTTTATAGCATTGTATTGTACTGACATAGAATGACAGAAATAAAATGATTTAAATTTTTAGGTCGGATACACTTGTAAAATGCGGACGTGAGAGAACACTTGGCATCAAAGTCCTACGATACATTAACACGTGTTTGGATTGTTCTGAACAAATGCCGCGTTCCCCAACCTTGCTTCCGTGTAACTTCTTTTCTTTTGTTTCCAAAAATCATAATGTTAATATTGAGAAAGCAAAAAGAAAAAAAATCAATTAAAAATCTTATGTAACAAAATGTGTAAATGGCTGAAGCTCGAAAAGGGACATCTGTCCGCATAGTGGACACGTGTTGTTACTTTTTTCACGCATGCCTTGAATGGTATTCATACAGTGTTTCTTCTCACTTCACCGCATTCTCTTTCCCCACGAATCCATCTTTCACCATTAAAACCATCAGCTTTCCTACTACCGTGTTTCCGGTCCATCACCCTCAACAGCCGACTTCTATTCTGAAACACCCCACCTCCGTTAAGGTCACTCACAAAGGAAATGCCTTAATTTTGGTGGAGGTTTATAAGTAAAAGCCACAGATAAACTCAAGACAGATATAAATACACAAATTTTAAACAGCGGAAACCAACAGACTTTTATTTCATCAATACGTGTTCAAAACAAAACATTCCATAATTGTCTCAAAATACTTTCATCGTTACAACTTCATAACTGTCTTGATTATTAAAGAAGCATAAAACATAAATAAAGTGACAAAAATCCCCATAGTGATATCCAAAGCCATAGTCAGAGCAAAAGAGACCCAAATCATACATCTACGTTCTTGGAGCTTGTACAGAGCCTGACTGAGCTGAGTTGTTTCCTCCCTGTGGACCTGGGAGGGGGAAACGAAATAAAAGAAGACGAATAGAAAATAGGGTCACACATAAAGCCTGAGTAAATCTAGTAACTCTTCAGTATGTGAATAAGAAAAGGGCATGATAGATATATACTGAAAATAGGATGGTGTCACAAGCTAAGGGAGTGTCGAATGTACTATCGCACCCATACTATATCTCTGCATCTACTTGAGTTTATTCTAACAGGCACCCCGTGGTGTGGGTGAAGTGATCCCCATTTTCGAAAGATCGGCTCCTACTCACTTTAACATGTGTCAAACGGCCCCCAAGATTTGTTGATACCTATGCTGGTCCCACCATGGGGTGTATCAAGACCCATAGTGGCGGCCCCGACACAAATTCTAGAAGGCATAGGTTATACTACTGGTGTCCCCAGTGCCCTGGTTGTCTTCTCCGGAGTGTGTGCATGCCCGCACCACGTTAGACCTACACTGTGCACCCACCGCCGTCGTTTTGACCGCTTACAATCAGCCCAGTGATCGTGCCCCACCCTGCCTAGTTTCAGGGTACCGTTGATACCTAACTTGGGATACTGCTGAAACAGGTCCCACGTTACCAGGATTTTCTTGTCAAACATTTTAAGTGGTTAAGTGTCTGTGTTACCTAACCCCCACCCATCAATTCTTGTTAACATATTGAATTTGGTTAAGTGTTATAGTTGACTTAACCCTACCATCTGTCCTTAGCCTCTTAGGAGCACTTGACCACTCATATTAGACAGGTATTGCTACGGTTACTGGATATGCCGGTCGGTTCCGGGAAGGTTTACACCGTAGCTCAGTCTAACCTCGGGTCATTATTGGGCTCAATGCTTAACCACCCACATTGGATAGGTATTGTTGTGACTACTGGACAGCCGGGCAGTTCCGGGCAGGTTTACATCACAACTCAATCCAACCTCGGGTTAAGCATGTCGTGTTTTCTAAATTTACATATTTTATTACTTTTCAATTATATATGTAAATGTCATATCTTTTATTTTGGGTATAAAAATTCATACCGCTCTAAATGTCATTGTCGTTGGCATGTGCCAAACATGCCAACATATATTTTCATGTTTTACACCCAACGTTATTACCCCCGTTTATATGTTCGCAACGTTATAACAAATGTTGCGCTCGACACAATTCAGCCCAACTTTATAAGCGTAAGAAAAGGGGAAATCAAGAACATGTAATATTTTACAACATATAAGGGTGTGTGGCGCATGAACTTGTAATTTAGCGATTCAACTAACATATAATATGAGTCATGTGAACTTGCATTCAAATCGATGTATAACTAAGTAGGTGACATATGAAATGGAATAGTTTAGGCTAATACAAACTTGTGTTTAAACATGTTTAACTTGGCATAATGTCAAACACAAAACTAGCCTGTTGTATATTCACCAAAAGATCCAATTATAACATTTAATCACATAGCCTATTTCAACATGAACTTGCATAGTTTATGAAACCCAAACGATACTTAACATAGATCCAATTATACTTGCAAATAAACATGAACTTGCATAATTTATGAAACCCAAACGATGCTTAACATAGATTAATTATACTTGCAAATAGACATGAAAATGATATCATAGGTTTTGGGTCATGTAGGCATAAACGGTTTCAAGTCTAAAACATGTTTACATAAATTCTAATTTAGAGTAAGGGAATATACATAGTCCATGCCTTCGACATATACATAAAGGGATCAATTTCTAATCTTTGCCACAAACTTGCAAGTACCATTGTTTTCATATACAATTGTTCAATAGGCTTGCATCAATCAATTTGTGCCACAAACATCAATACATAAGTCATGATAGAACCATCACAATACATAGAATTTTATACAATACAATAACACAATTCTATTTTCATTCACATCGAACCATATCACAATTCTTGTTCATATTCTGAATTGTCACTATACTTACAACGAATGCAGAATCTTGAATTCTGGATTCTGAATTCTGAAATTGAGATGCGCTTCTTTGGGTAGACTAACGTTGCGTTGATAAATTTGATTTAAACTTTAATATTCTTCTTAGTTTGATTCGCCTCTAGGCTTTTCTCTTGACGGCTATGTTTAATTCCTCCCTAGCAGCATGACGACTCCTTTCTCATTTTTTTGTGTGAATTTTCAGTTGAGACTTAGGGTATATTTATAGATTTTTAAGTTGTTTTGAGCCGTCAGATAAAGATAGGAGGAATCTAGGCCATTCAAAGTTTAGACAGCCAATCAAGAGGTGACACGTCAGCCCTAGTGACACACAGAGCCAAAGAAATTCGAGCCAGAGCCAGACCTGGCTAGCCAGGTCGACCAGGCAGGTCGACACCCAGGTCGACACTATGGTCAACCTGGGGGGGACCAGGTCGACACTATGGTCGACCTGGGGTGACCAGGTCGACACCATGGTCGACCCTATGGTCGACCTGGTCTCTGGGCGGGAATTTTCCCGCCCAGACCAGTTTGAACCTGAATTTCGAATTTTGAATTTAAAACTGAGCTGTTTGAATTTAAATTTGATTCTGAAACTTCCGAAGGCCATAACTCCTTCATACGGAGTCCGATTCGGGCAAACTCGGACTCTATTTCAAGCAGAATTCCAAGACGAACGCAATGGCATAATCCATTTTCCTTAATTCTTTCATTTAGAATTAATTATATTTTAATTTGTGAAGCTTAGCGTTGTAGAATTCACGGGGTGTTACATTCTTCCCCCTTAAAAGGATTTCGTCCCCGAAATCTTCAAGTTAGGAAGAATGTATATCCTACCATCCAACAGTCCATCTACTCAACCAACAAACACAGGCATCCACTGTCCTTAAAAGACTTCTAATGCTTCGTGATCATATGCATATTGTGTGTATATGTCCTTATCTAATGCAGAAATCAGGCGGTCTACTGATTCAGTTGACCTCCTTAATGCGAATCATGTAAGTGTCACGAATCCATTATGTATGCAAATTTTCCTACTCATAATTCTACATGAGTGCACAACTATTCATACAAATGCGACAACCAAATGACAACATATCAAGTTTCAACCATATACAAATGAGAATACACATATGCATATGCAATATGAAGTGACTGAGCCGATCTATTGTAAAGACCCGTAACTTCCCCATAAAGGAAAGTGCCGGATAGTTCGAGAACAAGCCACAACAGAACGCATATAAAAGAACAATTCATTGTATATTACAACAATGCATCAGATTACAAGAATATACAGAGTATAAATGAATATTACACAGAAATATCAGAGATTTAAATTACATTTAAATACATTACATAGCAGCGGAAAATAATACAATACACAACTAGAAGAGATATACGGATACAAAGCTTTCCGGATATCGTTCCAGCTATAAACCAGGATCCTGTGAATATAAATCTGCAAAACCAAAACTACTAGCTGCCCGTGTCAAAATAAGGGCACCCAGAGTTTAGGTTAAAACAATAAACTCCAGGTCAGTCATGTGACTGGTGTGAGAACAAAAACAGTTATTGATCTTTTATTTTTAAAGTTAGGTAAATCAAGGGACCACGCCGTATAACACGGAACGGGTTTCCTTCCAAGAATACCAGTGCATAAAACAACAGCGCAATGCTAAATAAAGAAAAATGAAGCTGTTATAAGACCCAGGTCCCATCACACAATGCAACGCAGCCGAGGATAGGGTTTTCCCTTATAACAGCCAAAGAATGCTTGATACGTTTAAAACAAATCGTTTGATACTACTATAAGTGCATAGTGTATAAAACAACTTCAAATCATAAGTATCAATCATAGGCGGCATGAATGCCCCATAACACTATGTCGCCATATATAAGTTTACAATCAAAACCGCAATGTCGTATTGGAAGTTGGGTTATCATTTATGGTATGAACCGAGGCTAGGGGCAAGATCCTCTCCGATTCGAGACGCTCTAGTCCGCCCCTCAGGCAAGTACTCAGTCAAGCCTTTGGATCGTCAGGGCCGGTCCACCGATGTGGATTAAAATTCCTGAACACTGCGTTTCCCCGCCCTTTGGGGCGTAAGCCTGGCCCGTCAGCCGACCAGAAGCATCGGCCGAAACCGATATCACGAGGCGCCTCGCTTTTCAGCAAGTAATAATAAGCAATATCCACATGAGTCAAACTCGTCAGCCAGTTCAAGCACTGACGCCACTCCTAACTAGAAAGAAACGCATGTCCTCCCTGATGTCCGTCTCCCGTTTTTGATTCATACCGGGTGTGATACTCGCGAATCAACGTTACACAAAGCTACGCCACAAAGGCCGTGCTTCGATCATCAACCACAAGACTTTGCTTTTCAACAGAAGCCTTGATCATTTGCATCTTAGCATGCCACACAGGCAATTCACTCCATGCGATTGATATCCATCAATATATAACCCCTGAGCTCGTACGTCTCAGAGAAGGGCGTTAAGCAAGAGAATAAATTCTCCGCCGCCAAACAGATATATATTTAATAGAGATCAATCACACGGACTAAAATCCAATGTCAAACACACAGTCCATTTACAAGTCCGTTCTGGGTCTGAACGAAACCGGAGGCACTTTCCTCGCATATCCATCCATCTCCAAGTACGTCTGGACGATCACCAACTGTTTCCATCTTCTTGGGTGTACAGCCCAATCAAGATCATCAGTAATCACCCAAACAACGTGAAGACTTCCGGTCTTCGACCACCGTCTTCATCTTCGACTTATCGTCGTATCAGTTATTCAGAATGGGATAAACCCGGTCTTTCCGAATAACTCGCGTATATTTTAAATAAGTGTTACACAAACACAACATACGCCTCATTCCAATTCATCAGTCACTAACCGTAAATTAATCAAGAGAATAATTTCCCAAATATTAACCCCGAAGGCCGAAACCAACATCAGATCAATATTCAGAAAACCATTCTGCTTGGCTAACCGACAGTTAGTTTCTAAATTTCACATTCATAGGGAAAGGTTCCCATTAATTTTATCCAAGATAAATTCCTGAATTTATTCTTTAATCTATTTTTGAATATCAATTCAAACTAGTCGGGATTAGCGAACCTTACCGAAGTAATCATTTGTTTTAATTTCCCGATCCCAACCTATTCATCCCATGAAGTAAAACTGGTTATACTTCATATCTAACACCACGGTGTTATCGGTAAATTCAATTACCATTTCACGTTCAAATCTAATTAAAGATTTAACTATCTCCTGGAGCAAAACTGGTGATACTCCATTTTCGATCATTTCAATCTAATTAAAGATTCATTAAAACTCCACTTAGTTTTAATCGTTGACTGGGTTAAAGAATCAGTGTCATTTAAAACACAGTTCACGATAAACCCAAAATCACATTCATTAATTATCGGGTTAAAGAACGAGTGTTATTTAAAACACTGTTCACGATAAACCCAAAAATCAATATCAATTCAATTCCAATTAAATATTATTTAATTGGTACACTTCATTAAATCTAAATAAAAAGATTTAATTTTTTCTCAACTGGGTTCAAGAACAGTGTTAATGAAGACACCATTCACGACAAACCCAAATCACATTTGATATTCAATATAAGGCTCTGAATAGAAAATATATCGGCTTATATTCAATATCAAATTCTACGATTAACAAATGTCGCATTGGAAATAACAATATAAATATATATCTTTCAAATTTCCATAACAACATCTGTATAATCACGAATTCCAACATCGAAATATTCCGAAGACAATTTCGATTCAAATCCACTCCAATGCAATCATTGGAAATTCTGGTTATTTTTAAAACCCTTTTCAAATTCAATTTATTTGTTTAAAAATAAATAGAATTATATTTCTAGTTCAAAACTAGTTCATTTCGATAAAAATCTATTTTTATCTTTTCAAATATGGAATTTTTCATCCCAAATCTTCACAAATCATTTCTTATGATTTTACACAAATTATTACTATTTTTAATAATTTTATCAAGGCCCGTACAGCCGATTTCCATCAACGGCCATCGAACTGCACTTACAGCGACCTTTTTCGAATTTGATTTGGACGTATCTCCAAATCCAACCGTTAGATTTCAAATTTCTAACACTCGTTAGAAAGCTCTTTTCGATACGAACCCAACGGTTCCGGTTTTAGGAGAATCCGACGGTCGGATCTCCCGTAATGTCCGTTTGAAATAAATGGTCGAAATTCACGAACTGCCGCGGCGCGGCGCGTTCTATTCAGGCCATTATATTATATATATAATATATACTTCGTCGATTTCTATTTAAATCGAATTATATGAATAGTTTTAAATTCGTTTCAAAAGCAATTTCAACTTCCTTTTCAATTCAAATCAAACTTGAATTCTTCTTTATAAATTCGTTTTAAAATTCATTTCTATTCAATTCAAATTTCAATTCAATTTGAATTCATTTTAATTTGCTTTCAATTCAATTTGAATTCGTTTTCAATTCAATTCATTTCGAAATCGTTTTCAATTCAATTCATTTCGAAATCGTTTTTAATTCAATTTGAATTCGTTTTCAATTCAATTCATTTCGAAATCGTTTTCAATTCAATTCATTTCGAAATCGTTTTCAATTCAATTCATTTCGAAATCGTTTTCAATTCAATTCATTTCGAAATCGTTTTCAATTCAATTCATTTCGAAATCGTTTTCAATTCAATTCATTTCGAAATCGTTTTCAATTCAATTCATTTCGAAATCGTTTTCAGTTCAATTCATTTCGAAATCGTTTTCAGTTCAATTCATTTCGAAATCGTTTTCAGTTCAATTCATTTCGAAATCGTTTTCAATTCAATTCATTTCGAAATCGTTTTCAATTCAATTCATTTCGAAATCGTTTTTAATTCAATTCATTTCGAAATCGTTTTCAATTCAATTCATTTCAAAATGAATAAAATCGATATAAATATCGTTTACGTCAAAATGGCGTCAATCTAATCAACACGGCTTCATAAATTTCTATTTCAAATATTTTATTTCAAATATTTCTTTTTCAAAATAGTTGTTATTATCAAAATATTTCGTTCAACACATGACCAATCTCAATGGATGAGTACTGTCAACACATGAACCGTTATTTTATATTGATAAAGATGTAAATTTTATTACTAAAATATTTCGTTCAACGCATGACCAATCTCAATGGATGAGTACTGTCAACACATGAACTTTTATTTTATATCGATAAAGATGTAAATTTTATTACTAAAATATTTCGTTCAACACATGACCAATCTCAATGGATGAGTACTGTCAACACATGAACTTTTATTTTATATCGATAAAGATGTAAATTTTATTACTAAAATATTTCGTTCAACACATGACCAATCTCAATGGATGAGTACTGTCAACACATGAACTTTTATTTTATAATATTCTTTATTTTCTAAATTGGAATGAGGCCCAATCAATCACCATATAATGTTAATTATATGGATTTTCATACAACACATGTATATAATAGCATTGAAAAATAATCAACCATCAACCAAAGTGCACTACACTGTATAAGCATCAAATATAGACATTTAACGCTTATAGCAGCTTGTCAATCAATCGATCGACATATTTAATCAATCAGGATGAGTGAACTTCAAGTTTCATCCCAACACCCGTGTGGGGTTTCAAACAATCAAACACAGATTTTATTTGTGCAGTTGGGCGATGTGTGAAATTTATCGACCCAATCAATATCAGTCAAATCAGTGTACATAAACAAACCGTCCGGTTTGTAAATGAATATTTTATTCACTTCACGTTAAAAATTATATTTTTAACAATAAAATATTTTATTTCAACACTTGAATTTCTATTTAGTTCATTCTTTAAATAAAATGATATTTTTATTTTTCTAACTTATTTTAGAAAATTTCGGCGGCATAACGGCATGATACTAGAAACGGGACGAGGCCTAGCCTTATCCCCGGTCTAGTGAAGGCCCACGCCATTTCACCAAACAAATCAATTTCAAATCAAATCATCTAATTAATTTATGCAACCAAACAAACAAGTCCATGGTCTGTGGACGATTGTGTCGGGTGCTACTAAGCACCGTCTGCATCCTAGTATATATATATATAACCAGAGAAAAGAAAGTGAAAGGTGAGAAATTCTCACTGATAGCTATCCAACCATCTCGACTCTTCTTTTGCAGAAGTCTTCGTCGTCCTCGCCTTTTTGTCATCTTTGTTGCCCGTATTCTCTAAATATGTTAAAATCGAATTTTTACTTCGCTATTCAATATATAAAAATCGAATTTTTACTTTGCTATTCAATATATAAAAATCGAATTTTTACTTTGCTATTTAATATATAAAAACGAATTTTTACTTTGCTATTCAATATATAAAAACGAATTTTTACTTTGCTATTCAATATATAAAAACGAATTTTTACTTTGCTATTCAATATATAAAAATCGAATTTTTACATCGCTCTACTTCTAATAAAGATTATATTTTTTATATCAAAGATATTTATATTCAAATCAGCGAGGTTTATATTTTTCAATTCAAAGATATTTTTAAATCAAACAGATTTATATATTTTCAAAGAGGTGTTGTTTTTATTTTCAAAAAGGTATTATTTTTCAGCACAATGCTATTCATTTATTTAAAAACAAAACTTTAAACAATTTTCATTTTAAAACAATGATATTTATTTTCATTTCAAAACAATGATATTTTTTCAATTTCAAACAATGATATTTTTTTCAATTTCAAACAATGATATTTTTTTCAATTTCAAACAATGATATTTTTTTCAATTTCAAACAATGATATTTTTTTCAATTTCAAACAATGATATTTATTCAATTTCAAACAATGATATTTATTTCAATTTCAAACAATGATATTTATTTCAATTTCAAACAATGATATTTATTCAATTTCATGAACACTGTTAAACAAGGGATTACCAGCTCCTTCTTTGTGTTCGTTGTCTCCAGGCAGCGTTGAAAACTTTGAACCCATAGGCGAAAATTAGGGCTCCCCACCTTTCTCAAATCATCGCGCTTGACCATGATCTGAACTGCTCATGACGAAGACGATGGACGACGCCACCACCACAAGGAGTTCAGGCGAACTCGCACGCGTCCAGGTGCCAGAAATCGCGTCCGAACTTTAGGGTTTTGAACTTCGATTGCTCTTGACATGCCAGACGATAGACGATCATGCTCCCATAGATTTGAAGCCCTTCCTTTTCTCTTTGATTTTGCTTCATAAATCTTTGAATTTCATTCAATCGATTAGGATAAATTTGAATGGGAAGTTAGGAACAAATCGCCCGTTTATTCCTATAGGAGGCGGCGGCTTATCTGGTTTGACTGGGGGTTGAAATTATGGAGGGTTTGACCAAGATTTCCTATATATATAATTAAATAATATAATTTAATTTAGGATTTACTTGCTTATTGCTACGAACTTGAAATCAAAGACAATGACTATCGACCCTAGCCAAATACCCCTGTTTCGAACCCAATGGGATATGTCTGGTAAGCTGATTCGACCGTTACAATCAGTTTTCCTCAAAATTAAAATATAAATCAGTATATTCAATTTTAAACGTACATTTTAATTTTCCGGTGCCACATACTGGTTTAGAAAATTCCAGAAAAATTATTTCTAGATTCGTATTGACGATACGGTTCTAACAAAACTAGTTTCATCGAATTCTAAGACCGTTGGAAAAATGGCCATTTTCCAGTCGATTAAAATTGACTGAAACTGGTCAAACGCGTTTTCCTTTTCCACGCTCACATATTGATTCGGAAAATTATGAAATTTAAAACCTAGCAATAATTTGACACTGCGGATCCAACAAAAGTGGTTTCGTCGAAATCCGAGGTCGTTTGCAAAAGCGACTATTCAGAATTTTCAACTGGACATATCTTTTTATCCCCGCTATGAAATTTTGATTTTTCGGACTCGTTGGAAAGATAGTCACAATTAGATCCCATTATTTTTGGTTTCACTAAAATCCGGTTTATTTTGCACCCGGTATATTCAATTGAAGTTTGAAATCGAATTATCGAACTACCGCGCCATTTTCAATTCCTTTTATAATTATATATAATTATTTATATTCTAACGACGACGCGTATAATATATACGATCGAATTCTATTCAAAATAAATTTCTCGTCGATTCTATTTAAAATAATCTAATTTAAATATTCAAATTCAGCTAAAATTGCCAAAATAAAAATTTCAAACTGGCTCGCATTTTACGGGTTGTTACATCTATAACCTAGGGTGTGTGTATATGCATCCACGAGCAAACCCCTAGCAACCACCAGCAACCATTTGCAGCCATCATCCATAACATGTTTTCAAATACATGTTTGCATCCATTTGTTTTCTACCTAAAGTGCTAGGAAAAGGACCAATGAGATATACCTAAAAATATAGATAAAGCATAACTTAAGGAAAAAGAGAGAGATAAAAGGTGTACCCTCAAAAAGAAGAGGGTAGGCAGTGTGTATTCTGTCCTCCGTTTCCCAAGTCGCGTCTTCCTCGGCGTCGCTCCACTGAACTTTAAAAAGTTTGACTTCGCGGTTGCGTAGCTTTTCCACTTCAGTTCCTAAGATGCGGGTTGGAACTTTCCTCACAGTTGCTTCACGTTCCACTTCGGCTTCTTCTAGAATGCTAGGTTCCACCACTTCCGCAGACTCATGCAAACACTTCCGGAGGTGAGAAACATGAAAGACGTTGTGAACTCCGGCCAGTCTCTCGGGTAGCTCTAATCTATAGGCCATCTTCCCAACCTTCTCGATGATAGGAAGCGGCCCTTCAAATCTTGGTGCTAGCTTTCCTGCGGATCCAAAGCGAACGACGTTCCTTAAAAGTGATACCTTAAGGAAAACCCTGTCCCCAACCTCGAACTCAAGGTCGGTCCTTCTTTTGTCAGCGTAGGATTTCTGTCGATCTTGAGCAGTCTTCATTCTCCTACGTATCAAGTCCACTTTCTCCGAAGTCTCTCGAATCATATCTGGCCCAAGTATAAGCTTATCAGTAGACTCCCACCAACAAGTTGGTGGTTTGCACGGTCTTCCGTACATGGCTTCGAAGGGGGCCATACCGATGGTAGCTTGGTAGTTGTTGTTGTAGGCAAATTCCACTAAAGGAAGGTGATCCTCCCAAGTCCCTCCAAAGTCAAGAACGCAAAGTCTCAAAAGGTCCTCCAAAACTCTATTCACCCTTTCCGTCTGGCCATCGGTTTGGGGGTGATAGGTCGTGCTCAAACATAACTGTGTGCCTACAGCTTCTTGCAGACTCCGCCAAAACTCGCTTGTGAAGATAAGGTCTCGGTCACTAACAATTCTGGAGGGTATCCCATGGAGTCGAACTATTTCCTTGAGGTAAAGAGATGCTAGAGATGCGGCAGTCCTTCTACTTTTGATAGGTATGAAGTGGGCGCTCTTAGTAAGCCTATCCACTATTACTCAAATGTTGCCTCTTCTCGACCTAGGCTGTCCATCAATGAAGTCCATTGAAATGCTATCCCACTTCCACTGTGGGATCTCTAAAGGATGAAGTAATCCTCCAGGTTTCTTATGTTCTGCCTTGACCCGTTGGCAGGTCATGCACTTAGAAACGAAATCTTCCACGTCTTGCTTCATGCAGTTCCAAAAGAAAGTCCTTTTTATATCCTTGTACATCTTATCACCGCTAGGGTGTATAGTCATCTTGGAATGATGCGCTTCCTCGAGAACCTTCTTTGTCAACTCCCTTGCTTGTGGGACGCATAACCTTCCATCTCGCCTCAGCCAACCCTTATCATCGATGGCGTACCTACTGAGGTGACTAGAAGTCTCACCCCTAATAAGTTTATCAATCACATCCACAAGCTGAGGGTCTTCACGTTGTGCAGCCCCTATTGCGTCCAAGAGAGTAGGGCGTACTTCGAGAGATGCCAGCAAACCCGGTACAAAATCTGAGGAGGGCCTAAAGTTAAAACTGGCTATATACTCCAGGCTTTGCCTTTCCACAAAGAGTGGGCTTAAGGTCAGTTTCTTTCGGCTCAACGCATCTACTACTACGTTACCTTTGCCGGGAGTATAAGAAATTTCAAAGTCGTACGAGGCAAGAAACTCCATCCATCTTTGTTGCCTCAAGTTAAGATCCTTCTGCGAGAAGAGGTATTTCAACGATTTATGGTCAGTGTATAATTCGAACTTCTCACCTAGGAGATAATGGCGCCAAGACTTAAGCACAAAGACGATGGCAGCCAACTCAAGATCGTGGGTTGGGTAGTTCTTTTCATGAACTTTCAATTGCCTTCCGCCATAAGCTACTACCCTTCCTTCTTGCATTAGAACAGCGCCTAGTCCCGTTCCACATGCATCCGTGTATACTGTGAACATTTTGCTTCCATCTGGCAAGGTCAGAACTGGGGCTGTTGTGAGAGCCCTTTTTAATCGTTGGAAAGCAAACTCGCAATCCAAATCCCAAGTGAACGCCAGATTCTTCTTTGTTAGCCTTGTGAGTGGGGCTGATATTTTCGCGAAATCCCTAATAAATTTTCGGTAAAAACCGGCTAGCCCAAGAAAGCTTCGAACTTCAGTTGCATTTCTTGGTGTCTTCCAATCTTGCACTGCCACGACTTTCGCGGGGTCCACGGCCAACCTATCTTTGGACACTATATGCCCCCAAAAATCTTACTTCCTTTCTCCAGAAGTGACACTTGGAGAATTTGGCTTTTAGTTGATGAGCTCGAAGAGTTTCCATGATTTCTTTCAAATGCTGAGCATGCTCTTCCTCACTCTTTGAGAAGATTAAGATATCATCTACGAAGACAACCATGAATTTGTTGAGGAATTCTCTGAACACCCTTCTCATTAGGTCTACGAAATAAGCGGGTGCGTTTGTCAAGCCGAAAGGCATGACAAGCCACTCGAAGAAACCGTCTGGGGTTCTGAACGCTGTCTTATCAATACTATCTTCAGCCACTCTTAGCTAATGGAACCCAGTTGCCAGATCAAGCTGGGAGAAGACCGTCGCACCAACAAGCTGATCAAACAAATCGTCGATTCGGGGAAGAGGGTGCCTATTTTTCTTGGTCAATTTGTTTAACTCCCTATAGTCGACGCAAAGGCGAAGCGAACTGTTCGCTTGGTTGCGAACACCACTGGAGCATCCCATTTCGAAATGCTCCTTCTAATGAACCCCTTTTCAAGAAGTTCTTTAACCTGCTTACTAAGCTCCTTTCTCTCCTTTGGAGCCATGTGTCTGACAGGTAAAGCTACAGGCTTTGCGTTATCCACAAGATATATGCGGAAGTCTATTTCCCGCCTCAGAGGTAAGCCTTTCACCTCCTCAAAGACATCCGAATATTCCCGGACTACTCTTACTGATTGCAAATTCTCATCGGAAGCATCAAGCGACTCTAGATAACTTAGCATAACAGCATTCAAGGGATTACTAGAAATTTCTAGAGTGTTACCAAGCCGAGTTAAGAGTCTAACTACTCTTTTCTCACAATTAAGAATGGCACTATTACTGGATAACCAGTCCATGCCTAAGATCAAACCATATCCCGAGAAGCCTAAGACAAAGGCATTACAGCTAAACTCAACGCTGAGAATAGAGATTTTCAAACCCAAACAAACCATTGACAAGTAAGCGGAGCCCCCGATTGGATTTGAAACTACTAAGGGATCTTCTACCATACTAGTGTCTAGATGCAGAGATTCTACTAAGGCAGATGAAATATAAGAGTGTGATGTGCCAGAGTCAAAAAGTGTACGAACTGGATGATCATAAAGATAGACTACACTTTCTACAGAAATATTACTACATCGTTCCTGTTGAGGTGCCACTAGCGCATGAACCTAACCCCCTGAAGTGAATCCGGCTTTCTGTCCCTGCCCTTTCCTCTTTGGGCAGTCCTTAGCTTGGTGCCCAGTCTCTCCACAATGAAAGCAACCACCCATCTTCACCTTTCTTTTCTGGCAGTCTTTTGATATATGGCCCACAATGCCATAGAAATTGCACCTTCTCTTCTCACGGGGCTTATTGTTCTTCCCTCCTTTCTTAAAGTCTGTTTTCTTTGCTTGTAGACCCTCTTTCATCTCTTCCACTTTAGTTTCTTTCTTGCGGTGGTCTTCCTCGTGTAGCAACGCCATGTCCACCAAGCTTTCATAAGTCGCTCCCGTGGATACATGGGTCATGGCAAGGCTGTGTAGAGGCTCATTCAAACCCTTGACGAAGTGAAGTGCCTTCTTGTGTTGGGTGTTTACTAAGTCTAACCCAAATCTGGCCAACTGATTAAACTGATTAACATATTCCCTGATCGTCATGCTTCCCTGTTTCAGAGTTAGAAACTTCTCCATTTGCAGGCTTCTTTCTGCTTGGGAGAGGAATTTCATCTCAAATCTTGTCCTGAAATCTTCCCATGTTTCCACCGCCTGCTGAGCATTGGTAACTTCCCACCAATAGGAAGCTTCATCCTTAAGCAACCATACCGCTAGTTGTATCTTTTGCCTGTCATCAACCCCGAAGATGACAAACAGATCCTCGGTCTCCTTTAGCCAGTTTCTTGCCCCTACAAAGGATTCTGTTCCATAAAAGTCTTTTCCACCCATTGCCTTGAAGTCTATACATGTTTTTGCGAAGGCATTTCCATGAGGAGGAGGAGGAGGAGGAACCGCGGCCACTGGAGGAGGGATGTTTGCTGGGCCCGCGCCATTGGCCCTTGCTTCTAAGTACCTCCTAAACAAGCCGGGAATCGGCACTCCTTCCGAGAGGTTAAGGTCTCCAGACATGCTGAAACAGAAAGGAAAAATTCAAAACGAAGGATAGAGATAGATAGATAGGGCACATGGCTTTGGGGGATTTTGTCTTTTTATAAACATAACACTTTTTCTTGAAAAAATGCTTCTTTAAACTTTCTTTTTGAAAACAATTTTCAAAAACTTTTATCTTATCTGGTAAACCTATGCTCTGATACCAAGTGAAACACCCCACCTCCGTTAAGGTCACTCACAAAGGGAATGCCTTAATTTTGGTAGAGGTCTATAAGTAAAAGCCATAGATAAACTCAAGACAGATATAAATACACAAATTTTAAACAGCGGAAACCAACAGACTTTTATTTCATCAATACGTGTTCAAAACAAAACATTCCATAATTGTCTCAAAATACTTTCATCATTACAACCTCATAACTGTCTTGATTATTAAAGAAGCATAAAACATAAATAAAGTGACAAAAATCCCCATAGTGATATCCAAAGCCATAGTCCGAGCAAAACAGACTCAAATCATACATCTACGTTCTTGGAGCTTGTACAGAGCCTGACTGAGCTGAGCTGTTTCCTCCCTGTGGACCTGGGAGGGGGAAACGAAAGAAAAGAAGACGAAAAGAAAATAGGGTCAGACATAAAGCCTAAGTAAATCTAGTAACTCTTCAGTATGTGAATAAGAAAAGGGCATGATAGATTTATACTGACAATAGGATGGTGTCACAAGCTAAGGGAGTGTCGAATGTACTATCGCACCCATACTATATCTCTGCATCTACTTGAGTTTATTCTAACAGGCACCCCGTGGTGAGGGTGAAGTGATCCCCATTTTCGAAAGATCGGCTCCTACTTGCGTTAACATGTGTCATATGGCCCCCAAGAATTGTAGATACTTATGTTGGTCCCACCATGGGGTGTATCAAGACCCATGGTGGCGGCCCCGACACAAATTCTAGAAGGCATAGGTTATACTACTGGTGTCCCCAGTGCCCTGGTTGTCTGCTCCGGAGTGTGTGCACGCCCGCACCCCGTTAGACCTACACTGTGCACCCACCGTCGTCGTTTTGACCGCTTACAATCAGCCCAGTAATCGTGCCCCACCCTGCCTAGTTTCAGGGTACCGTTGATACCTAACTTGGGTTACTGCTGAAACGGGTCCCACATTACCAGGATTTTCTAGTCAAACATGTTAAGTGGTTAAGTGTCTGTGTTACCTAACCCCCACCCATCAATTCTTATTAACATGTTGAATTTGGTTAAGTGTTATAGTTGACTTAACCCTACCATCTGTCCTTAGCCTCTTAGGAGCACCTGACCACTCACATTAGACAGGTATTGCTACGGCTACTGGATATGTCGGTTGGTTCCGGGCAGGTTTACACCGTAGCTCAGTCTAACCTCGGGTCATTATTGGGCTCAATGCTTAACCACCCACATTGGATAGGTATTGTTGTGACTACTGGACAGCCGGACGGTTCCGGGCAGGTTTACATAACAACTCAATCCAACCTCGGGTTAAGCATGTCATGTTTTCTAAATTTACATATTTTATTACTTTTCAATTATATATGTCAATGTCATATCTTTTATTTTGGGTATAAAAATTCAACCCACTCTAAATGTCATTGTCGTTGGCATGTGCCAAACATGCCAACATATATTTTCATGTTTTACACCCAACGTTATTACCCCTGTTTATATGTTCGCAACGTTATAACAAATGTTGGGCTCAACACTATTCAGCCCAACTTTATAAGCGTAAGAAAAGGGGAAATCAAGAACATGTAATATTTTACAACATATAAGGGTGTGTGGCGCATGAACTTGCAATTTAGCGATTCAACTAACATATAATATGAGCCATGTGAACTTGCATTCAAATCAATGTATAACTAAGTAGGTGACATATGAAATGACATAGTTTAGGCTAATACAAACTTGTGTTTAAACATGTTTAACTTGGCATAATGTCAAACACAAAACTAGCCTGATGTATATTCACCAAAAGGTCCAATTATAACATTTAATCACATAGCCTATTTCAACATGAACTTGCATAGTTTATGAAACCCAAACGATACTTAACATGGATCCAATTATACTTGCAAATAAACATGAACTTGCATAATTTATGAAACCCAAACGATGCTTAACATAGATCAATTATACTAGCAAATAGACATGAAAATGATATCGTAGGTTTTGGGTCATGTACGCATAAACGGTTTCAAGTCTAAAACTTGTTTACATAAATTCTAATTTAGAGTAAGGGAATATACATAGTCCATGCCTTCGACATACACATAAAGGGATCAATTTCTAATCTTTGCCACAAACTTGCAAGTGCCGTTGTTTTCATATACAATTGTTCAATAGGCTTGCATCAATCAATTTATGCCACAAACATCAATACATAAGTCATGATAGAACCATCACAATACATAGAATTTTATACCATACAATAACACAATTCTATTTTCATTCAGATCGAACCACATCACAATTCTTGTTCATATTCTGAATTGTCACTATACTTACAACGAATGCAGAATCTTGAATTCTGGATTCTGAATTCTGGATTCTGAATTTTGAAATTGAGATGCGCTCCTTTGGGTAGAATAATGTTGCGTTGATAAATTTGATTTAAACTCTAATATTCTTCTTAGTTTGATTCGTCTCTAGGCTTTTCTCTTGAAGGCTATGTTTAATTCCTCCCTAGCAGCATGACGACTCCTTTCTCATTTTTTGTGTGAATTTTCGTTGAGACTTAGGGTATATTTATAGATTTTTAAGTTGTTTTGAGCCGTCAGATGAAGATAGGAGGAATCTAGGCCATTCAAAGTTCAGAGAGCCAATTAAGAGGTGACACGACAGCCCTAGTGACACACAGAGCCAAAGAAATTCGAGCCAGAGCCAGACCTGGCCAGCCAGGTCGACCAGGCAGGTTGACACTATAGTCGACCTGGGGGGGACCAGGTCGACACTATGGTCGACCTGGGGTGACCAGGTCGACACCATGGTCGACCCTATGGTTGACCTGGTCTCTGGGCGGGAATTTTCCCGCCCAGCCCAGTTTGAACCTGAATTTCGAATTTCGAATTTTGAATTTAAAACTGAGCTGTTTGAATTTAAATTTGATTTTGAAACTTCCGAAGGACATAACTCCTTCATACGGAGTCCGATTCGCGCAAGCTCGGACTCTATCTCAAGCAGAATTCCGAGACGAACGCAATCGCATAACCCGTTTCCTTTAATTCTTTCATTTAGAATTAAATATATTTTAATTTGTGAAGCTTAGCGTTATAGAATTCACGGGGTGTTACATATATTCCCTCACCTCTCCTCTTCCACTCTTCTTTAAGCAAGTGCAGTCTGTCCTCCCAATACACAAGCATTGATCCACTCATCCCCATAACTCACTCAGCTCTTCTTCCTTCAAGTTCTCACTGCTTGTTCCTCCTCAAACACCCCGCTCTCTCTCCTTCCTTTTTTTTTGCATGAAGCCTTAAATTCTCTCAACCTGAAATTGCATGCCTCCCCATCCTCTCCATAAACAACTACTTCCTCTCTCCTCGCCTGCTATCGCTCCTCTTTGAAATATGTATACTGGTTGTCCATTTTAAACCCATGAGAAGACCTCCTGCACCACAAATTTTCCTTACCCACTTCCTCTCCTCCTCTTCTTGGACCGCGTTCACCTTTAGTAGTTCATCCACCGTTGCACATCCAGAACCGCCATCTCCTTCTTGCGCAAATCCTAAAAAGAAAAGGTCGGTTTCCCCTTAGTAACAGCTCCACTTTCCCTCCAATACACCTTAAGCATAAGTCGTAGCCGTTCCATTACTGTATATGTATGTGAAGTAGTTAGTTATTGGTGTTGGGTTGGTTTTGTTTATTTGTTGTTCGAATATATGGAGTTGAATGGGTGACTTGTTCCACTGGGTTGTGAAGACGAGTTAGTCGGTGTTGGTGCAGTTTGTGGGAAACGTAGTGATGGCAGGTATTTGTGTAATTGTGGAATAGGTGCTATAGGCTATACTAGGTGTTTATACTGAGTGATGGGTTAGTGCTTGTTTTTCTTTTGTGGTTTCAGTAGTGTTGTTACTGAAGTGGATGATGTGTATGAAGTGGTTGCTGGATGGTGAATATGTTGGAATGGTAACCGTTCTAGAAAAATCACAGGTTAGTGGACTATGCTTGCATGATTTCTTACGCCTGAACGTGAATCCAGGAAGTTGGGATGAATGTCTGCGTGAAAAGAAATGTACGCATACACAAGAAAAGTAAGAAGTTGGAACCATGGCCGGCATATGGCTTGCGCACTTGAGCTTGTGCACTTGTTGGCGACACATGTGTTTTCCTACTTGTTTGCGAGGCTTTGAGTCACTAATCCGATATGTTTGATTTGAAATCGCGCTCGGGTCATTATCTTCGCTCTTGGCTAGATATAGTTAAAGATGATGGGTTCGTATGGGGTATTTCATATCTCTTCGTTGCAGAGGAAAGGTGAGAACATCTAATTTAATTAATTATTTAATTTAGTAGTTGTTAGATAATTCAAGTTGGTTGGATATGGATGTTGTGTTCCTGTCTGAATGGATGTTCGTGTAGTTAGAAACACACTGAATACTGTGAGCGTTATTAATCGTAATGCTTGTACACAGTCGGAAAGTTGTTTAATGATTGTTCTTGTTTGAATGAACTCATGCTAGCATATATGATTTTTATTTGGATGAGTATGATTGCATGAAATCACACACATTATAGTTGTGAATGTATATGGATGATCGATTGGAACCCTCCTTCCATCCGAATAAAGATTTTATTATTGAAATAATGGTTGGGAAATTAGTTTTAAATAAATAAAAAAATATTTGAATTTCCAATGATTTTGAATCTATTTGATTTGAATAGTTATTTTACAACACTTTTAGTAGCATTTTCAAATGTTATTATTATTACATTTTCAAAGATAAGTTAGTTTTGAAATTTATAAACCGCAAACTATTATTTAAAGGTATAAAAGAAATGATTTGTCAAATAGTTGGAATGTTAAGTGATTAAATGTTATATGGAATTATTTATCAATCGTAAGATATTGTTATTGGAATTCAAAAGAAAACGGTTTGGGTAGAGTTGGTCTTCATATATTTGATATGTAATTCCGGAGTTGGAACGAATAGTATCAGAATTGTTAGAAATTTTATATCAAAGATTCTGATAGTGATCGTTGATTTGGGAACTGATATCAGATATGAGTCAACTAAGCTCTATTTAAACTTATGTTTAAATATCAATTTGTTTGGATTATCGGAAATGAAACTTTTATCCAAATAAAGACTCGGTAAATTTTAAAGGATTATGAAAAGGAAATAAAGAGGTATGTTTTAAAATATAAGAATTGAAGAATTATGAATGAATATCTGAGATTAAAGAAGAGTTCAGATGTAATGAAATTTATGGAATTCAAAGTAAATCCAACCTTGATATGTAAATGAATTGATAATGATTGGAAGGAGACTTCGAATTGAAAAGTCTGTATGGTCCATAACTGTTGTTTTAAGAATACGCTTATTACTTGGAAAAACCGGGATCGGATTTAGATCCGAAAACCATTCCAAGTAATAATACGATGCACGAAGCATATTAAAGACTTGGAATTTGACGAATAAAGACCGGAAATCTTGTAATTTATTTGGATTGATTGTTGATGTCTCGGTTGGGCTGATCCCCCGATATGAGTCTATAAGTGGCATGAGTTCTGAGTATATTCAATGATTTTCGGATTTTGTTCCGTTCAGACCCAGAATGGACTTGTATGGATTGTGTGTCTGACTTTGCAATTGACGGCATAACACTGATTTCTGTGGATATGTATCTAGCTTGTGACGTAGGAGCTTGAAGTGGTTATATATGGATGGAAATCAGTGATCATGTTGTGAGTGGACAATGTGACATACTTAAATGATGAAATGAGCTTGTACGATCAACGCATTGCTTATCTAGGCATGTTTTGTATGATGTGACATCGACAAACCTCACATCCCCGGATTGATGAGAAACTGGCGATTAGGTTGTATACTTATATATGAATTGATGATGAACGCTGCAGCAATGGGAAATCACTTATGAACTGGAGGAAGTTGGGTATGTTCGAGGGGCCGTGTCTGGTCGAAAATTGTTGATCTTCCCTGCGAATTGCAGTTGGTGTCCGTGATGGACGAAAAAGTCGTGAGGCACTTCGCTTCGTATCCCTGACTTATCTTTCGTGCCAGGAATCATCAAATTGGAAACCCAACCCCCAATACGAGCCATATGATTTTCATTGTATATATTCGCGACATAATATTATGGGTATTATGCCATCTAGGATTAATGCATTTATTTGCGAAATGGTTTTCCACACTATATAATAATATTGAAAGATGATTTTACGTATGAAAGCATGTTTGGTTATCATAAGATAAAACTTGCTCGTCTGGTGTGCGCTTGCATTGTGTGATGTGGGGCGAGTTTACGATAGTTCCATTTTCTCAAAGTTATTGCGAATTTATATGCACGGGAATTCACATGGAATAAACCCGTTCCGCATTAGCGGCGAGGTCCAACGAATTTCCCAACTCTAAAATAAATTCTATAAACAACTATTTTATGTTCTCATACCAGTCCCTTGTCTGACTTGGAGTTTATTGTTCCTTCCTAAACTCTGGGTGCCCACTAATTTTTACACGGGCAGTTAGAGATTAGTTTACAGTTATAGATCGTTAGAGTTGGACTTGGAGTGCTTTCTGAGATTAGAGTTCAAGCTAGGATTTAGAGCTTCCGCTATATCATACGGTTTCTTCCGCTCAGAGTATATTTTCTTTTCTTCCGCTGTATGTGTTGTAACTCTGAAATTTCATGTAACTCTAATGTAATATTGTATTACGCAATGAAAGTTCTGTTATTTTGTTCAATATAAGTATGTACCCATAACAATTCGTCTTTATGAACGATTTAGGTTCGTTTAATTACCGGCGAAAATCGGGCAAAAAGGCAGGTCGTTACGTGCAACATCCCACTACTGCAGAAGATATCGAGTGCTTATGTAATGGTGGCTTGTTCAACACAAGATTTTGGCGTAAGTAGAGCACATCACGAATTTGCATCCGAGTGGTATCTGTCCAAAGTTATAAAGCTTCGTATATGCCAGAGTTTCATCTCGTACATGATAAGAAATACTGGCTCCATACAACGGTCCACGTATATTGCCTTCCGCCTACAAGAAGACAATCTAGATGACCTAAATATACGAGAATCAAAAATGTTATGGACGAGCACCACACACCTAAAACAAACAGGCGCAACAAATATAGACAGCGGAGCCATAATAGAAAGCGATGTACTTCAGGAATCTAAAATGGAGATGCATGTGTGTTGATGAGATTTTAGTGTGATTAATTTAGTATAACTTTAATTTTTAAGTTTCAAAATTAACTTTTGTTATCTCATTTGAATTATTTTGAAATCTCTTGAGCACACTATTATTGTCTTGTACGATGACTTGTTTATCTCTTTTAACTTCTTCAAGAAGCATAATCTTATCATTTCATGCAATTTCAATAAAGCTTCAGATTTTTAATTTATGACCATTTCAAGTTCATTGATTGAGGAACTTCGGGTTCTACGATGCATATGCATGTATCATGTTTAATAATTTATGATGAATTTTGATTCTCAATTTTTTTGCAAAATTTTAGTTTAGAAGCTTTTACATTTTTGCTAATTAGAAAAACCGATATGATTTCAAACTTGTAAACTTTAGCGAAAAGTCTTTTCATAATTCAAGGCTTCAGGCCTTGAACTTTGAGTTATACAACTTATGATTTTAAAAATGTTCTTTGCACAACTTCAGGTTGTGCATCTAACCTTTTCATTTCTTCATTTATATTAGATATTATTTGCTATAATAAATACATTAAACAATAATACATATGTCTATTCTTATTCCAAACATAAACATACAACATCGTTTAATTTATAACAATCAATGCATTTAATGCATTTACAATAATAAGGCATTATTACTTATTATTGTAACGACTACATTTAACACATCTTTATTAATGATTCTCTTGGAAACACATATTTCGGTCTAACTGTGAAGTGCCAAAATTGTCCTTTATTTAAATTAAAAAACTATCCCATAAAAATAGGATTTGCACGGTTGATTTTTCTTCTTCTCAAAGCTTCATTTATGTATGTGTTGACCCTTAAATAATGGGTCAACAACAATCCAAGCACGGAGCGCGTGCCGTTACGCTCATTTGTTATAAAAACGACGGAAGTAACCATTATGTGGTCCAAATATATGAATCAGTTGAATAAATTTTACGTAAAGTAACATAATAAAATTCGAATCTAGCTACAGTATTAATCAATGATAAAATTGAAATGAAATTCTCAATAATCATATTTTCTAAAAATTCCATATATATGTGTGTGTGTGTGCGTGCGTGCGTGCGTGTGTGTGTGTAATCAAAAGTTGAGTAAAAGAGTATAATCACAAAATCATGATTTTACATTCTCTAGCATGAATGATTCAAACATTACAAGACACACAGTATATAGAAATGGAACCTAGCAACAGCCGCCAACGACAGCTGAAAACGGCTTCCAACAGTAGCTTATTTCTGGAATTTCTTTATGTTATTAACAAGTTAAACATTGGAAGCGTTTGGATACCGTTGGTTCTAAACCCATTGGAGACCATTGCTAGCTGTTGGTTAGTCAAGCAGAAATTCACTGAACAGCTTCCTCCTTCCCCCATTTCGTTTTCTCACAAAAAAAACTCCAAATTCTCCCTCCAATTCTCAAATTCGCCACCCACCGCCTGGTTTGCCGCCTATACCCTCTCCAACATTAGAAAGCTTTCTCTCCTCCTCTCTAGGCTCCAATTTCTCTCCAATACTCAAGGTATAAACCCTAATCAATTTTTTATAACCTAGATTTTCTAATTTAAGGTTAATCGGTTTATGTTTGTATGTATAGTGTTTTTAATGCTTGTATATATTTGTTGAATTAGTCATGCTATTAATCTATGTATAGTGTTGCTAATTTAGGGTTAATTAGTTTATATTGTATGTATATGTGCATATATAGTATTGCAAGTACAATGTTATTAATTAATCTATGTATTGGTTGAATTAACTGAAGCCCAATTCATCAAAAACGATATTTAATTATTGAAAACGTTTGGTAGAAATTGAAGTAATTAAGTTTATGTTTTATAAATATTTATCGAAAACGATATTTAATTTTATTTATAATGTACGGTTAGTTTAATTGAATGTTGAAAATATGCGTATATGTGATAAAGTTCATATATGTACAATTAGAGATTGAAGAGCAGCAATTGTAATATATTATATTCATAAAGCCTTAGAGAGTTTTTCAGCTCCGTCTAAAAATACTGTATATGATCGTTATGTGAATGTTCGTTTCGTTAACCAGACGGACATTTATATTCATCATATACAATATTTTTTGGATTTGTCCTTGTATTGGATAGGTTAAAAACACAATAGCAAAATTAAATCTCGTAAATCATTTCATTTTAAATGGTTCTCAAAATTTCAAAAGCGCTTTGTTTATGCTCCATGTGTACACGTAATTGGGTACTATTCAGGGAATTATAGCGAAGTGCTTCCGAAATTTTGTTGAATTGTCTAAATTGAAAAGATTTACGCGATTTATTTATGTTATTGTATTTGTAATGGGAGATAGGATGGCCCACCTGTAAAGTGTAAATGATCAATAACATAACATTCAGCAATAGAACTGTTTTAATAAAATGTCAATGTAAATTTTATCATCCTTTTTAATTATCTGCTTTGAAAAGGTGGACAATTATTTATCATACTTTTTAAGTTCTAAGTTGTTAAAAGTTACTTGATTTAACTTTAAGATCTAATTTACACACACACACTATATACATACATACATACATATATATATATATATATATATATATATATATATATTCACATTTAAGGAGAGACATCGGGGTGCTCATTTGTCGTACCAGGATGTTTTTGAGCATACACATGTAGTGAGTCAGATGGAACTCCTGAATCGTCGAATTTGACGAAAAGTGGGTTTCGAGAGAGGGAACGAAAACCATTAGTCATTAGGAAATGGAACGAATCCGAGATGAAATGCAGTAGCTTCATCGGTATTACTTACTCTCGCAAGCACCTAAGTCTGCGGAACGAACAATCGGTAGCACAAATGGCTGGAGGCGATCGTTGCGCCTACGCTAAATGAATATGGGCCACTATATCATAAGTCTTTCACTCTCCTGAACCAAAACGGAAGGAGACTCGCTGTTCAAATGGCGGGACATGGGATCGGAGAGCTCCGAACATCTTTTTTCGACGGTTTGGCACCTCGATGTCGGCTCTTCGCCACCTGGGGCTGCAGTATGTTCCAAAGGTTGGGTTATTCGCCCTCATAAATATGGTAACCTTTGAGTGAGCCGAACTCACTAAGCGAAGGGACGTAGTCGCAAGAGAGATCTAGAATCATCGCTATGCCCCTCGAACTTTTGGGTTGGAGAGACGAATGTAGTTCTTTCATTACTAAGGGCAAAGCTGAATGAGTTCATGTAGATTTCACATGCTTTTTTTGGTAACAAGTGTTAAACTTCTCATCATTTAACCAATCTTTCTAACTACTCAAAAATTCTCCCGCTCTTCATTTCCTTCTTCTTGAATCCATGGGGGACTTGTCATATTTCGAATCTTTCTACGGTCTGCTCTGTTTAAAATTCTTTCGTACTCTCTTCCCCTTACCCCGTGATAGGTCATTGAAGCGTGAGCGGGTTCGGAGAAGGAAAGGCCAAACACTTCGGGGAACGAGCAACGATAAAATGACAAGATGAGGTGGGCGAAGTGGTAGTACTCTAGATATGCCAAAGGATTAGCAACAAATGGTAGTACACGAGCTATGCCCAGTGCACCTAACGAGGCCTATTTGGGTCTATCACCAGCAACACGACTCACTTTAGCTAATCTAACGACAAGGGTGTTCGGATTCTTCACAAAGCAGGAAGGCTTGGAATGGGCTAATTGAAAGAAAGATCTGATATGAAGTTGCAAATGTTTTTTGTAGACTGCTTGGAGCTAAGCTAGTGGAACTGGGATAGTGAATGGTTGTAGAATAGCAAGCTTTTCGTCCTGTGATGTGAGGGAAGCGAGTGTTAACGATCGGCAGCAGATCACGAAATCTTGGTGATCTTCTCTATCTAACGAATGAGGAGTCCGTTTGGAAATCGTCCGCCCTGAACCACTCCCTGAGTATATGATTCAACAGGAATCACACGGGGGTAGATTGATAGAAACCTCTAGTAAAGTACCCATCAGTACTTACGAAGGTCAAAGAAAGAGGTAGCTACGAAAGAACCGGTCCAACTCCTTGTTCAAGAATTGGAAATTGTTCCTCCCCAATTAATGTGCCTTATTTCTCATATCAGCTCAGCACATGATAAGAAAAACCTAATTTCTCTATTTGATGTCGATTCATCCACACTTCCATTCCTTGTAGAGGAAAGCGAACTGCTTACTGGCAATGTTTGAGAATTTTTAGGAAATAGACCATGAATTTTATTTATCCACAATATTTCTAATGAATCCACTCTTGAAGTTATTAAATCAGTCATGATTTCATCTAAATCTACATTTTTTATTGTTCCGCGATAAGGTCCATTCAAAAAGGGATCATACATTTTAGGTAAATATTCTTGTTCATGCTCATCTCCACATAATCTGGTTCTTTTTTCTAGTATATTAAAAGCAACTGGATGCTTGGTTAAGTCAGGAATAAGAAAGATTCAACGGAAAGAGTTCTTATCCCATTGATAGATACTTCGTCGTCGCCCTTGGGGCTGGACAGTTATTCCTATATGCCGGAAAAAAGATTCTCTGGGAGCATAGGTTCATAGGCAAAAGAGACAGAGAGGATTGTGCTAGGCAAACAAGAATTGATACAAAATTCGCATTCGAAGCCACTAGGGTCAGCCGACATCGTTTACAAAGCTCTTTACTTATGAAATTTCACTTGAGGATCGATTTTCTCACTTCTGATAAGTCTTTCAATAGCTTCGATCAAAAAAAAATTGGTCCGGATCCACTATGGGAATGATTTGGAAGATCCAAAACTAAAAGCAGCGGTATTTGCTAGCAACAACATCATGGAGGCAGTCCATCAATATAGATTTATCTGAAATCTGATTCAAATCCAATATAGCATCTATGGGTACATAAGAAATGCATCAAATCGATTCTTTTTAATGAATAGATCCAATCGCAACTTTGAATATGGAATTCAAGGGGATCAAATAGGAAATGGTACTCTGAATCATATAACTGAATGGTAGAATAAAGAACATTTTTGGGGCAGGTTCAAATTTTTGATGGGTTAAATAGATAAAATATTTCTAATTTTTTTTTGTTACTTACACTTATGGAGCCTTTTCAAAATTTGTACAACTTCTACAGCTCCGCTCCTTCGACTGATTGTTCGCATCGGATCTCAGGTTCTCTATTACACTCCCCGACTAGGCTTTCTTTCACCTTTCCGTCATGGTACTTGTACGCTATCGGTCATTGAGGTATACTTAGGCTTAGAGGGTGGCTCCCCTTTCTCGCGTATCTTATAATAAATAGACTAAATAGAGGACTGCATATGATTGACCAACAACCGAAATGAAATAAAGAATAAAAAATAGAAGCAGAAAATAGAAGAACCCAGATTCCAAGTGAACAAATTCAAACTCGAAAAGGATCTTTCTAATTCTCGAAGAATGGGGGCAAAATGATAGATCGAGAAAGCTATATTTTTCTTATTATATTAGAATAAAAGATTAGATTAGAATAAAAGATCATGAGTTTGTCCGGTTTGTTACATATACGCACGTACACGCACACCCACGATGCTTTACGCGGGAGCATCAGACCTGGACTTGATCACACTGGTACTTATTTTGCTCCGAACCGATCTTATATAAGAGTATATTTTATAACATTTAATTGCATATGAGGCTAATATGGTATTGAATAACTGGTATGATGAATCGATAGCCGTATTGAAGATTACCTGAATGGGTATATATATAGGATAGGGTACATAAATAAGTTTTTCTAGCCATCTTCTTTTTTTCGTTGTATCATCTTGAATTGATTGTATTTAATTGGCAATGTCTACTAGGAACGATCCCACCCCTGGATGACGAATAACAGGAACCTCTCTAAACCACTACTCCTAAGGCCAAAGAAAGTAAGCCAACGACCAAGCGCGTGGTTCATTTAGTACCGGCAATTAATCCTCGCTAGTATATTAATTGGCCAGTATAAACAGACCGTTACTATATTAATCGGGTCCACTTTCATCCGAGTCCGACCGATCCAAACTATTATAAGTCTCCTCGGGCTTGGTTCGAGATGTGAAGTTTGGTTATGACGAAGATAAATGGGTTTCCAGAGAAAGAATGTTGATCATTCTGTGTTCATAACAAGGTGCACAGCGAGGAAACTGTGGAGCTTTGGGAAGTTGCAACTGTTATTCCTAGTAGTGTACCGGACACTACGATGTCAGCCCCCTTTGAAACGAAATGGAATGCTACACGCCTCGAATTCTGTGTTAGATGGGCCGCCGAACCAGTAGCACCATCTCCTACTAAACTATATTTACAAAGAACAAGTGGAAAAAGGATGAAAACCTAATGATAGGTATTTATGATCTAATCAAAAATAGTTTTTTGTATGGATAAGAAAAACCTAATTTCTCTATTTGATGTCGATTCATCCACACTTCCATTCCTTGTGGAGGAAAGCGAACTACTTGCTGGAAATGTTTGAGAATTTTTAGGAAATAGACAATTAATTTTATTTATCCACAATATTTCTAAGGAATCCACTCTTGAAGTTATTAAATCAGTCTTGATTTCATCTATCTACATTTTTTATTGTTCCGCGATAAGGTTCATTCAAAAAGGGATCATACGTTTTAGGTAAATATTCTTGTTCATGCTCATCTCCACATTATCTGGTTCTTTTTTCTAGTATATTAAAAGCAACTGGATGCTTGCTTAAGTCAGGAACAAGAAAGATTCAATGGAAAGAGTTCTTATCCCATACATAGATAATTCGTTGTCGCCCCTGGGGCGGGGCGATTATTCCTATACGTCGGAAGAAAGATTCTCTGGGAGCATAGGTTCATAGGCAAGGGAGATAGAGAGGACTGCGCTGGGCAAACAAGAATTGATACGAAATCCGCATTCGAAGCCACTAAGGTCAGCCGACATCGTTTACGAAGGTCTTTTCTTACGAAGTTGCACTTGAGGATCGATTTTCTCACTTCTGGTAAGTCTTTCAATAGCTTCGATCAGAAAAAACTGGTCCGGATCCACTACGAGAATGATTTGGAAGATCCAAAACTAAAAACAGCGGTATTTGCTAGCAACAACATCATGGAGGCAATCAATTAATATAGATTGATCCGAAATCTGATTCAAATCCAATATAGCATCTATGGGTACATAAGAAATGCATCGAATCGATTCTTTTTAATGAATAGATCCAATCGCAACTTTAAATATGGAATTCAAAGGGATCAAATAAGAAATGATACTCTGAATCATATAACTGAAAGGTGGAATAAAGAACATTTTTGGGGCAGGTTCAAATTTTTGATGGGTTAAATTGATATAATATTTCTTAAAAAAAATATTTGTTACTTACACTTATGTTGCCTTTTCAAAATTGGTACAACTTCTACAGCTCCGCTCCTTTGATTGATTGTTCGCATCGGATCTCAGGTTCTCTACTGCACTCCCCGACTGGGTTTTCTTTCACCTTTCCCTCACGGTACTTGTACGCTATCGATCATTGAGGAGTATTAGGCTTAGAGGGTGGTCCCCCTTTCTCACGTATCTTATAATAAATATCCTAGAATAGAAGACTGCATATGATTGACCAAAAACTGAAATGAAATAAAGAATAAAAAATAAGTGGAAAATAGAAGAACCTAGATTCCAAATGAACAAATTCAAACTCGAAAAGGATCTTTCTGACGCTCGGAGAATGGGGGAAAAAATGATAGATCGAGAAAGCTATCTTGTTCTTATTAGACTAGAATAAAAGATTATATTAGAATAAAAGATCATGAGTTTGTCCGGTTTGTTACATATACGTACGTACATGCACACCCACGATGCTTTACGCGGGCGCATCACACCTGGACTTGATCAGGTTGGTACGTGTTTTGCTCCGAACCGATCTTATATAAGAGTATATTTTATACCATTTAATTGCATATGAGGCTAATATGGTATTGAATACCTGGTATGACGAAGCGATAGCCGTATAGAAGATTACCTGAATGGGTGTGTGTGTATATATATATATATATATATATATATATATAGGATCAGGTACACAAATAAGTTTTTCTATCCATCTTCTTTTTTTCCTTGTATCATCTTGAATTGATTGTATTTAATTGGCAATGTCTACTGGGAACGATCCCACCCCTAGCTGAGGAATAACAGGAACCACTCTAAACCACTACTCCCAAGGGCAAAGAAAGTAAGCCAACGACCTAGCGTGTGGTTCATTTAGTACCGACAATTAATCCTCGCCAGTATATTAATTGGCCAGTATAAATAGACCGTTACTATATTAATTGGGTCCACTTTCATCTGAGTCCGACTGATCCAAACTATTATAAGTCTCCTCGGGCTTGGTTCGAGATATGAAGTTTGGTTATGACGAAGATAGATGGGTTTCCAGAGAAGGAATGTTGATCATTCTGTGTTCATAAAAAGGAGCACAGCGAGGAAACTGCGCAGCTTTGAGAAGTTGCGGCTGTTATTCCTAGTAGTGTAACAGACACTACTATGTCAGCCCCCTTTGAAATGAGAGATGGAAGGCTACGCACCTTGAATTTTGTGTTAGATGGGCCGCCGAATCAGTAGCACCATCTCCTACTAAACTAGATTTAAAAAGAACAAGTGGAAAAAGGATGAAAATCTAATGATAGGTATTTATGATCTAATCAAAAATAGTTTTTTGTATGGATAAAAGATCTCCTTATGATATACTATTCAATTCTCAATGAGAAATTGATATGATAGATCAGAAATTTTTATTCATAATATTGGTCTGATTCAGTATCATCAAAATACAATTCATCCCATTGAATTTACATGAATCAAATTTATCATCTCTATGTGAAAAAATTATAGAAGTCACCCTCTAACTATAGATCAGATCCACAGGACGAAAATCTCAATTTCGCACTACTGTTGAGTCGTCAGACTTATCCACCTTAAGGATTCATGGAAATCCCCTTTTTGGTCCTAAGCATACGCAAGATGAATCTGATTGGTTGATTTGCAAGCTAAGTCAGATGCAGACCAAGTCAAGAAGAAGCAAGCCTCTTTCACGGGAGACAGACAGGAAGAAAGGAAGTAAAACATCTAGGTGCGCAGCTAACAAGCCAGGTAAACGTTGTTTTCTGTTCGATCCCCTGTCGACGACAGATATTCTATCGATTAGAAAACTATCACGAAGCATAATAAACAGCAAGTGCACTGTGTACACTTGTAGTACATCAACGAATACGATTCGACCCACAGGAAAAGAGTATTTTAAAATTCTATTCAATTAAATTAAACTAAACTTTAAAATGTGTTAACTAAAATTTAACAAAACTAATGACTAAGTTGAGAATGAACTAATGGTTAAGAGCAATTTAGAGGTGTTTTCACTCTCTAGATCACACAAATCAACATGATGAAGTTATGATCCTTTTTTGTTTGGTCATAAGTGAGATTAGTTACTGTGTTTATCATAAGTATGACATATTTATGCTAGTAATTAGCATAACAAAAGTCATCAAACTATAGAACAAATCTAATTCACTAATCAATTCTCATGAAAAAGACAACAAATTGAAAGCGACATCAATTTTAAGAATACTCTATTTACTATTAGTTAGTAATATAGAATATCAAATGTTGATTAACGCTTCCTCTTTTTGCAAAAATCATATATAGATGAAGAGGCAAATTTTGTTGTGTCATTTGATCAAGCATGATCTATCCTCTATTAATTAGAGGCATAGATCATCAAAAACGAGCATGATTAACAAAATACACTAAACATCCATTCTTTAACAAGCACAAGTAGAGAGCATGTAAAATAAACTATGTTTAATCTATGTGATTAGAGAGCTTCATCACCCCTAAATTGTAGGGGTTTAGATCCTCATTTATGTGATTATTTCAACACAAATAGATTTCAACATTGAACAACAACAAAAACAGAGAGTAAATAATGAAGAAAATATATTAACTACTAACTACTTGCGTGAAAATAAATCTAAACTACTAAAGATAAAAAGAGAGAGTATGAATAGACATGAACGTTAAATAGAACATAAACATAACATGAAAGAAAGAGGCTTGGAAGCCATTTTTTATTTGATCACTTATATTTTCATTTGCTAAAAAGGAGATCCTCCAATACATGGAACAAAGGGGTATATATACATGATCAAAAACCCTAAAACCTAATCACTTTCCTTGGGAAATCCCCAAAATGCTCATTTATGTAGCTTCTAATTGCCATTAGCAACTAATAAGTCATGTAGAATGCATGAGGCCTTTTGTCTCCATCTTTAATATGAAGCTTAACAGCAAGTGGCTGGTTGAAAGGTGTGGGCCTCCACTATCCATAAAATGAATTAATTCTTTGCCTCCTTTTGTGTAAATGCATTATTTCCCTCATCTCTTCATGTGTATATATCCTTTTAGCTCCAAAATTCCTGCAAGAGATAATCAAAAGAACAAGCAAAAGATTTCACAAATTAAAACATGCACGAGTGACCACATTTTCCCAAAAATAAGTGATGATTTTGAAAATATTTAAAACATGCTTAGATCATATAAAATACCCAAAAATGTTCATTCATTCAACTAAATAAGAATAAATATGTGAATATAAATGTGCATTTTTACGTGCACATCAAATAATCACACACTTATCTTTTTATTCGTCCTCGAATAAAGTAAAAACTGTGCTAAATCCATTTTCTTAGGGAGCACGATTGCATTGAGCGTATGTAACAAGCCGTTAAACCTCTAGGTGTCCCCAGTAGGATGAGTGTTGTCTCATGAGGGTTTTCAGCGGATACTACCTGCAAAATCCAAAAGTTAAATGCAATTATTTTTTTACAAAATGCAAGGTTCGAAAATATTTACAATATGAATGTAGATTTTCAAAAAATATATTTACAAATGGGTAATTTACTTTTAAATAATACATCGAATGAGTAAACATAAGTTTGGGTCATCCCAATAGAAGTATTTCGCTTGGGAAAAAATTTGTATTTATCTTGTTGGACCAAAACGAGGGTGTTTCCTTAGTGACTAGATAATTCACTATGTCGGCGAACCAAGGATCGATTGAAACAAAAAGGAGTTGTTCGTCGGGAAAGTTTCCATTGATTGGCAAAGAAGATGGCGCGTTCGTAAGACGAGATAAGTGATCGGCGATGATGTTATCAGATCCTTTTTTGTCTTTGATTGTAAGATCAAATTCTTGAAGTAAAAGGATCCATCGAAATAAGTGTGATTTAGCATCCTTTTTAGCAAAAAGGTGTCGAAGAGCAGAATGGTCAGTGTAGACCGTGATGTGGGAACCAATCAAGTAAGATCAAAACTTCTCAAGTGAAAAAAACACATCTAAAAGTTCTTTTTCGGTAGTCGTATAATTGAGTTGAGCGTCGTTTAAGGTCATACTCGCGTTGTACATGATGTGAAGGACTTTGTTGACGCGTTGTCCTAAGACAACACCAACCATGGAGTTAGAAGCGTCAGACATGATTTCAAAAGGAAGTTCCCAATTGGACGAGCAAATTATCGGAGCGAAAATGAGTTCGTTTTTGAAACGTTCAAAAGAAGCGACACATTCAGAGTTAAATTCGAATGGGATGTCCTTTCCTAGAAGAGTAGTCAAAAGACGAGCGATTTTGCTAAAATCTTTCACAAAGCGCCGGTAAAAGCCAGCATGCTCAAGAAATGAACGAATGTCCTTAATGCATTTTGGAATGTGTAGTTTTGAAATAACATCAACTTTCGCTTTATCTACCTCAATTCCATTATTTGAAATTACGTGTCCAAGGACAATGCCTTGTTTGACCATAAAGTGGCATTGTTCCCAATTCAACGTTAAGTGTTTTTCTTTACATCGATTTAAAACAAAGTCAAGATAATGTAAGCAAGAGGAAAATCAATCGTCAAAGATTGAAAAATCATCCATAAAGACTTCAAGAAAGCATTTGATTATATCAGAAAAAATTCCAACCATACATCGTTGGAAAGTTGCAGGAGCATTGCAAAGACCGAAAGGCATACGTCGGTAAGCAAAGGTACCGAATGGACATGTGAAAGTCGTTTTCTCTCGATCTTCGAGAGCGAATGGAATTTGATTATAACCGGAATAACCATCAAGAAAGCAGTAGAATTCGTGACCGGCTAAAAGTTCGAGCATTTGATTGATGAAGGGAAGAGGAAAATGGTATTTACGCGTTGCAACATTCAACTTTTGATAATCGATGCGAACACGCCAACCTATTTGAGTATGAGATGAAGGAAGTTCATTTTGGTCATTTGCGACAATGGTAAGTCCAGACTTTTTAGGAACAACATGAATGAGGCTAAGCCATAAGCTATCAGAAATGGGGTAAATGATACCATTGTCAAGAATTTCTTCGCGAACAGCATCTTTCATCTTAGGGTTAAGCCTACGTTGCGCTTCACGAGTGGGTCTGGCTTCATCGGTTAAGTGAATATGATGTTGAACTATTGGAGCACTAATTCCCTTGATGTCAAAAATGGACCAACCGATTGCATCTTTGTTTTTAGAAAGAGTCAAGAGAAGAGAAATTTCTTGATCATGAGTTAAATTTGAAGAAATCATGACAGGACAAATTTCGTTATCACCTAAGTATACATACTTGAGGTGATCGAGAAGAGGTTTAAGATCCAAATTTGGTGGTTTCTCAATCAAAGAACTTGGTTGAGATTTGGACTCAACTGAAAGCGATGCAAATGGAAGCGTGTGTTCAACTTCGTTAGGAGCGTCTTGGAACAATTTTTCTTACTCAGTCTCATGCTATTCATTAAGATCAGTCGATTCGTTTTCGGAGCTCTCGTGAATGGCATTTTCTTCCACGGTTTGGGCACATGATTCATTAGAACGACTTTCAAGATTGAAAATATTAAGATCTAAAGTCATGTTTCCAAAAGATATTTTCATTGAACCATTGACAATTTATTAAAGCATTTGAAGTAGCCAGAAAGTGTCGACCTAAAGTCAATGAAATTTGACTCAGTGGATTATTGACAGGTTGAGTTTCCAAAACAACGAAATCAACAGGGAAGATGAATTGACCAACTTTGATGAGTACGCCCCCGATTTCACCAACGGGTTTCTTAATTGATCGATCAGCAAATTAAAGAGTTATTTTTGTTGGTTTAAGTTCACCCAAACCAAGTTGTTGGTAAACGGAATATGGAATCAAATTGACACCCACACCCAAATCAACTAGGCATTTGTTAATTGTTTTATCTACTAAAGTGCACAAGATTGTAGGGCATCCACGATCTTCGTATTTGATCAGGATCGATTGGGTCAAGGCTTCGCAAGTCTGGCGGCTAAGAAGACTTTCTTGGGTACATGAGTGTGTCGTTTTTGGGTACACAAGTCTTTGAGGAATTTAGCTTAGGTGGGAACTTGTTGAATGATGTAAAGAAGAGGGATGTTAACTTTCACTTGTTTGAAAATTTCCAACCTCTTTTCCATTTGATCGGAATGTTTCTTTGGTTGAGGACGGTGAGGAAATGGAATGCAAAACTCAGTAGGTCGGTCTATTTGAGTTGGAGCAGAACTAGACTTGGGATTTGGATCAAGATCATTCATGGTTTTAGAAGAGTCTAGAGGAACATTTGATAAGTTATTTGGATTTTCAACCTGATTTTCAATTTTATACAGGATCGTAAAGTTGTGATAGCATTCAACTGAGTTTGATTGCTATCCTGGATGATATGAACTTGGTTTGGATTAGGATTTTGACTCTTGGGGTTTGGAATGGGTTGACTCGGAAAGTGCCTCTTTCCCGTTCACTTATGGAAGTAGCTAACTAACTCATTTGCATTTCAAGTTTAGAGATCGACTGGCTCGTGTTTTGTATGTGTGAAGTCGATAAATTTTGCCGATTGCTATTTGATTGGAGATTTTGAGTCGTTGCTCTAGTCAACTCTTCGAGACTTTTCTCAAGTGATGTCAATCGTTAATCGTCTTGGGGAACAAAAGATTGTTGCGCTTGATTTTGAGAAGGTGGTGCAAGATTTTGGAATTGAGTTTGTTGAAAGGGAGGATTCGAATGATTATTCGATAATGGTTGAAAAGGGGGTCGAACCAAATTCGAATTTGCACTGTTTTGGGCCCAAGAGAAGTTAGGATGATTTCTCCAACCCGGATTGTACATTGGGGAGAATGGGTCATTTCTAATTTTATTAAATGCTTTGAGTTGTTCTAACGAATGTGGCCATTGATCGACAATGTGGTTAGGATCGTTACATTTATAACATGAAAGCTGAAACGCTTGAATTTGATTTATTTGAGCTGAAGAAAGGACATTATCAAATTTGGTTAACATCGCATCTATTTTTGCTTCTAAAGCCATTGAAGATCCTACCGAATGAGATTTAATCAGGAATAAATTGATTTCTCGTTAGATCTTTCCCATTGAGCTGATTTTTCAGCCAAATTTTCAAGAAATTGCCAAGCGGCATCGTGATGTTGGGCTAGAAAGTTTCCTTGGCATATCGATTCGAGCATGGTTCGAAAGTTATTTTCGAGTCCGTCATATAAAATTTGACAAAGAGTCCATTTTTCGAAATTGTGATGTCGACATTTGACTAGAAGTTCTTTAAATCTTTTGAAATATTTTGCAAAGAATTCACCCCCAAATTGATGAAAATTAACGATTTTGGTTCGAATTATGGATGTTTTTCCTATGAGGTAAAATTTCTTTAAAAACATTCACAAATTCATTCCAAGTTCCAATCGTATTTGAAGGCAAACTATACAACTATTTTTCAGCATAATCGGTAAGTGCAAATGGAATTAACCTAAGTTTTATTCCATTGTCGCTTTGTTGTTGAAATTTCATGGTTGCACAAACTTGTTCAAATTTGGTTAAGAAAATTTAAGGATCATCACGTTCAAGATTGTCGAATTTTGGAAGAGTATTTTCGTGATTTGAATGAATTTCAAAGTGGTTACCCATTGGGACGGGCGATATGGTGCAAGAATAGAAACTCGATCGAGGAAGTATATATCCATAAGTGTTCGAGGGGGATTTTCTTCAGCCATAGTTAAAGGAATGTTTGTTCGAACTAAACGATTAGTAGAAGGATGATGGGTCCAATTATGCGTGCACTAGCGCGAAGAATAAGGAAAGACGAGAAAAACAAGTTTGAGAAGAGAATAGAAACGAATTTTTTTGATAAAACGAAAATTGTTTTGAAAAACTTTTTTTAGAGAGAGAAAGAAATAATCACGAAAGAAAATTGCCTTTTTTTATTTTGGGTTTTTGTTCTTCTATTTTTTATTTTTTTAGTATGGATGAACCTAATGCAAATTATTTACAAATTTTCTAAAATTATATAATGACGATTATATTAATTTCAACAAAAGATTTCTTAGCCAGTTAACTGACAGGAGTTATAGGTGCACCAATAATCACCGTAGCAATGCAACCGAAGATTTAAGTACCTTCAGAGGAACAACCGGTATAATATTTATGAATCACCGTAATATTTATAAACGGTTATTACTCTACCGTAGTCTAGACACTGAGAAAAAATCCGTTAGAAATAAACCAATTTGTCAAAATATAATTGTTAGACCAAAAAGTGGTTCTAACACCCAAACTAGCAACGATTCTAATGGAATGGAATCAAAAAGCAAAGAGAAACACACGATTTATAGTGGTTCGGCGTTAAAGAGCCTACGTCCACTTTCTACTCTTTGGATTGATGATTCAAATACAAATACAATAGTAATTTTCACTCAATTTCGCTCATACAATGCACAAATTCACTCAATGTCCATAGTTTCTCACTTTTAAATTGTTGAAATGATCCGAATATAGTAATGAAATTCGGTTGACAAAGGGGGTTTGAACTCTGAATTTGCCAAAAGATCCCTTCAAATGACCCTTGTTGGCCTATTTGTAGGTGAAAAATGTCTCTAAAATGGCTCCGGATCGGATATATGTGGCGCTCATCCCATTAAAGTCGGGTTTGGATTGAACATGATGGTGACAACGTATCAGGTTAGTGGACGAATATGGGGAGAATGGGCGTGTAACCGCTCTGCATCTTCAGGGATCGTGGGCTGCAACTGTTACTCCCTCTGCTCTTCAGACCGGATCGGGATTTTCATAGGGGATTCGGATCGGTGGCCTCCGATCCGGTTATGCTTCCAATATTTCATTTTCTGACTCGTTCACTGCCTAGCCAAGAAGTTCAGGTTGTACCCCTCCGAACCAAACCGAGTTTTTGCTAGGAATACCTTCTTCGTGCCTCTTCATTGAATGATCATTCTACTTAGTGTAGCCTAATTCACAAAGTAGGCTAACATTTTGCCCCCTCGAAGTGCACTTCTATCGAAGATAGAATGTGCTTCGAAATTGTTTGTTTATGGGCTTTCAGATTGAAGTCGTAGAATAGTTGCAACCATTCATTTGAAGGGTTATGTTGCTTCGTAAATTCACATCTGTTGTTGTCTATATATACATAATAGAACACACAAATTGCTTCCATTATTTAAAATAACTTTGAGAACTTCGTTTGATGCCCAAGTAACTTCTCCAGGTAAATTTTTATAATGGGTCTTCATAAATCTTTTTATTTTCCTTCGAATTCATTTCGTATACCGAATCGACACTAGTGATTATGCTCTGGTTCGGATCGGTTTTATCCATCCTAACCCCCGCTTTAACACCTCATTCAAATGGGCTAAATGGCCATGGGCCTACTTTCCGTTTCGGTTGGACTGGAATGTCAAATCAGTTGGAATACAAGGAGCTACTTCGTATGCCTATAAATCTGATTCCTCTCCATTTTCCACTTCTTTCTTTTAACTCCTCCGTTCTCTAAAATTATACACGAGAAAAGCCTAATTTCACAATTCCCAAACTAGCTTTTAATCTTCAAATCAAATACATAGGTAGGTTAATAATCTCAAATAAAGTGATTTCTCCTGTAATTTGCTTGCTAATTTCACCCATCTTTGCGTTTTCGATTTGCGTGTCAATCGTCGAAGCCATGCCTTTTGCCTCCTCACCACTGTCGTCGACGGCCTTGTCCGAACCTCGAGTTGGTTAAGGAAAATTAGCTTGGCGCTGACATGATTGATCCATGGAGCTCTTGCTATTAGTGAATTTCCAAGAATAAATAGGTTTGGTGACACTAGGAAGGCGAAGAAAGGGTAGAGGAAGAAGAAAGGGAGTCGGATCGGTTCGCGGTAGAGCAGATGATCCAGAATACTTGGGTTTTGGTGCTCGACGTCGGTTCGGATCGGAGGAAGCGATAATGATTGCAAAGGAAGGTTGAATGGGAGGATAGGCTTTGGAGTGCTGGTGTAGTCTGGTTCGGTTTGGTATCATATTATCCGCTCGTGATGTGGGTCATTGATCCAGTCTGTCGCTTAAGGATGTCTAAACCGATCCGATTATAACATGCGCATCCAAACCTATCCGCTCATGACCTACACATCTGATCTGCAACCAGCACAAATATCTGAACCGATTTTTATTTAAAATAACAATTGGACTAATTTGCCTCCACTTGCATACATCCGAACCGATCCGCATAGATGAAAATACTTAGACCGATCAGTTTAAGCCTTGAACACTCGAACCAATGTTAAACGTGGCCTATGACTCTTATGGACAGTTAGGATAGACCCTTTTCAACTGAACTTTCTGGATTGTTGACAAATACATAGTTGTCTTACTCGCCTTTGTGTTGCATTCCTTTATACAATTATCTTATATCATTGCATACTCACTTGTGCACTATAGCTTACACACATGCATGGGGGGACACAGACAACTTAACTCTAACTTCTACTATTGGTTCTTCAATACTTTAGCAACTATGGCAGAAAGATGCTCATCTAGATTAGCAGAAAGGAGAGATGCTGCCAGATCATCTGAAAATCCACCTGTTGAGGATGTATCTTCCACCTCAGATTTAGGATGGGATAGCGAGGGCCCATATTATGAGATGGAAGCTCATAATAGTGAAGTATCTTTTGGAGGTGATGTCTCTCTAGGTGAGGAAGAAGAAGGAGTAGGAGATAACCGTGCTCCTGACGAATTTGGATATGTCACTATTTTGGAATCTCCTAAGGATTCTGTTAAGTCGACAATTGATAACGACAGACTTTTACAGATACGCCTAAAGCATGGGATTCTTTACCTTCGAAAACAGATCGTCCCCATAATCCACCAGAAGGATATATGGCTATCACCGTATTAATGTGTCTAGTTGGGGCAATACCTCCGTTTCCGCCTTTTGTCGTCGATTTTTTGAGCCAGCTGTGGATTGCCCCCATGCAACTGCATCCCAACTCCTGGGCTTATTTGTACACTTTGTATATAGCCTACAAAGAGATTCTAGGTTTAGAGCGTACCTTTGATGACGTGCATTTCTTTTATAATTTCAAGCACCGGACCCAAGAAACTCCATCCTTTTCATACTTTGAATTAGTTCCAAAAAGGAAAATTATCACCATTCCATATAACAGCAAGGCTGGTGACTCAAAACCCGAATGGTTCTACATTAGACAGCAACCTGGGTGCGCCAGGAGATGGCTCAAGTCAAGTAAAGCACCAACCTTTTGGATTTCAACTTCAAATACTTGTGTCGGTACATTAAATGACTTTTATTTTTGCTTGCAGTCCCTAATCCGAAGCAAGTGGCGGGTCAAATATACTTCCATCGCTTGTACCAGCTGCTCACCGGTGATCAAAATTTTTTAACCATCGACGACATCCTTAAAGATGAGTACCTTCACCGTCATGGGTTGTTATCTATCACCCCCAGTATAGGCCATGGGAAAGGCCCCTATGTGTACATACCCCCAATCGATATTATTCCTGAGACGGGAGATAGCTCGAAAAGTCCAACAGTACCCCTTATGGACCTTCCTTCTCCATCTTCAACTGAGGACGATGAACTAGCAAACATAGCTGAGAAAGACAGAGATAAATATATCACTTCTGAAGACGTGGCTACCCCTGAGAGGCCAATTTCTCCAAAAGAGTTGTCGTCAGTCATTCCTTTAGGAGATAAGACTACAGTTGATGACCCTATAAATCGGGATTTAGGAGATCTTCCCTGCCCGAGACCTTTTATACTGCAGATGATTTTGCGACCAATCCTCTTGCTCTCACTTCTGAGGAAGAAGTTACTCCCGTAAAGCCCAGGGAGACTACACATACCGGCCTTAGTCCAAGCTCTGGTCTGTTTGGGGAGAATCACCACTTAGGAAACACAATGCACTCTAGTATTGCACGTCATAGCACTTGAGTTTTATGTTAATGTTGACTCTAATATTATTTCATTTCTTTTTATAGGACAAATGGTGAGGCAGTGTTACTATATGTGGGATGTTAGTTCGAGCATGTCCCTGATGGATCCCGATGAGAGGCATGATCGGCATGAAAGCAGAGACAAAGATAATAGGAGGGATCGACCTCCAAGGCCCTATCAGTCTTCCCGTTCTCGATCCTCACATCACAAAGACTTAGACAAACGTAAAAATCCGCCTCCACGTCACGAGGATGAGAAGCATAGCGTCTAGCCTTCTGCCTCATCCAAAAATAAAGCACCTCACAACAGATCTTCGAAGAAAGCACCTGATCCAATAGAAAAATAAAAGGAATTGGGGAAAGAAACAGGAAAGGATAGGCCCATCGTGAAACTCAAGCATCGCACAATCGATATCACCACTACGAGGCCAGTTATTCTTAATGATGTAAACCAGGCCAGATTGGAAGTTTTGAAGCGACAATTTCCCGATCACCATTTTGGGCATATGCACTTCATCCCAAAACTCATGCCGATAAATCCTAATTGGGCTAGCGATGTTACGGCTTCCATTGACTTTATAGACGAACAATATAAGGAGATGAAGAAGTATGCAAAGACTCTCTCCAAAATCATTAGCGATCTGGTGGCAGATGTGAAAACTATTGCCGATGCCGCCGAGTATGACGCAAGGGCTATTGAAAATTCTGAGAGTGATCTGGAGGATACCCAAGCTAAACTTGCTCTTGCACAACGTGACGCAGATAATTATAAGGGGAAACTCGAAGAATTACAAAAGCGCTATCATTCCGAGCTAGAGTCCCATAGTCAAGAGAGAATTGATTTAAAGAAGCAAGCTGAGGATGCTAAATCTGAGAGCACTCGTCTCGCCCAAGAGAAAGCAGACTTAGTCAAAAATAATGCGGAGCTTGAAGCTAAATTACTGGAGGCTGAAACAAGGGCAGCTCTTGCCGAAGGAAATGCAAATACGGCTTTGCAGCAAGTTGAGTAAGTCAATGAACAGCGTAAAGATGCTCAAAGGGAGATGGACGAGAGTGGTGAAACTATGGTTGGTTTTTTTACTGAGGTGATTCGTCACCAAAATCTTGCTTGGCTTAAGGACTATCCTCTTCCCCTCGTGTATGCATGGGACCAATTGGTCGAATGGGAAAAAGCAGAACTTGGAGTTGACTCGATTGATGAGGACAAGTTGATGGAGAAGTACTTGAGAGGTGAAGAAACAACCTGCTTAGCTGAAGGGCGAAAACTTATTGTCGCTGCTATGGAGGAGGAAAGACGTCAAGCCAAGGGAAAGGATACCATCGAAATTGGTTCTTCTTCTGCCACAGTCGAAACTGTTGTAGTAGAGGGGTATGATCCAGAAAGGCCAGAGATCCCGGAGGCTTCTTCCTTACCTTCAACTATCGGATTGACTCCCAAAGTTCCTACTGCTTAAGTTGAGAAATCTGCTGAGGGTATTTCTACTTTTTCACCTCAGTTTGTCAAAGCTATCTCGACCTTTCGTCACATTATTGGACAGAAAATGAAAGCCCCGCGTTTTCTCAAAAGACAACTCCAGGTGAAGGGTCTACTGGAGAAATTCAGGAGAAACGGGATGAAGCCAACGTCCCCAAATCTGGAAGAGGAGTCGAGAACAAGAAAAAGGAGGCTACTTACAACTCCCGTGCCACCCACCACCGGGACTTCTCACCATGGGGAGATGATAGATGCTCTAATAGAAGATGATGGTGACGAGGGACATGAAGAGGAGGATGATGTTGTTGGGATTGGAGCTTCGGGGAACGTCGATGACATGTCTTTAGCTGAAATAAAGGCCAAACAGGACAAGCGCATGCAGCTCAAAGTCGAGGAAACAGACCCTGAAAGTCTTAAGCCTCTTGCGGTGGTGCATCCCGGATCAAGGTTAGTTGTCAAACTTTCAACTCGGTCAATTATAGAGGAACTTGCTAAAAAACTCCTATTAATCCTAGTACTCCGATTCCTGGGAAGAAATCCGTTGACTCCAGCATCCCAATTCCGGAAAAGAAGAAGCAAAAGTGTACTATTAGTGAAGTTGATAAAGAGGAGAAAGAAAAGCTTAAGGCTGCCAAGAAGATGAAGTATACTCTAAAGTCCATGTGAAGGGTGGCTTTATCCTTTGTTTTGTCAATCTCCTGGTTTGCTGTTTTTGTCGCGAGTGCGGCCCTCGCATCTTTTGTTTTAATTTTCCTATGTAAATCCACGTACTTGTAAATAAAATAGTTTATTTCCTGCAACGTCAAATGTTTGCGAATTCATTACTTAAGCAAGAATGTAGATAAACAACATGTCATATTTAAAATCACTGATATTTAGATGATAGACAATATATACAGGGGATGTGCGTGTGTATGCCCCCTATCAATCTTGAATAAGTGGCATGCCTAAAGCTTTGTTCAAGATTGATTAGCTTTAATACATAGTTGCCCCTAACTTTCTGGTGGGGGTCAGATTCCCTATATCGGAGATGCTTATGCTTTCGAGCTTCTTTATACTCTCTTGTCTTGTGATCAGGTTAGAGTATCATCGAGGCGGTTTCTTTTCGGGTGCACCATCATGCCTCAGAGGATGTCGTCTTCCCGTCCTTTATACTCTCTCTCATTTCATGAGAGTTAGAGTTAGGAATGTTGTCTTCCCATTCCTTCAATCCTGTTATGCAAACGGTCGTTTCGTTTTCTCCTGCACGTGAATTGTTCCCAATTTTTTAATCTTAATTTAATGTTTAGCATTTCATAATCAGGACAGAATAATCATAGAAAATAAGAATAGTGAAGGAAAAATAAATAACACACGATGTTTTTATAGTGGTTCAGCTAAGTCGTAGCCTACATCCACTTTATAATATTTGTTCATATAAACAAAATTTTCAAGGCAAGTCATGCCTTTTTACATAGTTCATAAAAACAAAAGAAAGCAATACATATCTAACTCAGATATTGCCGCAAATGCTGAGCATTCCAAGCTCTAGGAATTTCTTCACCATTCACGGTCGTTAACTTGAAGGCTCCCGTTTCAAGTCTCCGTTGCATGGCGTATGGTCCTTCCCATTTTGGGCCTAGATGGACTGAAGGTGGAAAGACTCGCTTCAGTACTAAGTCTCCTAGTTCGAAAGTCCTAAAGCGAACCTTTTAGTCATAATAACGTACTACTTGGCGTCGATGCCTTGAAGCACGCAAGTCTGCTTCGTCCCTTTTTTCTTTAACCGTATCAAGGGACTCTAGGAGGAGAGCTTTATTCGTCGTTGGGTCATAGTATGACACCCTATGAGAAGGGACTTTAAGTTCCACGGGGATCACTGCTTCTTATCTGAAGGAAAGTGAAAAAGGAGTATGATCTGTAGCCGTCTTAAAGGTCGTTCGATAGGCCCATAAGGCTAGCGGCAACTCATCCACCCACATGGCTTTGGCCCGCTCCAATCGCTTCTTGAGAATAGACTTAAAGACTTTATTTATTGCTTCAACCTGTCCATTCGACTGCAGGTGAGCTACGGCAGTGTACCTCTTATCAATCTTATATTTATGGCAGAAATTTCTAAACTCAGCACTATCGAATTGAGTTCCATTATCAGTTATAATGATTTTTGGTATTCCGAATTGACAGATAATATTTCTGACCACAAAGCTTATCACCTTCCTTGTTGTGATCGTGGTTAAGGGTTCGGCTTCGACCCACTTTGTGGAATAATCTATGGCAATGATCGCTTACTTCGCTCCTCCTTTGGCGATTGGTAAAACTTCGATAATATTGATTCCCCACATAGAAAATAGCCATGGGCTTACCATTGACTTGAGCTGAGTCGGATGTGCTCTGGGGATTTTAGCGAATCTCTAACACTTGTCGCAGCGTCGTGAGTAATCAGCTGCATCTTTATTTATGGTAGGCCAAAAATATCCGTATCGATACTTTCTTTGCTAGGGTTTGACCCCGGTGTGATCTCCACACTCACCTTCATGTACTTCTCTTAGCACACTCATGATGTCGTCGTGTGCTATACACCGTAACAAAGACATAGAAAATCCTTGGCGATAAAGAACGTCGTCCTATAAAACGTATCTTGCAGCTTTACGCATTACAACTCATCTCTCGCTCTTCTTCGATTGGAGGATTCCACTCTTGAGGAAATTCTTAATTGGTGTCATCCATGACTTCGTTTCTGGTTCAACTTCTAGTGCTAATTCGACTTCCATTAGGTCAAAGCTTGGCGACTCCAATATCTCTATTGGGACCATTTCAGATTCTTCAAGATTGTCAAAGCTCGCTAGCTTAGCCAGTCGGTCTGCCTTCTGATTCACTACTCATGGAATGTGTGTTATACGGTAATGTTCCAAGTTGCCTAGTAACTCCTCTACTTTTCCAAGATAAGTAACAAGTCGAGGTCCCTTGGTCACATACTCCTTACGAACATGGCAGACAACTATCTTGGAGTCACAAAATATATCCAATGTCCTTACTCCTAATTCCTTGGCGAGTTTCAGCCCGGTAATCAGGGCCTCATACTCGGAATCATTATTGGTGGAAGGAAATTCCAATCGCAGGGTGTAGTAAATGGGTCGTCCTTCAGGAGTGATTAAAACAACTCCGGTGTTGGATCTTCGATCATTTCTGGCCCCATCCGTAAATAACTTCCACGGACTAAGTTCTAACTCATGTTCTGAAGGAACAACTTTGTCATTCACTGTTTCTTCTTCAGGAATCGTGAACTCTACTATGAAGTCGGCTAAGGTCTGCCCCCTTATTGACCTCCTTGGTTGGAAATTCGGATCAAATTGGCTCAATTCAATATTCCATTTAAGTAATCGTCCTGATGCCTTTGGTCTTTGCAAGACCTGTCTTGGAGGTTGATCGGTATATATAACTATCAGATGAGCTTGGAAATAATGTCGGAACATTCTGGAGGAAATCAAGAGGCTGTAGGCAAGCTTTTCTATATTTGGATAATTACGTTCTGCAGCCGCCAACTTCTTACTCACATAATATACAGGCCTCTGGACCTTGTCTTCTTCATGCACTAACGATTTGCTGATAGCATGGGATGATACCGCCAGATAGACGAACAGATCTTCACGATCCACAGGTTTTGACAATATTGGGGGTTTCTCCAGTAAGTCCAATAGGTTTTGGAAAACTTCCACACAGTCAGGAGTCCACTCGAAGTTACGTTTCCCCCGTTTAATCAAATCAAAGAAAGGTACACACTTGTCCGTGGCCTTGGAGATGAACCTGCTTAATGCGGCGACCTTCCCCGCCAGGCTTTGAACGTCCCTAATCTTTTGTGTTTTTTCTATATTTCTTATTGCAGCTATCTGGCTAGGATTAATTTCGATTCCTCGAGAGCTCACGACAAAACCAAGAAACTTTCCAGATGCCACTCCAAACGAACACTTTAAGGGGTTCAACTTCATTCTGTATCTCTGTAATATATTAAACATCTCCGCTAAATCTTGTGTATGGCTGAACGACTGCCTGGATTTCACGAGCATATCATCTACATAGACCTCCATGGTTTTTCCAATATGATTACAGAACATTCGGTTTACCAGATGCTGATGTGTGGCTCCGGCGTTCTTTAGTTTGAACGGCATCACCACATAGCCATACAATCCCAAATTTATTATAAAACTCGTATGCTCTTGATCTGGCACATGCATGAGGATCTGGTTATATCCTGAATATGAGTCCATGAAGGAAAGGAGCTCATGTCCGGCTGTTGAGTCCACTAGCTGGTCAATCCTAGGGAGTGGGAAACTATCTTTTGGACAATCTTTGTTTAAGTCTGAAAAATCAATGCACGTCCGCCATTTTCCATTTGATTTCTTGACTAGAATAGGATTCGATATCCAGTCGGGATAGACTGAATCCCTAATGAACCCGTTATCTTTCAACTTTTCTACTTCTACTTTTAGGGCTGCCGACCTCTCCGGGCCTAACATACGCCTCTTCTATTTAATGGGTGAATGTTTCGGATTGATACTCAACGAGTGACTCATAACGGATGGAGATATCCCACATATGTCAACGTAGGTCTAGGAAAACATATCTAAATTCGCCTTCAGAAAGTCAATCAATTCCTTTGCTTAGAACGGATCCAACTGGGATCCAATCTTCAAAACTTTTGTGGGATCAAATCGTCAATGGGAATGTCCAATGTCGTTTCATTGGGAGCCGCCTTTCTGTCCTCAGGCTCTTCATCCTCTTTGGGATCTATGTCCTCGGACAATTCTCTGGGCAACTCCTTCTGGATTGTTACCTTTAATTGTTATGTTGAACCCTCCTTCGGAGAGGAGGAAGCGCCTTTAGCATCTATACTTAACCCCTTCATTATCATTTTCAGCTCGGCCATGTAGCAGGCCCGTCCGGAGACCTGGTCACCTCTCATTACTCCCACTCCGACTTCGGTTGGAAACTTTAACAAACACTAGGGTGTGATGCAAGCCCTGAATTCTGCGAGAGATGGTCTCCCCAAGAAAGCATTATAGGATGAGTTAATGTCCAAAACTACAAACTGAAGAATTCTTACTCTCTAACGGTCTCCTTGTCCCAACGTTATAGACAATTCTATATATCCCAATGGAGCCATTGATGCCCCATTGAAGTCGCGAATCCACCCTTCACAAGGCTTCAAATGTTCCAGCTCAAGTTTCATCTGATCGAAGGCTTTCTTGAAAAGAATATTGACTGAACTTCCATTATCCACTAATACCTTATGAACTAGAGCAGGAACAATAGTTGTGGTGATGACCAATGGGTCTTCAGTAGGTGACTTAATTCCAACATCGTCTCTGTTACGGAACACAACATCGTCGGACATCGTCTTCTGTTGCTTTACCGGAGTGATATCTTCGAGGTTATCGCAATCCTCTATATTGATGTGTTTAGCCGCGTTAACATATTGGTCCATCACTCTGTAATTATGGCTGGCTGGATGAGGCCCACCTACTATGGTGTTGATGGCAATCCCTTTGCCTTTCCGTTGAGCTGTGGGCTTAGGAGCAGGTTGATTTTGGTTTGGGGTCTGTCCCCTATCTTTCGGAGCGACTTTATACTCGCCTAACTTTCCTTCCCGTAATAGCTTTTCAATAACGACTCTCAGATGCTGACATTCATTAGTGGAGTGTCCGTGAGTTCCATGAAAAAGGCAAAATTTTCCAGTTACGATCTCTTTTTCGGTTCAGTCTCGGGTAGTGGTCTTTTATATTGTAAGACGTTGTAGATATCTAGGTAGATGTTTTCCAATGTGTCATTCAGCGGCGAATAGTTCTCAAAAGTTTGGAATCGAGGTCTTTTACTGGAGTTGTTTCCTCGATTCCTATTCCTCCTATTGCCATTCCCATTCCTGTTGTTACTTCCTTCATTTTTGTTACCGACATTCACCTCGACTTTTCCTGAGCTGTCACCAGACTTCTTCACAGCGACGTTACTCTGAATATCTTCTTTCGAGGTTCCATCAAACTTTCATTTTCTATTAGCGTATATCTCTTCTCGCTGTAGACAGATATTTGCTTTTTCGTAGAAAGATTCCCTAGTCAGTGGTGGTTTTCCAGCTAAATAACCTCTGAATTCAGTATCTGGATCAACTCCTTCGATCAAGGCCATCAAAATAGTTGGTTCATGAGGATCGCTTATTTTAGTGACTGCTAAGTTGAAGCGGTCCAAGTATGATTTCAAAGATTCTCCAGGGGCCTATTTGATTTTGGATAGTTCTATAACGCTTTTAGCTCTGCGGGAATGGAGTCGGAACTGTTTCATAAAAAGCTCGCTTAGTTCTTGAAAACTTGACACCGATCGCGGGGGAAGTCCAGTAAACCACATTAATGCTACATCCTCTAGATATATTGGGAAGGCTTTATGCTTTACAGCGTCAGGTGCAGCGGCAGCGTTCATATACCACGCATATCTCATTATATGTTGTTTCGGATCTGTTCTTCCAGCATATCGATCCATTTGTGGTAAATTGAATCGCCAGGGAAATTGAAAGTCCAGTAAGTCATTTGTAAAGGGAGTATGACTTCGTTCAATGCCCCAGTCCTCATTGGTATAGCGTCGGCTATCGGCCATGATTTGACGCACCGTTGCCCATACATCAGCGTTCGTTAACGTTGGTTCAGGCTTTCTGGTCCTGATGTTTGGATTACCCCTGGGCTCCTGACCAGGGGATGTTCTCCTGCTTCTAGCAGTAGCTGGCCTGTCTATTCCCTACACTCCAGGTCATTCACGGGAGGAAAGGGTTGGAGGAGTTGTCCTTGTGTGGGATTGATGATATTAGTATCCCTGGGTAGGACGTGAGATCCACGCATGGGCAGCAACATGGGCTCTCTCAGGCTTGGGTCGTTACGAACTACCACACGAGCCGCGTCTTCACGGGATCCCAAAGATCCAAAAGTCAATTGATCTAGGTTTTCAGCTTGCTCATACGGCCTTCTTACATGAGGGCGCTCTTCATCCGAAGAGGATGACTGGTCTGTTGTAAGATGGCGAGTTGGAGAGGGTGTCTTCTGCCTACGAAGTTCGCTAATTTCCCTACTCATGGTGATCATGTTCTCTTGCATACGAAGACTGTCACGTTTATGAGCTTCCAAAGCATCCTTAGTACTTTCAAGCATATCAAGGAGGCGCGAAAAGTCTCCATGGGTAACTGGTGCAGATGGAACAGGTTGTTCACTAGTCGTCGCAGCCGATATCGGAGCATTGGTGGGTGCTCGAGTAGATGTACCAGTTTCAACCACGTTCGGATCAGACTGGAGTAGGGCAGTAGATCCGGGTCTGTTTGGAGGGGGTGCGAGCGGCTTCAGAGGCTCCGAATCAGTTCGGGTTTGCATTATCGACCTGGTGCAGAGTGTCCGGTACGGATCAGTGGGTTCCAGAGCTTTGTCCCCACGACCTCGTCACGACTATGGCCTGTTGATCTTCGCTAGCCTCATTCTCCCGAGCGCCTTGTACTTCTTTTCCTTTTCCTGGACATAATATTCACTTCCTTAGAGAGTAATCAGCAAATACTCGAGAATGTCGAAAATAGAGGATTAACTTCTTTGAACTCGAGGGTCCAAATAGTTCTAATGGTAATCCCAAAAAATGGAGAATTCAAGAAGTTCTCAGTGAAAGCACCAAAATGTTAGACCAAAAAGTGTTTCTAACACCCAAACTAGCAATGGTTCTATTGGAATGGAATCAAAAAGCAAGGACAAACACATGATTTATAGTGGTTCGGCGTTAAAGAGCCTATCCTATGTCCACTTTCTACTATTTGGATTGATGATTCAGAAAAAAATACAATAATAATTTTCACTCAATTTTGCTCATACAATGCATAAATTCACTCAATGTTGGTAGTTTCTCACTTTTAAATTATTGAAATGATCTGAATATACTAATGAAATTCGGTTGACAAAGGGGGTTTGAACTCTGAATTTGCCAAAAGATCCCTTCAAATGACACTTGGTGGCCTATTTATAGGTGAAAAATGTCTTTGAAATGGCTCCGGATCGGATGTACGTGGCGCTCATCTCATTAAAGTCGGGTTTGGATAGAACATGATGGTGACAACGCATCAGATTAGTGGATGAACGTGGGGAGAATGGGCGTGTAACCGCTCCGCATCTTCAGGGATCGTGGGCTGCAGCTGTTACTCCCCCCTGCTCTTCAGATCGGATCGGGATTTACATAGGGGATTCGGATCGGTGGCCTCCGATCCGATCCAGTTATGCTTCAGTTATGTCATTTTCTAACTCGTTCACTACCTTGCCCAGAAGTTCAGGTTGTACCCCTTCGCACCGAACCGAGTTTTTGTTAGGTGTACCTTCTTCATGCCTCTTCATTAAATGATCACTCTACTTTGTGTAGTCTAATTCACAAAGTAGGCTAACAATAATAATGTCCTAAAAAAATAAAAATAAAAATAAAACGAGATGAATGCAAAACAGAATTTAAACGTGTATTAACAATGCAACTACAAATGAATTATTATTTTGTTTTTGGATTTTTTTTAATGAATGCAAATGCAAGCAAACAACAATGCAATGAAATAAAAACAAGGTCGAAGAGAACAATACCAGAGCGTCTGAATTTATTAGCAATTTTTTTATTAGCAAGCAAAGCGGTGCGTGACAAACAAGCAATTTTCGACAAGCAATCTCTCTCCTTTCTGCAACCTGAAAATTAGCAACCTGAAAATCAAAGAAACTCAAAGGAATTAAAAAAACTAAGATAAAATACAACTAAAAATTCACATACAAACGCTTAAAAACACAAAGCCCAACCCAAAAAAAAAGTATCCAACAGCAACTAAAGCTGACCGACTTAAAATGACAGCCAACATATTTTATCAAAGCCCTATCCTAATACAGTGTTGAACCCAAATTTCTCAACACATAAAAATAAAATTTCGAAACCTAATACAAATTTAAAATCAAAATTCCAAACCAAATTTCAAAATAAAAGTCCAAAGTTGGAAATTGAAATTCCAAATGTTAAGATTCCTGAGTCGGAGATAGCTCGGGCGATTTGTTTCGATTTTGATGAGGGGTGATTGCAGTGTTCGACGAAAAGATTTTTGCGACGAATTTGGATGTGGTGAGGCGAATTAGTTTGGGTGATTAAGACTTTAGGTTTCGTTATGGCGATTTGGGAGTTCAAATGATGAGGTGGATTTTGGCTACTGTGGTTCGCGATGTGTAGTATAGATACTACCGGTTTGATATATGCAGTATTTGGAATTAAGTGGTCAGGTTAGAGACTGAAGAGCGGTGACTTGAGGAGTATGTTTGTTTGTGGAATGGTTGTCAATATAAAGAAATTGGAGTTGATGGTGCAGGATTGTGTGGCTTGTTTGTGGTGCTTCGTAGGTAAATGCTTTGCGGTAGAAGTTGAAGTTTGTTGTATGTTGTGATGGTTCAGAAGGCTATCGTATGTTGGTGATTTTCCAGTTGATGTTGTGATTTTGATTTTGGGTTGTATTGAACGAGACTGGCTTCAGAATTGTTGTGTCGCAGGTGAGACGATGGTTTTTGTGGATGGTTTGGTTTGGAACTGTTGTGAAGATATGAATGAATTGCAGAACTGGGTGGGTGTGTTGGTAGATGGTGATGGTTTGGTTGGTGAAGTTTTGTCAGAGGATGATGGAAGAAGGATCTGGTTTTAGATGAGGGATGTGATAGTGGTTGTATGGTTGAAAGATGGTGGATCTGTGATGTGTGCAGAAAATAGGCAGAGGATTAAAATAGGAGAAAAGAATTTTGGTGTTTTCTTTTATTTATAAAAAATGTAAAAAGGGAAGAAATTTATAGAAAATTGGAAAGAAATAAATGAAAGAAAAGGGAAAGAAATTGAAAACAAAAACAATGAAAGGGGAAAGAAATCAAACAGAAAATTGCGCTCTCTCTCTCTCTCTCGTAATTAGAAGATCATAGTCAACAATACCAAATTAAATCTAATCAAGAGATATGTTATAGAAGGAAAAGACATAAATGAAAGAAGAGGGAAAGAAAATTTACAAAGGAATGAAATCAAATGTACAAGGAGGAGATTGTATTGAAAACAGGAAAGGAATTGAAAACAAAAGGCAAGTGTTTTTCTTTATATGAAGACTAAAGCAAAATAAACACAACTAAACTAAGATAAAACAAGCACACAAAATGCAAACAAATTTTTTTCAAGAAAAACAAACTAAAAAAATATTAATCCAAAGAATAAAATAAAAAATAAATTCTTTCCCTGACAACGACACCAAATAATTGTTCGACGACGAAACGATTAGAAAACCATTGCGAAGTGTAATAAACCGCAAGCGCACAGCATACACTTGTAATACGTTAGCGAATACGAGTTGATCCACGAGGAAAGAATATTTTAAAATTCTATTCAATCAAGTTAAACCAAACTATAAAATATGTTAACTAAAATTTAACAAAACTAATGACTAAGTTGAGAATGAAACTATTGGTTAAAAGCAATTTAGAGGTGGTTTCACTCTCTAGATCACACAAACCAACATGATGAAGTTATGATCCTTTTTTGTTTGGTCATAAGTGTGATTAGTTATTGTGTTTATCATAAGTATGACATATTTATGCTATTAATTAGCATAACATAAGTCATCAAACTATAGCACAAATCTAATTCACTATTCAATTCTCATGAAAAAGACAACAAGTTGAAAGCAACATCAATTTTAAGAATACTCTATTTACTATTAGTTAGTAATATGAAATATCAAATATTGATTAACACTTCCTCTTTTTGCCAAAATCATATATAGATGAAGAGGCAAATTTTGTTCTGTCATTTGATCAAGCATGATCTATCCTCTATTAATTAGAGGCGTAGATCATCAAAACCAAACATGATTAACAAAATACACTAAACATTCATTCTTTAATAAGCACAAGTAGAGAGCATGTAAAATAAACTATGTTTAATCTATGTGATTAGAGAGCTTCATCACCCCTAAATTTTAGGGGTTTAGCTCCTCATTTGTGTGATTATTTCAACACCAATAGATTTCAACATTGAAGAACAACAAAAACAGAGAGTAAATAATGAAGAAAAGATATTAACTACTAACTCTTGTGTGAAAATAAATCTAAATGATTAACAATAAAAATAGAGAGTATGAATAGACATGAACGTTAAATAGAACATAAACATGACATGAAAGAAAGAGGCTTGGAAGCCATTTTTTTTATTTGATCACTTATATTTTCATTTGCTAAAAAGAAGATCCTCCAATACATGAAACAAAGGGGTATATATACATGATCAAAAACCCTAAAACCCTAATCACATTCCTTGGTAAATCCCCAAAATGCCCGTTCATGTAGCTTTTAATTGCCATTAGCCACGGATAAGTCATGTAGAATGCATGAGGCCTTCTGTCTCCATCTTTAATATGAAGCTTAAGAGCAAGCAGGCTGGTTGAAAGGTGTGAGCCTCCACTATCCATAAAATGAATAAATTCTTTGCCTCCTTTTGTTTAAATGCATTATTTTCCTCATCTCTTCATGTGTATATATCCTTTTAGCCCCAAAATTTCTGCAAGAGATAATCGCAAAGAACAAGTAAAAGATTTCACAAATTAAAACATGCACGAGTGACCACATTTTCCCAAAAATAAGTGATGATTTTGAAAATATTTAAAACATGATTTGATCATATAAAACACCCAAAAAAATATTCATTTATTCAACTAAATAAGAACAAATATGTGAATACAAATGTGCATTTTTACGTGCACATCAATAAACATTGGCTAGCTACTTGATTTTCAACCGTTAGCTAGAAGCATGTCTTCACTTTTTGTAATGTTTGTTAACTGACATGGCCCACCAATCATGTTAGATTGAATGCCAAATTCAAGTTGTAACACACCCTAAGCAAGAAAGGCTAGCAGAGGTTTGGTGGCATGAGTTCCCCTCAATATCAATTCACTAAGAAACCCAGTATCACGACAAGCAATAAACAAACACTAGTAAAGACTAAAGTGGGAATCAAAAGTTTACTAGTTTAGGAGCCATATTCTCGAGACTTCCCTTCCAGCTTCGCTAAGGAAGCTTTTCCTTCTTCAAATATTCCCAAAAAGCATGGTACGGATTGTTTGATACTCTTTCCCATGGAGGAAAAATTGGACGATTTGGGGGAGCCGGCTAAGAACTGAACAATGTTCCAAAATTAATCGATATCGAAGCAATAACATTCGTGGATGGAAAATGAAAGATGTTGATTCATTTCTAAAGAAAGATGGCTTAGATGGAATAGATTTAAGCCTCCCCTCCTGATTTTTTCAAATTGGTTGTTCGATGTATGATTTTTCATTCGTAGACATTGATAAGATCCTTCCATTTAGCAGCACCTTAGGATGGCATAGCCTTAACATTAATGGCAAGGTCTAAACTAGGAAAGGCTTACAGTGGATACCTAGGCACCTAGAGATAAGGAAGAGCTTAGCAAGCGATGGAAACGAAACTAATAGTTGAGCGGTGCACCTAGTTCTAGTAGAAACTACGTACGATTCCGTAAATAGTTAATATTAGATCAACTTAACCTTACCTTTCACTTTTTAGTGTTAAGCATCACTCTCACGACAGAAAGAGAAGGCAAATTTGTTCTGGGCACCCTCCGCTTTGGGCACAGGACGAAATCCACTCATTTTCGAATGATTGATAGGGAAGGCAGAGGTTACCTTGCGACAATCATTTTGTAAAAATATAAATGATCGTTTTGATTCTCACCCAATTTTGAATTGTCGAAGCAAGAACTTTATGTGAGAGTAGAAGCCCCAAAAGGAGAATTAGGAATTTATTTGATAACTCTCATTTTGTTGGGCACGACAATGGTCAATCATTCTTTGTTAGTATTTCAGTAATAGGTTTCTTTAGCTCCATACAGAGAACATAAGTGCAAGCCAAAATTATTTCCTTTTCTGCTTATTCACATCGCTACACACCTCCTTATTTGAGTAAGAAACAACCCTTTGAACTTACAACCACTACCCCCAAGCATCTTTCTATGACCCTACATCATCACGAGCCCTTTTTTATGTTTTTCAACCGGCTTTGATTTGATGATTGTTTATTGTGGGGGCTCGCACAAGCGATGGAGCATGTGGTTTAATTCGACACAAAGCGAAGAACCTTACAAGGGACATGCTGCGAATCCTGTTAAAAGAGAGGGGTGCCTTGGGAATGTAATTGGAATTTGGTTATTCACGATGTACAATGAGCCCGGTTAAGCATCCATGACTGAATGGTTAAAGCACCTAACTCATAATTGGAAAATTAGTAGGTTCAATTCCTGTTGGATGCACACCAATGGGAACATTCGTTCATGCTTTGTACTATCTTTCACTTTCAGAAAGAGAAATCCGCTTACCCCAAGTTTATTTCTTATGGAAACATAACTCGCCTGGTTTTCGAGTACTGCCACCGTACTCACTAATTTTGATATAATCAACATGTTTTTTATTTGAAAACTTCAAAGTATTAATTATTTTATTTAATTACATTTGAAATTTATTATTAACTTTATTATTAAATTTTGTAATTTTAGTAAAAGTATATGCGTGAGACACAATCTATTAATTGGGTTTATTTCAGATATCCTAATTAACTGAACAAACAGATACAAAAGGAATTCAAATACAAATTGCAGGACGTATTGACGGAAAAGAAATTGCAGGTGTAAAATACCCCTAGAAGGGGACAGGGCTAAGCGGAGCGGAAAGGGTTTTCCATAAGATGGGAAATGAAAACTATTAGCCCCACACGAGGTTTGTGAATAAGTGATTGTCTGATAATGAGCTCGCAATTTCAAGTATGAGTACTACGTCGAACATAAAACTTGTAATTAGTAGTAAAACACCAATTTTGCTGTTGGGACAAAGTTCTATCTTCAAAGATTTCTCAGGATATCTTCTTACGAAGTTTCGTTAAAGCATCGATAACTGCTTTTGGTTTAAGCGGGTAGCCCGACAAGTAGACATCTCGAGAATTGAGCAAGAAATACTAGAGGTGGAAAACGAGAAGCTCCAATGTGAGTTAAAGCTGGGTGCGTTCTGGGAGCATATGCTTGCTATCTATCCTATTATCATAAGATGAAGAAGAATCGACGGAATATACTGAAATTCGGTCAAGAAAAGGGAAACGCATAATAATTTATACTAATAACGATCAGAGTACTAATTCGAGTACTACTAATACTACTACTAGTAATACTAGTAATGAAGAAGACGAAGTGACTTCTTGCTTGAGAAGTGGTTACAAAGAGAAACAGACGGATTACTCTCTTCCTGGGCTTCCCGGTATGAGGATTCAGTACTGATAATGAGGGGCTGGAGCATACTATTGCTGGATTCGAGGTTGAATTTGCAAGCACTTGGTATGAGTTGAACCTGGAGTGTGATATTTATTGTGGTACCCAACCAGAACTCTAAGAATTCCCTTGGTCCATAGGCAGCTTCAAAAGCATTTCCGTTGGTGGACAGATCTCTGTCAACAATTCCCTCAGGCTCCCATTCTTCCTGAATTGCTTGGTTATTCTTAGGTCCTCTAACCACTTATAGGAGATGAGCGGACTACGCTAATTGGTTATTCATTGGGGCCGAGGGGGGTGAGTATACAATAAAGTACACGTAGTTTCCACCGCCCGATGGTCGGTATGCACCACCTCGGTATGTTGTATAATATATCCCATCGGTTAATCAAAAGTTCGATTCTATCTGAACTGCTCATTTTCAAATGATATCCACACTGCTCACAAATATTCATTTTTGATCAATTTTTCATATATAATTTAATCCATAGCAATTTTCGCACTAAACCCATAAATTTTTGTATTTTTTATTTATATCAAAAATCATTAGATCTTCCTCTTATATTGAAATAGCGGATGTTGGTAAGGAATTTCTGGATCTAGAAATTCATTTCATATAATTGAACCTTTTCAAATTGTTTCTTTTTAAGAACCAAAAAAATTTGTGCCAAAATAACAGATGCCAAGAAGAACAAAAGGCCTTACCTATTTATATAACAGATCGTGTGGTAGGTCAAAAATTGGGAGAATTCGCGCCGACTCTACTTTCGTGAGACATGCGAGAACGATAATAAATTTCGTCATTGATTTGGAAAAAAATAGATGCTTAATTGCTCATGCAATTTGGGATCCTCATTTTAGTCAACCGGCCATAGAAGCCTTTACTCCAGGAGGTGTTGCCGACCCAGTAAATAACGCTTATTCCGGTGTTTATCAGTGGTGGTATACAATCGGATTACGCACTAACGAAGATCTTTATACCAGAGCTCTTTTTTATTATTTCTTTCTGCTATATCCTTAATAGAGAGTTGGTTAAACCTATAACCTAAATGGAAACCAAATGTTTCCTGGTTCAAAAATGTCGAATCTCGTCTCAATAAAATAGGGATTACCTCCGGGAGAGGTGGCTGAGTGGTTGATAGCTCCGGTCTAGAAAACTGGTATAGTTTTGATACTATCGAGGGTTCAAATCCCTTTCTTTCCTTTTTTTATTGTGGGATTAAATTTTTTATTTATTCATTTGGATTGGCTTGTTTTCTTTCATAAAATAAAGAAGCATGGCTCGGCTAGGTGGGATAGCCGAGCTTGACAAGAAAAAGAAGATTTTGTTCTATAAACCGAGGATTTTTGGCAAGATTTCGCTTCAAAAGTCATGATTGTGGATATTTTTATATATAATCTTGATAAGTCAAAATAGATTGTGCTCGTCCTTAGTAACGGATAAGCGTGATTCAGTCTCTCAAGAGTCGGAACTGGGACCACCAAAAAAGTTTCATGATCACGAGCTGGCCCTACGGAACCAGATCCATCCAGCCGGACGTGGCAAAAGGAGTCAAACCCAATGGCTTTGCCAATAGCATGATCGTCGTTTAGGCTTAAACTCACAAAAGGCTATGAGTGCTTAGACATAGAATCAGAATAGTTGGTCGACTCTTATAGTATAGAGTAAAGGTAAAAATTGATAGTATAGAGTAAAGGAAAAGTAAAAATTGAAAAAAAGAATATATATTTGTAGTAATAATGGCAGTGGTTCTTACTAGTAGTCAAATTATGATGCATCTTTTAAGACACAACTAATTCTGAGCGCTACTTTCCACTTTCAATCCTGACTGAGTAGGGACCGAGCCTTTGCTTAGGGATGAAAATGAGATGACGTGTTCGGAAATGGTTAAAGTTGTTGAATAGGAGGATCACTATGACTATATCTCTTGGTAAAATTACCAAAGAAGAAGATGATTTATTTGATATTATGGCTGACTAATTACGGAGGGACCATTTTGTTTTTGTAGGCTAGTCCGGCCTATTGCCTTTTCCTTGCGCTTATTTCTTATTTGCTTACACGTAATCCTAGGGCATCGCTACGCACCTTAGTTCCTTTGACTGCCTCGCTAACTCAGCTTAGGTAGAAACTAATTTTACCTTATTACTTGGCTTGGGAATACTCACTCTGCACCTCGTCTGCTAAGGAAGATCACTCATAGATATCTGAATCAGGATATGAAAGAGCGGACGATGAAATATTATCTGAAAGGGTCAATGAACCAGTGATGATAGTATGGATCGTCCCCCTCACTAGGATTACAAACTAGATCATATGCTTCCTTTCGTTCGGCCAATATATTCATTATCCGACTCCGCAACCAATAGTTGTTCACTTGGCTGCTTCAGGGTAAACCACCATCTCTAAGGTTTCTAAGGCCTCCTCGACTAATTCTATCATAGAGGCCAATGATAGACAATAACTCTCCCCCGAACACAGCTTACAACTTTCATCGTACTTTGCTCTCCAAAGAGCAACTCTTCTCAAAATCTCAAAAGGTGCTGAGTTGTAATCCCATTCATTCTAAGGATTCTTGTGGTTCCGGAGAATCCAATTATAGGAGAACCAGGAACAGTGAGCTCTCTCCCTTTTTCCGCCCGACTCTTTGGTCTTAAGAATGCTGGTTTTATTTTAAGAACGGTCGATTTCCCTTCTCCGACCCATACTACCCAACCGGAGAGCGGACAGCTAATGCATTCCACTTATTGAACATGGTCGATGGTCGGTCTGTGACTCCTGCATGCCGAAGGCGTCCTTGGGGCGATCTTGTAGTTCCCATGGGGTGGAGACGATGGGGGTGGTCCATGGATTTTCGTGAGGAAGAAATCAAACTGAAAGCTCGAATAATTATTCGCATAATTAGTTCCTCCCGTTGGTCGCCTACCCTTGAATAGACCATGGTGAGGAGGATGAGCTACCAGATCATACAATAGTAAGTGAATATGCCTCTTCCTAATTTGACCTTTCATTTCCCAATTGATATTATGGAAAGAGCACACTTCAATCAGCAAAGGGGCAAGTGGAAAGGTATCGGGTTTTGGTACCAGCATATGCCAAGAGAGAAAGGTACCTCTTGGTCGTAAGTAGGACGAACCACCTCCATGGATTTCTTTGCTTCAGAACAAAATAATTCGAATTAGGCTTGGTCAACCAGAATATGTATTATCCATATGGGGGATCTTCCAATTAAGAAGATACATCGACCTGAGACGAAGAGAAAGGCCTATCTATTTTCTTTAGCTATTAAGTTAAACCAATAATTCATTGTTGGAGAAGATAGCAATAATCGTTTCATCAGACATGCGTATTTTTTCTTTTTCAACGAATTTCCATGGTTTCATTAATGGAAATTCTTTGATGTAGAGATCTTATTGGCCGACAAACTGGAGGCGGACGACCACGGTCCCAACCTTACCAGCACCATAGGTTTACTAATCAATGGAGCACCTCAACCCACTTATATTACAAAGTAAACCAAGCGGTCACGACATGTTGTTTCTATTGATTGAGGGGCACCACGAAATCCATCCATAAACCCTCGGTGACTAACTACACCAAAGCATCACCTTCAAAATCCCAGCGTAATGATCACACATCTGTAATGCATTATATGTCCCATAATAGGTACAATTCTTCTACCCTATCCTGGGAGTCGATGACTATTCATAGCAACGTACAGGAGTAACATAACGTAATGATAGAGTCATTTTAGAGAAATAGGTAATGCTAGAGTATAGTTTCTAATTGCCTTGAGAAGGAGGGTGGATATTAGTTGGTATCTAGTTCGATTGAGCTATTGGGGTTACCCATTCTATGGCAGATCTTTGCTTACCTTCTTTTCTCATCCCTTTAGTAGGCCTAGTACTTCTGACAATTGCAATGGCTTCTTTATTTCTTCACGTACAAAAAATAAGATTGTCTAGACTTGATGGGGCCAACCAGATATCTTTTTCTCCTACATAATCTGTCTCAGCAACTTTTTCTCCTGTATAGTCTGCCTCCGCTGTTTGGCCTGTAGTAGGTATCTGGTTCACTGCTTTAGGTATTAATACTATGACTTTCAATCTAAGTGGTTTCGGTTTTAACCAATCTGTAGTTGATAGTCAAGGTCGTGTTATTAACACTTGGACTGATATCATCAATCATGGGGGAAAGAAAATTGATATGAAATAAAGAATAAAAAAAGAAGTAGAAAATTGAAGAGCCCAGATTCCAAATGAACAAATTCAAACTCGAAAAAGATTTTTCTAATTCTCGAAGAATGGGGGGCAAAGGGATTGATCAAGAAAGGTCTCTTGTTCATATTAGATTAGAATAAAAGATTAGATTAGAAGGTGTGAACAAAGCACCATTCCGTCAATTCGTAAATCTGCAACGTTATTTTAAAACCCAGTGTTGTGCTTTGTAGCAGTTGGCACTCGAGTTCTTAGCATCGCATCAGGAGGTGCAATTAGTGTGTCATCTGTTGTCTTGTCCAAGTCCTTCTCACTCGCATTCTCTTTATTGAATACTTCGTGAATGGAATCTCCATGTAAGTTAAAAAAATTCAAGGCGGGTAGCTTTCTTGCTAATTAAAGGTCTCTTTTGGTTTCTTAAAGAGGCAGCCCTGGAAAGAAGCCATGTTTCTTTTTTGAGTAAAAAACCAGACTTTCCAGCTACGCAATCTTTGTGTCCTTGTAAAGTAACCCCCACGAAGTCCATTATTGTAGCATGCTTTCAAAAGAAGGTGGATAGAGTGTTAGGGTATTTCTGTCGATCAGTCATATCATATAGGCCCAAATCAAGCATCAAATTGCTTCGATTTAAATTGTCCATAGGATACCCTATATGTCACAAAGATGTACAATCAAACTTAATATTCTTATTGAGAAATTAAAGCAATATAATTGGTAATCATTCTATTTTCAAACTTATATCGTCTTTTATTCATCTTCCTATCATTGATGATGAAGGAAAATATTGGCCTAATATAAGTACGCGTCCGGAGTCACAAGGAGCTGAAGGCCAACAAGAACAACAGGTCAGTACTATTATGCTTCGCTTACACCACTCAATCAAGAAATTTCTATACACCTCCTCTTTGCGCTATTTGCTCCAGGCCAAGAGGGAAAGAAAATCAATATGAAATAAAGAATAAAAAGAAGAAGCAGAAAATAGAAGAGCCCAGATTCCAAATGAACAAATTCAAACTCGAAAAGAATCTTTCTAATTCTCGAAGAATGGGGGGAAAGGGATTGATTGAGAAAGATCTCTTATTCTTATTAGATTAGAATAAAAGATTAGATTAGGAGACCTCACCGTTTATGAAGTAACCATAAATACGATGGAACCTACTATTTTTTTTATCGCTAGAATTTATTCTTTCTAGGTATTTTACCCAGAAAGAATAAAAAATCATGGAGCTACAAGCTCTTTCCTTAGGCAACCGAAGATAGAGGTTATATTGGAGTGTCAGTTATTTATATCAATTAGTCTGTCTATTTATTAATATTATCTTTGAATTTCTCTAATTCACTCTGTTAACTAGATTTATGAAATGATAACAAGCCATCTTTCTTTTTGCAGACTTCCCCACCATAACATTTCGTTTTTGATTTCATTCAGAGAAATACTACTTTTTCCACATCTTCCTTCGGGAATAACATATAGAAGATGATTTTATGGAATAAATTCAAAAATGCCACTCGACATCAGAGCAGGCGTAGACTGCTTGAACATGGGCTATGGATCCTCGGCAACCTCAACTTCTCCATGATATTTGTTTATCCTTAAATGAAGGTTTCCATTCGCGAATAACTTACACTATTTGCAGTAGAGAAGGGGAACAACCTGAAAAGCGAGGTAGCGTAGCTGGTCATTCGGAAGGGCCAATTAATATACTGGGGCATTAACACTTCATCCTCCCCGACCAGAGGTACTTTGAAGTCGAAGTGCAGAAATTTAAAAAAAACCAAATTTTAGTGATGTTAGAATAAAGCAGGTAAAGATACTATCATTACCGCTTGGACAATTAGACATCCAACCCATAATTGCAATGACCCAATTCAAGAACGGAGCTCTACCAACTGAGCTATACCCCCCCTCCCGCTGCCAAGTGGAGTATGCATGAAAGAGTCGGATGCGTCTTCTATTCTTTTCCCTAGCGCAGCTGGGCCATCCTGGACTTGAACCAAGGACCTCGCCCGTAAAGTAAATCATAGCACCTATGATCCAACCAATTGGGAGAGAATCAATAGATTCTTTTTCGGGCACTTTATGAAGCTTCTCGTAATTTGATTAATTTATTTATTCCTTTTCTACATGCGGAGGAAAGGAACATTCATTTCGAGGAAAATTAAAATAGGTTTATTCCACCTCCTTTTACCGTTCAAAATGGATTAACTAAGCTAAAGAAAAACAAAAAAGGAATTCCATTGAAATGTATTTTTATTGATCAAATAGAACTATCTCCTAGGGCCTATAATTATCTCAAAAAGTCCAATATACATACATTATTGGACCTCCCACCCCGCATCGTAATTAGGTTGCTCACTCTCATTAGTAGAATCAGACCATGGACTATTAGAAGAAGTCCAATATATAGTCTGGAACGGTACCATTATGTAAGGGCATTGTTCCTTTCTCTTCCATTCTTTTGCCTGTCACAATCTGAACGAACTTTCTATTGCATATTCGTTAAAATTGGTATTTGTATGTTTCTATTTGAGCCGTACGAGAGAAAATTCTCATATACGGTTCTGGAGGGGACGGGCTCCTCTCAGATTTTCTAGTGATCAAATAAGGTTGATTGTATCATTAAACTTTTTTTTGTGCTAGGAACCTATCATCATGAATCCATTGACTTTTTTCGGTTCCGTCATTGCAGTTGGATTGGATTGGCCCTAGGGCTTGCTTCTATTGGACCTGGGCATCTCTCTAGCCTACCTATTAATATACTGGATCGGTCCCCTCGCTTTCAGAAGGTTCTGTCTAATAAGGAAAGAGAGTTCTAGTTACTTGTTAAATTGAAAGAAAAGAGAAGAAGCAGTCAACGGTTACTAGTTTTATTAGCAACCTTTTTTGATCCTGCAGGAGGGGGAGACCCCATATTATACCAGCATTTCTTTCGGTTCTTCGGTCATCCAGAGATGTTTGTTCTCATTCTTCCTGGATTCGGTATTATTAGTCATATCGTATCGACCTTTTTGGGAAAACCGGTCTTCGGGTATCTAGGCATGGTTTACGCCATGATAAGCATAAGTGTTCTTGGATTTCTTGTTTGGGCTCATCAAGTTAACTATACATAAGGGTGGCTCCTCCCACTCACAATTAATATACTAGCGCCTTTCTTTTTCACGACATGACAATTTTCATACGTTCTACTAACTCTTCCGTTTCCGTTGTGTTTCGAGGGAGATCAAAGTGGAACAAAACAAGGAATTCCCTCCAAAGTTGACAGACAAGTCACTCTACAGAACCGTACATGAGATTTTCACCTCATACGGCTCCTCGTTCAATTCTTTCAAAGTAACTGGATTATTTTCTTCGTTTGAGAATCTCTTCCCTTCTTCCGCTCTACCCCGAAGAGTAATTAAGACCAATTCATTTCAAGTGTGGGATGCTCGTTTCACTTCCGTATTCATCTTGTTCCTTATTTACCTAGGTGCACTGCATTTTCAAAAGCTTCTTGTCGAACAACTCCTATTTCAATCCGTGCTGGACCGATCGATATACCAATGATTAAGTATCCAGTCAACTGGTGGAATACATCGCATCAACCTGGGAGCATTAGCCGATCAGGGCTTTCTATGCATTATCTCAAAGATATAATATTGTGGTAAGTCTTCCGGTTGAATCTGAAAAATACTCTGTCGGGGTCTGTATGTGAAGTTAATTGCCTATCAAAAAAAAAATTTGTGCTCCCGGTAAAAAATAGCTACTATATTCGGTAGACCAGGAACAATCGAAGAAAGCCAGAACAGTACAGTTTCTCTTTGAATCCCAAAGCCCCATATGCTATCAGTTATATATATTCTTTATTACAGGAAAGTGGAATAGGTATATATGTGGATTTGTAATTGGGAGTTCCTCTTTCAAGACAAGACAGAGTGCAATTAGCGTTATGAATTTGATTGATTTTCCGTTACTTGCCCAAACAACCCCAAATTCCGTTATTTCAACTATATTAAACGACCTTTCGTATTGGGCAAGACTCTCCAGTTTATGGCCTCTTCGTCGACGACACATGATCGATTTCCTCCTGTTGGGACCATGCCAAATCATGTGATGCATATGTAAGTATGAAAGAGTTAATTTAAAGTTGTAATTTAATTAAAATAGTATTATCTAAACTCAATTATATATTTTTTAATAGGATAAATTTCAGCAACAATGGGCACATATGTTTGAGGGAACTGGGAGGACCGAGTTGACTGTCGAGGATGAAGATATAATTTTTGGGACTATCATGAATCCACCAGCCCGGAACAGATGATATGGTTTTGGAAACCAAGCGGTAATAGAAACTAAAATTTATAATAAAAACTAAAATTTGAATTGCTGTTATGAAATACATAAAATTTAAAATTATTTACATGCTAGGATATCTCGGCAGTCATACCAGAGGGCTCAGGACAAGGAGGAGATCGCACAGCTACGAGCCCATATCAGAGAGCTTAATAATCATGATCGCCACCGGGAAGAGCAGATGGAACAGCTTAAACAACGTCTGGCGGAGTTCATTGCCCCGTATGGTACAGGTTCTTCATCTGGTGGTTCCAGGGAGATTGAGTTGAGGGTAGTTTTTTTTGATGTTATATATATGTATATATACGCTTTGAGAGCGAGTAAGGATTATGCTTGATACATTATTGATGGTTTGTATGTGTTGATACTGTGTTGGAGATGATGGTGTGGATGTGGTGAATGACTATTTATTTTGATGATGGGTTGATAACGTTGGGTGTATGTACATATATGCTGTGTTGGTGACGTAGCATTGATGTATTTCATAAATATTGATTTATGTTATGTATTTTGCATGTTTGTGTTAGATTTTGGTATAATATTAAGTTTGGGTATATATGTGATTGTGGATGTGATGTATATGCTTGAGATGGAGCTCTTTTGTTGAATATGAGATTGTGGGTGGCTGGAAGTGAGTAATCTGAAACTTGTAAAAAAAAAAGTTCCCAGATTTTCAACAACGTCCATCGGTTTCCAATGGCTTATAGGTCCATATAATTCAACGATTAACAACAGCTAAATTTCAACGGCATGCCGTTGGAAAGCAGCCATTGGTGGCATTGAAAGTCGTTGGAATCCTTTGATCCGTATACCAACGGTTTTCCAATGACCCCTAGCTATTGGAATTCCTTGTTCCTCTTGTAGTGAAAAATGTGCATATCTGTATATAAAATTCTCAAACATAAATAAAAATAACTACATGTCTCAAATTCAAATTATTTCCCTTATAAGAAAATTAACCAAACATGTGAAAACAACATGTACATCCCAAAATCAACATACCAGAAGTAAGATTAAATTATTTCACAAATTTAGGAAATTAAGATTATTTCACAAAAATAAAAGCATTTCACAATTTTATTTCATTACATAATCTATATAAAGATCTTTATTTTTACATCAAAATTACTTCTTATTATTACAGAAACCGAAGGATATCAAATTTCCTTCTTTTTAAAAAAATGCATTTGCATTCACTTCAAGTGTGTTAAATCAAGATCATTATTGGATTTAAACTTAACACAATCTTCTGGATACGTGTTTTTTGTATAAAAGTTTCTCTAAGGAATAATAAAATATTTCTTTTGAAAATACAAATTCTATCTCAAAATCATTATCTAAATCACCATCCAAAACAAAAGGTTTTCAAATTGAAATTATAAAACATGTGCAGATCTAAAAAGTTAAAGCTAAAACCAATTTAATGTGATCTGAAAATTAGATCTACTAAAGTGTAAGTCCGAAAAGTTAAAGAATTGTTTTAGAATTTTGAACCAAAGATACTTAAATCCAAACCAAAATTAACTGCAAAATTAAATCTTGTCAAATAGATTGTATTTACATGACTTTATATCTGCAAATTACTATAATGTCATTTTGCAATTAGTATTTTCAACGCTATCAATCGGTTTCTCTTAATTCTACTGCGGCTCCAATAATCAAACTCGCTTTCTCTTAATCGAACCGACTTTGTCGGCTTTCTTAATTTTGTTGAGCCTTTGAAAACTTGTCCCTCTGAAGCCAGACAATACCTATTTTTTTTTTCTCCTCCGAACGAAATGACTTCCGATAAGCCGTTTCTTCGGCAAATCCTTCGTCTCACTTGTTCCTCTCCGAATATCTTTACTTATTTACACTCTCCGTGTAATTCACCGAAATCGGCTATTTTTATCGACACTCAAATCCACTCCATTCACTTCAAATTCGATCCAGCTGAACTATTTTGCAAATCAGGAACACATTCCGCCTCCTCCTCCGGTGACACTTTTGTGCCCTTCTCTGAATCAGCTTCCACGTGTTGAATCCGATTCAGGTAAACTTCACCTAAGTCCTCCTTCAATCCAAACTGTATCTTGTTTTTGAATTTTGAGATATGTTTTTTGTTCTTCCAAGTAAAAAGAGAAATCCTTTTGAAATTTTGCAGTTCCCATGTATTTCGGTATAAGTTGCAAATAATTGACAAAAAAAACTGAATTTTCAATTTTGTAACATTATCTATGATTGTATTTATATAATTTAAGATATAAATGATAACAACAATTTAGCAAAAATAATATGCAGGAACCAACTCAAGCTATTATTGTAGACATTTCAAGTTGTCTTAACAGCTTACATTTAAAGTGTTTGATATGTTTGTGTAATTGGGGTTTTAAGTTATATTTATTCTTAGTCCAACGATATTTTGATTCTTTGTTAGAAATATAAACCAATTGCAGCATACATTTAACGATTTTTCCTATTCCTTGACGTTTATGTTTTCCTCAATAATTTGTATTAAATGTCTTAGTAATATTTATCCCTATATTATTTTTTTCTACTTCAAATTAATAGAGTCCTAGATATGATGTGTTCTTTAAATTTCCATTGTTGTATTTCACATTCTGGCTATACATAACTAGGTAGCTAGACAAAAAAAATGCTTGTAGAATTATCTCTAATTGTTCACATGAAAAATGCCAAAATTCTTTACTTAATTAGAAAAATGTGTGCTGAAACCTTGATGAAATTCTTTGCTTCAAATTATGTTAAATATTGATGATGAATAAACCTTTAAACCATATTTCTCTTATATTTAGAATTTACATTTACAAACACAATATGATAAAGTAATTTCTTTTTTCTTTATTTTCCCTATCGTACACACACGTATATGTATTTATGTATATGTGTATGTATGTATGTATGTATCTCTCTTTCCCTTAGTTAATTTAGCTTCTACCTTTTATTTTTTTAATTAACTCGAATGCAGGCATTTGCTTTATTATCCTTCATTCTTTTTGTCTAATTTGATTAGAGTAATAAAGATTTCAGCAGTTGTAGAAATTCTCATAGTAAATTCAGAAAGATCATTATTGTAGATGAAGGCATAAAAAGGGTCTTGGTAGTATGGTATCAAAAGGTGCACTATCTACATTAACAATATTATTTTTTATGGCAGTCTCATTATGTGATTTCTTATTTTGTTTATTTTGGTTAGTTGATTATATACTGATATTTGGTCTGTATTATTTCCAATGTGAGGTGCTAGAATATCATTATCAATTAGAGCTAAGAAGATTTAAGATATTTATTTGAATTTTTAACGATTTTTAGGGCTGTTGGGTTAGTGATTAACTCTCATGGTCGTACCATTACTAATTTTGAAGGTCAGGTCTATACGATTCATTGATTTCTAATTTGCTTTTTTTTTTGGATTCTAACATTGATTTAATTTGAAATGGTGAGCAGTGATCACGGTTGAAACCTGGACAACCAGCACCTTTTATTTGTTGTACCTTTCCAATAATACAACTACTTTAATTGCTGCTATCCTGCTACAATAGCAATGAGTTGTACCGAATTAACGTATGTAATCACCAATGACATTATCACCCATTTCTTCCCTAGTGATACAAACATCTTTCCGTTTTATGTAGGCTCCTTGAAAAAATGACAAAAGACGGTCCTTTAGAAACCATGGTTAGTAATTATTTTGTACTAACATTTTATATACAGTGGATACACACACATACACACTATGGAAATACCAAATTCATGCGCTATAAAATAACAAGTTTGATATTTCATGTTCTGCTTTATAATTTATTTGTCCCTCGTGCAAATACGAAACTACGACCAAAGATTTTGAAGATTGGATATATAGACGGTTGGAGAATTCAACGTGTTTGCTTCCTGGTATAGTCCATGTGAATGGTTATGGTCACCTTCGTCAAGTTAAATGGTCGAGAGGGGGGTTCATTTACTTATTAGGAACCGACCTTGTGGGTTCACTTGTGTGGAATGCTTCAAGTATGGTACAAAATTCATATTATTTAATGCTGCATCTATAAATTAATGCAGAAGTGTAATATTTTTTGACTGCGGGGTACATAAAAAAACGTACAATGGAGTATCGTACTCTACAAGCATCTTGCACCGGACATCCATGGTACGGAGAATGGGGTTATGAATTTGGTGCTGGAAGCTTTTCTATAACATCTGATGCTACAAGAAAGCTGTGGACATGCAATCTGACGTACATTTGCTGATTATCTTATGATCACAGTCTAGATCACCTCTTACATCCTTGCACGATACGTTTTATTGGTAACTTCCATATATAAGAAAGCATTTTAGAACTTGGTAAAACTAGGGAGATAAAATAATTTGCAAATAAATTTTGTTTCTTTGTATTTTTGAAACATATATGCCTTTCGGTGTAATCCGAAGTCGAAGTATCGGCCTGTATCGATGAATGTCATCAAGTTTCATCCTCTGTATGTTTTTCAGTATTCTCTTTTCTTATAACAGTGCTTCAAACGGTAACTAGGCTCTACTATTTTCAATTTTTATAGACTTATCCATGAACCTTATATTAGCTATCAACTAGTTATTATTTTAGTAAAATATTTTTAAAACTTCTTTATTATGCATACTTTTTATAAAGGACAATTCACAATCTTAGGCCTGTTTATGTAAATAATAACACAAATAGCCATGTTCCAAAAATAATTATAGATATAGACCTGTTTCTGTCTGAAGGCGAGTTTTCAAACCATGCCTACATTAAAATACAAAGGCGAGTTTTGAAAACTCGCCTTCAAATAAACCCTTACTTGATTATGTAATGTATTTACTAATGTAGTTGTAAATATTAATTATAAATTAAAGTTGTTAAATTGAGATAAGTACACTATACTTTATTTAATATATTAATACGATTTATACATTATATAATTTATATGTTATTTAATTTAATAATTATAAAATTATACATTTTTCATAATTTTTGCTATTATTTAATAATACACATTATAATGTATAAGCATATGACATATAATTATATTATATAAAGGTATAAATTATATTAGTACGACCCATTACAACATAAATAGGACACGAAATAACTTAGACCCAGCGATACAACATAACTTAGACCCAACGATACAACATTACTTAGTCCCAACGATACAACATTACTTAGATACAACATAACTTAGACCCAACGATACAACATAACCACGACCCAATGATACAATATAACCACGACCCAATACAACGTAACTACGACCCATAGCTTCGGAATGAACCGTAGCACCCATGAAGCATTTCATTCTTAATTGCCACATTCATTCTTTCCAAGCGATTAACCTCAGCTTGCATCTCAAGTGCGTACTAGACACCTCTCTCCGTTAAAGGTGGATCGTACCATGAAAAAAATTACAACCCTGCAACCCTTGGCAGTTATGTGCATGAATGTACGCTTTGCAACCATAAAATCGACGACCTGCATTCGTTTGACTTTTAGAAACAAGCACATTACATTTGACTCCGCAATAGCAAAGGACTGAACGACCCGTCATGTTGGAGCTTGAACTATCGAGGTTTTGTCTAGTAATAACTTCCCTCAACTGAGCATTGAGGGATTTCTGAACCGGCCCGATGGCTGGACTGCAACGTTTGGTTGCGTTGCACTAAAAAGTTCAAACTCGACCTCTACGGCATCTACTTGGACTCCCATTTGCGTTTCGGGCACAAATTCGACGTCTTCTACGGGTTGTTTACCCCTTTCGTACTATTGTACATTTGAACCATAGTATCGTCGTCGTATGCCCAGTTAGCCATTTTGACAGTGAACTACTCTACAAAAAACCAAGGAGTGATGAAGAGAGGAAGAGAGGTTTGTTGGTCTTTAATAAGGGAGAGAGGAAGAAATGCTGGTTTGAAACATCTACGAAATAGCAACATTACATCTCCGTAAAGCAGATTCTTTACAGTAATACGTTAGACGAAAGCAGATTCTCTTCTGATACGACTAGTCAGTGCAGGGTTAAAGAAGTACGTAAAGCAGATTCTCTCCTGATACGACTAGTCACTTTAGAAATTGTCCCATTAGAAACACTGTAGCACTGCTATTAAGTTAAATGCTATGATAGAGAATCTACACTGTAACCATCTATACACATTTTGGCCTGACATGTTGCTAGTTCCCAGGCATTTGTCAACAATAATGTTCAGTGAACGGGGACGACCCTGTTTTTTAACTCCATTATGTATTGTATTGAAATGTTTAAATTATATGTGGATGGGAACGACCCTGTTTTCCGTTATATATAGCGGCTTTTCTGAATCCATTCAAACCCTCATTCACAATGTCTTTTCTTCTAGCCGCCTCCCCCTTCCTCTTTCACCATGCCGAAATAGGGAAAAGAAAGTGTGGGCTCCACCGTGGACAAATTGGAAAACGACGATGAATCGGTAGTAAATCAATGACCTGGAAAAGAAAGGGTAGTTGCGGGGTGTGTTGTCGAGCCACTAATTCCTGTGGATCCAACCTTATTTGTCGTTGTGGAGAAGCATCGGTCGTGGTTGTTTCCAAAACAAAAAAAAATGTTGGTCGTCGATATTTCGGCTGTGAAGCCTATGAGGACCACAAGGTTTTTCCTAATGAAATTGATTGTTGTTACTTTAAGCAGTGGATTGACCCTCCGACGTGTGAAAGTGGTGTTCAGTCACCTAGACCTAGATTTTACCCACGTCCGTGGTAGGAGTATGTGGAAACTACCTTAATGCGTTTTATTTTACTTCGAATTTGATGTTCGTGTGTTCCTTTGTTGTAGTTCGTATGATTGTAGTTTAAGGAGTTCTTAATGTTGTAATCGTTGTCGTCGTAAAATTCTCAGTTCTGTAATGCAATATATTAAAATTCCCAGAAGTATGAATATTGCTGATAAAAACCGTAAACCTTGTTGCAAACTTAGTGTGCATGTGATGACCCCTTAAACCAAGTAGTGCTGAATCACTCCTGATACGACTAGTCATATTCCCTACAGTATTACCCCAGATGAAACAGTGTCGTGCAGCACGTAAAGCAAAGTGTATCAGTGACCTTTCACATCATTCTTTGTTTTACCCTTTATTCACTTGTACACTACGCAACTATATATCTCTGTCGAATTACTCACAACTTATCTCACTCCAACAACTTAGTTTCCAACCACTCTGTGCTTTACCACAACTATGCCTTCTTAGCCATCATCTCCAGACTCTGAGGAAGAGGCGTACGAACAGATGGAACTTCATGCGCTTGCAGATGAACTCGAGTTTCTAAACAAACTGAACTCTCGGCTTGGACCACCGTCCGAACAACGGCCCGTCCAACCTCCACATCAAGCCCAAGTACCAAACGTTCAACACACGCATGAACAGTCCGTCGTTGTACCACGACAAGAAGTTCATTCTTATCAAGTACCACATGTTCCAATTCCTACTGAACAGGAAGGTGACTCTTATCAAGTTTGTTGCTACTGCGGTTATCCGGTTGAAGTTGTGGTTCGTGCAGATGGCAACGATATTGGTCGTCGCATTCTGCAATGTCTAGCCTATCCGAATGGTTGCAATTACACGGAATGGATAGACGAACCGATAAAGCCAAGGGAATAACATATGCAAACGAACTCGAACAACAGAATAGACAACTCTGTAACATTTTTGAACAGTTGCGGCTTAACCATGATGATTAAGCAACTTCACATCCCAAGAGCATGAACGTCAGATGTAGTTTGGTTATCGTACTATTTTCCTAATTAGCATTTGCTGTATCATAAGCTATAGTATCTAGTCTCATGTTACCATATGTTTCGTCCTGAGTTTTAGTACTAGTTTCTGTGTTATAGTCTCTTGTAATCTACTGGTCCGGGCTCCATCTCCACATACTTTGCATGACCCAATTCAATAATGTCAACAATATACGCACCAAAACTCCCAAATCGTAAATGCGAACAATGTACACAAAATTGAACATGTTTGACCTAATTTCAATGTTGTGTACACAAAATTGAACATGTATAACGCCCATAACCAACCATAACCAACCACAAAATTGAACATGTATAACCAACCAACCAAAATTGAAAATTAAGGTTTCGAATCTTACCGATTTCGTGTTGTACGCCGGATGTGCTAGCCATTGTTGTCTTTTACGAATGGATTGGATGAAAAATGGGCGAAAATGGAGTTGATTTTAGGTTTTTTTATTTTCGCAGCAGTGAGTAAGAAGAGATAAGAGGAAAGTGAAATGAAAATGGGGAAGAAGGTCTTGGGTTGGGATGTTTTGTGTGCAGGATAATAACGAAGGCGAGTTTTGGAAACTCGCCTTCGTATTTTCTCGTAGGCGAGTTTTCAAAACTCGCCTTCGGAAACCCAGCAGACCAAAACAGGCCTATTTGTGTTATTACTTTTGAAACAGGTCCATTAGTATTATATTTTACAAAAATAGGCTCAAGTACGTAAAAAGTCCTTTTATAAAACACATAATCAGTGTCCAAGTTTTTTTTTTTGAAGTTTTACCAATACATGGCATAGTGATTTAAACATCTGAAACTATAAACTACTTATGCATGCATACAAAAATTCCATTGGTAAAAGTGCAGTTGCCCAAAAATAGAGATTGCTACTCCTAATTTACTGAGGATGGACAGTTATGTTTTAAGCTACCTATGCAGTCAACTTACAGTCCAAAACCGACAACAGAAATCCAAAGAGTCATGTCATGTTTGGCTGGAGGAAATGTAGTAATAAGTAATAACATATGGTCAAAGTTTTGCATAGTTTTACTATGATTACATAATCTCTTATTCTATTTTAAGGTATCAAAATATCTATCCAATTTTTTTTACCCCTCTTTCACTGCTTGAGAGGTTCTCTAACAGTATATCTTCATTGTCATATAACAAGGACAGTCAATTGTTGGCCGTAGCATGCAGTCGTACATATCAAGAGGCCAAAGAAATGTAAGTTTTATCTTTTTTTTATACGATTAAGTTAATATATCTCAGTCATCTATATGATATGAAACTTACGCCTGGCTTTTGGACTGACTTAAATAAGTCCTCTTTTTGCCTGGCTTTTGGACTGACTTAAATAAGTCCCTCTTTTTTAAAAAAACAATAAGAAGTAGTAAACTTATTCAAGTTTGGTCTAAACTTTGAAATTCGGGTAACTTTCTATATATCCATAGGACCATATCAGGGCGAACTAGAATTATGAATTGTGCTGAACAAGTTTTGCAAAACAACTTTAGAATTACATTTTCCAATAAATGATGGAAGCATTTACGAAAAAGATAGGGCCAATTGTTTGTATAAAAAATAATAAAAAATAACAAGAATAGTCTTATTCAGTCCTTCGAATCCAAAAATTGCTAGATTTGCAGGCCAAGCTTAGAATGCTTGGAATTCTGAAGCAAAATGTAATATTTCTAATTCTAAACCTTAACTCCATTAGTGTATGAACAGAATAAGACCATATTCACTTGCTAATAATTCCTCTCGCTTGACTTTAGTAATTGTGGACAATTAATTTCACATTTTTAGCATGTCAAATTACGATAATCCAACTGCGTTTGATGTCTATATTATTCTATATTAAATTTGTTTTCGTGCAGAGAAGAGCCGGCTCAAATATTTGTATGCAAGTTGGAGGGTATCAGCTAGATTAGTTCACAAGTCAAATTTTTTTTAAAAATAAAATCGACATTTATTTTGTGTATGATCTTATAATTCATATGATAATAGTAGTCAGAATCTCATAATTATTTAGTAAGTTAAGTTTTTGTTGTATTTTATTTAATTGTTCTGTTCGTCGAGTATATGTTTAATTTCATTGTTATTATTTATTTATTTTTGGTTTTCTGGGTCATTTTTTATAAATTTGTGTTGCCATATTTTTTTTTCTGCCGACAGAGATAACATCTCTATTGTTTGTTGTCTATGCTGCTTCCATTTTGCTCAAATTTGAATTAACGTGCCTACAGACCTTGCACGCTTGTCTGATACAAAGGGAATATTGGTTCTTTCAAATGGGGATTTTCATTCATGATTCATGAAGTTTCAATTTAGAATAATAAATTCTAGGGGATTTAATCGTAAAGAACAAACATTATAACTTACTCAAATTTAAGTACAACTCATTAAAAATTTATTATCAAAGACAACTGGACTGTAAAATTGATACTATACACATTGTAAAACTGATAGTTAAATTGATACCATACACACTGTAAAATTGATACTTAAAAACAAGTAGACAAATTCTGATACTATGCACACTATAAAACTGATATCTAAAATTTGATTCTTTGTTCTTTAGAATAAAATTTCAGTAGACCGTTATTACAATTGAAAAAGCTCCTAACTTTGTCTTTAACACTGTTTTCTTGTAAAAAAATTTAAAGATAACACTTTTTAATAATTAAGTTTAAAGATAATTTAGAGAAAAGTGATGAACGAAATTATCATTTTCAGTTATATATTAAAAAAAACTTGTTAGATCCAAAATTGGCTCTAACACTCAAACGAGTAATGATTTTACTGAAATGAAATCAAAAAACGGAGAAAACACACAATTTATAGTGGTTCGGCATTAAATAGCCTACGTCCACTTTCTACTCTTTGAATTGATGTCTTGAATGCAAGTACAACAACGATTCTCACTCAATTTTCACTTATATAATACATTGATTCACTCAATTTCCTTCACAATATGATTCAAAAGATGATTCTAATCCGAATAAGTTGATGAAATTCGGATAGCAAAAGAGTTTGAGTTCTGAAAATGCCAAAAGATCCTTCCAAATGCCTCTTGATGGTGTATTTATAGGTGAAAAATGCTCATGGGATGGCTTCGGTTCGGATCCACATGGCCTCCATCCCATCACTTTCGGGTTCTGATGGGATATGGGAGCGACAACATATCAGTTCAGTGGCAAACATGGGTAGAACGTGGGCATAACCGCTCCGGATTTCAAGGGAACGTGGGGTGAAACTGTCGTGACTTTAGGTTCGAATCGGGGTGCTTGCAACCAGGGGATCGGATCGGTTTTGGTGGAAGAAAGGAAGGGCGGATTGAGTATGGAAAGGGAAAGGAGCGGATCGGGTCTTTCTGCTCCGAACCAGTTATGCCCCCGTGGCTTTGTCTTCTGCTTCACAATCATCTTGGCTTGACAGCTGGGATCCGATCCGAACCGGACTTCTAAAAGGGTGCATTTCTTGGTTAATATTCTTCACTTAAATAATCCTTTAACTTTGTGTAGCCTAGTTCACAAAGTAGGCTAACATTTTGCCTCCTCAAAGGACGCTTCTATTGAAGATGGAGCGTGCTTTGACATTATTTGACCATTGATTTCTGAGTTGGAATCATTGAATAATTGCTCCCATTCGTTTGTAGAAATGCGTTGCTTCTTAAAGTCATATCTCTTGTTGCATATATATACACCATAGAACGTTCCAATTTCTTCCTTTGTTTCAAATAACTCTGAGAACTCTGCTTGATGTCCAACAGCTCTTCCAGGTAAACTTTCATACATATATTTTTCTTTGAGTTTTCATTCATTTATTAAATCAGTACTTGCAGTTATGTTTGGATTCAGATCTGATTCACATGGTTTTTCCTATTATCGGCGCCGTTACGTCAATGGGCGAAATCATCGTGGGCCTGTCTTTCAGTCCGATCGGAATGGGGGAACACGTTGGCAGGAATGCAAATGGCAACTCCACTTTTATATAAATTCATCATTCTCTGTTTCTTTCTCCTTTACTTATCATTCCCATCGCTTTATAGGTTTTGCACAGAGAATCAAAAAATCTAACTCTCAAAAACTCCAGAATTCTCGTTCTAATCTTCAAATTGAACATATAGGTAGGTTTATAATTTCAATTAACTCTGTCACGGCTGATTTCAATTAGGATTTGTGGATAATTTGAGCGATTTGGGTATTTATTTGATCTTGACGCCGTGGCTTCCTCCCCCTTGCCATCGTCGTTGATGGCCTCGTCGCCATCTCGAGGCAGTAACAGTGGAGGTTACGATCTAACGTTGGCCAGGGCGACACATATACACTTGGTTTGATTCAGTTTTTGGGATAAAGTTGGGTTTGGTGTTGGTTGAGAGATAGAGAGGATGAAGAAGAAGAAGTGAAGGAGGTATGGGATCGGTTCGGGTGAAGAGGCATAAGAGCGAAGGAGAAAGAGAGGTTCATCTGGCCGGGTCGGGTCGGAGCAAGAATTAAAGAGGAGGAGAGAAACTTGGTATGTCCGACTAGTTCGGGTCAGAACGGAAGAAATAGACAAGGGAAAACATGAATACTTGAACCGATCCGGACTTCTTAGAGAACCCATTTCTGAACCGAACTGATTTTTCCTGTAAGGCATTAACTTCTGCTCTGAACCAAACATGATGTTGCCCTCAACCCGAACCCCTTTTCTTCATGAGGTGTCTGATTCGGTCCTGACATTTGCGCCTGAACCGAATTGAAATCATTTAACTCAATACACAAGACATATCCTACTTGCCCGATCAATGTCTGCCACGACCTATAACTTAATGAACAGTTAGGATAGTGCCTTATCGATATGAGTAAACATCTAAGACTATTGTGCACATTATTGCTTCACCAAACTTCTGCATTATGCTCTTACGTATTTACTTTGTATCTCTTGCACACACTGTACACACCTTAGTTCACACATATGCACGGGGGGGGGGGGGGGATACGGGCTATTTTACTCTAACTTATGTTATTGCTCCTTCAGTACTTTAGCAACCATGGCAGAGAGACGTTCATCTAGGTTAACAAAAAAGTGATAAGTCGCAGAAACTTCCGAGAAACTCACTCTTGATGACATATCCTCTCCCTCAGACCCTGAATGGGATGATGAGGGTCCAGATTATGAAGTGGAAGCACACAATAGTGAAATATCTTCCGATAGTGAAGTTTCTCTTGGTGATGAAGAGGAAGGAGGGATAGGAGATGATCGTGCTCCCGATGAGTTTGAAACTGCCACTATATTGGAGTTACCCAAAGATTCTGTTGAGTCGACGATCGATGATGATAGAATCTTCCAAATATGTCTAAAGCATGGGATATTAAAAAGAGATACCCTGGTACCATCGAAAACAGATCGCTCCCGCAATCCACCAGAAGGATTTATGGCAATTACCCGATTGATGTGTCTGGTTGGGGCTATTCCACCGTTTCCGCCTTTTGTCGTTGATTTTTTGAGACAGATGTGGATTGCCCCCATGCAATTACATCCCAACTCTTATGCTTATTTATACACCTTGTATATAGCATACAAAAAAAAATTAGGTATAGAGCCCACCTTCGATGACGTCCACTTTTTTTTATAATTTCAAGCATCGGACTCAAGAGACTCCCTCCTTCTCATATTTTGAATCAGTCCCGAAAAGGAAAATTATTACTGTTCCATTTAGCAGCAAGGCTGGTGATTCTAAACTTGAATGGTTTTATATCAGACAGCAGCCGAGGTGCGCCAGGAGATGGACCAAATCAAGTAAAGCATCGACTTTCTAGATTTCAATTTTAAATGCTCTGACCAACACATTAATTTGCTTTCTTTTTCATTCGCAGTTGATAACCTAAAGCAAATATCGGGTTAACTATATTTTGATCGTTTGCATCGGCTGCTCAGTGGTGACCAAAAGTTCTTGACTATCGACGAAGTTCTTAAGGATGAGTATCTCCATCATCACGGGTTACTATCTATTACCCGTAGTATAGGTCATGGGACGGTCCATATGTGTACATACCCCCGGTCAACATTATTCCTGAGACGGGCGAGGGATCGAAAGGTCCAACAATACATCTTAGGACTCCTCCTTCTCCATCCTCAACTCAGGACGATGAATTAGCCAACATAGCTGAAAAGTACAGAGAAGGGTATACCATCCCTGATGACGCTATTTCTCCTGAGAAGTCAACATCCCCTAAAGAGCTGCCACTAGACGCTTCTCAAGGAGATGCCTTATTACCGACGATTCCACATTTAAGGGTTTAGGAAATCTTCCCCTGTCTGAAACTATCTATACTTCAGAGGACTTTGGCACAAATCCTTTAACCTTCACTTCTTTAGAGGAGGATACTCCCATGAAGGCCAAAGAGCCCGCTCATGCTAGTCTGACTTCAGACTCGTGTTTGTTGAGGGGAACACCACTTAGGATGCACATAACACATTAGCATTGCACGTCACAACACTCATGTCTTATGTGAACATTGATTCTGAACTCCACTTATATTGTTGTGCAGGTACAATGTCTCGCCCTTACTATGATGTTAGGAAAATTCGCTGTAGCATGTCTAGACCTCCTTCTTACACCGAGCATGGTCGCCGTGAGAGCCGGGGCAGAGATGACAGAAGGCCTCATGATTCTCATCGACCACACACCTCACGCTCTCGTTCTCTTGTCCGGTCGGATCCAGACAGGAATAAGAGCCACCAAAGTCATCGTGGGGAAGACACATCACAATCCAAAGATCGAACTTATCCCTAAGACAAATATAATCGAGCAAAAAGTCCACCGAATCACACCGATTCACGAGACAAGCACAAAGCTTCTGAGAAGCGATCTGAAAAAGGCGATGCAGTCACCGTCCTTGCTAAGCGGAAACACATTGAACTATCATATTGCAAACCCCCACCACTGGATGCTGATTCCAAAACTAAACAGGCATATCTGAAGAAGCAGTTCCCAGATCACTACTTTGAGAATCTAACTTTCTTACCCGCACTTGAGCCTATTTCATCAAAGTGGGCAGATGAGGCTAAGGCAAAGATTGACGTAGTTGAGAAACAATACTTGGAGATGTACAAGTATTCATGCAATCTCTCCAGAATCATTCGGGCCTTAATTACAGACGTTGATGCAATGAAGAAGGCTGCAGATTCCAATGAGAATGTTTTGAAAAATCTGGAGAAGGACTTAGAAGATACACAGGCTCAACTTGTCATTGCTCAACGAGATGCCAACAACTTCAAACAGCAATTTGAGGAATTACAAAAGTGTTATCATGACTTGCTGGAATCTCACAGTCAAGAACATTTGGAGTTGAAGAAACAAGCAGAAGACACTAAGTCAAACAGTGTCAAAACGAAACTGGCTTACAATACTCTTGAGCAAGAAAAGGCCGAGTTAGCGAGGAAGAATGCCGAGTTGGAGAAATGAAATGCTGACTTGGAGTCCAAGTTACTGGAAGCCGAGACTAGGGCTGCCTTAGCTGAGGGGAATGTGGATAGCGCTATTAAGTCTGTTGAAGAAAGTCATAAACGGCTATCAGAGGCTCAAGAAGAATTGCACGGCTTTGGCGAACTAATGATTGAATTCTTTGCACACATAATCCATCGCCGAAACGTATGTTGGATAGAAGACTATCTGACTACCTTATTTCACGTATGGAGTCAAATCATCTAATAGGAAAAAGAGGAACTTAAGGTAGACTTCGTTGATGAAGACAAACTCATGGAGAAGTATCTGAGAGATGATGAACCGGCATGTCTGGTCGAGGGGCGTCGCCTTATTGCTGCTGCCATGGAGGAGGAGAAACACCTGGCTAAATAAAAGAATATCCTTGAATTTGGTTCTTCTTCTGCTACCGCCGAAGCTACTGGAGTCGAGGGATATGATCCCGAGAATCCGGGAATTCCTGGAGCATCTCTTTTATCTCCTATACTCGAATCAGCGTCAGAGACCGTAGCTGCCCCAATTGAGAAATCATCAGAAGGTATTTCCACCTTTTCACTCCAATTCGTCAGGGCCGTATCCACCTTTCATCACATCATTGAGCAATCGATCGAGGATTCTTTATTTTCTCCTGAGTTGATAACTGTTGCTTCTCATTCTGTAGGTGCTGAACCAGCCGAGAAGACTGATGAGCCTCGGGGAACCATGATTGGGGAAGAATCTATGGAAAAGTCTCAGGGAGGATAGGATAAGGCTACCATCGTCGAATCCGGAGGGGGAGCTGAACCGCCTAAGGCCGATACTTCTCATGATGACGAAATGATAGATGCTTTGAAAGAAGACGATGGTAATAATGGGCATGAAGAAGATCCTAATGTTGCTATAACTGGGGATTCGAAAAATGCTGATGACATGACTTTGGTTGAAATGAAAGTTGAACAAGACAAGCGCATGCAGCTGAAAGTTGAGGAACTAAACCCCGAAAGCCTTAAGCCCCTTGCAGTGGTGGATGCTAGATCGAGGTTAGTTGTTAAGCTTTCAACTAGGTCAATTATAGAAGAGCTTGCTAAAAAACCTTCTCTTGATTCCAGTATCTCGACTCCTGGGAAGAAATCTACTGATTCTGGTGCTTCAACTACAGAGAAGAAGAAACCAAAGCGTCTCATGTCTGATGCTGAAAAAGAAGCTAGAAATGCTCGTAATGCTGCCAAGAAGTCCAAGCCTACGCCAAAGCCCAAGTGATAATGCGCTTTGTTTTATATTCCCCTGGTTCGCTATTGTAGCGAGTGTGGCCCTCGCATCTTTTGCTTAACTTTCCTGTATAGACTCACATGTTTGTGAATAAAGTAGTATGTTTCCTGCAATGTCTAATATTCGTAAATTTAACATTTAAGTAAAAATGCAAATGAACAGCATGTCATATCATAGTTATATAATAAAGTCATTATTAAGGGGAACACCTGTACATATATATGCCCCCAATCAATCTTGGATAACTGATTAAGACTTACTCAAGATTGATTAAATTCAAAATTCAGCTGTCCCCGATTCTCTGACGGGGCCATATTCTTTTCGTCATTAATGCTTATTCTTTTTAGCATCTTTATACTCTCTTGTCTCATAACCAAGTTAGAGTATTACTAAGGCGCTCTCTTATCGGGGTGCACCTTCACGCCTCAAGGGGTGTCGTCTTCCCATCCTTTATACTCTCTCTCGTTTCCTGAGAGTTAGAGTTAGGAGTGTCGTCTTCCCATTCTTTGCATCCTATCATGCAAACGGTCATTTTGTTTGCTCCTGCACATAGGTTATCTCCAATTTTTGAAATTTAATTTAATGTTTAGTGTTTCATTGTCATGACAGAATAATGGTTGAAGATATAAATAATGCAGGAAAGTAAATGACACACGATATTTTTATAGTGGTTCAGCTAAGTTGTAGCCTACATCCACTTCATAATCCTTTGTTCATATAAACAAACTTTTTAAGGCAAGTCGTGCCTTTTTACATAGCTTATAAAAACAAAAAGGAAGACATTTCATATTTAGCTTAGGTATTGTCGCAAGTGTTGAGCGTTCCAAGCTCTGGGAATCTCTTTACCATCCACGGTCGTTAGCTTGAATGCTCCTGTATCAAGCTTCCGTTGGATGGTGTATGACCCTTCCAATTTTGGACCCAATTGGGTTGAAGGCGGGAAGACTCGTTTTAATACTAAGTCTCCTGGTTCAAAGGTTTTGAAGCGAACTTTCCGGTCATAATAATGTGCTACTTGATGTCGATGTCTTGAGGCACGCAAGTCCGCTTCGTCTCTTTTTTCTTCAACCATATAAAGAGACTATAGGAGGAGTGTTCTATTTGTCATCGGGTCATAGTATGCGACTCGATGAGAAGGGACTTCCAATTCTACCGGGATTACTGCTTCTGACCCGAAGAAAAGTGATTAGGGAGTATGGCCAGTGGTCGTCTTAATGGTTGTCTTGTAGGCCTACAAAGCTAGTGGCAACTCATCTACCCACTTGGCTTTGGCCCGCTCCAACCGCTTCTTGAGAATAGATTTAATGACCTTGTTTATTGCTTCGACCTAGCTATTTGACTGGGGGTGAGCTACAGCAGTGTACCGTTTATCAACTTGTACTTCAGGCAGAAGTTTTTGAATTCGAAGTTGTCAAACTATGTCCCATTATCAGTTATGAAGGTCTTCGGTATCCCAAATCGACAGATAATGTTTCTGACCACAAAACTGATCACCTTTCTTGCCGTGATCGTTGTTAAAGGTTCAGCTTCCACCCATTTCATGAAATAGTCCACGGCGACGATCACGTACTTTGCTCCCCCTCTGGCAATAGGTAACATTCCAATAATATCAATCCCCCACATGGCAAACGGCCATGGGCTTACCATCGACTTGAGCTGAGTCGGAGGTGCTTTGGGAATCTTGGCAAATCTTTGACATCTGTCACAGCGTCGTGAATAATAAGTCGCGTCTTTATTTACGGTAGGCCAAAAATATCCATACTGTAACACTTTCTTTGCTAGGGTTTGGCCCCCGGTGTGGTCTCCACACTCACCTTCATGTACTTCTTGCAGTACACATTTGATGCCCTCATGTGCGATACACCGTAGTAAAGGCATTGAAAACCCCTGGCGATAAGGGACGTCATCCTGTAAAACGTATCTTGCAGCCTTACGTCTTACAGCTCGTCTTTCGCTCTTCTTCAACGGGAGGGTTCCATTCTTGAGAAAATTCTTGATCGGTGTCATCCATGATTCTCTCTCAGGATCAACTTCCAAGGCTAGTTCCACTTCCATCAGGTTGAAACTCGGTGATTTCAAAACCTCTATCGTAACCATTTCAGTTTCTTCGGGATTATCAGAACTTGCTAGCTTTTCCAACCGATCTGCTTTCTGATTTTCTGTTCTTGGAATATGCGTTATGCTGTAATGCTCCAAACTACCCAGCAACTCCTTTACCATTTTGAGATAAGTATTGAGTCGAGGCCCTTTAGCAATAAATTCCTCCCGTACCTAGCATACAACTATCTTGGAATCGCAACATATATCCAGTGTCTTCACCCTTAGTTCTTTAGCGAGTTTCAGTCGGGCAATCAGGGCTTCATACTCGGAATCGTTATTGGTAGCAACAAACTCTAATCGCAATGCATAGTAAATAGATCGTCCTTCAGGAGTTATTAAAACAACTCCGGCGCCGGACCTTCGATCATTTTTGGCTCCGTTCGTATATAGCTTCCACGGACTAAGCTCTAACTCTTGGTCTCACCTTGTTACCTACCGTTTCCTCTTCGGAAATTGTGAATTCGGCTACAAAGTCGGCCAATGCCTGCCCCCTTATTGATCTCCATGGCTGAAAATTTAAATCGAATTGACTCAACTCGATGTTCCATTTAAGTAACCTCCTCGATGCTTCGGGTTTTTGTAACACTTGCCTTAAAGGTTGATCGGTGTATACAACTATCGGGTGAGCTTGAAAGTAATGACGAAGTTTGCGGGAAGCAATCAGGAGGCTATAAGCAAGTTTTTCTATCTTCGGATAATTACGTTCTGCAGCAGCTAGCTTCTTGCTCACGTAGTATATAGGCCTCTGGACTTTATCCTCTTCACGTACCAATGCTGTACTGACGGCATGAGATGATACCGCGAGGTAGACAAACAAATCCTCATGTTCCACGGGTTTTGATAATATTGGAGGCTTTTCTAATAAGTCTAATAAATTCTGGAAAGCCTCCACATAGTCATGGGTCCACTCAAAATTTCGTTTTCCTCGTTTTATCAGATCGAAGAAAGGTACACACTTATCTGTGGCTTTGGAGATAAACCTGCTCAGTGCATCAACTTTTCCGGCTAGGCTTTGAACATCCTTGATTTTTCGTGGTTTTTCAATATTCCTTATTGCTTCTATTTGACTAGGATTTATCTCAATTCCTCGAGAACTCACGATAAACCCAAGGAATTTTCCAGATGCGACCCCAAATGAGCATTTTAGGGGGTTTAACTTCATTCCATACCTTCGAAGAATATCAAACATTTCAGCTAAGTCCCTTGTATGGTCGGAATATTGTTTAGACTTCACAAGCATGTCATCCACATAAACCTCCATGGTTTTCCCGATTTGATTATAGAACATGCGGTTGACCAAATGGTGGCTCCTGCATTCTTTAATCCGAATGGCATTACCACATAACAATATAACCTCAAGTCTATGTTGAAACTTGTGTGCTCCTGATCTGGTATGTGCATGGGAATTTGATTGTACCCCGAATAGGCATCCATAAAGGATAAAAGCTCGTGTCTAACCGTCGAGTCTACTAGCTGATCAATTCTGAGAAGAAGAAAGCTATCCTTTGGACAAGCCTTATTTAAGTCGGAGAAGTCAATACATGTACGCCACTTCCCATTAGATTTTTTGACCAGGACAGGATTTGATATCCAATCGGGATATTTCGAATCCTTAATGAATCCATTATCCTTTAATTTCTCTACCTCTTCCTTCAAAGCTCTTGACCGCTCTGGGCCTAACATTCGTCTCTTCTATTTGACCGGTGGGTGCTTTGGATTAATGCATAAAGAGTGGCTCATAATGGCAGGCGAAATCCTACACATGCCAGCGTGAGTCGAGGCAAACACATCCAAATTTGCCCTTAAGAAATCAGCCAACTCTTTCGCTCGAATTGGATCTAGTTGCGAGCCGATCATTAGTACTTTTGTCGAATCTGTCTCATCAATAGATATATCTATTGTTGTCTCGTTGGGAGTCGCCTTTCTATCTTTGGGTTCTCTATCCTCTCTGGGATCTATATCCTCGAGCACATCTAAGGGCGACTCTCTTGGGGCTAGACCCCTTAATTGCTATGCTGAGTTTTCCTTCGAAGGGGGAGAATCGTCCCTAGATTCTATATTCAACCCCTTCATTAGCATCTTCAACTCCATCATGTAACAAGCTCGTCCCGTAGCATGGTCGCCTCTCATCACCCCAATTCCTGCGTCAGTCGGGAATTTAAGCAGCAAACACCAAGGTGCAATACATGCCCTAAACTCGGCAAGGTCCGGTCGGCCTAGGAAAGCGTTGTAGGGTGACTCTACATCCAAAACTACAAATGGCAGGATCCTCACTCTCTGGCGATCTCCCTGTCCTAATGTTACTAGTAATTCTACATAGCCCATCGGAGGCGTCGATGCCCCATTGAAGCCACGTATCCATCCTTCACAGCGCTTTAGATCTTTTGCTTCAAGTCTCATTTGTTCAAAAGCTTTCTTGAAGAGGATATTGACTGAACTCCCATTGTTCACCAACACTTTATGGACTAAAGTAGGGTCGATGGTCGTGGTAATTACCAGTGGGTCTTCAGTTGGGGATTGAATTCCGGAATCATCTCTACTATGAAATATGACGTCGTCTGACATCGTCTTTTGTTATTTTACTAGAGTAATGTCTTCGAGGTTACTGCATTCTCCTACCTCAAATTCTCCTACCTCAAAGTGCTTGGCAGCATTGACGTACTGATCCATCGCTTTGAAACTACGGCTAGCTAGGTGGGATTTGCCTATAATGGTATTGATAGCGATCCCCTTACCTTTCTGCTGGGCTGTGGGTTTAGAATTAGGCTGGTTTTGGTTCAGGGATTGTCCCCCTTGCCTCATGTCCCTTGGGGTAACCTTGTACTAGTCTAACTTCCCTTCCCGCAGCAATCTTTCAACTACATCTCTCAAATGACGGCATTCGTTGGTGGAATGACCGTGGGTTCCATGGAATAAACAAAATTTTCCTGTTGCGATCTCTTTTTCAGTGGTGTCTCTGGATGGTGGTTTTTTTATTGCAAAATGTTGTACGTGTCCAAATAAATGTTTTCCAAGGTATCATTCAATGGCGAATAGTTTTCGAAAGTTTGGAATCGAGGTCTTTTGCTGGAATTGTTCCCTCGGTTCCTACTCCTCCTATTGTCGTTTCCATTCTTGTTGCTGCTACCTCCGTTCTGGTTGCCGACATTCACTTCAACCTTCCTTGAACTGTCGCCGGATTGTTTCACAACAACATTACTTTAGACACCATCCCTCGATGCCCCTTCGGACTTTCTCTTCCTATTTGCATGAGCTTCTTCTCGCCTTAAGCGAATATTAGCTTTTTCGTAGAATAATTCCCTAGTAGGGGGAGGTTTCCCGGAAAGATGATCCCCAAATTCTGTGTCCGGGTCAACTCCTTCTGTTAAAGCCATCAGAATAATGGGTTCGTGAGGATCACTAACTTCGGTGACGGCCAGGTTGAAGCGGTCCAAATATGACTTCAGAGATTCGCCTGGAGCCTGTTTAATCCTTGACAACTCTATGACGCTTTTGGATTTGCGGGCATGAAGTCGAAAATGGTTCATAAAGCGCTCACTTAATTCTGTGAAGTTTGACACTGACCGTGGAGGGAGTCGGTTGAACCACATTAATGCCACGTCTTCTAGGTAAATTGGAAAGACCTTGCATTTTATAGCATCTGGAGCTGCTGCGGCATTCATGAACCATGCGTACCTCATCAGATGTTGTCCCGGGTCCGTTCTCTCTGAATATCGATCCATTTGTGGCAAGTTGAATCACCGAGGGAACTGGAAGTCCAATATATCATCTGTGAAGGGGGTATGACTTTGCTCAATGCCCCAGTCCTCATTAGTGTATCGTCGGCTTTCAGACATAATCTGACACACCATCGCCCACACATCGGCATTTGTTAATGTCAGCACAGGTTCTCTAGGTCTGATATTCAGATTACCCCTGGGTTCCTGATTAGGGGATAACCTCCTGTTTCTAGCGACGGCTGCTCCACATTGCTACCTGCGCTCCCGGTCGATCTCAGGAGGAAGGGGCTGAAGAAGTTGTTGTTGCGTAGGATTAGTAATGTTAGAATCCCTCGGTAGAACATGGGATCCCCGCATGGGCAACAGCATAGGCTCTTCCAAGCTCGGGTCATCAGGCCCTAACACACGAGCGGCGTTGTAATAACCCGGAAAATCTGAACCAGTTTAAAATTTTTATTTTGGCAATTTTAGCGAATTTTGAACATTTAAAATAGATTATTTTAAATAATATCGACGAAAAATTTATTTTTGAATATAATTCGAACGTATGTATTTATACGCGTCGTCGTTAGAATATAAATATTTATATATAATTATAATAGGAATTGAAAATGGCGCGGTAGTTCGATAATTCGATTTCAAACTTCAATTGAATGTACCTGGTGCAAAACAATCCGGATTTTAGTGAAACCAAAAACAATAGGATCTAATTGAGAATATCTTTCCAATGAATCTGAAAAATCAAAATTTCATAGCGGGAATCAAAAGATATGTCCAATTGAAAATTCTGAATAGTCGCTATGGAATTCAGGCCCTTAAAAATGGGAATTTTGCAAACGACCTCGGATTTCGACGAAACCACTTTTGTTGGGTCCGTGATGTAAAATTATTGCTAGATTCCAAATTTCATAATTTTTCGAATCAATATGTGAGCGTGGCAAAGGAAAACGCGTTTGACCAGTTTTAGTTGATTTTAATCGACTGGAAAATGGCCATTTTTCTAACGGTCTCAGAATTCGACGAAACTAGTTTTGTTAGGACCGTATCGTCAATACGAAGCTAGAAAATATTTTTTCAGGAATTTTTCTAGTTAGTATGTGACCCCGGTAATTTGAAATGTACGTTTAAAATTCAATATAGCGATTTAAATGTAAATTCAACGGAAACTGATCAAAACGATCGAATCAACCTACGATACATATCCCATTGTGTTCGGAATGGGGGTAAAACGCTATGGGCGACAAGCGGTGGGTTCGATTTTGAGGTCGTATGAAAAGTCAACTTAGGAGAGAGAAATTAAATTAATCAATTAATAAAAAAAAAATCCCCTTTTTTCTCCTTTCCTTACACTCAGCCCCCCCCCCCCCCCCGATATTTTCAATTCAGTTTTCAAAATAAAAAAAAGAAAAGAAAATGGCCCTCCCCACGCCGCCGCCGGTGGCAGAGCCACCACCACCGCACGCCTCCCCTCCTCATCTTCCTCCTCTTCCCCCTAGACGCGACATCGAGCCCCCCCCCCCCCCCCATCGCGCCAGCAACCGCCTCCTCCCTCTTTGAACCCCCAAGCCGCCAGTCCCCCCCCCTTCCGCCACCGCAACCGACGTCCTCCCCCCCCCCCCCCCAAACCCGATTCGAGCCCCTCCCCTCCGACCACTCCAGCCCCAAGCCGCACCCCTCCCCGAGCCCTTCTCCGACCGCCTCAGATAGCTGTGGACCCCCCTCCCCTCGTTAAACCCCCTGTAAGTTTTTTTTATGTTTTATGTTTTATTTGTTTTATTTAATTAATTTGTTTAGTTTAAAGAAAAATCGGTTTTTTTTTTATTTTCATGAATAGTATAAGTAAAAGTGAGATTTTTATGGTTCTAGTTTATTAAGAATATGATTTTTATATTTGTAAAGAATTAAAAATATGATTTTTATATTTTTAAAGTATTAAAAATATAATCTTTACTATATAGGAGATGTAAAAATATGATTTTTGTTTATGTAAAGAATTAAAAATATGATTTTTATATTTTTAAATTTATTAAAAATATAATCTTTACTATATAGAAGTGGTAGAAATATGATTTTTGTTTATGTAGAAAAATCAAAATATCATCTTTGTATATGTGGCGAAATAAAAATCTGATTTTTATTATGTATACATTAAAATAAAAATGTGATTTTTATAATGATATATTTGAGAAGGCGAAATCTTTATATGATTTTTACTTCGAGAAAAATATAATTTTTATCTATATAGTAGCATAGTAAAAATTCGATTTTTATATATTGAATAGCAAAATAAAAATTCGATTTTTATATATTGAATAACAAAATAAAAATTCGATTTTTATATATTGAATAGTATAATAAAAATTTGATTTTTATATATTGAATAGTATAATAAAAATTCGATTTTTATACATTGAATAGCGAAGTAAAAATTCGATTTTTACATATGTAGTGGCTACAGCAACGAAGATGACAAAAATGCGATAACGATGAAGATTTCTATCAAAGAAGAGTCGTGGTATTGGATAGCTATCGGTGAGAATTTCTCACCTTTCAATTTCATTTTCTAGTTATATATATATATACTAGGATGCAGACGGTATTTAGTAGCACCCGACACCCGTCATCCACAGACCATGGATGGCTTGTTTGTTTAATTGTTTGGTTGTGTAGTTGGTTAGATTATTTGGTTTGAATTGAATTGTTTGGTGAAATGAAATTGATTTGATTGATGTGTGAATGGCGTGGGCCTTCACTAGTCCGGGGATAAGGCTAGGCCTCGTCCCGTTTCTAGTATCGTGTCGTTATGCCGCCGAAATTTCCTAAAATATGTTAGAAAAATAAAAATATCATTTTATTCAAAGAATGAACCGAATAGAAACTCATATGTTGAAATAAAATATTTTATCGTTAAAAATATAATTTTTAACGTAGAAGTAAATAAAATAAAATATTCATTTACAAACCGGACGGTTTGTTTATGTACACCTATTTGAAGGACATTGATTGGGACGATAAATTTTACACATCGCCCAACTGCACAAATAAAATCTGTGTTTGATTGCTTGAAACCCTACACGGGTGTTGAAGTTCACTCATCCTGATTGATTAAATATGTCGATCGATTGATTGACAGGCTGTTATAAGCATTAGACATCTATTTTTGATGCTTATAAAGTGTAGTGCACTTTGGTTGATGGTTGATTATTTTCAATGCTATTATATACATGTGTTGTATGAAAATCCATATAATTAATCTATATGGTGATTGATTGGGCCTCATTCCAATTTAGAAGATAAAGAATATTATAAAATAAAGGTTCATGTGTTGACAGTACTCATCCGTTGAGATTGGTCATGTGTTGAACGAAATATTTTAATAATAAAATTTACATCTTTATCAATATAAAATAAAGGTTCATGTGTTGACAGTACTCATCCGTTGAGATTGGTCATGTGTTGAACGAAATATTTTAATAATAAAATTTACATCTTTATCAATATAAAATAAAGGTTCATGTGTTGACAGTACTCATCCGTTGAGATTAGTCTCGTGTTGAACGAAATATTTTAATAATAAAATTTACATCTTTATCAATATAAAATAAAGGTTCATGTGTTGACAGTACTCATCCGTTGAGATTAGTCATGTGTTGAACGAAATATTTTGATAATAACAAATATTTGAAATAGAATATTTGAAAATAGGAATATATGAAGCCGTGTTGATTAGATTGACGCCATTTTGACGTGAACGATATTTGTATCGATTTTATTCATTTTGAAATGAATATTGAAAAACGATTTCGAAATGAATTGAATATATAACGAATTTGATTTGAATAGAAAACGAATTTGATTTCAATTGAATATATAATGAATTTGATTTGAATAGAAAATGAATTTGATTTCAATTGAATATATAACGAATTTGATTTGAATAGAAAACGAATTTGATTTCAATTGCATATATAACGAATTTGAATCAAATAGAAAACCAGTTTGAATTGAATCGAATAGAAAACCACTTTGAATTGAATCGAATTGAAAACGAATTCGAATTGAATTTAAAACGAAGCGAAATGAATTCAAATTGAATTGAAACTTGAATAGAAATGAATTTTAAAACGAATTTATAAGGAAAGATTCAATTTTGATTTGAATTGAAATGGAAGTTGAAAATGTTTTTGAAACGAATTCAAAACTATTTATAAAATTCGTTTTAAATAGTAATCGATGAAATATATATTATATATATTATATATAGTGTCAGTGACTTACCAGCCCTGACATTTATATACTTTTCACCTTTGTGGTTGTTGGAATGTGAGGCGCCTCGATTATAGGTCTGTAAGGACCGGGAAACGTGTGTTCAGGCATAACTAATCCTCTAACGTAAGTGAGGACCGGCCCTGAAGATCCAGGGGTTGCCCAGAGTGCGTAACCCTGGGACATTTGCTAGAGTGACTCGAACGCGGAGAGGAGCTTGCCCCTTGCCTCGACTCATGACGGAAATCCAATTTCCAATACGTGTATTTCGGCTTTATTTGTATAGCCTAGTATGGAGACATAGTGGGATGGGGCACTCATGCCGTCTATGATTTATATTTGTGATTGAAATTGTTTTGACACTATACACTTATTATGGTATCAAATGATTTGTTTTAAACGTATCAAGCATGTTTGGCTATTATAAGGGAAAACCCTATCCTCCGGCTTGCGTTGCATTGTGTGATGGGACCTGGGTCTTATAATAGCTTCATTTTTCGAAAAAGCATTGCGCTATTATTCTATGCACTGGTATTCTTGGGAGGAAACCCGTTCCGTGTTATACGGCGTGGTCCCTTGAATTACTCTCTTTTAAAGTAAAGCTTTAAATCACTGTTTTAGTTCTCACACCAGTCACATGACTGGCCTGGAGTTTATTGTTTTAACCTAAACTCTGGGTGCCCCTATTTTCCGCACGGGCAGCTAGTAGTTTTGGTTTTGCAGATTTATATTCACAGGATCCTGGTTTACAGCTGGAATGATATCCGGAAAGCTCTGTATCCGTATATCACCTTCAGTTGTGCTTTGTATTATTTTCCGCTGCTATGTAATTTATTGTAATCTCTGATATTTATCGAATGTAATTTATTCATTTATACTCTGTATAGTCTTGTATCTGATGGAATTGTTGTAATATACAATGAAATGTTCTCCCGTCTGCGTTCATTTGTATGTTGTTCTCAAAGTATCCGCTCTTTCCTTCATGGGGAAGCAACGGGTTCTTACAGTGGTATCAGAGCTTTGGTTTACAGAGCTCGAGAACAAGACACATTAGAACCATACAAAAGAATTCATCAGATATTGGATTAGTAATATCCAATTAGAATGACTCGTTAGAGATAGGATCAGTAGTATCCTAGAACGAGTGTGAAGAGTATATTTTTTTTCAAATAAAAACAATATTGTTTTGAAATTTAAGTCGTTTTAAACGTACTTGATTATTTATTTATTTTGAATTTGGACAATCCAGTATATAAAGGTTTTGCATATACGCGTCATGAACGTATATTTGAAGTTTTAATATACTGGATAGATATAGAATCATATTGTAGGCACCCGGAGATGATTCTGATGATTGATATATCATCATCAGAATTTATATTCGAGTAATGAAGGTGTGATATCTATATATTTCCATTAGACTGGTGTGAGAACCAAAACTTATCTATATAGCTAGAACACATTGTTGTGAATTGGCATCAAAAACATGATTTTTGTATATATATCAAAATTATGAATTTGAAACTCTAATCCACTAATTGATTGTTGTTTGTGTTGTTTGTTTATTTGTTTGACAATTTCGAACCATTATGCCTAATTGAACCAAATATTGAATTGTATTGAAAATTGGTCGCATTTGCATGCATATACATGTGCTTACATTGAACAGGTCATAGCAAGGAGGCTAGAGCCGAAGAATAAAATTTGTTTGCCCGATAAATAGGTACATGTTTGATACATAATTTACTGTTTTGTTTGGGTGATGATGATTTTATGAGCCTATTGGCTAGCCGCTTGGCCTTTTCTTTTTCTTTTTGAGATCAGAAGGCCTATATGGCAATTTCGGGATTTTCCCGTGGCTCCCGGTGCAGGGGAGGTTATGGCGAAATTTTTCGAAAATTTTGGGTGTTAGCCAAATTTTTGAAAATTTGAAAATTCTCAGAAACTGTAAAGTTGGAGAATGGAAGCCAGATCGAACGTAGAGCTGATTAATCAAACCACTTTCGACTTTGTTCCTTTTCGGGGACGAAAAGTTTTAAGTGGGGGAGATTGTAATAACCCGGAAAATCTGAACCAGTTTAAAAATTTTATTTTGGCAATTTTAGCGAATTTTGAACATTTAAAATAGATTATTTTAAATAATATCGACGAAAAATTTATTTTTGAATATAATTCGAACGTATGTATTTATACGTGTCGTCGATAGAATATAAATATTTATATATAATTATAATAGGAATTGAAAATGGCGCGGTAGTTCGATAATTCGATTTCAAACTTCAATTGAATGTACCGGGTGCAAAACAATCCGGATTTTAGTGAAACCAAAAACAATAGGATCTAATTGAGAATATCTTTCTAACGAATCTGAAAAATCAAAATTTCATAGCGGGAATCAAAAGATATGTCCAGCTGAAAATTCTGAATAGTCGCTATGGAATTCAGGCCCTTAAAAATGGGAATTTTGCAAACGACCTCGGATTTCGACGAAACTACTTTTGTTGGGTCCGTGATGTAAAATTATTGCTAGATTCCAAATTTCATAATTTTTCGAATCAATATGTGAGCGTGGCAAAGGAAAACGCGTTTGACCAGTTTCAGTTGATTTTAATCGACTGGAAAATGGCCATTTTTCTAACGGTCTCAGAATTCGACGAAACTAGTTTTGTTAGGACCATATCGTCAATACGAAGCTAGAAAATATTTTTTCAGGAATTTTTCTAGTTAGTATGTGACCCCAGTAATTTGAAATGTACGTTTAAAATTCAATATAGCGATTTAAATGTAAATTCAATGGAAACTGATCAAAACGATCGAATCAACCTACGATACATATCCCATTGTGTTCGGAATGGGGGTAAAACGCTATGGGCGACAGGCGGTGGGTTCGATTTCGAGGTCGTATGAAAAGTCAACTTAGGAGAGAGAAATTAAATTAATCAATTAATAAAAAAATCCCCTTTTCTCTCCCTTCCTTACACTCAGCCCCCCCCCCCCCCCGATATTTTCAATTCAGTTTTCAAAATAAAAAATAAAAAAAATGGCCCTCCCCACGCCGCCGCCGGTGGCAGAGCCACCACCACCGCACGCCTCCCCTCCTCATCTTCCTCCTCTTCCCCCTAGACGCGACATCGAGCCCCCCCCCATCGCCCCAGCAACCGCCGCCTCCCTCTTTGAACCCCCAAGCCGCCAATCCCCCCCCCCTTCCGCCATCGCAACCGACGTCCTTCCCGCCCCCCCCCCCCCCCAAACCCGATTCGAGCCCCTCCCCTCCGACCACTCCAGCCCCAAGCCGCACCCCTCCCCGAGCCCTTCTCCGAACGCCTCAACTAGCTGTGGACCCCCCTCCCCTCGTTAAACCCCCTGTAAGTTTTTTTTTATGTTTTATTTTTATTTGTTTTATTTAATTAATTTGTTTAGTTTAAAGAAAAATCAGTTTTTTTTCATTTTCATGAATAGTATAAGTAAAAGTGAGATTTTTATGGTTCTAGTTTATTAAGAATATGATTTTTATATTTGTAAAGAATTAAAAATATGATTTTTATATTCTTAAAGTATTAAAAATATAATCTTTACTATATAGGAGATGTAAAAATATGATTTTTGTTTATGTAAAGAATTAAAAATATGATTTTTATATTTTTAAAGTATTAAAAATATAATCTTTACTATATAGAAGTGGTAGAAATATGATTTTTGTTTATGTAGAAAAATCAAAATATCATCTTTGTATATGTGGCGAAATAAAAATCTGATTTTTATTATGTATACATTAAAATAAAAATGTGATTTTTATAATGATATATTTGAGAAGGCGAAATCTTTATATGATTTTTACTTCGAGAAAAATATAATTTTTATCTATATAGTAGCATAGTAAAAATTCGATTTTTATATATTGAATAGCAAAATAAAAATTCGATTTTTATATATTGAATAACAAAATAAAAATTCGATTTTTATATATTGAATAGTATAATAAAATTTTGATTTTTATATATTGAATAGTATAATAAAAATTCGATTTTTATATATTGAATAGCGAAGTAAAAATTCGATTTTTACTGTTTGCGAACAAATTAAACAATTGTAAACAACTGTAAAATTCGTTCGTCTTTCCTAAACAACAAGGATTGTTGTAGAGGGTGTCGAACTCTGGGACCAAATTATTTTATTAATAAATCCAATCAAGTTATCCCTAACTTTTGATTGGTGGAAAACAAAGAAAATAGCAGAATTTAAATAAAAGAGAGTTTTAACACTAAGTGAAAGCAATTAGGGGATAATGACGTAGATCAGATTCATAATCATCAATAGCCAAAAGGTTAACCAGATCTAATACATGTTTCTGTCACAAACATGAATCAACGATAATAAGTTTTTAGAAACAAATATGTAAATAACGACAAGCATAGCCTATGCAGGAGCTCAGCTCTACAACCATAGACTATCAGGACAGATTTACTAATTAATTTCTAAAACCTTAAAATTAGATCTAAATCTGATAATTGTTAGACCGAACACGGATATACCCTGTGAAGGAGCATAGCTCTTAAACGACACAGGATATTAAGGTTCAGATCTAACCCTTGGTTCAGATCTAGATCTATATACATGAATTCCTCATCCTTTGGCTATGTGATTCATATTGAATCATACTATCAGCGTCATCACCCCCTAATCAAAGGGGATTAGCTAGACATAGCTAAAGAAGAAGAAAAACAGAAATTAAATAACAAGAACATAAATAAAACTAAAACTAAATAGAAAAGAGGAAGAAGAATGATTTTATTCCAAGAAGAGAATTACAGAATAAAACCCAATGTGTTTTACAATGAATGAGATAAAGTGTATTTATAGCTGATATGACAAAGGCTACTTGGCAAATTCCACAATATGGGACTAAAGAATTAGCCCAAATAACACATAAGCTAGTGTGAACGGGGTTGTAGAGTAAGAGGCCTTGTAAGTGGGCCAGTGTGAACGCGTGCAGTGCATGAATGAGAAGCCTTGCAAAGGAGCTAATGTGAACGCTACATGAGTGAAATGGTCTACAATTGAGCCAATGTGAACACAATATGAGTCTTTAGTGAGCCAAATCTACCCAACTGAACTCTATTTGCAACCGTTCTTCAAGCTCTAAACTCTTCAAGCTTTAGTAATTTTAACTTCACTCTTTTTTAGCAAATTCTTCATGCTTTATTCATCAAATGCTCTAAACCATGATTCTTGTCATCAATCTGAAAACACAACTATAAATACACAATATCAATTATTTAAAAGATAAAATAAGATAAATATGCAGATAAAATATACACATTTACGTGTATATCAAATACCCCCACACTTATCTTTTTATTCGTCCTCGAATAAACTAAACTAAGATATGTCACACTTTCGTAGGAAACACGATTGCATTTAGCGTATGCAACAAGCCGTTAAACCTCTGGGTGTCCCCAGTAGGACGAGTGTTGTCTCGTGAGGGTTTTCAGCGGATACTACCCACAAAATCCAAAGCGTCTTATGTACGCAGATTAATCAAACAATATATTTAAGGTCTTTCATATTCCAAGGATTTTACCTAACTTCAATAATAACGGTTTAGCCCCAAATTGTCCATCCCATAATTAGTGCAAAAATGAACAAAAAATTTCAAGCTGAATCGTAATTCCTTGATAACACTGTAATTGTCTTGAAGGTTAAGAGCGTGGTGTCAACCAAAGTTCTACACATTGACAATGAGCACCCAATCATTTATTCAACCTTTCTTTTTTTTTGAATAATTTTGCACCAGTGTAACTGTAATGTATTGGATATGAGTTATGCATAGATGAAGGAATATTTTTGTAAGTTCTAAAAATATTCTAGATAAGAGGGCAAGTGTATTAGTTGAACTTCAAATTACAAAAGATAAAGTAATACTAAGGCACATATGGACGTTTTTTTCCTTTCATCTCCTCAACTACAATCCTTGCTTCTAAGTACGGTATGATGGATGTGGATGGAATGGAAATGGATGCTTCATAGTCAAGAATGATGAAGACTATTTTATTCAGAGAGACTCTCTCTTTATTTCTTTTCCTTTTTTTCTATTCTTTTTTTTTTCTTTTTCTTTTTTTTTTTTTTTTTTTTTCTTTTGCATGATGAATGATGAATGGAGATGGAATGATGACGTACATGATTTCATTTGATTCCTCCTCTACTACCAACACTTCATGAAAGGAAAGTTTTGTGCCCTAGTTACTCTACTTCTATAACCTTAATTCAACACACAAGTCTGGATTGATGTTATACAAAAAACTGAAAGGAATGATAAGCAAAGTTTCGTAAGATAGATAACCCATATAAAATAAGATGTGGTATGTGGTTATCCTACCTTAAAACAAGTACGGAGTGGGTAGTGTAATATTGGTATAAAAAGTGACGTTTTTGACCTTTAAACAAAGGTTCTTGAGTATACCAATATAAGATAAACTTGTCGAAACATGGATGTAAATCGACTAAAACTTGGGTTTGAATAATGTAGTGTATTGAAGAAGAACGCTACAATGAGTCATTTCTCCTTTAATTGGGCCAAGTGGAATTTAGAACTTACAATTTTGAAAATTTGAGTGAAAAGAAAATATTATGCATGAAAACGAACTCAGAAAATCCAACAAATGTAGGTGCAAAATCCTTTTATTTCATGATTTTTTTTTTTTGATTATTTTTACTTGCACATTCTAACATGCATAACAAAGGTTGACACGCTTACTCTAGAACACAACTAACGTCTGCACAGTCTCAAGCTAACATCTTAAAAAAACACATTACAATTCAATGAATAAATAATGTTCATTCCCATCACCCAAAAATTCAACTTATCAAACAAGAACCAAGGTGTTATTTATGAATTTTAAGTTAATCCTTGTTCAATGAATGACCTACTTCATAAAATTTGATTGCTGATGTAATGTAAATTCCCCCCACACTTGAGTGTGACTATGTCCTCACAGTTATTAATCATACATATCTTAGTGAAAGGGAAATAAATAAGAGAATCAGCACGGCTTACCGGATGTGTGTGCAGAAAATACGCAGTCATCGAATAGATGTACCGGTCCACAATGGACCAATGGATCAGCCTCATTAAGATTATGAGACACAGCTTCAGCATAGAAAACCAAATCATAAAGGATTTTATATTACAATTCAGATTTGGAGAAACAAATTTGGCTTTTTCAAAAGTTTGAGCTGCTAATTTTAAAATTTTGAGTTTACAATTGATCCGAAAATCGAATTGAATTTCTATAGCAACTAAAGAGAAGTCAGTGAGCTGGGGTTCAATAAAAGTTTCAAAAACAAAATTCGATTTGTTCAGATGATGTATAAATTGAGAGACGTGCACATCACTCTCACCCCCACACTGGTTTTGAGAAATATTGTTCGGTTTTGCTTTAACATTTGAAATTTTATTAACTAAAGGTTCATTCGTAAACCTAAAGTCAAAACCGAACAAATGAATTTTCAATAAATTTCGAAATCGTGTTTTCTCAAAAATAGTGTCATTCCAGAAAGAGTTCATATACTGCATAAATTTATCATTGAAAAACAAGTGATCATAGTAAGGTTCAGTTGAAACGATCAAGTCGCAAGGAGTTTCAACAATTTCAGAAAAATCATTATTGTGCTTGAGATCACATTCAGCAGTTTCGTTGTTTTCAACCACAAGAATTTCAAAGTTTTCAAATTTTTCATTTTCGGTTTCAGACCCAACAACATTATCGTCAATCAGTTCAAGAAGTTTTCGCTCATCAAAGTCGTCCTCACCTAAACAATTGTTAACAACTTCATCATCTTTGTCATGTTGGCAATCTAAAGTTGCTAAATTTTCAAAATTTTCAGAATTTGAGAGATGAAGATCAAATTGAAGATTGACGTCTTTGTTTTTAAGAGAATTTAAATTCAAATCAATCGTAGTGCTTTCAACAACTTCATTGAGATTTTCATCGATTTCAAAAGTTGTCAGTTGAAAATCATTAATTGTGGGCAAAGGTGGATTATCGTTCGATTTGTCACACAATTGGATTTGATTTTGTTTTTCACGAAACTTCAAGTAGTCGTCAATTTCATTTGTTTGCTCAACAAAATCAAATTTATAGTTATTTACATGAGAATTTTCAAGTTGAAATTGTTGAGAACAAAAGTTTTCACTAGCACCACAACTGAAATTATTCCCATTGCCAAAATCATTTGAAAAGTGATTTACATTTCCATTTCGAAATTGAGATTCATTTTGGAGTTCAAAATTGAATTGACAAGGGTTATAATCAGAATCATTTGAATTTGGAGGTGAAATCGAATTTTGATTATTTTGAAAGCTTTCACTTGAATTGTTGCACATGTATAAATTACACAATTCATTTATTTCTTCATTTTGTTGTATGCTCATTTCAAGTAAAAATTCAACATGTGTTTCAAGAATAGAGGGTTGATCATCATTTCGAAAATTTGATGATGTACAATCGGGATTATCCCGAAAATTTTGAAAAGTTGGTGGTGTACAGTCCAAATTACTTGTACAATAGTTGTTATTAAAATATCCATATGAATTTGGTGTAAAAGTATATGGATTATATTGATTTTCACAACTATCGTAAAATCCGTAGGAATAAGGGAATTGAGACATTTTCAAGAAAGCTCTTTTAAAAAATATGTTAAAATTAACAACTTCGGATTATATGAATACAAGTCTGGGCCAGGTTCGGACAGGGATTATCAGTGTGCCACGAATCACCGTAGAAACACAACTGAAGGTTTAAGAACCTGTTTGAGTTCTAGACTCTACCGTTACTTAGACACCTCAGAGAGTATCAATCCTAATTGTCAATTTAACGAATATTTTGTCATATGAGCTCTGGGGAATCCTCAATTTGATTTCAAAAATAATTTAGTCCACATTTATTTTAAAATTTCCAACCACACATCAACAATCAAAATAATCAATCACAGATAGTTAAAGAAAGATAAATTGCAGAAATGTAAATTTACAAGCAAGCCACTGCCCTGCAGAAGATTTTTACAAGCAATGTCTATATATATATTTTTTAATTTGCAGCAGCGGTCCCTGTAGAGATAGAAAATACTCACCTTGATCGGCAGTCCGTCCAGTGTAGTTGAGTCGCGCTAGCGCGTTCACACCCCATTTGGTGTGCAACCGCTCCAATCAAATCTGTTTGCAAATCACTTGACTGAAATCTTCACTTCTCGTTGGCCTTTGAATTGATTTCTTTGCTTGACTTTGATTCCTTGATTTGTTTGCTTGAGCCTTGAATTCTTTCTGCTTTGGCCTTTGTTTGAGTTCTCTCTCTATTTTTTGAGTTTTTTTTTTGTTTTGGAAGGAAAACTAAAATGGCACTAAAACAAAAACAAAAGAAAACTAAGGCTAATAAAAAAAATAAACAAAGAGATGAAATCTCTTTCTTCCTTTTTTTTTAAGAAACACAAGAAAATATATAACAAACAAAGAAAACAATTTATTTAAAAAAAAAAGGATTTGGGAAAAGAAAGCTAGAACCAACTTACAAAATTCAAAGAAGTGAAAAGGAATTTTTTTTTTTAAAGGGAACAGGGAGAACTATAAACTATGAGAAGAAGAAAAAACAAAGGAAGAGGATGGGGTATTGGTTTGAGAAGTGGTTGTGGTGACTATTATTTGTGATGAAGAGGTTGGAGAGGATGGGTATATGTAGAACAGAAGAAAGAAAATTGGAAAGAATAGAAAAAGGATTTTTTTTTTCTTTTTTTTTTTTTGGGAAAAGGAATGTATTTATACAAGGAATATTGGAAAGTAGAGAAGTTTGGAAAAAAATTAAAGAAAAGAAAGGAAAGGAATTGTAATAAAAGCAAATTTTTTTTAGAGAATTGCTGCAAAATAGAAAGAGATTGTAGAAATTTGGAAAGAAATAATGGAAAAGAGGGGAAAGAAATTGGAAAAAGTTGGAACGAAACTAATGAAAGAAAGGGAAAGAAATAAATGAAGAAAGAATGGCAATGAATAGAAAAGAAAGTAGAAAAGGAAAGAGATCAAACTAAATTTGCAAGTTTTTTTTTTAATTAGAATTGTTGTAAAAGTAGAGGTGTGGAAAGGTGGAAAGAAATTTGAAAGAAAAAGAAAAGAATTAAAAGAAAGGAATTGTTAAAAAAGTTGAATTTTTTTTATATGGAAATGTTGAAAGGAGGAAGCAAGATGCAAACAAAAGTGGAAAGAAATAAATAAATAAATGCAATTATTTTTTTTATTGTTGTCAAAATAGAAGAGGGAGAAGAGATTGTGTAGAAGAAAAATTGGAAAGAAGTAAATGAAAGATTAGGATAGAAATAGATGGAAAGAATTTGAATGGACATTAATTAGAAAAATTGGCAAAATTTTATTTTTTAGAAACTTGGAAAGAAATCAATTTGTGAAACAATTGCAAAGAGGAAGAGAAATAGAAGAGAAGGAAAGAAAATCACAAAAAGATTTTTTTTTTAATTTATAAAAATTGTAAAAAGGAAAAAAAATTATGGGGAGAAGTCAAGAAAGAAGGAAAGCAACAAAGAAAGGAAACAAAACAAAACAAAAGGCAAGAATTTTTTTCTCTTATTTGGTAGATATATATGGTATCACAAATCAAATACCAAATCAACCAACAAGATTTTTTTTTATCTATGCTAGAAAACAAAAGGGAACAAAATAAAATAAAATTATTTTTTTTGTGTTTTTTTTACATTAAGAAAAAGAAAATTATAACCCGAAGGATTTAAAAACAAAAATTACTTTGGTCCCCGGCAACGGCGCCAAAATTTGTTTGCGAACAAATTAAACAATTGTAAACAACTGTAAAATTCGTTCGTCTTTCCTAAACAACAAGGATTGTTGTAGAGGGTGTCGAACTCTGGGACCAAATTATTTTATTAATAAATCCAATCAAGTTATCCCTAACTTTTGATTGGTGGAAAACAAAGAAAATAGCAGAATTTAAATAAAAGAGAGTTTTAACACTAAGTGAAAGCAATTAGGGGATAATGACGTAGATCAGATTCATAATCATCAATAGCCAAAAGGTTAACCAGATCTAATACATGTTTCTGTCACAAACATGAATCAACGATAATAAGTTTTTAGAAACAAATATGTAAATAACGACAAGCATAGCCTATGCAGGAGCTCAGCTCTACAACCATAGACTATCAGGACAGATTTACTAATTAATTTCTAAAACCTTAAAATTAGATCTAAATCTGATAATTGTTAGACCGAACACGGATATACCCTGTGAAGGAGCATAGCTCTTAAACGACACAGGATATTAAGGTTCAGATCTAACCCTTGGTTCAGATCTAGATCTATATACATGAATTCCTCATCCTTTGGCTATGTGATTCATATTGAATCATACTATCAGCGTCATCACCCCCTAATCAAAGGGGATTAGCTAGACATAGCTAAAGAAGAAGAAAAACAGAAATTAAATAACAAGAACATAAATAAAACTAAAACTAAATAGAAAAGAGGAAGAAGAATGATTTTATTCCAAGAAGAGAATTACAGAATAAAACCCAATGTGTTTTACAATGAATGAGATAAAGTGTATTTATAGCTGATATGACAAAGGCTACTTGGCAAATTCCACAATGTGGGACTAAAGAATTAGCCCAAATAACACATAAGCTAGTGTGAACGGGGTTGTAGAGTAAGAGGCCTTGTAAGTGGGCCAGTGTGAACGCGTGCAGTGCATGAATGAGAAGCCTTGCAAAGGAGCTAATGTGAACGCTACATGAGTGAAATGGTCTACAATTGAGCCAATGTGAACACAATATGAGTCTTTAGTGAGCCAAATCTACCCAACTGAACTCTATTTGCAACCGTTCTTCAAGCTCTAAACTCTTCAAGCTTTAGTAATTTTAACTTCACTCTTTTTTAGCAAATTCTTCATGCTTTATTCATCAAATGCTCTAAACCATGATTCTTGTCATCAATCTGAAAACACAACTATAAATACACAATATCAATTATTTAAAAGATAAAATAAGATAAATATGCAGATAAAATATACACATTTACGTGTATATCATTTACATATGTAGTGGCTACAGCAACGAAGATGACAAAAATGCGATAACGATGAAGATTTCTATCAAAGAAGAGTCGTGGTATTGGATAGCTATCGGTGAGAATTTCTCACCTTTCAATTTCATTTTCTAGTTATATATATATATATATACTAGGAGGCAGACGGTGTTTAGTAGCACCCGACACCCGTCATCCACAGACCATGGATGGCTTGTTTGTTTAATTGTTTGGTTGTGTAGTTGGTTAGATTATTTGGTTTGAATTGAATTGTTTGGTGAAATGAAATTGATTTGATTGATGTGTGAATGGTGTGGGCCTTCACTAGTCCGGGGATAAGGCTAGGCCTCGTCCCGTTTCTAGTATCGTGCCGTTATGCCGCCGAAATTTCCTAAAATATGTTAGAAAAATAAAAATATCATTTTATTCAAAGAATGAACCGAATAGAAATTCATATGTTGAAATAAAATATTTTATCGTTAAAAATATAATTTTTAACGTAGAAGTAAATAAAATAAAATATTCATTTACAAACCGGACGGTTTGTTTATGTACACCTATTTGAAGGACATTGATTGGGACGATAAATTTTACACATCGCCCAACTGCACAAATAAAATCTGTGTTTGATTGCTTGAAACCCCACACGGGTGTTGGGATGAAATTTGAAGTTCACTCATCCTGATTGATTAAATATGTCGATCGATTGATTGACAGGCTGTTATAAGCGTTAGACATCTATATTTGATGCTTATACAGTGTAGTGCACTTTGGTTGATGGTTGATTATTTTCAATGCTATTATATACATGTGTTGTATGAAAATCCATATAATTAATCTTATATGGTGATTGATTGGGCCTCATTCCAATTTAGAAGATAAAGAATATTATAAAATAAAGGTTCATGTGTTGACAGTACTCATCCGTTGAGATTGGTCATGTGTTGAACGAAATATTTTAATAATAAAATTTACATCTTTATCAATATAAAATAAAGGTTCATGTGTTGACAGAACTCATCCGTTGAGATTGGTCATGTGTTGAACGAAATATTTTAATAATAAAATTTACATCTTTATCAATATAAAATAAAGGTTCATGTGTTGACAGTACTCATCCGTTGAGATTAGTCTCGTGTTGAACGAAATATTTTAATAATAAAATTTACATCTTTATCAATATAAAATAAAGGTTCATGTGTTGACAGTACTCATCCGTTGAGATTAGTCATGTGTTGAACGAAATATTTTGATAATAACAAATATTTGAAATAGAATATTTGAAAATAGGAATATATGAAGCCGTGTTGATTAGATTGACGCCATTTTGACGTGAACGATATTTGTATCGATTTTATTCATTTTGAAATAAATATTGAAAAACGATTTCGAAATGAATTGAATATATAACGAATTTGATTTGAATAGAAAACGAATTTGATTTCAATTGAATATATAATGAATTTGATTTCAATAGAAAACGAATTTGATTTCAATTGAATATATAACGAATTTGATTTGAATAGAAAACGAATTTGATTTCAATTGCATATATAACGAATTTGAATCAAATAGAAAATCAATTTGAATGGAATCGAATAGAAAACCACTTTGAATTGAATCGAATTGAAAACGAATTCGAATTGAATTTAAAACGAAGCGAAATGAATTCAAATTGAATTGAAACTTGAATTGAATAGAAATGAATTTTAAAACGAATTTACAAGGAAGGATTCAATTTTGATTTGAATTGAAATGGAACTTGAAAATGTTTTTGAAACGAATTCAAAACTATTTATAAAATTCGTTTTAAATAGTAATCGACGAAATATATATTATATATATTATATATATTATATATATTATATATATTATATATATAATATAATGGCCTGAATAGAACGCGCCGCGCCGCGGCAGTTCGTGAATTTCGACCATTTATTTCAAACGGACATTACGGGAGATCCGACCGTCGGATTCTCCTAAAACCGGAACCGTTGGGTTCGTATCGAAAAGAGCTTTCTAACGAATATTTGAAATTCAAAATCTAACGGTTGGATTTGGAGATACGTCCAAATCAAATTCGAAAAAGGTCGCTGTAAGTGCAGTTCGATGGCCGTTGATGGAAATCGACTGTACGGGCCTTGATAAAATTATTAAAAATATCAATAATTTGTGTAAAATCATAAGAAATGATTTGGGAGAAATTGGGATGTAAAACTCCATGTTTGAAAAGATAAAAATGGATTTTTATCGAAATGAACTAGTTTTGAACTAAATTTAAAACCCAATTATTTTTAAATAAATAAATTAGATTTAAAAAGGGTTTTTAAATAATCGGAATTTCTAACATATAACGATTGGATTTGAAATGGGTTTATCGTGAACTGTGTTTTAAATAACACTAGTTCTTTAACCCGATAATAAATAGAATGTGATTTGGGTTTATCGTGAACTGTGTTTTAAATGACACTAGTTCTCTAACCCTGTAAAAGGAGTTTTAATGAATTTTCAATTAAATTGAAATGTGAATTGATAATCTAAATTATCAAATTTAGAAATTGAGCGAGAATGGAGTATCACCAGTTTTGCTCCAAAGCGATAGTTAAATCTTTAATTAGATTTGAACGTGAAATGGTAATTAATTTTACCGACAACACCGTGGTGTTAGATATGGAGTATTACCAGTTTTGCTTCATGGGATGAATAGGTTGGGATTGGGAAATAAAATAAATAATTACTTCGATGTGGTTCGCTAATCTCGACTAGTTTGAAAAATCATAATTTGGTTTGAAATGACATCCATAGGAAGATTAAAGGATTGATTTTAAAGAATTTATCTTGGATAAAATTAATGGGAACCTTTCCCAAAAGATATGAATATTTATATAACAGAATATTCAGAATTGGAATGAGGCGTATGTTGTGTTTTCTAGCACTGTTTTTAATATACGCGGGTTGTTCGGAAAGGCCGGGTTTATACCCATTCTGAATAACTGATTCGACGATAAGTCGAAGATGAAGACGGTGGTTGAAGACCGGAAGTCTTCACTTCGTTTGGATAATTACTGACGATCCTGATTGGGCTGTACACCCAAGAGGATGGAAATAGTTGGTGGTCGTCCAGACGTACTTGGAGATGGATGGATATGCGAGGAAAGTGCCTCCGGTTTCGTTCAGACCCAGAACGGACTTGTAAATGGATTGTGTGTCTGACATTGGATTTTATTCTGTGTTGATTGATTTTTATTAAATATACATCTGTTTAGCGGCGGAGAATTTATTCTTTTGCTTAACGCCCTTCTCTGAGACGTACGAGCTCAGAGGTTGTATATCGATGGACATCAGTCGCATGGCATGAATTGCCTGTGTGGCACGCTAAGATGCAATGATCAAGGCTTTTGTTGAAAAGCAGAGTCTTGTGGTTGATGATCAAAGCACGGCCTACGTGGCAGCTTTGTGTATAACGTGAATTCGCGAGCCTCACACCTCGGTATGAGTCAAAAACGGGATACGGACTGCAGGGAGAGCACGACGTTTCTTTCTAGCTTTGGTGGTGTCAGTGACTTACCAACCCTGACATTTATATACTTTTCACCTTTGTGGTTGTTGGAATGCGAGGCGCCTCGATTATAGGTCTGTAAGGACCGGGAAACGTGTGTTCAGACATAACTAATCCTCTAACGTAAGTGAGGACCGGCCCTGAAGATCCTGGGGTTGCCCAGAGTGCGTAACCCTGGGACATTTGCTAGAGTGTCTCGAATGCGGAGAGGAGCTTGCCCCTTGCCTCGACTCATGACGGAAATCCAATTTCCAATACGTGTATTTCGGCTTTATTTGTAGAGCCTAGTATGGCGACATAGTGGGATGGGGCACTCATGCCGTCTATGATTTATATTTATGATTGAAATTGTTTTGACACTATACACTTATTATGGTATCAAATGATTTGTTTTAAACGTATCAAGCATGTTTGGCTATTATAAGGGAAAACCCTATCCTCCGGCTTGCGTTGCATTGTGTGATGGGACCTGGGTCTTATAATAGCTTCATTTTTCGAAAAAGCATTGCGCTGTTATTCTATGCACTGGTATTCTTGGGAGGAAACCCGTTCTGTGTTATACGGCGTGGTCCCTTGAATTACTCTCTTTTAAAGTAAGGCTTTAAATCACTGTTTTAGTTCTCACACCAGTCACATGACTGACCTGGAGTTTATTGTTTTAACCTAAACTCTGGGTGCCCCTATTTTCCGCACGGGCAGCTAGTAGTTTTGGATTTGCAGATTTATATTCACAGGATCCTGGTTTACAGCTGGAATGATATCCGGAAAGCTCTGTATCCGTATATCACCTTTAGTTGTGCTTTGTATTATTTTCCGCTGCTATGTAATTTATTGTAATCTCTGATATTTATCGAATGTAATTTATTCATTTATACTCTGTATAGTCTTGTATCTGATGGAATTGTTGTAATATACAATGAAATGTTCTCCCGTCTGCGTTCATTTGTGTGTTGTTCTCAAAGTATCCGCTCTTTCCTTCACGAGGAAGCAACGGGTTCTTACAGGCGTCTTCGCGGGATCCTAAAGATCCAAATTTAACTGATCAAGATTCTGAGGTCTCCCAAGCGGCCTTCTTTTGTGAGGACGACCCTCATCTGAACAAGATGAATAATCTGCAGCAAGGCGGCGTGTCGGGGAAGGTGTCTTTTGCCTCCGGAGCTCCTTGAGTTCCCTACTCATGGTGATCATGTTCTCTTGCATGCGAAGACTGTCACGCTTATGGGCTTCCAATGCCTCCTTAGTACTCTGGAGCATTTCAAGAAAGCGTGAAAAATCTCCTTGTGTAACGGGTGCAGATGGGTCAGGCTGATCATTGGTCATAGCGGCTGGAATCGGAGCATTGGCAGGAGCTCGAGTAAAAGTTCCGGCTTCACTTTGATTCAGATCGAATCGGAGCACAGTGATACGGCCAGATCGGTTCGGATTAGAGGTGAGCAAATCTCGGTTCGGTTCGGTTTTGGGGTAAAACCGAAACCAAAAGACCTCGGTTTTAAAAATCGATAACCGAAACCGTAACCGAAGCATCGGTTTTGGCTTCGGTTTCAAAACTTCGGTTTCGGTTTTTATCGGTTCGGTTTCGGTTTTAAAACCGATTTAAACAAAAAATATTATGAATTAAAACAACCATAAAATAAATTAAAATAAATTGTTTCAACCGAGTGTATTGAGACACATGATACATAGTACAGACTAATAGACTATAAGTCATCCAAAGTAGTACAAAGCTAAGCTAGCTAGCTCTATGCCGAAGACATCCAAGAATCTACAAAAACAAGAAATGTACATTTTATATTAGTCTACCACTAATCTTGTATTCAGCTAAATCAAATGAGTGAAGCAGTGGCCAGTGTGTATATACTATATAATACGAAACAACATGCAGCAAGAGACAATGCGCAACATTTTATAATTCGGTTCGGTTCGGTTTTTTTGGGTTCAGTTTGGACTTAAAACTGAAACTGAAATATTAGTACGATTCGGTTTATTGATTTTCGGTTTCGGGTTTTTTCAGTTTCGGTTTTTTTCGGTTCGGTTTTTATCGGTTTCGGTTCAGTTTCGGTTTTATTTCGGTTTTTTGCTCACCTCTAGTTCGGATGGGGAGAGTGGGTGGCTTCAACATCGCTGGATCGGATCGGATCGGGGTCATCGATTCGGATCGGTCCTTCCTGACCGGAGCGGCCTGCTCCAGAATCTTGACCACGCAACCTCGTCACAACCATTGTTTGCTGATCTTCGTTCACTTCATTCTCTCGATTACTTTGGATTTCCTTGCCTTTTCCTTTGGCCATAATTTCCAATTCTTTAGTGATTAACCAACAGGTACTTAAAGATGTCGAAAGCAGAGGATTAACTTCTTTGAACTTTAAAGGTCCAAATAGTAGAATGATAATCCCAAAAAATCGGAGAATTCAAAAAATTTCAGTGAAAGCACCAAAATGTTAGATCCAAAATTGGCTCTAACACCCAAACGAGTAATGATTTTACTAAAACGAAATAAAAAAACGAAGAAAACACACAATTTGTAGTGGTTCGGCGTTAAATAGCCTACGTCCACTTTCTACTCTTTGAGTTGATGTCTTGAATGCAAGTACAACAACGATTCTCACTCAATTTTCACTTATACAATACATTGATTCACTCAATTTCCTTCACAATATGATTCAAAAGATGATTCTAATCTGAATAAGTTGATGAAATTCGGATAGCAAAGGAGTTTGAGTTCTGAAAACGTCAAAAGATCCTTCCAAATGCCTCTTGATGGTGTATTTATAGGTGAAAAATGTTCCTGGGATGGCTTCGGTTCGGATCCACGTGGCCTCCATCCCATCACTTTCGGGTTCGGATGGGATATGGGAGCGACAACACATCAGTTTAGTGGCAAACATGGGTAGAACGTAGGCATAACCTCTCCGGATTTCAAGGGAACGTGGGGTGAAACTGTCGTGACTCTGTGTTCGGATCGGGGGTGCTAGCAACCAGGGTATCGGATCGGTTTTGGTGGAAGAAAGGAAAGGCGGATTGAGTATGCAAAGGGAAAGGAGCGGATCGGGTCTTTCCGCTCCGAACCGGTTATGCCCCCGCGGCTTTGTCTTCTGCTTCACAATCATCTTGGCTTGACAACTGTGATCCGATCCGAACCGGACTTCTAAAAGGGTGCATTTCTTGGTCAATATTCTTCACTTAAATAATCCTTTAACTTTGTGTAGCCTAGTTCACAAAGTAGGCTAACAAAACTAATATAATAATATATATTTTTCTTATATAACTTAAAACGATAAAGAATTTGTCAACTTTTACAAATTGTCTTTATAATTAATTATTTGGAAATGTTGTATATGTTTGATCTACATATAAATGATCATCTGTATAAGGTTCGGGTTTATTTTGACATTTTTATCCTAATATGTTGTTGTTTAAATTTAATAGTTTAAATAAGTGCTTAAATGGTGAATAATTAAATAATTTTTTAAAAGGGCTATAATTATTAAAATGAGTTTAATTTTTTCTTAGAACCAGCCACAACCAACCATATACCATTTTTTTCCTTAGAACCTAAAACCCACCACCACTCATCCTAAACCTAATTTCCCAAAATAGAAATTGCAATCATTGAAAAGGGTGAATTTATCAATGAATCAGTTTGTGGGTAAGATTCCAGAATTTGAGCAGACTGGTTTACCATGGCGAATCAAGAAGAAAGAAGAGGTTCAAGTGTGATCTCACACATTCAATTGATTTAGATGACGAGGACGAGGCTGATAGCTGTTATGCGAACATTAACTCTATATTTAATCGAGATATATTCATCTTCTTCTCTATTGATTCCTTCACTGCATGGGTTAGATTCTTAAATCATGATCTGTTTTCAAATTTTGGTTAATGTTGTCAGTTACATACAAGTCAATGTCAACGCTAGATTAGGATGTGATTAATACGTAGAAAAAAAATGCTGAGAGGATTGTTGTGTTTGATTGATTTTATATTACATTAAACAATTATTTTGACATTTTTATGTCTCCTAAATAAAATGCATCTATGTTTCTAGTCAAGTGAAATGCACACAATTGTTCATCGATGTATATCTAGAAAGGGAGTGCTCATAACTCCTCCAAAAGATTGCTTCTTCCTTAATAATTGAGATCATTTCTACATATTTTCCTTGTTTTAACGTTGAAAAAACATTATATCTCTGATAACTTACATTTATTTGCATTATTTATAAGTAGTTTGAACTTGTGAGTTGCTTATTGGTATGTAAGTAAAATATAGGGTGCTATTATTCACACCCCGGTTTACACTTCCGGCCACCTTTATAAATTTAATACAAATGAATATTTTTATATTCTTCTAGCCACCAAAACTTATTCCTTCACTCAATTATTCACCACCTTACTTTTCCTAAAAAATCACATACTTCTCTATAATTTCAAACCCTAAACCCTAACAAAAACAGATATTCTTCTGTGTCTATTAAAGATGGAAGATGAAAATAAAAAAAGGTTTGAATTATCTGATTTTTATTGTTTTTATTTATGATATAGAACATGTTGTTAGAGTTTTTTTAATGGTTACATTTTCCATTGCGTTTCAGGATATTTATTACGCTCCATTGGAAATTTCAAGTTTGGAGGACATTAAATTTGATGAAGTTGTAATAGAGAATGATAATGTAAGTTTTGACTTGTAGGGTTTTTATCCGTATAACTTACTTATCTTTTTATACAAATTAGTACATTGATTTTATTTTATTTTTTATCATTTGATAGATGAAGTATTTGAATAATGATAAATTGGACGACAAACCTGATGGTTGTGATAATATGATGCAAGATGTTCGATCAAATGACCAAAAAATATAAATGTTGATTTGACGTATCATTTCACAACCAACGAAGTAAGTACTCATTTATAAAAATTAAAATTGTTAATGTGGTAATGAAAATGGATTATTTTATTTTATTTCTTGAATTATTTGCGTGCGTTTAGTTGAAGGTGCTGGTGGCCTCATTTTTTCGTTATTAAATTAAATGGTGGCCAACAGAGGAAAATTGTAAATATCGGGGTGCTTTTAGTTTTAGTGGCCAGAAGAGTAAAACGGGGTGTGAATAGTAGCATCCAAAATATATTCTATCTATTATTATATTACAAGATTTTTTTAGTATCTCATGTGTTGACCTAATGAATTACTCTTTGTTTTATTGTTTATGAATTGTTTTTGGTCCAAAGAAATATATGAGCAGTAGTTTTGCATTTTTACATCATTCGCATAATAGTGGCTTATGCACGATGCTTTTAAGCTTTTACTTTTGGCTTAACATAAGTTGTTTTATCTTTTTTATAAATCAACAACAAATCTTCATTAACTAATGTCCAGAGGCAAAGTAAGGGCTGGTTGCTGTCTTTTTAGTTATGTATTCATCTTAAAATATTTTAGTTCATGCATTTGAATTGTGCTAAAAAGAAAAACAAATGGAAATTAAACGCTAAGTTTTAGGCTCAACGTGACCTGTTTGCTTCTTGTTGATATACTCTTTGAATAAATGTTGTTGGTTCTTTGAACGTGAATGGAATTTATGTGAAAATCCGACATTTCATTGTAAATTTTAACATAAATATGATATATGCCACTTGTGATCTAGCTGCTTTGGAGTTTAGTTATACATGGACAATAATTATATGATTTTGCTTCATGTTGGAGAACTGCATGTTGCACCTGCTATATGGCATTTTTCATTGGGATGCATGGCACTTGCAATTTTACGATTAATGTGAGTCATAGTCATCTTATGTTCTTACCTGGGTTATTGATACGGCCAATTCCTTTATGCTTTTCATGCATGCCACTTGGAGTACGTTATGATATTAGATACATGGAAGTGGACATGATCCTGAATGCAAGGTTATAAAATGGAATAATTTAGTACTTAAGACTTTTTTCTTCGATTACATATGTTTGTTCAGTATTGTCTGCTAATGGGTATGAACCATGTATAGAATTCTATGGTAAGTCATAATGTGAAAACTACATAAATATATCTCTTTCATTGTATCTGTTATTGAACATTGGTGGAGGATTTGAAGTAAATGGGAAATGATTCTACTTGCAGCTATACCTTTGAGAGGAAATGTAATTTTATATGGCATGCAATTTCAATCAGTTTTGGATAGTTTATCCATGATTCAAGTTTTATACGCACTATTAATTTTGGACTGTTAAAAACATTGCTTAAGTACTATAATCAATAGGTGCTATATAATAATGGTAGTGGTTTGCAAATGAGCATGCATTTGTGGATTTTAATCAAATGAGTCATTCAGCTACAAGGGGAATATCAGTTGGGAATAACACTGTCTTCTGAACATGTGGGAATAAAGGAAACATTTTCTGCGTTTATGAAAATCTACCATTTCTTAAGGGTGGTTCCTTCTATTTGTGATCCAAGAATAGAAGCTTTTAATATATCAAATCCTATAACTGTGGTCAACTATAACATGTTGTAAATTCAGGTTAGCAATGATCATTTTCTCAAGTAGTATGACGATATTTGGTGTCCCCAAATAGCATCTCAGGTGCCCATGCTTTAATATTTTAGCTTGCTAGTGGTTATTATTATTATTAAATAAAAGGAATGTTTCCATTTGTGTAGTGCTGAAAAATATTATTTTTTTAACGTTGAAAGTTAAGTAAAACTTGATAAATTGGTTCATCTAGAAAAATTTAATAATGCCTGAAAAAATATTTATAGAAATGGACTAACTAGCTGGACTATAAGAAGTAATGCATCTATGTCAAATTTTGGCTTTTTGGGCAATTCACAAACTGGAATCACTAATTTGAATACCTACGGAGTTTATAAGGTTTTCGGTCGATCTCACCAAAATCACCAAGGCTCGCGAACACAAGGTTTTACCAATGGTAAACTTAGTGGTAAATACATACCAGATTACAGACATCATCAATTCTTTCTATGTTATGCATTTTTTTATTTTATAATTTTATGCTTTCTTTACGATGGCCACTCATGTAGCAAACTGTAAAGTTTTTTCATCTAAAATCATCAACCATGTTTTGATTTCCATTATTGGATTATACTTACAGAACTAAGTAGATAATGGATAGTACATGTGTTCATTGTTTTCTCCTTCCAAATAAAGAACTAGAGTTGTGAACAAGCTTTGCATTCATTATTGTTTGTAACAGGAGAATATGCGGTCAACAATTTCCCGAAAGATATTCTGCAAAAGAGAGGCAAAAGGAATTGTTAAGAGGTTTGAATTAGGAAATAGGTTGTATTCACTTATGAAACAATGTTAGCCTGAGCAAGGAAATCTCACCTTCTGGCACAAAGAGAGGTGGCAATTAAGATGAATTGACATGAATTAGGAAGACACAAACAACAACACAACAACACATGTACACGAACCCAATCACAATAATCCAGGATCAAAACAATGAAATGATGTTGATTTCCAGAGATCAAAACGAAGCAGAAAGTTGGAGGAGACAGTGTTTGAGGCACGCACAGAACGCTATCCTTAAGGAATTATTCGGCCCCACTATTTTCAGTGAACAAAGCAGCGAAATTCCTCCAGGATACAACAAACAGCAATGTTACAGAAGCAGATATTGGCAGGAGAAGAAGATTATTCTGGATGAGAGAGAAGTGACGAATATATAAAGGCTGAAGGGATGTAGCCGTTGGAGACAGTTATGCACGAACAGATGTATCCATTCGTTCAAAAAACATGACCGCTTGGAACAGCTGAACCCGCTCCGTACGGCCACGCACGCGCCCACATGCCTCAAGTGCCCAAGTGCCCATCTTTTGACCAATAATAATTTAATAGGTCCAAACTATTTCAGCCTAACCATTGTGTCCATCTCTAAGCCCAAGTTATTAATTCAAAATATCTTATTCTAAATATACATATATAAGATAAGTTATACCATTTTATTTGCCGATGTGGGACAAATATTTATTGCAATCTTCCCAACAATCCCCCACAAGATTGTAATAATTATTTATTTATGCATAAAAGAAAGTACCTTTTGGTTTAAACTTTTCTCCTTAGTCCATACATTTAGGTTTCAACAGAATATTTGGTAGTAAATACTTAAACCAAAATACTATATGATGAAACGAAATATATGAACACATAAATATCATCATGCTTCTGTTAAATGTCATAACCGTAAATTGGTTAATAATTTCCTCCTGGTGTTTATGAACATGTATAAAGTTATGTCCAAACTTTATTGAAACATTATTTCTTATGTTCATATAGGTGTCCATTCTTTCCGTCCTTGTTACTATGGAAAATGATCACCACAAAACGTAACAATACAAACATTGATATTTAATGTTTGTCAATCACTTTTCTGCAACTTGTTTTTACCTTTTAAACCTTGAATAATATAAGGTTTGGTTTCCATTGCAGGTGATTAGAATGTTTTCAGACCCATTGTACTACTAGTAGTTTTCACTATTTCTCTCGGTAATCCTTTAGTTAGTGGGTCTGCTAGATTTTCCTTTGATCTAACAAATATAATAGTAATGATACCATCTACAATTAACTCTCTGACATATGCATGTCTTAAATTTATATGTCTAGACTTCCCATTATAAATTTTAGTATAAGCTTTGGACAATGTAGCTTCACTGTCGCAATACACAGAAATGGCTGACATTGGTTGTGGCTACAACTCTATTTCTATTAATAAATTTCTTAGTCATTCTGCCTCCTTGCCTGATGCATCTAAGGCAATAAATTCTGCTTCCATTGTAGAATGTGCTATAACTGTTTGCTTCTTGGAAGCCCAAGATATAGCACCTCCTCCAAGAGTAAAAATCCATCCTGTAGTTTCTCTATTATCGTTTTCGGGTGTTGCACTACTTGCATCTGAATATCCTTCCAGAACTGCTGGGAAATTTCCATAATAAAGTCCTAATCCTATGGTTCTTTTAAGGTAACCAAGAATTCTACATATTGCTTTCCAATGTAATTTGCTTGGTTTGTGCGTATATCTAGATAGTTTACACACAGCAAAAGCAATATCCGGACGAGTGCAATGCATTGCATACATGAGACTTCCAATAATACTTGCATACTCTAGTTGGGCTATTGCCCTTTCAGAATTTGCAAATAATTTAACTGACGAATCATAAGGACTACTCGCTTCTTTAACATTTAAGTGTTTATATTTAAGAAGCAATTTTTCAATATAGTGAGATTGTCATAATGCATATCCACTACTATGTTTATTTACTTTGATTCCGAATATAGTGTCAACTTCATTTAAATCTTTCATTTTAAAACATGAAGTCAAACATTTCTTTGTCTCATTAATGCCTTCCATATTTGTACCAAATTTTAGCTGATCGTCCACATATAAGCATATTATAGTGCCATATCTATCAGTGAATTAAGAATATATATACATTTGTCTGCATTATTATGTTCGAAACCGTTAGACAGAATCACATAATCAAACCTTTCATGCCACTGTTTTAGTGCTTTCTTTAATCCATATAATGACTTAACATGTTTGCAAACTTTATTTTCATTTCCAGGCATAATGAAACCTTCTGGTTGTTCCATATATACCTCTTCATCAAGATTGTGTAACGACCCAGAAAATCTGAACCAATTTAAAATTTTTAAATTGGCTAAAATAATGGATTTTAGATATTTAAAATAAATATTTTAAATAATAGCAATGAAAATGGAGTTTGAATCGACAATTGAAAACAAATATAATTAATTCTAATTATAAACAAGGCCTGAAATGGCGCTGCAGTTTCAAAAAATTGAATTCAAACTTTGTCGGACTGTACCGGGTGCAAAACAAAACGGATTTTAGTGAAACCAAAAATATTTAAATCTGTTAGTGAATACCTTTCTAACGAATCTAAAAAATCGAATTTTCATAGCGGAAAGCAAAAGTTATGGCCAAGTGAATTTTCAGAAAGGTCGCTATGGAATTTATATAGCCCGTAAAATTGGCCATTTTGCATACGACCTCGGAATTTGACGAAACCACTTTTGTTGGATCAGGGATGGGAAGTTACGGCTAGGTTTCAAATTTCATAATTTTTGAAGCTAGTATGTGAGCGTGGCAAAGGAAAACGTGTTTTGGTCAAGTACAGTTAAATTGGATCGACCAGAAATGGGCCTTTTTGCAAACGGTCTCAAAATTCGACGAAACTAGTTTTGTTGGGACCGTATCGTCAATACATAGCTAGATTTATTTTTTTGGAATTTTTCGAATTAATTTGTGGCCCTGGCAAATTGAAATGTACGTTCAAATCAAATATTGAATGTTATATATTTTATTTTGAATGGAAACTGACTGAAACAGTCGAATGGGCCTACGAAACATATCCCATTGTGTTCGGAATGGGGGTAAAACGCTAGGGACGACAGTCGTTGGGTTTGGATTAGAGTTCGTGTTTGAAAGAGGGTATTTTCGGATTTTTAAAAATATATAAATAAACAAAAAAATATCATTGGTCAGAAAATCTATTTTCTCTCTCCCCGTCGTCGATAGCAGGCGGAACTTCTTCAATCCCTTCTCTCCTCGATTGCTCTCAATCCGCTCAAAATTAGACCTCCATCCTGTTGAGGATTTTGTAGAGCTAGTCAAGACCTTCAAATCCATAGCAAGTTTGGATTTTTTCATTGAGTATCCTTCGAGATTTGAAGCCCCGAAGTCGGCGACTTTGTGCCGCCGCCGAACCCAGCTCCGACCACCGAGTTCGACGTGGGACCCACAGTTCTGTGCGCCTCTCCTCCCTTTTCGACCTCATGCAACCCGATTCCAATATCGTGCAACGGTTTGGGCGAAAGATCAAAACCTAGTTTTGAAGAAAAATAGAGGTATACGGCTATATATATTTTCAACAGTTTTAACACCTTTAAACCGCTGCAAACTTTGAAAAATCATATCTTTTTCGTTTCTTGTCGAAATTCGATGAAACAGGAAACATCGTGACCTTGTGGACGTCTTCTACATTCTAGAAGAGACCGCATATTTTTCTGAGCCTTCTGCTATTTTTGGTGGAGTGGAACCCAATGTGAGATTTCTAATTTATGAACGATATGGAAAACGACGATGTATAAATTATATAGTCGATGTATGAGTTATATAAGCGTTGTACACCTCATGTATAAGCGTTGTATAAGTTGTACGTTCGATGTATAAGTTGTATATGCGTTGTAAAAATTATATATGTGTTGAAATAGAAGTGAATTGCTATATAAATAAATAATATATATATATATATATATATATATATATATATATATATATATATACACAAGCCCCTCGTCCACAAACCATGGACGATATTTATTGGTTGTGATTGGTGTGAAAATTGATTGATAGCAAATGGTTGATTGTGACTGTTTTTGGTTGATATTGGTTGATTGTGGTTGAAAAATACCCATTTGTGGTTGAGAAATATTTGGTTGAAACCACATAGGATTAGTTTGTGGAAATGAAATAAATATACATGCCGCCTGCGTGCGAACTAGATGCACGATCCCCATTGTCAAAAACCGCGAGGTTTTAAGGTAGAGTGAGGAGCCGTACTAGGGACGGTCCCGGTTTTAACTACCCTGCCGTTATGCTGCCGAAATTTTGAATAATATTCATGTGTTTGAATTATTTTCATTTGCTGAAACTATATTTATTCGTTGAATAGAAAACCTTCATGTGTTGAATGGTATTCGTGTTTTAAATATAAAAATCACATTTTTATCTATATATATAATCTATAGAAAACCTTCATGTGTTGAATCGATATTCATTCGTTGAATTGAAATTCATGTGTTAAATGGTATTCATATTTTGAAATAAATTGTTTCATAATAAAAATCACCTTTTATCAACTATATGGACTATGTAAAATAATCTCGTTTTAAAAGAAATTGTTTTATAATAAAAATCCTATTTTTATTACCTATATAAACTATATAAAATAATAGTGTTTTGAAATGAATTGTTTTACAATAAAAATCACATTTTTATTATATACATGAATTGTTGAAATGTGAAGTGTTAAAAATAGCCACTCGTTCAAATAAATATGCATGAGTTGAAAAATTCATTAATTAGCTAATGATATGATTTTTGCCTATGCATGCAACATTAGAATGAATGGTGTTTTTAAACCAAATGGAATCAAATATGAAGTTGAATGGAAAATGATAAGTGATAAGAACTGTATATATGTACATGCATATTTATTGAACATGTTATAGCAAAAGGGGCTAGAGAAGAGGAATAAAATTTTTGTGCCCGACAAATAGGTACACATTTACTGTTTTGTTTGGGTGATGATTTTATGAGCCTGTTGGCTTTTTCTTTTTCTTTTTGACATGAGACGCCCGTGTGGCTATTTGGGAATTTTCCCAGCCCCTCCCGTACAAAGGAGGTTATGGCGAAATTTTCCAAAATTTAAAGGCGTTAGTGAAATATTTGAAGTGAAAACGATATTAAAATTGTGGAATAAACTATATTTATATAAATATATAAATATAAATAAAATTAAAACGAAACGTGTCCATGCAGTTCGTGTTTTGAAACCGTGATTTCAAACAACTAGTGCGGGAAATCCGACCATTGGATTTTCCCGAAACCGCAACCGTTGGGTTCGCCTTGGAAATATCTTTCCAACGGCACCAACTTTGTAAAAATCCAACGGTTGGATTGTTTGGAATGTTTAATTCAAATCTGAAGAAAAACAGCGCCAGAAACGATTATATTTATATATATATATATATATATATATATATATATATATATAATTATATTTAATCGAATAACGACGCTGTAGTTCGTATTTTGAAATCGAAACTTCAAACGATTGTACCGGGAGATCCGACCGTCGGAATTTCCCGAAACTGGAACCGTTGGATTCGTTTTGAAAAGATCTTTCTAATGATGTAAATTTTGTAAAGATCCAACGGTTAGATTTTCAGATATGTGTAAATCGAATCTGAAGAAAAACAGCGCCACGGCCGCGTTATGGCCCGAAGCGTCGTTTTGAATAAATTGGCTATTTTAAAATAAATAAAAATAGCGATAAATCGTTATAAAATATTATAGACGATATGGACGTGATTTAGAAATTAACTGAAGGTTGGCTAAGACGAATGGTTTCCTGGGTGTTGATCTGATGTTGGTTTCGGCCTTCGGGGTTAATATTTGGGAAATCGTTCTCTTACTGATTGACGGTTAGTGATTAATGAATTGAAATGATGCGTGTATATGTTAGTGTCGCACTTGTTTATTATATACGCGAGTTGCTCAGAAAGACCGGGTTTATCCCATTCTGAATAACTGAATCGACGATAAGAAATCGAAGATGAAGACGGTGGTCGAAGACCGGAGATCTTCACCTCGTTTGGATGGTAACCGAGGTCCTGATTGGGAGGCATCCCGAAATATGGATAATGAGTGGTGATCGTCCAGACGTACGTAGTGATCGATGGGTTTGCGAGGTATATAGTGCCTCCAGTTTCGTTCAGACCCAGAACGGACTTGTAAATGGACTGTGTGTCTGACATTGGATTTTATTCTGTGTTGATTGATCTCTGTTAAATATACATCTATTTGGCGGCGGAGAATTTATTCTTTTGCTTAACGCCCTTCTCTGAAACGCACGAGCTCAGAGGTTGTATATCGATGGACATCAGTCGCATGGCATGAATTGCTAGTGTGGCATGCCTAAGTGGCAAATGATCAGGGCTTCTGTTGAAAAGCAAAGTCTTGTGGTGATGATCAAAGCGCCGCCTGTGTGGCGTAGCTTGGTGTATAATGTGAATTCGCGAGCCTCACACCCCGGTATGAACCAGAAACGGGAGAAGGACCTCAGGGAGGGCATGCGTTTCTTTCTAGCTAGGGTGGTATCAGTGACCTACCAACCCTGACATTTATATACTTTTCACCTGTGTGGTTGTTGCTGTTGCGAGGCGCCTCGGTTTGATCGGACGATCCGGGTCCGATGGAGTCATTCGTTGGCTCGTTTACGCCCCAAAGGGTGGGGAGACGTATTGTTCAGGCATAATAATCCACATCGGTGGACCGGCCCTGACGATCCAAGGGGCAGTTGCGGCTGTTTCTGAGGCTCGGGCTAGGCAGTCTCGAATTCGGTAAGGACTATCTTTTGCCTTGGTTCAGGACGGAAATCCAATTTCCAAATACGACATCGTGCGGTTTTGATTGTATATATATATATGGCGACATGATATATGGTACCCATGTCGTCTATGATTGATAGTTATGATTCGAAGTTGTTTTGAAACATGTAAACACTAGTAATAATATCAATTTCTTTTGTTTTATTCGTATCAACCATATTTTGGCCATTATAAGGTAAAACTCTATCCTCCGGTTTGCGTTGCATTGTGTGATGGGAACTGAGTCTTATAATGGCTTCATTTTTATAAAAAGCATTGCGATGTTTAAAAGAAAGATTTGTTTTTAAAGCACTGGAAATCCAATGGAGTAAACCCGTTCCACGAAAGTGGCGTGGTCCTGTGATTAGCCATATATTAAATGTGTTGAGTGGATTTCTCATACCAGTCCCATGACTGGCTCGTAGTTTGTTTCACTTTTAAACTCGAGTGCCCCTTTTTCTACACGGGCAGCCTTGTATTCAGGTTTAGCTGGTTCTTTCTGGATAGCTGGAGCTGAAGATGGATTCTATCATTTATCTCTTTTTATGTTGTTCAGCTCCTATTGTACATTATGTTTGTTTTTCCGTTGTAGACATATATGTATAGTTGAACTGCAATTGTACTAAGTAAGATCCTGTATACTGTGTAACTCTGATGATTACTTTTATCCAGTATATTCTATTGTTCTTTATCTGGTGTATTTATTTGATTCTGTTCTGCTATTATCTGTTTCTGTGTTATATTCCAAAGATAACCCTTGTCTCCGTCTGTACGGGATATGGGGTCGTCACAGATTGCCATTTAGAAAAAGCAGTTTTAACATCCGTTTGATGTATATGCAACCCATAAATTGAAGCAATGCAAATAGAACTCTAATGGATGTTAATCTTGCAACAGGAGCATATGTATCAAAATAGTCAATACCTTCCTTTTGCCTGAATCCTTTAGCAACCAACCATGCCTTGAAAGTTTGTATTGATCCATCCGTATTATATTTTCTACAAAATACCCATTTACATCCAATTAGCTTTGATCCGCTAGGTAAGTCAGTTAATTCCCAAGTATTATTAGATAGAATTGAATCCATCTCGTCTTGTATTGCTTCTTTCCAGAAAGAAGCATTCCTAGAAGCCATTGCTTCCTTAAAAATTTTGGGATCTCCTTCTGTGCCTAATACATAAATTATATCATCGATAATATCTTGTCTATCACCTATGACAAGATGGACTACATCATCGGGTGTAACGAAATCAGGTCCTAACTCTTTAGCCTTCTTTGCTCTTTGACTTGTTCTAGGCTCTTCTGATATATCAGAAAATTTTCTTTTGCTAGAAGAAGTTTGGTCAGATTTTTCATTATTTTTTTCGTGAATAATTTGAGTAGGAACCGAGATTTGACTTGAATCACATATGAACTTATTTTCAATAAATTCTACGTCTCTTGATTCTATAATGACATTAGAATCTAAGTCCAGCACCCAAAATGCTTTGGAATTCTCAGCGTATCCTAAAAAATACTCCTTTTAAAGCCCTTGGCCCTAGTTTATTCCTTTTTGGATATATTACTCGATAAAAGGTTAGACAACCCCAAACTTTCAAGTATTTCAAACTTGATTTTCGGCCTTTTCATAATTCATATGGAGATACTTTAGTTTTCCTTGATGGAATTCTATTATGTACGTGACATGCTGTTAAAAGTGTCTCCCCCCATAAGTTTACATTTTGTTTGGCATTTAAAATCATAGCATTAGTCATTTCCACTAATGTTCTATTTTTTCGTTCAGCCAATCCATTCTGTTGTGGGGTATATGATGCAGTTGATTGATGTATAATTCCGTTTTCCTCACAAAATAAGGAAAACTCTATAGAGAAGTATTCTCCACCTTTATCACTACGTAATACTTTAATCTTTCTTTCTTTTTTATTTTTGACTGTTATTTTAAAATGCTTAAACATATCAAAAGCCTGATCTTTTGTTTTCATATGGTAAACATACGTATATCTGGAATATTCATCTATAAAAGAAATAAAATATATATTCCCTCCTCTAGTTAATATACCATTTAGTTGACATATTTCGGAATAAACTAATTCAAGCAACTTTGTATTTCTTTCAGATCTAGGGTAAGACTTTTTGCACATTTTAGCTTCAATACATGTTTCACATTTCGATACATTTTTATTTCCATATGAGATTAAATCTTCATTAGACATGAACTTTAAAGATTTAAAATTTAGATGTGCTAGTCTACTATGCCATAAAACAATAGAATCGAGAACGTAAGCAAATTCAGTCATTTTTTTAATACTTAATTTGAACATCCCGTTACAAGCATATACTTTTCCATCAAATGTTCCCCCTTTGGTCAAAATAAGACTGTTACCATCAAGTACACATTTCACACCTTTACTACAAAGAAGACTTGCCGAGACAAGAATCTTCCTAATATCTGGAATGCGCAAAACATTCATGAGTATGAGTTTCTTTCCAGAAGTAAATTCCAACTCCACGGTCCCCTTTCCAACGACAATGGATGTACCATGGTTGCCCATAAGCACTTTGTTGTCATTGAAGCTTCCTCAAAGAACGTAAACATGGACTGATTGTTGCATACATGCACGGTAGCACCAGAATCATACCACCAGTCGGTATACTTGGTGTTATTGGCCATGTTTAGTTCTGTCACCATATCAATATTTAATTTTGATATCATTGCCACAATCTCATATTCTTCGTGATTTAGCATGTTTGCAGAATTTGGATTTTTTTTTCTCCATGATTGGGGTTTCGTCCTTGATCTTTCTAAGGACTTTTAAAGAATCTACAGTCCCTTTTGAAATGCCCTGACTTTCCGCAGAAATAAAAATCCTTTCCTTTTTTGTTGGTTTTGTTCTGATTGCAATTCCTTTTCCACTTTCCTGTTTCCTTATGCCCGTTGTGATTATCGCCCACAGCATGTACATTTGAATCAGATTCAAATATCTTCTTTTCATGGATTCTAGTTTCCTCTTTGATACGAAGATATTTCTGAATCTGTTCCATAGAGTAATCTTCAGTCGAATGCATAAGTTTCTTTCTGTAATCACTCCATGTCTGAGGTAGTTTGGCCATAACAACCCCAACTTGCAGCAGTTCAGGAATATCAATCTTAACATTCTTCAATTTGTTGAATATAACCTGTAACTGGTGGACTTGATCCAGAACAGAAGCGTTGTCTAGCATTTTAAATTCGAAAAATTCATAGATTAAAAACTTATCTGCGCCTTGCTTTTTATTACTGTACTTTGTCTCTAAGCTTTTCCATATCTCCCTTGGTGATTTAACAGAAGTGAAGAGATCGTACAACCGATCAGATAGTGTGTTGAGAATATAGCCTCTGCATACAATTTCATCGTCTTCGTGCTTCTTTCTTTGAGCCACAATCTCCGCAGTGTCTTTGTTAGTAGGTGGCGGAAGAGGGGCTAATTTTTCATCAAGCATGTAAGCAATTTTCAGTGTAGTGAGAAGGAACATGATTTTATCTTACCAACGAGTGTAGTTCGTGCCATCAAAACGGTCAAGTTTTGTAAATTCCTGGTTCATAATCTTGTAGGTAGATTCTGGTGAAGCCATAATATTTCCTTAAGATTGTTGATTTCCAGAGAACAATACGAAGCAGAAAGTTGGAGGAGACAGTGTTTGAGGCATGCACAGAACGCTATCCTTAAGGAATTATTCGGTTCCATTATTTTCAGTGAACAAAGCAGCGAAATTCCTCCAAGATACAGCAAAAAACAATGTTACATAAGCAGATATTGGGGGGAGAAGAAGATTATTCTGGACGAGATATAAGTGATTAATATATAAAAGCTGAAGGGTGTAGCCGTTGGAGACAGTTATGCGCGAACAGGTGTATCCGTTCGTTCAAAAAACATGACTGCTTGGAACACCTGAACCCGCTTCGTACGGTTACGCACGTGCCCACGTGCCCAAGTGCCTATCTTTTTACCCATAATAATTTTATAGGTCCAAACTATTTCAGCCCAACCATTGTGTCCATCTCTAAGGCCAAGTTATTAATTCACAACATCTTATTCTAACTATTCATATATAAGATGAGTTATACCATAATATTTGCCGATGTGGGACAAATATTAATTGCAATCTCCCCAACAATCCCCCACAAGATTGTAATAATTATTTATTTATGCATAAAAGAAAGTACCTTTTGGTTTAAACTTTTCTCCTTAGTCCATACATTTAAGTTTCAATAGAATATTTGGTAGTAAATATTTAAACCAAAATCCTATATGATGAAACGAAATATATGAACGCATAAATATTATCACGCTTCTGTAAAATGTCATAACAGTAAATTGGTTAATAATTTCCTCCTGGTGTTCATGAACATGTATAAAATTATGTCCAAACTTTATTGAAACATTATTTCTTATGTTCATATAGGTGTCCATTCTTTCCGTCCTTTTTACTATGGAGAAATGATCACCACAAAACGTAACAATACAAACATTGATATTTAATGTTTGTCAATCACTTTTTCTGCAACTTGTTTTTACCTTTTAAACCTTGAATAATATAAGGTTTGGTTTCCATTGTAGGTGATTAGAATGTTTTCAGACCCATTGTACTACTAGTAGTTTTCACTATTTCTCTCGGTAATCCTTTAGTTAGTGGGGGTCTGCTAGATTTTCCTTTGATCAAACAAATATAATAGTAATGATACCATCTACAATTAACTCTCTGACATATGCATGTCTTAAACTTATATGTCTTGACTTCCAATTATAAATTTTATTATAAGCTCTGGACAATGTAGCTTCACTGTCGCAATACAAAGAAATGGCTGACATTGGTTGTGGCTACAACTCTATTTCTAATAATAAATTTCTTAGCCATTCTGCCTCCTTGCCTGATGAATCTAAGGCAATAAATTATGCTTCCATTGTAGAATGTGTTATAACTGTTTGCTTCTTGGAAGCCCAAGATATAGCACCTCCTCCAAGAGTAAAAATCCATCCAGTAGTTCCTTTATTATCGTTTTCGGGTGTTGCACCACTTGCATCTGAATATCCTTCCAGAACTGCTGGGAAATTTCCATAGTAAAGTCCTAATCCTATGGTTCTTTTAAGGTATCTACATATTGCTTTCCAATGTAATTTTCTTGGTTTGTGCGTATATCTAGATAGTTTACACATAGCAAAAGCAATATTCGGACGAGTGCAGTGCATGCATGGGACTTCCAATAATACTTGCATACTCTAGTTGGGCTATTGCCCTTTCAAAATTTGCAAATAATTTAACTAAAGAATCATAAGGACTACTTGCTTCTTTAACATTTAAGTGTTTATATTTAAGAAGCTATTTTTCAATATAGTGAGATTGACATAATGCATATCCACCACTATGTTTCTTTACTTTGATTCCTAATATAGTGTCAACTTCATTTAAATCTTTCATTTTAAAACATGAAGTCAAATATTTCTTTGTCTCATTAATGCCTTCCATATTTGTACCAAATATTAGTAGATCGTCCACATATAAGCATATTATAATGCCATATCTATCAGTGAATTTAGAATATATACATTTGTCTGCATTATTATGTTTGAAACCGTTAGATAGAATCATAGAATCAAACTTTTCATGCCACTGTTTTGGTGCTTGCTTTAATCCATATAATGATTTAACAAGTTTGCAAACTTTATTTTCATTTCCAGGCATAATGAAACCTTCTGGTTGTTCCATATATACCTCTTCATCAAGATTGCCACTTAGAAAAGCAGTTTTAACATCCGTTTGATGTATATGCAACCCATAAATTGAAGCAAGTGCAAATAGAACTCTAATGGATGTTAATCTTGCAACAGGAGCATATGTATCAAAATAATCAGTCCTTCCTTTTGCCTGAATCCTTTAGCAACCAACCTGTAACACCCCATATTTTTATAACATGTTAAAACCATAAATCAAGGAAGAATTAAATTATATAGTAAGAATCAAGGGAAACGGGTTGCGCCATTGCGTTCGTCTCGAAATTCTGCTTGGAAACAAGTCCGAGTTTTCGAAAAACGGAGTCCGTAAGAGGGAGATATGACCCTCCGAAGTTTCAGGAATTTTCAAAATCGAAAACAGCTCGAAATTCAAATTCGAAATTCAAATTCAAACGCCAGCACAGACTGGGCGGGAATTTTCCTACCCAGGACCAGGTCGACCTGGGGGTCGACACTATGGTCGACCTCCCAAGGACCAGGTCGACCTGGGGGTCAACTTGGTGCCAAAACCCAGTTCTGAGCCTGGGTTCATTCTGATGTAACTGGTCACGTTTTCAGTCTAGATTCGTCCGCCTAATCCTATATTAGCAGCCTCCTAGCCTCATTCTCTTTACACCATTTCATTCTCTCCTTATGCTGCCTCTGGAATAATTGAAATAAATAAAGTAATATAAAATACAAAGACTATTTCTTAAAGACTACGGCTAGGAGTTGCAAATTGGAGATTCAAATCAGGATTAGAGCTTTAAGAAAAGGATCAAAGGCTAGTTCAGCGGCTTCGGGCAACATCATGCAAATCCTAGCAAAATCATCTCAACGCTATTTGGTTATCCTTTCTCCGATCAATGTAAGTCAGTTACTTTTTAGATTTGAACGCCTAGATCTTTTGTGGCATGTAATTAAATGGATATAAGAATATGCCTGATCCTCTCAATTGAATCTGTGCTTGTATATGCCCTTGGATCTAATTAAGAACTTTTGAGATTAATTACCGATGAGACTGTACCTATGCCTATGACTGTGAACATAAGACTATGCATATGCCTATGACTGTGAACATAAGACTTTGCCTATGCCTATGACGGTGGACATAAGACTACTGCCTACAACTATAACAAGGACAATTGGGGCCAATCACCTATGACTCATGACTATGAGATTATTGCCTATGATTATGAACATAAGACTATTGTCCACGACCATGACTTTGAAATTATTACAGTTATTTGCTTATGACTATTTAGGGTAATTGCCAGGCCTATTTTTGTTAATTATCCATGACTATTGTGTTTAGTCGCCCATGATTCATAACTATGAAACCATGACCATGACTATTGAGGTTAATTGCCTATGACTAGTATGGTTAGTTGCTTATGCCCATAACACTATAGTTGCAAATCATGTTGTACCCCGAATTGGCATTATGTTAGACCAAATCACCTATGCCTATTCCCTAAATTGTGTTGATCTTGTATTTATGATGTAGCTTGTCTAGTTTATTCCTATTCACTGCTATGTACATCAAGCCTATTGGAACCATTATCTTTGTATTTGGTTCGCTTTCGCATGCCTATTCTTTATGTCAAATTCTCGTGCTCATCCCCTGTTCCTTTTGTTAAGTTTCATTTCATAAGTACCTAGAAACTTGTGAAATCATGTTATACGTACGACTGCGGCGGGGGAATTTGGGAGTAACTTAATTTGTATAATTTGGCATAATAAATATGTTGATCTGAATTGGCTATAAATATTACATGCATATTGGACTTAGGCGTATAATGGTAAATTGTTAATTAGCCGCAAAGTATGTAATTATTATGTAAGCCAAGTTTTGGGCATAAACTGTAAACTAGAATATTAAATCTAGTTTTGACATGAACTGATCTAAATTGGCATAAAATTGCAAGTTGGGTTAAATGATTAAGATTTGAGCCTAGAATATAGGTATGTTAGTGGGCATAAAAAATAAATATGATATAGGACAAATTTGTTTATAAGAGTCGTTAGCAAAAAGAATAAATATGTAAATCTAGAGAAAGACGAATATGCCTAACCCGAGGTTAGATTGAGTTACGGTATAAGACTGCCTGGAACCGCCCGGTAAATCCAGCAACTGTAACAATACCTATCTAATGTGGGTGGTTAGAGCATTGAGCCCAAAAAGGACCCGAGGTTAGACTGAGTTGCGGTGTAAATCTGCCCGGAACCGAATGACACATCCAGTAACCGCAACGATATCTGTCTAATGTGAGTGGTTGGTGCTTTAAAGAATAATTTAAAGCTAAGAAACAGTTAAGCTAGAATGGGAGGGTTAAGTCGATAAATACTTAACCGACTTAACATGTTAACAAGACTTGTAGGGATTAAATAACCGTTATAACATGTTAACTAGACTAAAAGTTGGGGTTAAGTAAAATACACTTATTCGATATAACATGTTAACTAGACTAGAAGGTGGGGTTAAGTAAACTTAGAACACTTAGCCATTATAGTGTGACAAATGAACAAGGTTGAGTTAAAACGTGAAGAGACAATACTTAACCATTAGAACATGTGAGTTAAACAGATGTTAGGGTTAAGTTAAAGGGGACACTTAACCGATACAAGATGAAGGGGTGGGGTTAAGTAATAAGAAATACTTAACCAATATAACTTGATTTGTGGTAGGGTTAAGTCAACATGAACTACTGATAACACTTAACCAGTTTAACATGACAATTGAATAGGTTAAGTTAACTTGAATTGACTAATGACACTTAACCAATCCAACTCGACGAGAAAGAGAACTAAGTAGTAAACCTTAGTTAAAAGGACTTAGTTGTAAACCTTAGTTAAGAAAACGACGGTTCGGGGACTAAGTAGTAAACCTTAGTTAAGGGAACTAAGTAGTAAACCTTAGTACGACACGAGAAGGAGCGAACGTCCATCTGATCTTAAAGAAGGCTCCAACGAACTGGGGGACGAAGCACGCGACTTCGAGTGGACGTGAGGGTACTCTTGGTATCCCTCTATGAGGCTGCAGAAGATCCGCCTGGGCTTACAGAGGTTAAGGTCTGCGTTAGAAGAACCAAGGGTATGCCTTGGTTGCAATATAGGGCAACCTAAAGACTAGGATGGACCAGCGTGATTCGGCGAGACCAGTAGCCCTGTGATAGCGACTCATCGTCTACCTACCATCTTGAGTCAATCGAGATACGTGAAGCGGAAAGGCGGAGAACTCCAACAGACCATATACTTGCTATCTAGTTATGGGTGCGGATGGCTATAGGTTAGTGGGGCATGGAGGGCTGCGTATAGTTCTCATTTTTCAAGGTGTGCCTTTCATTAGTTGAGGGAGGGTTCAGGTGGGACCATAGCCACTAGAAAATTAGACCTTAGCATCTGCATCGGCAGATATCTGAAAGCTCCCAACCGAGTCCCGTGTTTCTTGATTTGCCCTGCCATGAGACTCGGGTCGCACATATAGAGGACATGTGCATCTAGACAGCGATAACGATCCACGACACATACGTGGAGAAAGTCTACGAACATATACCGCTCTGGGTACTGTGTCCTAGAGTAGGGGCGTCGTTCGATAGGTAGCATAACCCCTAGTTGGACCTAGGTCGTGTAAACCCTAAAATCCGAGAGGCATGGGATAAGTCACGAAAACCCTAGTGGAATCTAGGAAGCACTCGATAGAAAAACCCTAGATAGATCTAGGTAATAAATAATAAATGTACACCTGAACGCAACCACAATTACAGGGGTTGGGAGCACGTTACCATTTTTACTAGTTGGGTCACTAGTTAGGTGGTGCAGAGAAATAGAAACCAGAATGACAAGGAAATCACGAAGTAGAGAAAGTATGGAAGCATATTCAGTTTATCAGTATATTCACCTTGTCGGTAGATCCAGTTTATCAGTACATTCAGTTTTATCTTGCCTTAGCATATCTTGCGTTATCTTGTTAGCCCTATCATCATGGTATTTTCTTGTATTCAGTTAAGTTCATGTCATGTTGTTTTTACCTGTTCACATGCTGAAAGTTACTGAACTTACCAGACTTTATGTCTGACTCTGTTTTCTTTCGCTTTCTTGTCTTCCGTTCCCCCCCCCCCCAGGTTCGCAGGGAGGGAATATTACTACTTAGCCCAGTTTTTCTTCCAAGCTGAAGGTTAGTCGAAGTTTTGCTTAGATTCTCTTTTCCATTGCTATGGCTGGCTCACGCTACATTGGGGAATATAAATGTATTTTGATGCTTCTTTATTTTGTAAGACAGATATCCTGGCATTAGAAAATAATTGTTGTACAAACTATTTTATCAATAATGTAAAGCTCTATTTTCTGCTGTTTTAAATTTTGTCTGTCTTGTAATTTATCTGTATCTTTTACCTATAACTCTCCACCGAAGTTAAGGCATTCCCTTTGTGAGTGACGTTAACGAATGCGGGGTGTTACACGTGGTATCAGAGCTGAAGGTTACTGGATCAGATAAAGAGATTTGAAAAATTATTTTCAAAACGGGTTTTAAAGAAGCGTTTTTCAAAAGAAAAGTTTTGTTTTAAAGCCATATTCCCCAAAAGCCATACGCACTATCTTCTGATCCTTTTTAATTCTTGTCCCCTTCTTTCTTGAGTCTTCGGGGCTCCTGGCTTTCTGGGAGGTAACCTCATCGCAGCACGGTTCCATAGGCTTGATAAGACTACGATACCTATCGAAGGGCAAAGTAGTGCCCGACTCCCATCTATAGCCATAGTAGTTTCACCTGCAGCTAGTCTTCTTTCAAGCTTTGAAGAGTTTTCCATGCGATGGAGGCAGCTTTTGAGAAACTTGTCAATATGATTACACAGGGATGGTAAAGATGAGGATGAGGGAGTTTGGCTAGGGAGCTCAACACAAGGATGAGAAATTCATGGATATAAACTCGACTCACGAAGAAAGAAGGAATTATAAAACCTAAGACGAGAGGAAGTATCTTTTCCATGGTATGATAGGACATATAGTTAAGGACAAGGGCAAGGACGAGGGACAGGATTTTCAGAAGGGCGAGTGCGTGCTTTCAACACCAGAATACCTATAAGGGATAGTAAAAGTCTCTGTTGGAAAAGCTTAGTTTTTCATTTTGATTAACTAGTTAGTACTCTTTTGGTCTTAGCGCTTCACTTTTGTTCATATCTACTTCCATAGCTGAGTCTCTGCACCTTAGAACTTGTACAGGAGAAGATCCCATTTTAGTCTCAAATCCAATTGGTGGTTCAACCCATTTACCTTTGGTTTGTAAGGATTTGAGAATAACTATATTAAGTGTTGAGTTTAAGCGTAATGCTTATGTTTTTGTTTCCATGGGCTATGAGTTGATTCTAGGCATGGGTTGGTTGGCTAGTAATTCTGAAAGGAGGGTAGTTAGACTTTTGACTTGCCTTGGAAATACCCTCGAGATTCCGTGTAAAGAATCAATTAGGCTTAGCTAGCTAGAATCGCTTAATGCATTTATCGACGATTTGCAATCCATTAGGATAGTCCATGAGTACGCAGATATTTTTGATTAGGTTAGGAGTTTACCCCTAAAACGCGGGATAGACTCCCGCATGTACCCAGTTGACAATGAAAAACCAGTATCCGATCAATGACAGTTTTGGAAATGAAGACCAAGAAGCTTCGCCGTCGTGAAGATTTATTTAGATAAGGGACAGAATATGTGAAGCCCAAGAAAATGCGACTTAGAAGACTGAAGACTAGATATACGCATCATACCCTTTTTCTTAAGGGTACATCCTTGATCTCTTTTTCTAGGAATTTTATGCATACCTCCAAACTTTTAAGGTATATCCTCTAGGGCGTATCATCGATCCTTAGGTAAAAGCCAATGGATGTAAACATGTATTTGAAACATGTTATGATTGATGGTTGCAAATGGTTGCTCGTGGATGCATATACACACCATAGGCGCTAGAACAACTCAGTCACTTTCATATTGCATTAGCATATATGTATTTGCTTAACGGATTTAACTAGATATGTTATCATATGGATATTGCATATGGATGAATGGCTATGCACACATGTAGTATTTACATAACTAGGGACGCTTGCATACATGATTGGACGCATGGCACTAACATAATTCGCATTAAGGAGGTCAGCTGAATCAGTAGACCGCCTGATTTTGCATTAGATAAAGACATATACACACACTATGCATATGAACATGAAAGCATTAGAAATCTTTTTAAGGACAATGAATGCATGTGATTGAATGGTTGAGTAGATGGGTGATTGGATGGTAGGATACATTCTTCCTAAATTGAAGATTTCAGGGACGAAATCCTTTTAATGGGAGGAGAATGTAACACCCCGTATTTTTATAACATGTTAAAACCATAAATCAAGGAAGAATTAAATCATATATTAAGAATCAAGGGAAACGGGTTGCGCCGTTGCGTTCGTCTTGAAATTCTGCTTGGAAATGAGTCCGAGTTTTCGAAAAATGGAGTCCGTATGAGGGAGATATGACCCTCCGAAGTTTCAAAATCGAAAACAGCTCGAAATTCGAATTCGAAATTCGAATTCAAACGCCAGCGCAGACTGGGCGGGAATTTTCCCGCCCAGGACCAGGTCGACCTGGGGGTCGACACTATGGTCGACCTCCAAGGGACCAGGTCGACCTAGGGGTCGACCTGGTGCCAGAACCCAGTTCTGAGCCTGGGTTCATTCTGATGTATCTGGTCACATTTTCAGTCTAGATTCGTCCGCCTAATCCTATATAAGCAGCCTCCTAGCCTCATTCTCTTTACGCCATTTCATTCTCTCCTTATGCTGCCTCTGGAATAATTGAAATAAATAAAGTAATATAAAATACAAAGACTATTTCTTGAAGACTACGGCTAGGAGTTGCAAATTGGAGATTCAAATCAGGATTAGAGCTTTAAGAAAAGGATCATAGGCTAGTTCAGCGGCTTCGGGCAACGTCGTGCAAATCCTAGCAAAATCATCTCAACGCTATTTGATTATCCTTTCTCCGATCAATGTAAGTCAGTTACTTTTTAGATTTGAACGTCTAGATCTTTTGTGGCATGTAATTAAATGGATATAAGAATATGCCTGATCCTCTCAATTGAATCTATGCTTGTATATGCCCTTGGATCTAATTAAGAACTATTGAGATTAATTACCGATGAGACTGTACCTATGCCTATGAATGTGAACATAAGACAATGTCTATGTCTATGACTGTGAACATAAGACTATGCCTATGCCTATGACGGTGGACATAAGACTACTGCCTACAACTATGACAAGGACAATTGGGGCCAATCACCTATGACTCATGACTATGAGATTATTGCCTATGATTATGAACATAAGACTATTGTCCACGATCGTGACTTTGAAATTATTACAGTTAATTGCCTATGACTATTTAGGGTAATTGCCTAGGACTATTTTTGTTAATTATCCATGACTATTGTGTTTAGTCGCCCATGATTCATAACTATGAAACCTTGACTATGACTATTGAGGTTAATTTCCTATGACTAGTATGGTTAGTTGCTTATGCCCATAAAACTATAGTTGCAAATCATGTTGTACCCCGAATTGGCATTATGTTAGACCAAATCACCTATGCCTATTCCCTAAATTGTATTGATCTTGTATTTATAATGTAGCTTGTCTAGTTTATTCCTATTCACTGCTATGTACATCAAACCTATTGAAACCATTATCTTTGTATTTGGTTCGCTTTCGCATGCCTATTCTTTATGTCAAATTCTCGTGCTTATCCCATGTTCCTTTTGTTAAGTTTCATTTCATAAGTACCTAGAAACTTGTGAAATCATGTTATACGTATGACTGCGGCGGGGGAATTTGGGCGTAACTTAATTTGTATAATTTGGCATAATAAATATGTTGATCTGAATTGGCTATAAATATTACATGCATATTGGACTTGGGCGTATAATGGTAAATTGTTAATTAGCCGCAAAATATGTAATTAGTATGTAAGCCAAGTTTTGGGCATAAACTGTAAACTAGAATATTAAATCTAGTTTTGACATGAACTGATCTAAATTGGCATAAAACTGCAAGTTGGGTTAAATGATTAAGATTTGGGCCTAGAATATAGGTATGTTAGTGGGCATAACAAATAAATATGATATAGGACAAATTTGTTTAAAAGAGTCGTTAGCAAAAAGAATAAATATGTAAATCTAGAGAAAGACGAATATGCCTAACCCGAGGTTAGATTGAGTTACGTTATAAGACTGCCCAGAACCGCCCGGCAAATCCAGCAACCGTAACAATACCTATCTAATGTGGGTGGTTAGAGCATTGAGCCCAAAAAGGACCCGAGGTTAGACTAAGTTGCGGTGTAAATCTGCCTGGAACCGACCGGCACATCCAGTAACCACAACGATATTTGTCTAATGTGAGTGGTTGGTGCTTTAAAGAATAATTTAAAGCTAAGAAGTGGTTAAGCTAGAATGGGAGGGTTAAGTCCATAGGAATACTTAACCAACTTAACATGTTAACAAGACTTGTAGGGGTTAAATAACCGTTATAACATGCTAACTAGACTAGAAGGTGGGGTTAAGTAAAATACACTTATCTGATTTAACATGTTAACTAGACTAGAAGGTGGGGTTAAGTAAAATACACTTATCCGATTTAACATATTAACTAGACTAGAAGGTGGGGTTAAGTAAACTTAGAACACTTAGCCATCATAGTGTGACAAATGAACAAGGTTGAGTTAAAACATGAAGAGACAATACTTAACCATTAGAACATGTGAGTTAAACAGATGTTAGGGTTAAGTTAAAGGGGACACTTAACCGATACAAGATGAAGGGGTGGGGTTAAGTAATAAGAAATACTTAACCAATATAACTTGATTTGTGGTAGGGTTAAGTCAACATGAACTATTGATAACACTTAACCAGTTTAACATGACAAATGAATAGATTAAGTTAACTTGAATTGACTAATGACACTTAACCAATCCAACTCGACGAGAAAGAGAACTAAGTAGTAAACCTTAGTTAAAAGGACTGTAACAACCTGAATTTTTTTAACATGTTAAAACAAGAAATCAGGGCAAAATTAAATTATAAGTTAAGAATCAATGGGAACGGGTTACGCCATTGCGTTCGTCTTGAAATTCTGCTTGAAAACGAGTCCGAAATTTCGTAAATTGGAGTCCGTATGACCAAGATATGGCCCATAGAAGATTTCAGAAAATTCAAAATTCAGCCCGAAATTCAAATTCAGTCCCAAACAGATTGGGCGGGAAAATTTCCCGCCCAGCCCAAGGTCGACTGGGGAGTCGACCTGCCCCAGCCCAGGTCGACTGCCTAGTCGACTTGGGTGTCGACCTGGGGGTCGACTTCCTTGGTCGGACCATGTTGGTCTGGTGCACCAGCTTGCTCCTTTGGACTGTTCAGTTGGCCTAGGACGAGATTTGATGGTTCAGATCTAAACTAGGGTTAATCCTATGGCCTAAACTTGTCTCTACACCTATAAAAACACCCTAAGACCAAGCCTAAACCACCACAAATCATCCTAACAACTAAGTGCTGCCAAAAAGCTCCTAAATCATGGCCTCCATCTTCATCATTGAGAGCTTGAGAGTTCTAAAGTAAATCTAAGGCAAAGGAGCAATCTTTCTCCATCAAATCAAAGGAGCTACTTATTTCTCAAGGATTCTAGTGTTGCTACATCATTCCTAGAGCTTCTACAACGTCTATCTTGTTCTATTTTGTTCTACTTCTCATAGCCACGATTTGTAAGCCCCACTCTACTCTTAGATTTAAACTATGAAATTAATATGAACATGTAGCAAGTTGAAATGGTACTCTTGTGTAATACTTGTCTTTGGTCTATCATTGTATGCATAGATCCATTTATGACTCTTTTGATCTATGATTGTGGAACTATCATGAACCTAGTACCGTTCATCTTGATTTTTGGGTAGAAAGCTATGAGCTTTATTTGGGGATTATGCATAATGCAACATAGAACCCCTCATAACCTTGATGTTAACTTGCCTGTGATGTTGAACTACATGCTAGCCACAAGTTTATCACTCTATGTCAACTATTATCATGTTATCACCCTATTTGCTAAGTTTGATGCCATACATGTTTTGAGGCCAATAATCCTATATGCTAGTTGTGATGAACACCTTTGCCTCAAATATCATCATGTTTAACTTATGACCAACTTTACCACCTTATGCCCATCTTGGTCATATTTTTATGTTCCTTGATTCATTTGTATTGATGCGAATTTACATGCGATGGGGATACGTTATGGGTAGTTAGGCGAACTTGAAATGACATGAAAAACATTACTTGAAATGTGACATAAAACTTGATTATGCTTGAAAACTTGAATGTGGTCATGACATGTAGAAAACCATAAAGTGGCCAACTCGAGGTTGGGTTGAGTTTGTAGCGTAAATCGGCCCGGAACCGCCCGACAAATCCAGTGGCTACAAACAATAGGACCCAATGTGAGAAGTTGGTCTTATCGCGCTTGAGACCCGAGGTTAGACTAGGTTGTGGTGTAAAGCTGCCCGGACCCGCCCAGCACATCCAGTAACCACAACAAAGTCTAATGTGAGAGGTTGGGCGCATTAAATTAATTAATGTCACATGTTAGGGTTAAGTCATGAACCACTTGGATACACTTAACCAACTTGATACATGATTGGATAGGGTTAACCACACTTAACCCGTTAAAAACCCTAGTTACGTGGTCCTTTTCAGCAGTAACCCTCTTGGATGTATCACGATACCCTAGGGACTAGGCTAGGCTGGGGCACGATTACTGGGCTGATTGTAAGCGACCAGAAAGACGGCTGAGTAGGTGCGCCAGTGTAGGTTCAGGCGGGCTATGGTCGTGCACATAGTCCGGAGTTGAAAAAAACAGACATGGGCACCAGTAGGTTTAGACTGTGCGTGCTTGATTTGTGTCCGTGGTTGGCACCCTAGGGCTTGATACACCCTAGGGTGGACCTAGCACAGTTGACTACATTCCGTGATTGGGCCGTATGACACCGACACTCGACGAGTTAGGCTTACAGGGAGCCGATCGACTAGATCGTATAGTTGGACCTTGACTTGGGTCATCTCATGATATTGGGCCAAGGGATCATTTCTTGTTTATACTTGACATGGGTTGGAATACTAGTACTATTGGTGCAAAACTAAACCTTGTATATGCGATGCCACACTTGATCTACCTTGTTATCTATTTATCATGCCAGTTAGTTACCATCTTTATGTTTCATCTCAGTTTCTCATGTTTAGTTAACTTCATTAGTTTTTATACTAATAGTAGGTAGGACTTACCAGTCTTTATGACTGACCTTTTTTCTTTCGCCTCTTTTCTTCCGTTCCCCCCCCCCCCCCACATGTTCTCAGCGAGGGAACACTAGTGCTTAGCTTGGACATTTGGCTTGCTTTCTTGATAGCTCATGTACGGTTTGGACTTGAGCTTGCTATGGCTTCACCACATCTATTTTGGGGATAGTTTACTTTATGTTATTTTCAGTTTATGTTTTCTAGACTTGTGGTAGTTGGAAAATAATGACTAAGTATTTTGATGTAAGCTGACTTTGGTTTTTGAAATGGTTAACTATGGTTTTTAAATTTCTACCGCTGCTTTACTTATTTATTTATCTATGTTCTGTCTTGTTATATCTCTGTGCATGTTTACATAGACAACACCCCCCCAAAGCTAGTGCAATCACTCGTGAGTGGCCCTGGCGGAGGAGGGGTGTTACATTTGGTATCAGAGCGAGGTTCACTAGACCGGACAAAAGTTTTTAAAACCCTTTTGAAAAACTATTTTCAAAACCAATTAAGTATTTTTCCAAGGAAAGTCTAGTTTATTTTAAAAGGCTATTCCCTAAAAGCCATTAGCACTATCCTTTGCTTCCTCGTTCTAAATCTATCTGTTACTTCGTTTCAGTATGGCCGATAACTTTATCATCCCGGAGGGAATACCGGTACCTATTTTGTTTAGGAGGTACATGGAGGCGAGGGCAAATGGAGTCGGCCCAGCAAGCACTCCCACTCCTCCTCCCGTAGCTGAGGTTCCTCCTCCTCCTCCTCAGCGTCCACAAGCGGATTTCGCGAAGATTTGCAAAGACTTTAAGGTAATGGGTGGCAAGAATTTTGTTGGGACAGAGACTTTTGTTGAGGCAAGAAACTGGTTAAAGGAAACTGAAGACCTTTTTGCTATCTTTGATGTAGAAGATCGTAGGAAAGTTCTGTTGGCATTATGGCTATTGAAAGAGGAGCTGCTTATTGGTGGGAAGTCACCAACGCTACTAGGCCTATAGAGACTTGGGACGACTTTAGGATGAGGTTTGGGCTTAAGTTTCTATCATCTGCTGAAGAGAATCTGCAATTGGAGAGGTTTATATCTTTGAAGCAAGGGGACATGACCGTGAGGGAGTATGTGAATAAGTTTAACCATCTTGCTCGATTCGGTTTAGACATGGTTAACACACCTCAGAAGAAGGCTCTATGCTTTGCTCGAGGATTGAATGAGCCATTGCAAGGTTTGGCCATGTCTCATATACCCATGGGGGCCACTTTTGAGAGCTTAGTGGATATGGCCTTGCTTCAAGGAGATGATAAGAATGGCAAGAAAGAAGTTAAGCTTAATGAGACTCAAACCAAGAAGGTGGACTCCAAGTGGGGAGGCAACCAGAACAACAAGAACAACAAGGGTAACAAGGCCAACAACAACAAGGCAAGGGAGACAAGGAAGTGCAACTTCTTTGGGATCACTGGACACATAATCAAAGATTGTAGGAAGAAGAAGAGGAAGTTGGGGGAATGCTTTCATTGCGGAGAGTCTGGACACTACAGTAAGGATTGCCCAAAGAAGCAAGGACAGGGGCAAGGGCAGACTCAGCGAGCAAGACCTTCTGGAGGGCAGATGCATGCTCTCAACACTACTTCAGCTCCGGACCGAGGTAGTATTTCTGTAGAAAGCCTTGTTTACATTTCTGGTTTTCCTGTTCGAACTTTATTTGATTCTGGAGCATCGCATACCTTTATTTCTTCTGACATTGTTGAAAGTTTGCACCTAAGTACTAGTCTAGTTGAGGATCCCGTTAGTGTTTCAAATCCAATTGGGGGTTCCGCCCATCTATCTATGATTTGTATGGATTTGAGGATTTCTATCTTGACCGTAGAATTCACATGTAATGCTTATGTTCTCGGGTTTATGGGATACGGGTTGATTTTGGGCATGGATTGGTTGTCCAATTATTGAGCCATTCTCGATTGTGAGCATAGGGTAGTGAGGCTTATGACTCGCCTTGGCAATACCCTAGAGATTTCTTGTAACCCTATGGATCCTGTCATGTTATGTTATCTTGAATCCCTCGACTCGTCTATTGACAATCTTCAATCTGTGAGGGTGGTCCGAGAATATCCTGATGTCTTTGATGAGGTGAAGGGGTTACCCCCTAAACGCGAGATAGACTTCCGTATTTATCTTGTTGATAATGCCAAGCCAGTTTCATTGCCTTTTAGGCACATGGCCCCAAGAGAAAGAAGAGAGCTTAGCAAGCAAGTTAAGGAGTTGCTTGAGAAAAATTTCATTAGGCGAAGCATTTCTGAATGGGGTGCTCCTGTGGTATTCGCTACTAAGGCGAATGGTTCGCTTCGTCTATGTGTTGATTATCGTGAGTTAAACAAGCTGACAAAGAAGAATAGGCACCCGTTACCGAGGATTGATGATCTCTTTGACCAGCTTGTAGGTGCTTCTGTTTTCTCTCAACTCGATCTAGCCACCGGATTCCATCAGCTTAGAGTGGCTGAGGATAGTATTGACAAGACTGCGTTTAGGACTCCAGATGGATTCTTTGAATGGCTCGTCATGCCGTTCGGTTTGACTAATGCACCCGCATACTTCGTTGATTTGATGAGTAGGGTGTTTAGGGAGTTCCTTAACAAGTTTGTGGTTGTCTTCGTGGATGATATTCTGATCTTCTCTAAGGACGAGGAAGAGCATGCTACACATCTCAAGGAGGTTATGGATACGCTTAAAGCTCATCAGTTAAAAGCCAAGTTCTCCAAATGCCATTTCTGGAGAAGGGAAGTTCGGTTCCTTGGGCATATAGTTTCTAAGCAAGGCATAGCTGTGGATCCCGCTAAAGTAGTGGCGGTACAAGACTGGAAAGTTCCGAAGAATGCAACTGAAGTGAGAAGCTTTCTTGGTCTGGCAGGATTTTATAGGAAGTTCATTAAGGACTTCGCTAAGATTTCAGCCCCTCTTACTAAGTTAACGAAGAAGAACTTAGTCTTTGCATGGGACTTAGAGTGTGAGCTTGCTTTTCAAAGGCTCAAGAAAGCCCTCACCACAGCTCCAGTTCTAGCATTACCCGATGGAGGGAAGTTGTTTACCGTGTACACTGATGCATGTGGCACGGGATTGGGCGCTGTCCTAATGCAAGAAGGGAGAGTGATATGCTTTGGGGGTAGGCAACTCAAAGTTCATAAGAAGAACTATCCCACTCATGATTTGGAGTTGGCGACGATCGTCTTTGCAGTCAAATCTTGGCGCCACTATCTTCTAGGTGAAAGGTTTGAGTTATATACTGATCACAAGTCGCTCAAGTACCTCTTCTCGCAGAAAGAATTGAATCTAAGGCAGCAGAGGTGGATGGAATTCTTGGCATCATATGACTTCGATATAGCTTATACCCCTGGCAAGGGTAATGTTGTGGCGGATGCGCTAAGTAGAAGAAGGCTGACTTTGAGTCCCTTGTTTGTTGAGATGAAAAGCCTAGAGTTCTTGGCAACCTTTGATTTTACACCTGCTGTTGAGTCGATGACTGGTTCGTTAGCATCCCTTGAGCTTAGACCTCCACTTTTTGATCAAGTTGGGGCTTCACAGAGGGAAGACCCGCAGATAGTCGAGATCATGGACAAGTTGATTCGTGGTGAGACGTCAAGTCACCTCGCTAGATATACTATTGATGACAAGGGGTAGCTAAGGCGTGATGGAAGACTATGTGTCCCACAAGTGGGAGACTTAGTAAATAAAGTTCTTGAGGAGGCGCATCACTCGAGGATGACCATACATCCCGGAGGGGATAAGATGTACCGGGATATGAAGCGCATTTTCTTTTGGGATGGGATGAAAAAGGATGTTGCAGAGTTTGTTTCTAGATGCATTGTTTGCCAACAAGTAAAGGCCGAGTCGAAGAAGCCCGGTGGGCTACTGCATCCCTTGGAGGTCCCGCAATGGAAGTGGGAAAGTATCTCTATGGATTTTGTGGATGGATTGCCGAGATCAAGGAAGGGGAATACTAGCATATGGGTCATAGTGGATAGACTCACGAAGAGCGCTCATTTCATTCCAGTGAAGAGCAAGAGGACCGCATCATGGCTAGCATTTGTTTATCTTCGAGAGATATTGCGATTGCATGGAGTTCCTTCTAGCATAGTTAGCGATCGTGACCCAATCTTCACTAGCCAATTTTGGAATAGTTTGCAAGAAGCGATGGGTACGCGATTGAATCTAAGTACAGCCTATCACCCACAGACGGATGGTCAGACCGAAAGGGTGAATAGGGTACTAGAAGATCTGTTGAGGCTATGCATTCTTGACTTTGGTGGCACTTGGGAAGACCACCTTCCTCTCATAGAGTTTGCTTATAATAACAGCTACCAAGCAAGCATAGGGATGGCACCATTCGAAGCTTTGTATGGGAGGCCTTGAAAGTCACCAACATGTTAGTGGGAGACGACGGATAAGCTTATACTTGGGCCCGACTTGATAAGGGACACATCCAAGAAGGTTGAGTTGATTCGAAGGCAGATGAAAACGGCCCAAGACAGACAGAAATCCTATGCAGACAAGCGAAGGACAGACTTAGAGTTTGAAGTTGGAGATATGGTCTTTGTGAAGGTTTCTCCCTTGCGAAATGTGGTTCGTTTTGGAGCAGTTGGAAAGCTAGCACCAAGGTTCATAGGACCCTTCCCTATCATCGAGAAGATTGGGCAAATGGCTTATAGGGTGGAATTTCCCGAGAAGCTGGCTGGAGTGCACAATGTCTTTCATGTCTCGCATCTCCGAAAATGCCTACATGAATCAGCCGAAGTAGTTGAGCCTAACATTCTTGAAGACGTGGAGGTAGAGAAAGAGGCAACCCTGAGGCGAGCTCCGATTCGTATCTTGGGAACGGAGATCAAGAAGCTGAGGAATCGAGAAGTCAAGTTAGTAAAGGTTCAGTGGAGTGAAGCCGATGAAGATGCAACTTGGGAAACTAAGGAGAAGATGCGTGGGATTTATCCATTTCTTTTTGAGGGTACATTCTCAATCTCCTTTCCTAGTTAGCATATCTTTCTTTTGTTATCCATGTTTATCTTGCTATTTCATTAATTTTGTCATGAGAACCTTAGGTAAAAACCCTTTGGATGAAAACATGTATTTGAAACATGTTATGCCTGATGGTTGCAAATGGTTGCAAGTGTTTACAAGTGGTTACTCGTGGATGCATGATACACGTTAGGCACTAAGATCAGCTCACACACTTTCATATTGCATATGAATGAGTGTTTATGCTTATTCATGGATGAAACTTGTTATGCTATCACATGGATGTTGCATATGAATGAATGTTATGTGCATTCATGTAGAGATTATAAATTATGTTAGGAATTTGCATACATTTGGACTCATTTCACTAACATATTCTGCATTAAGGAGGTTTACTGAGTCAGTAACCGCCTGATTTTCGCATTAGATAGGTGCATATACACACACTTTTGCATATGTTCATACAGCATTAGAAATCTTTTAAGGACAATGATTACTTGTGGATGATGTTTTGAGTAGATGGATGATGGATGGTAGGATACGTTCTTCCTAATTTGGAGATTTCGGGGACGAAATCCTTTAAGGTGGGGAGAATGTAACAACCCGAATTTTTATAACATGTTAAAACAAGAAATCAGGGCAGAATTAAATTATAAGTTAAAAATCAATGGGAACGGGTTACGCCATTGCGTTTGTCTCGAAATTCTGCTTGAAAACGAGACCGAAATTTCGTAAATCGGAGTCTGTATGACCAAGATATGGCCCATAGAAGATTTCAGAAAATTCAAAATTCAGCCCCAAACAGATTGGGCGGGAAAATTTCCCGCCCAGCCCCAGGTCGACTGGGGAGTCGACCTGCCCCAGCCCAGGTCGACTGCCCAGTCGACTTGGGTGTCGACCTGGGGGTCGACTTCCCTGGTCGGACCATGTTGGTCTGGTGCACCAGCTTGCTCCTTTGGTCTGTTCGGTTGGCCTGCGACGGGATTTGATGGTTCAGATCTAAACTAGGGTTAATCCTATGGCCTAAACTTGTCTCTACACCTATAAAAACACCCTAATACCTAGCCTAAACCACCACAAATCATCCTAACAACTAAGTGCTGCCAAAATGCTCCTAAATCATGGCCACGATCTTCATCATTGAGAGCTTGAGAGTTCTAAACTAAATCTAAGGCAAAGGAGCAATCTTTCTCCATCAAATCAAAGGAGCTACTTATTTCTCAAGGCTTCTAATGTTGCTACATCATTTCTAGAGCTTCTACAACGTCTATCTTGTTCTATTTTGTTCTACTTCTCATAGCCACGATTTGTAAGCCCCACTCTACTCTTAGATTTAAACTATGAAATTAATATGAACATGTAGCAAGTTGAAATGGGACTCTTGTGTAATACTTGTCTTTGGTCTATCATTGTATGCATAGATCCATTTTTGACTCTTTTGATCTATGATTGTGGAACTATCATGAACCTAGTACCGTTCATCTTGATTTTTGGGTAGAAAGCTATGAGCTTTATTTGGGGATTATGCATAATGCAACATAGAACCCCTCATAACCTTGATGTTAACTTGCCTATGATGTTGAACTACATGCTAGCCACAAGTTTATCACTCTATGTCAACTATTATCATGTTATCACCCTATTTGCTAAGTTTGATGTCATACATGTTTTGAGGCTAATAATCCTATATGCTAGTTGTGATGAACACCTTTGCCTCAAATATCATCATGTTTAACTTATGACCAACTTTACCACCTTATGCCCATCTTGGTCATATTTTTATGTTCCTTGATTCATTTGTATTGATGCGAATTTACATGCGATGGGGATACGTTATGGGTAGTTAGGCGAACTTGAAATGACATGAAAAACATGACTTGAAATGTGACATAAAACTTGATTATGCTTGAAAACTTGAATGTGGTCATGACATGTAGAAAACCATAAAGTAGCCAACTCGAGGTTAGGTTGAGTTTGTAGCGTAAATCTGCCCGGAACCGCCCGGCAAATCCAGTGGCTACAAACAATAGGACCCAATGTGAGAAGTTGGTCATATCGCGCTTGAAACCCGAGGTTAGACTAGGTTGTGGTGTAAAGCTGCCCGGACCCGCCCGGCACATCCAGTAACCACAACAAAGTCTAATGTGAGAGGTTGGGCGCATTAAATTAATTAATGCCACATGTTAGGGTTAAGTCATGAACCACTTGGATACACTTAACCAACTTGATACATGATTGGATAGGGTTAACCACACTTAACCCGTTAGAAACCCTAGTTACGTGGTCCTTTTCAGCAGTAACCCTCTTGGATGTATCACGATACCCTAGGGACTAGGCTAGGGTGGGGAACGATTACTGGGCTGATTGTAAGCGACCAGAAAGACGGCTGAGTAGATGCGCCAGCGTAGGTTCAGGCGGTCTATGGTCGTGCACATAGTCCGGAGTTGAAAAAAACAGATATGGGCACCAGTAGGTTTAGACTGTGCGTGCTTGATTTGTGTCAGTGGTTGGCACCCTAGGGCTTGATACACCCTAGGGTGGACCTAGCACAGTTGACTACATTCCGTGATTGGGCCGTATGACACCGACACTCGACGAGTTAGGCTTACAGGGAGCCGATCGACTAGATCGTATAGTTGGACCTTGACTTGGGTCATCTCATGATATTGGGCCAAGGGATCATTTCTTGTTTATACTTGACATGGGTTGGAATACTAGTACTATTGGTGCAAAACTAAACCTTGTATATGCGATGCCACACTTGATCTACCTTGTTATCTATTTATCATGCCAGTTAGTTACCATCTTTATGTTTCATCTCAGTTTCTCATGTTTAGTTAACTTCATTAGTTTTTATACTAATAGTAGGTAGGACTTACCAGTCTTTATGACTGACCCTTTTTCTTTCGCCTCTTTTCTTCCGTTCCCCCCTCCCCCCAGGTTCTCAGGGAGGGAACACTAGTGCTTAGCTTGGACATTTGGCTTGCTTTCTTGACAGCTCATGTACGGTTTGGACTTGAGCTTGCTATGGCTTCACCACATCTATTTTGGGGATAGTTTACTTTATGTTATTTTGAGTTTATGTTTTCTAGACTTGTGGTAGTTGGAAAATAATGACTAAGTATTTTGATGTAAGATGACTTTGGTTTTTGAAATGGTTAACTATGGTTTTTAAATTTCTACCGCTGCTTTACTTATTTATTTATCTATGTTCTGTCTTGTGATATCTCTATGCAAGTTTACCTAGACAACACCCCCCCCCCCCCCCCAAAGCTAGTGCAATCACTCGTGAGTGGCCCTGGCGGAGGTGGGGTGTTACAAGGACTAAGTTGTAAACCTTAGTTAAGAAAACGACGGTTCGGGGACTAAGTAGTAAACCTTAGTTAAGGGAACTAAGTAGTAAACCTTAGTACGACACGAGAAGGAGCGAACGTCCATCTGATCTTAAAGAAGGCTCCAACGAACTAGGGGACGAAGCACGCGGCTTCGAGTGGACGTGAGGGTACTCTTGGTATCCCTCTGTGAGGCTGCAGATGATCCGCCTGGGCTCACAGAGGTTAAGGTCTGCGTTAGAAGAACCAAGGGTATGCCCTGATTGCAATATAGGGCAACCTAAAGACTAGGATGGACCAACGTGATTCGGCGAGACCAGTAGCCCTGTGATAGCGACTCGTCGTCTACCTACCATCTTGAGTCAATCGAGATATGTGAAGCGGAAAGGCGGAGAACTCCAACAAACCATATACTTGCTATCTAGTTATGGGTGCAGATGGCCATAGGTTAGTAGGGCATAGAGGGCCTGCGTATAGTTCTCATTTTTCAAGGTGTGCCTTTCATTAGTTGAGGGAGGGGTCAGGTGGGACCATAGCCACTAGAAAAACAGACCTTAGCATCTGCATCGGCAGATATCTGAAAGCTCCCGACCGAGTCCCGTATTACTTGATTTGTCCTGCCACGAGACTCGGGTCGCACATATAGAGGACATGTGCATCTAGACAGCGATAACGACCCACGACACATACGTGGGGAAAGTCTAGGAACATATACCGCTCTGGGTATTGTGTCCTAGAGTAGGGGCGTCGTTCGATAGGTAGCATAATCCCTAGTTGGACCTAGGTCGCGTAAACCCTAAAATCCGAGAAGCATTGGATAAGTCGCGAAAACCCTAGTGGAATCTAGGAAGCACTCGATAGAAAAACCCTATATTAGATCTAGGTAATAAATAATAAATGTGCACCTGAACGCAACCACAATTACAGGGGTTGGGAGCACGTTACCATTTTTACTAGTTGGGTCACTAGTTAGGTGGTGCAGAGAAATAGAAACCAGAATAACAAGGAAATCACGAAGTAGAGAAAGTATGGAAGCATATTCAGTTTATCAGTATATTCAGCTTGTCGGTAGATCCAGTTTATCAGTACATTCAGTTTTATCTTGCCTTAGCATATCTTGCATTATCTTGTTAGCCCTATCATTATGGTATTGTCTTGTATTCAGTTAAGTTCATGTCATGTTGTTTTTACCTGTTCACATGCTGAAAGTTACTGAACTTACCAGACTTTATGTATGACTTTGTTTTCTTTCGCTTTCTTGTCTTCCTTTCCCCCCTCCCCCCCCCCTCGGTTCGCAGGGAGGGATTATTACTACTTAGCCCAGTTTTTCTTCCAAGCTGAAGGTTAGTCGAAGTTTTGCTTGGATTCTCTTTTCCATTGCTATGGCTGGCTCACGCTACATTTGGGAATATAAATGTATTTTGATGATTCTTTATTTTGTAAGACAGATATCCTGGCATAGGAAAATAATTGTTGTACAAACTATTTTATCAATAAAATAAAGTTCCATTTTCCGCTGTTTTAAATTTTGTCTGTCTTGTAATATATCTGTATCTTTTACCTATAACTCTCCCCCGAAGTTAAGGCATTCCCTTTGTGAGTGACCTTAACGGATGTGGGGTGTTACACAACCTTGCCTTGAAAGTTTGTATTGATCCATCCGTATTATATTTTCTACGAAATACCCATTTACATCCAATTGGCTTTGATCCACTAGGTAAGTCAGTTGATTCCCAAGTATTATTAGATAGAATTGAATCCATCTCGTCTTGTATTGCTTATTTCCATAGAAGCATTCCTAGAAGCCATTGCTTCCTTAAAAGTTTTGGGATCTCCTTCTGTGCCTAAGACATAAATTATATCATTGATAATATCTTGTCTATCACCTATGACAAGATGGACTACATCATTGGGTGAAACGAAATCAGGTCCTAACTCTTTAGCCTTCTTTGCTCTTTGAACTCTTCTAGGCTCTTCTGATATATCAGAAAAGTTTCTTTTGTTAGAAAAAGTTTGGTCAGATTTTTCATTATTCTTTTTGTGAATAATTTGAGTAGGAACCGAGATTTGACTTGAATCACATATGAACTTATTTTCAATAAATTCTACGTCTCTTGATTCTATAATGACATTAGAATCTAATCCTAGCACCCGAAATGCTTTGGAATTCTCAGCGTATCCTACAAATACTCCTTTTAAATCCCTTGGCAATAGTTTATTCCTTTTTGGATATATTACTCGATTAAAGGTTAGACAACCCCAAACTTTCAAGTATTTCAAACTTGGTTTTCTGCCTTTCCATAATTCATATGGAGATATTTTAGTATTCCTTGATGGAATTCTATTATGTAAGTGACATGCTGTTAAAAGTGCCTCACCCCATAAGTTTACATTTTTTTTGGCATTTAAAATCATAGCGTTAGTCATTTCCACTAATGTTCTATTTTTCCATTCAGCCAATCCATTCTGTTGTGGGGTATATGGTGCAGTTGATTGATGTATAATTTTGTTTTCCTCACAAAATAAGGAAAACTCTACAGAGCAGTATTCTCCACCTCTATCACTACATAATACTTTAATCTTCCTTTCTTTTTGATTTTCAACTGTAATTTTAAAACGCTTAAACATATCAAAAGCCTGATCTTTTGTTTTCATAAGGTAAACATACGTATATCTGGAATAGTCATCTATAAAAGTAATAAAATATCTATTCCCTCCTCTAGTTAATATACCATTTAGTTCACATATATCGGAATGAACTAATTCAAGCAACTTTGTTATTTCTTTTAGATTTAGGGAATGGCTTTTTGCACATTTTGGCTTCAATACATGTTTCACATTTCAATACATTTTTATTTTCATATGAGATTAAACCTTCATTAGACATGAACTTTAGATGTGCTAGTCTACTATGCCATAAATCAATAGAATCGAGAACATAAGCAAATTCAGTCATTTTATTAATAGTTAATTTGAACATCCCGTTACAAGCATATCCTTTTCCAACAAATGTTCCCCCTTTGGTCAAAATAAGACTGTTACCATCAAGTACACATTCCACACCTTTACTGCAAAGAAGATTTGCCGAGACAAGATTCTTCCTAATATCTTGAACGTGCAAAACATTCATGAGTATGAGTTTCTTTCCAGAAGTAAATTCCAACTCTACGGTCCCCTTTCCAACGACAATGGATGTATCATGGTTTCCCATAAGCACTTTGTTGTCACTTGAAACTTCCTCATAGAACGTAAACATGGACTGATTGTTGCATACATGCATGGTAGCACCAGAATCATACCACTAGTCGGTATCCTTGGTGTTATCGGCCATGTTTAGTTTTGTCACCATATCAATATTTAATTTTGATATCATTGCCACAATCTCAGATTCTTCATGATTTACCATGTTTACAGAATCTGGATTATTTTTTCCATGATTGGGGTTTCGTCCTTGGTCTTTCTTCTGCCTTTTAAGGAATCTACAGTCCCTTTTGAAATGCCCTGGCTTTCCACAGAACTAACAATCCTTTCCTTTTTTGATTGCTATCCCTTTTCCGTTTTCCTGTTTCCTTATGCCCGTTGTGATTGTCGCCCACAGCATGTACATTTGAATCTGATTCAAAAATCTTCTTTTCACGGATTCTAGTTTCCTCTTCGATACGAAGATGTTTCTAGACCTGTTCCATAGAGAAATCTTCAGTCGAATGCATAAGTTTCTTTCTGTAATCACTCCATGTCTGAGGGAGTTTGGCCATAACTGCCCCAACTTGCAGCGGTTCAGGAATATCAATCTTAACATTCTTCAATTTGCTGAACATAACATGTAACTGGTGGACTTGATCCAGAACAGAAGCGTTGTCTAGCATTTTAAATTCGAAAAATTCATAGATTAAAAACTTATCTGTGCCTTGCTTTTTGTTACTGTACTTTGTCTCTAAGCTTTTCCATATCTCCCTTGGTGATTTAACAGAAGTGAAGAGATCGTACAACCGATCAGACAGTGTGTTGAGAATATGGCCTATGCATATAATTTCATCGTCTTCGCGCTTCTTTTTTTGAGCCACAATCTCCACAGTGTCTTTGTCAGTAGGTGGCGGAAGAGGGGCTAATTTTTCATCAAGCACATAAGCAATTTTCAGTTAGTGAGAAGGAACATGATTTTATCTTGCCAACGAGTGTAGTTCGTGTCATCAAAACGGTCGAGTTTTGTAAATTCCTGGTTCATAATCTTGTAGGTAGATTCTGATGAAGCCATAATAATTCCTTAAGATTGTTGATTTCCAAAGATCAAAATGAAGCAGAAAGTTGGAGGAGACAGTGTTTGAGGCACGCACAGAACGTTGTCCTTAAGAAATTATTCGGCCCTACTATTTTCAGTGAACAAAGCAGCGAAATTCCTCTAAGATACCACAAATAGCAATGTTATATAAGCAGATATTGGGGGGAGAAGAAGATTATTCTGGACGAGAGAGAAGCGACGAATATATAAAGGCTGAAGGGGTGTAGCCGTTGGAGACAGTTATGCGCGAACAGGTGTATCCATTCTTTCAAAAAACATGACCGCTTGGAACAACTGAACCCGCTTCGTACGGTCACGCACGCGCCTACGTGCCCCAAGTGCCCATCTTTTGACCCATAATAATTTTATAGGTCCAAACTATTTCAGCCCAACCATTGTGTCCATCTCTAAGCCCAAGTTATTAATTCACAACATCTTATTCTAACTATTCATATATAAGATGAGTTATACCATAATTTGCCGATGTGGGACAAATATTTATTGCAATCTTCCCAACAATCCCCCACAAGATTGTAATAATTATTTATTTATGCATAAAAGAAAGTACCTTTTGGTTTAAACTTTTCTCCTTAGTCCATACATTTAAGTTTCAACAGAATATTTGGTAGTAAATACTTAAACCAAATCCTATATGATGAAACGAAATATATGAACACATAAATTACGCTTCTTTAAAATGTCATAACCGTAAATTGGTTAATAATTTCCTCCTGGTGTTCATGAACATGTATAAAGTTATGTCCAAACTTTATTGAAACATTGTTTCTTATGTTCATATAGGTGTCCATTCTTTCCGTCCTTGTTACTATGGACAAATGATCACCAGAAAATGTAACAGTACAAACATTGACATTTAATGTTTGTCAATCACTTTTCTACAACTTGTTTTTACCTTTTAAACCTTTAATAATATAAGGTTTGGTTTCCATTGCATGTGATTAGAATGTTTTCAGACCCATTGTACTACTAGTAGTTTTCACTATTTCTCTCGGTAATCCTTTAGTTAGTGGGTCTGCTAGATTTTCCTTTGATCTAACTAATATAATAGTAATGATACCATCTACAATTAACTCTCTGACATATGCATGTCTTAAACTTATATGTCTAGACTTCCCATCATAAATTTTATTATAAGCTCTGGACAATGTAGCTTCACTGTCACAATACACAGAAATGGCTGACGTTGGTTGTGGCCACAACTCTATTTCAAATAATAAATTTCTTAGTCATTCTGCCTCCTTACCTGATGCATCTAAGACAATAAATTCTGCTTCCATTGTAGAATGTGTTATAACTGTTTGCTTCTTGGAAGCCCAAGATATAGCACCTCCTCCAAGAGTAAAAATCCATCCAGTAGTTCCTCTATTAACGTTTTCGGGTGTTGCACCACTTGCATCTGAATATCCTTCCAGAACTACTGGGAAATTTCCATAATAAAGTCCTAATCTTATGGTTCTTTTAAGGTAACCAAGAATTCTACATACTGCTTTCCAATGTAATTTGTTTGGTTTGTGCGTATATCTAGATAGTTTACACACAGCAAAAGAAATATCCGAACGAGTGCAATGCATTGCATACATGAGACTTCCAATAATACTTGCATACTTTAGTTGGGCTATTGCCCTTTCAGAATTTGCAAATAATTTAATTGAAATCATAAGGACTACTTGCTTCTTTAACCTTCAAGTGTTTATATTTAAGAAGCAATTTTTCAATATAGTGAGATTGGCATAATGCATATCCACCACTATGTTTCTTTACTTTGATTCCTAATATAATGTCAACTTCATTTAAATCTTTCATTTTAAAACATGAAGTCAAATATTTCTTTGTCTCATTAATGCCTTCCATATTTGTACCAAATATTAGCAGATCGTCCACATATAAGCATATTATAATGCCATATCTATCAGTGAATTTAGAATATATACATTCGTCTGCATTATTATGTTTGAAACCGTTAGACAGAATCACAGAATCAAACTTTTCATGCCACTGTTTTGGTGCTTGCTTTAATCCATATGATGATTTAACAAGTTTTCAAACTTTATTTTCATTTCCAGGCATAATGAAACCTTCTGGTTGTTCCATATATACCTCTTCATCACGATTTCCATTTAGAAAAGCAGTTTTAACATCCATTTGATGTAGTTGCAACCCATGAATTGAAGCAAGTGCAAATAGAACTCTAATGGATGTTAATCTTGCAACAGGAGCATATGTATCAAAATAGTCAATACCTTCCTTTTGCCTAAATCCTTTAGCAACCAACCTTGCCTTGAAAGTTTGTATTGATCCATCCGTGTTATATTTTATACGAAATACCCATTTACATCCAGTTGGCTTTGATCCGCTAGGTAAGTCAGTTAATTCCCAAGTATTATTAGATAGAATTGAATCCATCTCGTCTTGTATTACTTCTTTCCAGAAAAAAGCATTCCTAGAAGCCATTGCTTCCTTAAAAGTTTTGGGATCTCCTTTTGTGCCTAAGACATAAATTACATCATCGATAATATCTTGTCTATCACCTATGACAAGATGGACTACATCATCGGGTGAAACGAAATCAGGTCCTAACTCTGTAGCCTTCTTTGCTCTTTGACTTCTTCTAGGCTCTTTTGATATATCAGAAAATTTTCTTTTGTTAGAAGAAGGTTGGTCAGATTTTTCATTATTCTTTTCGTGAATAATTTGAGTAGGAACCGAGATTTGACTTGAATCACATATGAACTTATTTTCAATAAATTCTACGTCTCTTGATTCTATAATGACATTAGAATCTAAGTCCAGCACCCGAAATGCTTTGGAATTCTCAGCGTATCCAACAAATACTCCTTTTAAAGCCCTTGGCCCTAGTTTATTCCTTTTTGGATCTATTACTCGATAAAAGGTTAGACAACCCCAAACTTTCAAGTACTTCAAACTTGGTTTTCTGCCTTTCCATAATTCATATGGAGATACTTTAGTTTTCCTTGATGGAATTCTATTATGTAAGTGACAGGCTGTTAAAAGTGCCTCCCCCCATAATTTTACATTTTTTTTGGCATTTGAAATCATGCACTAGTCATTTCCACTAATGTTCTATTTTTTCGTTTAGCCAGTTCATTCTGTTGTGGGGTATATAGTGCAATTGATTGATGTATATTCCGTTTTCCTCACAAAATAAGGAAAACTCTGTAGAGAAGTATTCTCCGCCTCTATCACTACGTAATACTTTAATCTTTCTTTCTTTTTGATTTTCGACTGTAATTTTAAAACGCTTAAACATATCAAAAGCCTGATCTTTTGTTTTCACAAGGTAAACAAACGTATATCTGGAATAGTCATCTATAAAAGTAATAAAATATCTATTCCCTCCTCTAGTTAATATACCATTTAGTTCACATATATCGGAATGAACTAATTCAAGCAACTTTGTATTTCTTTCAGATTTTGGGAATGACTTTTTGCACATTTTGGCTTCAATACATGTTTCACATTTCAATACATTTTTATTTTCACATTTCAATACATTTCTATTTTTTCGTTCAGCCAATCCATTCTGTTGTGGGGTATATGGTGCAGTTGATTGATGTATAATTCTGTTTTCCTCACAAAATAAGGAAAACTCTATAGAGAAGTATTCTCCACCTTTATCACTACGTAATACTTTAATCTTTCTTTCTTTTTTATTTTTGACTGTAATTTTAAAACGCTTAAACATATCAAAAGCCTGGTCTTTTGTTTTCATATGGTAAACATACGTATATCTGGAATATTCATCTATAAAAGAAATAAAATATAAATTCCCTCCTCTAGTTAATATACCATTTAGTTCACATATTTCGGAATAAACTAATTCAAGCAACTTTGTATTTCTTTCAGATCTAGGGTATGGCTTTTTGCACATTTTAGCTTCAATACATGTTTCACATTTCGATACATTTTTATTTTCATATGAGATTAAATCTTCATTAGACATGAACTTTAAAGATTTAAAATTAAGATGTGCTAGTCTACTATGCCATAAATCAATAGAATCGAGAACATAAGCAAATTCAGTCATTTTATTAGTACTTAATTTGAACATCCCGTTACAAGCATATCCTTTTCCAACAAATGTTCCCCCTTTGGTCAAAATAAGGCTGTTACCATCAAGTACACATTTCACACCTTTACTACAAAGAAGACTTGCGGTGTAACACCCCGCCTCCGCTAGGGTCACTCACAAAGGAATGCACTAGCTTTAGAGGGGCATTATTGGTAAACATGCACAGAAATATCACAAGACAGAACATATAAAATAGCGGAAGTAAAATCAAACTTTCATAACATGAATAAATAAGGTCTAAAGCCTTTTACATCAGAGTACATCAAAACCTGTCTTGCAATAGTAAAGAAGCATAAAGACATTTTCATAAATTATTCCCCAAGTAAAAACAGTAAAATAGCCATTAGCCAAGAAAAGTCCAAGCCATCCATGATGACCTTCAAGCAGAAGAAGTCCGAACTAAACAACAGTATTTCCTCCCTGTAACCTGGGGGGAAACAGAAGAAAAGAGGCGAAACAAAACGGGTCAGTCAAAAAGACTGAGTAAGCCCTATCTACTATTAGCATAAAAACTAGTAAAGTTAACTGACATGAGAAACTGAGATGAACATAAGCATGATAACAAGATAGATAAGCTAAATCAAAATAACAGGATGAACTACTGAACTCAGATAAACTAAGGTGTCATGATAAATTACGATGTCAAGATAAAACAAGGTATCACATCGTCAGGTTTCTATCAAGTATAATATCCCCAAGATATCTGTCACGTATAACGCCCCGTGATATCTATCCTGTATTTTAGCTCTGCACCTACCGTACTAGTATCCCCACCGTGTCATGTGTTAACCAAGAATGACCCTCACTCAAAAGTCGTGTAATGGTCCATGTCAACCTAATATATCGCATATATAGGTTACTCAACTTGTATGTTTTATTCCATGTAAATGTTCAGTCCCTTGCCGTAGACCATACGGGCTTTCCCATGAGATTCTATATTACTTTAACATAGTTCCATGATCCTTAAGATCGGTTTGGACTGTTACCCTAAACCTAGCTAGGGTCTTCCAACATGAATTATTGTTTGTACAACTAGGACTTATGCTACCTAGGGCTGCTAGGGATTATGCTTACCTATTGCACGTTTTCGTATCTCGGTTTGGGTTCAACCACCTAGGGCCACTAGGGATTACGCTAACCGCCAACCGCGCCCTTTTTCCCACGCATTCATCGTGAATCGCTTTTCCATGACTGTATGCACATGTATCACATCGTGCCATCCGAGTCCTGTCACAGGGCAAATCAAGAAATACAGGACTCGGTCGGGAGCTTTCGATTTATCTGCCGATGCAGATGCTAAGTCTGTTTTTCTTATACGTGGCTATGGTCCCACGAGACCACTCCCTCAACTAGTGAATGACAAGACAGGATAAATCCTGTATGAGAACACAACACTGGCCAACCCACATCCAAGCCTTACCGCAACCATAATTAGATAGCAATTATGGTCTTTTGGGTGTTCTCTGCCTTTCCGTACGTACACGCTTGACCAAAGATGGTAGGTAGCCTGACGAAATGCTATCTAGGGTACGACCGTGTATCATCGACTATCCCCTATCCATCCCCGTCTTTAGGTCGCTCGTATAGCAACCAAGGCATACTCTTGGTTCTTCTAACGCAGACCTTAACCTCTCATGAGCCTAGTATAATCACCTGGCAGCTCATAGAGGGATACCAAGAATATCCTCACGTTCCCCGAAGCCGCTGCTTCGTTACCCAGTTCGCTGGAGCCTTTATCTAAATCAGATACTTGCTCCTACTCGTATACTTAAACGATGACCTACCGTATCAGGTTACTCATCTATCTATGAACTGGTCTAAATTTCCTTGACTAAGAATCATTACTTAGTTATTCTTCAACTAAGGTTTACCACTTAGCATTGTTCCCGTTATCCTTGTTAACTACGGTTATCCACCTAATCCTCAGAACTAGGGTTTACATAATGGATTAAGTGTCACTTAAGTTCATGACTTAACCCGTCTACAAATCCTGTCAAAATTGGCTAAGTATCCAAGTTCAAGGCTTAACCCTACAAACCATGCTCAAGTTGGTTAAGTATATTAAGCAATTCACGACTTAACCTCGTCCAATTATCATTCTAGATTGGTTAAGTATATATTAACTTGACCCTATCAATTTACTTAGTCAAATCGGTCAAGTGTATTCAAGCGATTCGTGACTTAGCCTTATCATGTTTTCACGTTATATTGGTTAAGTATTGGTTAACTTAACCACAATAAATTAACGAGTTAGATTGGATAAGTATAGGTCACTTAACCACATCAATTCATCATGTTTAGATTAGTTAAGTGTTTAACTTAACCCCATTAAACTACCAAGTGGGATTAATTAAGTCTAGGCTAACTTAACCCCATCCGATTTCCATGTTTAGACTAGTTGAGTCTAATCTTAACCCCATTCGTTAACCGTATTTTTCGGTTAAGCGTCATTAAGAAAACTTACTTAACCTTACCAAGTTATCGCGTTGGACTGATTAAGTGTTGGTTAACTTAACCCCATCCACTAGTCATATAAAAATGGTTAAGTGTCATTAGGCAAATCAAGTTACTTAACCTACCCAACCTTTTCATGTTTTGTTAAGTATCATTAGCCTAATCAAATTACTTAACCCATTTGTCCATGTCATATTTGGTTAAGAGTCATTAATCAAATTAGCTTAACCCTATCATGTGGCATTAATTACTTAATGCACCTTCACCTCTCACATTAGACTTTGTTGTGGTTACTAGTTAAGCCGGTCGGTTCCGGGTAGCTTTACACCACAACTTGGTCTAACCTCGGGTTCAAGCACAACATGACCAACTTCTTACATTGGGTCCTATTGTTTGCAACTACTAGTTAGGCCGGTTGGTTCCGGGTAGTTTTACGTTGCAAACTCAACCTCGAGTTGGCCACACTTATATTATCTAAGTGTCATGTCCATCGTGTTTCCCAAAACATGTTACAAGTTTTCAAGCATTTGGGTAGACCTAACTTAATAGGTAAATTCCCAAAGGGTAGACCTAACTTAATAGGTAAATTCCCAAGCTTATGTTTTTATGCATACTTACATGTCAACTTTCATGTTATATTTCAAGTCATGTTTTCAAGTTGTATTTTCATGTCATTAGAAATTACCCATAACATAACCCAACGCTTTTAAACTCGCATATACGTTCGCGACAACGTAATGGATTAAAAGAAGAGACTTGGCAAAGGCATGACAAAAATGGATATTAAGCCACAAGTTAATCATGGTGGCAAATGAGGCACAAATGTGTTCATTAACTTGCATGTTACATTCTTAAGTCTCAAAACATGCATAAACCCAAAATTGGCACATAAGCGAATCATGGTGACAAAAGATATGGAATGATGACTAGTAACTCGCATATATCATCATATAAGGGTTATGACTTCATATGCAAGTTGACATAAAGGTTATGAGGGTTCTCATGTTGCCTAATGCAACATTTCAACATAAAGGTTGTAGCTTTTAGCTCACAAGATCAAGATAATGACTTCATAAACTTGCATGACATGATAGCATGTATCATACTCAATGATCAAACCCAAACTTGCAACATGAACATTTAACTTCATAGTTAATATCTAAGAGTAGGGAAAGGGCTTACATTGCTATGAAGGCACAAAAGATATGACAAAGCCCTTATGCAATCAAATAGACCCAAAATGCAAGCTCTAACATAAAAACCCTTGAGCCAAAATGATCAAAACCCTTGCTTTATGATGCAAAGATAGAAACTTGACTTGAATGCAAGCTAATGACACTCATACAAGCTTGAAAACACTTGTATGCATGGAAAATCTCTCATAGAAACCATTTAGAAATTTTATGAAGAGAGTGGAGGCCATGAGAGGTAAAATTTTGCCATAGTTTAGTTGCATGAATGAATAATGAGGATTTAGGATAGGTTAGGGTCTTATTTATAGATTAGGCAAGTGTTTTAGGCCATAGGATTAAACCTAGATTCAATCCAAGCCATCAAAGCATGTCTTGGGGAAGAAGTCAAGTGTAGGAACCATCTAGGGCCTTTAGATTAAAGATGAACCATGAGAACCATCCAAATGCAAAATCTGCATTTGAGCGAATCGGCCCACGGGTTGACAGCCAAACACCCTGGATTAACCCCTAGTCGACCCAGCGGGCTCGGGTTGACCTCAAAAATCGGCCGGTTCGGTTATTCCCCTCTCCCAATTCGCTGTTTTGAACATTTTTGCATATTTATTTATTTAATTTCCAATTATATATATATATATATATATATTTCTCTGCGCAACCCATTTCACTTAATTAAGTATACTTTAATTTGGGAATTTTTCGTGAAACTTCGCGAGGCCATATCTTGGTCATACGGACTCCGATTTTCGGAAACTCGGACTCTATTTCGCGTATTTTTCCGAGACGAACGCAATGGCATAGCCCGTTTCCCTTGATTCAGATTTTACAGTTTAATTCTGCCTCCATTTATGTTATAACAGGTTATTGAAAATACGGGTTGTTACATTCTCCCCACCTTTTAGGATTTCGTCCCAGAAATCTCCAAGTTAGGAAGAACATATCCTACCATCCATCATCCATCTACTCAAAACATCATCCACAAGCAACCATTGTCCTTAGATGATTTCTAATGCTGTATGAATATATGCAAAACGTGTGTGTACATGTTCCTTAGCTAATGCTAATGATCAGGCCTGAATAATCTTTCTAATGCAAAATATGTATAGTGCCATGAATCCAACATGTATGCAAATAGTCCTAGTCATATAGATACTATATGCGTGCACAATCATTCATTCATATGCAACAACCGCATGATAATACATTCGATTTCATCCATAAACAAGTATAAATACTCGTGCATATGCAATATGAAATGTGACCGAGTCGAGCTAGTATCTAATGTGTATTCGCGCATCCACGAACAACCACTTGCAACCACTTGCAACCATATCAATCATAACATGTTTCAAATGCATGTTTACATCCATAGGGTTCTACCTAGAATTCCCTGAAACAGGGTCGAGAAGATAAACAGGACAAACTCCTTACAGGGTTTGTAACGGAGAATAGGACCGAGAGGATGTCCACAAAAGATAGCCTACAAGTAAGCTCTACAGAAAACAGGGATCAAGGATATACTCCCAAAAAGAGATATCATGCGCGTATCTAGTCTTTGACCATCAAAGTCGTCTTTTAACTTCGCGATTTTGTAGCTTCTTATTCCTGTTTCCATAACATGAGCTGGAACTCATTTCTTCGTCGCCTCTCGTTCCACTTGCACTTATCCTTTTCCTAGAATACTTGATGCAAACATGACTGCGTACTCATGATCTCATGCAAGCTTTCCAAAATTCACTAGTGAATCTTGGATCTCGTTTATATACTATAAGGCATTCCATGTAGAAGAACTTTCTCTTGAAAGTAAACAGATGTCAATCAGGTTATCATGCGCACTTACTAGGGTGATCTCTATAACCCATGCATAAATGAAGTAAACCATCCGTCTTATTGGCGAACACCACTCGATCGGGCTTCAAATTTCCAATAAAGACATCAAGGGATTCTAAGTAACTAGTCATGACAGAACCTCAAAAAGGTTACCCGATACTTCGAGGGCATTACCAAGGCTAGTCAAAAGGTCTAACTACCCTCCTATCAAAACCGATAGTGGCACCCCCTACTGGATAACCACTTCATCCCTAGAATCCATCCATAGCTTATAAACATAAGCATTATTTCCAAACTCAACACTTGGCATAGACATTCCCAAATCCAAACAAGTCATGTATAAATGGACTGATTCTCCAATAGGACTTTGAGACAAAAATGAGATTCTCTATTACGCTAGTACTTAAGGTGTAGAGACTCAACTATCGAAGCAGATTTAAATGATACGAACAACGAAGTCCTAATGGGATGATAGAGAAGAAAAGCTAAACCTTTAACAAGATCGTTACCCTCCTTCCGAGGTACTCTAGAAATGAGAGCATACTACTGCCCTCCCGATGATCTTGTCCTTGTCCCATAATACTTAACTATCCGCCCCGTTTTACCATGCCAAAGGTACTCTCTCGTCATGGGTTTCATTGTTCATCTTTCTCCCTCCTTTGAGGACTAAGCCATATCAACAAGTTGCTCATCCTTAAGCTCGTATCCTTTATCCTTCTTTCTCACGATCCTTTCTTATAACGCGGCCACTGGTCTCTCGAGAACCACCTCCATCGTATGGAAAGCACTTTCGTAGGTAGAAAAGACTAGTCGTAGTTAAAACTACTGTGACTACAGATGGAGGAAAGAAAGGAAAAGAGACTCAATTAAGGAAACAAGGATAATGCTAATGGCCTTTGGGGAATAGCCTTTTTCTTTTAAAAGAAAATTTTCTTGAAAAATGCTTCTTTGTAAACGGTTTTTTTTCAAATAGTTTTCAGAAGGTCTTTAAAAACTTTTGCCCAGTCTGGTAACCTTCTGCTCTGATACCACGTGTAACACCCTGCCTCCGCTAGGGTCACTCGCAAAGGAATGCACTAGCTTTAGAGGGGCATTATTGGTAAACATGCACAGAAATATCACAAGACAGAACATATAAAATAGCGGAAGTAAAATCAAACTTTCATAACATGAATAAATAAGGTCTAAAGCCTTTTACATCAGAGTACATCAAAACCTGTCTTGTAATAGTAAAGAAGCATAAAGACATTTTCATAAATTATTCCCCAAGTAAAAACAGTAAAGTAGCCATTAGCCAAGAAAAGTCCAAGCCATCCATGATGACCTTCAAGCAGAAGAAGTCCGAACTAAACAACAGTATTTCCTCCCTATAACCTAGGGGGGAAACGGAAGAAAAGAGGCGAAACAAAACGGGTCAGTCAAAAAGACTGAGTAAGCCCTATCTACTATTAGCATAAAAACTAGTAAAGTTAACTGACATGAGAAACTGAGATGAACATAAGCATGATAACAAGATAGATAAGCTAAATCAAAATAACAGGATGAACTACTGAACTCAGATAAACTAAGGTGTCATGATAAATTACGATGTCAAGATAAAACAAGGTATCACATCGTCAGGTTTCTATCAAGTATAATATCCCCAAGATATCTGTCACGTATAACGCCCCGTGATATCTATCCTGTATTTTAGCTCTGCACCTACCGTACTAGTATCCCCACCGTGTCATGTGTTAACCAAGAATGACCCTCACTCAAAAGTCGTGTAATGGTCCATGTCAACCTAATATATCGCATATATAGGTTACTCAACTTGTATGTTTTATTCCATGTAAATGTTCAGTCCCTTGCCGTAGACCATACGGGCTTTCCCATGAGATTCTATATTACTTTAACATAGTTCCATGATCCTTAAGATCGGTTTGGACTGTTACCCTAAACCTAGCTAGGGTCTTCCAACATGAATTATTGTTTGTACAACTAGGACTTATGCTACCTAGGGCTGCTAGGGATTATGCTTACCTATTGCACGTTTTCGTATCTCGGTTTGGGTTCAACCACCTAGGGCCACTAGGGATTACGCTAACCGCTAACCGCGCCCTTTTTCCCATGCATTCATCGTGAATCGCTTTTCCATGACTGTATGCACATGTATCACATCGTGCCATCCGAGTCCTGTCACAGGGCAAATCAAGAAATACAGGACTCGGTCGGGAGCTTTCGATTTATCTGCCGATGCAGATGCTAAGGTCTGTTTTTCTTATACGTGGCTATGGTCCCACGAGACCACTCCCTCAACTAGTGAAAGACAAGACAGGATAAATCCTGTATGAGAACACAACACTGGCCAACCCACATCCAAGCCTTACCGCAACCATAATTAGATAGCAATTTTGGTCTTTTGGGTGTTCTCTGCCTTTCCGTACGTACACGCTTGACCAAAGATGGTAGGTAGCCTGACGAAATGCTATCTAGGGTACGACCGTGTATCGTCGACTATCCCCTATCCATCCCCGTCTTTAGGTCGCTCGTATTGCAACCAAGGCATACTATTGGTTCTTCTAACGCAGACCTTAACCTCTCATGAGCCTAGTATAATCACCTGGCAGCTCATAGAGGGATACCAAGAATATCCTCACGTTCCCCGAAGTCGCTGCTTCGTTACCCAGTTCGCTGGAGCCGTTATCTAAATCAGATACTTGCTCCTACTCGTATACTTAAACGATGACCTACCGTATCAGGTTACTCATCTATCTATGAACTGGTCTAAATTTCCTTGACTAAGAATCATTACTTAGTTATTCTTCAACTAAGGTTTACCACTTAGCATTGTTCCCGTTATCCTTGTTAACTACGGTTATCCACCTAATCCTCAGAACTAGGGTTTACATAATGGATTAAGTGTCACTTAAGTTCATGACTTAACCCGTCTACAAATCCTGTCAAAATTGGCTAAGTATCCAAGTTCAAGGCTTAACCCTACAAACCATGCTCAAGTTGGTTAAGTATATTAAGCAATTCACGACTTAACCTCATCCAATTATCATTCTAGATTGGTTAAGTATATATTAACTTGACCCTATCAATTTACTTAGTCAAATCGGTCAAGTGTATTCAAGCGATTCGTGACTTAGCCTTATCATGTTTTCACGTTATATTGGTTAAGTATTGGTTAACTTAACCACAATAAATTAATGAGTTAGATTGGATAAGTATAGGTCACTTAACCACATCAATTCATCATGTTTAGATTAGTTAAGTGTTTAACTTAACCCCATTAAACTACCAAGTGGGATTAATTAAGTCTAGGCTAACTTAACCCCATCCGATTTCCATGTTTAGACTAGTTGAGTCTAATCTTAACCCCATTCGTTAACCGTATTTTTCGGTTAAGCGTCATTAAGAAAACTTACTTAACCTTACCAAGTTATCGCGTTGGACTGATTAAGTGTTGGTTAACTTAACCCCATCCACTAGTCATATAAAAATGGTTAAGTGTCATTAGGCAAATCAAGTTACTTAACCTACCCAACCTTGTCATGTTTTGTTAAGTATCATTAGCCTAATCAAATTACTTAACCCATTTGTCCATGTCATATTTGGTTAAGAGTCATTAATCAAATTAACTTAACCCTATCATGTGGCATTAATTACTTAATGCACCTTCACCTCTCACATTAGACTTTGTTGTGGTTACTAGTTAAGCCGGTCGGTTCCGGGTAGCTTTACACCACAACTTGGTCTAACCTCGGGTTCAAGCACAACATGACCAACTTCTCACATTGGGTCCTATTGTTTGCAACTACTAGTTAGGCCGGTCGGTTCCGGGTAGTTTTACGTTGCAAACTCAACCCAACCTCGAGTTGGCCACACTTATATTATCTAAGTGTCATGTCCATCATGTTTCCCAAAACATGTTACAAGTTTTCAAGCATTTGGGTAGACCTAACTTAATAGGTAAATTCCCAAAGGGTAGACCTAACTTAATAGGTAAATTCCCAAGCTTATGTTTTTATGCATACTTACATGTCAACTTTCATGTTATATTTCAAGTCATGTTTTCAAGTTGTATTTTCATGTCATTAGAAATTACCCATAACATAACCCAACGCTTTTAAACTCGCATATACGTTCGCGACAACGTAATGGATTAAAAGAAGAGACTTGGCAAAGGCATGACAAAAATGGATATTAAGCCACAAGTTAATCATGGTGGCAAATGAGGCACAAATGTGTTCATTAACTTGCATGTTACATTCTTAAGCCTCAAAACATGCATAAACCCAAACTTGGCACATAAGCGAATCATGGTGACAAAAGATATGGAATGATGACTAGTAACTCGCATATATCATCATATAAGGGTTATGACTTCATATGCAAGTTGACATAAAGGTTATGAGGGTTCTCATGTTGCCTAATGCAACATTTCAACATAAAGGTTGTAGATTTTAGCTCACAAGATCAAGATAATGACTTCATAAACTTGCATGACATGATAGCATGTATCATACTCAATGATCAAACCCAAACTTGCAACATGAACATTTAACTTCATAGTTAATATCTAAGAGTAGGGAAAGGGCTTACATTGCTATGAAGGCACAAAAGATATGACAAAGCCCTTATGCAATCAAATAGACCCAAAATGCAAGCTCTAACATAAAAACCCTTGAGCCAAAATGATCAAAACCCTTGCTTTATGATGCAAAGATAGAAACTTGACTTGAATGCAAGCTAATGACACTCATACAAGCTTGAAAACACTTGTATGCATGGAAAATCTCTCATAGAAACCATTTAGAAATTTTATGAAGAGAGTGGAGGCCATGAGAGGTAAAATTTTGCCATAGTTTAGTTGCATGAATGAATAATGAGGATTTAGGATAGGTTAGGGTCTTATTTATAGATTAGGCAAGTGTTTTAGGCCATAGGATTAAACCTAGATTCAATCCAAGCCATCAAAGCATGTCTTGGGGAAGAAGTCAAGTGTAGGAACCATCTAGGGCCTTTAGATTAAAGATGAACCATGAGAACCATCCAAATGCAAAATCTGCATTTGAGCGAATCGGCCCACGGGTTGACAGCCAAACACCCTGGATTAACCCCTAGTCGACCCAGCAGGCTCGGGTCGACCTCAAAAATCGGCCGGTTCGGTTATTCCCCTCTCCCAATTCGCTGTTTTGAACATTTTTGCATATTTATTTATTTAATTTCCAATTATATATATATATATATATATTTCTCTGCGCAACCCATTTCACTTAATTAAGTATACTTTAATTTGGGAATTTTTCGTGAAACTTCGCGAGGCCATATCTTGGTCATACGGACTCCGATTTTCGAAAACTCGGACTCTATTTCGCGTATTTTTCCGAGACGAACGCAATGGCATAGCCCGTTTCCCTTGATTCAGATTTTACAGTTTAATTCTGCCTCCATTTATGTTATAACAGGTTATTGAAAATACGGGTTGTTACATGCGGAGATAAGATTCTTCCTAATATCTGGAACGTGCAAAACATTCATGAGTATGAGTTTCTTTCCAGAAGTAAATTCCAACTCTACGGTCCCCTTTCCAACGACAATGGATGTATCATGGTTGCCCATAAGCACTTTGTTGTCGCTTGAAACTTCCTCATAGAACGTAAACATGGACTGATTGTTGCATACATGCACGTTAGCACCAGAATCATACCACCAGTCGGTATCCTTGGTGTTATCGGCCATGTTTAATTCTGTCACCATATCAATATATAATTTTGATATCATTGCCACAATCTCAGATTCTTCATGATTTACCATGTTTGTAGAATCTGGATTATTTTTTCCATGATTCGGGTTTCGTCCTTGATCTTTCTTCTGCCTTTTAAAGAATCTACAGTCCCTTTTGAAATGCCCTGACTTTCTGCAGAAATAACAATCCTTTCCTTTTTTGATTGCTATCCCTTTTCCGCTTTCCTGTTTCCATATGCCCTTTGTGATTGTCGCCTACAGCATGTACATTTGAATCAGATTCAACTATCTTCTTTTCACGGATTCTAGTTTCCTCTTCGATACGAAGATGTTTCTGAATCTGTTCCATATAGAAATCTTCATTCGAATGCATAAGTTTCTTTTTGTAATCACTCCATGTCTGAGGAAGTTTGGCCATAACAGCCCCAACTTGCAGCGGTTCAGGAATATCAATCTTAACGTTCTTCTATTTGTTGAATATAACCTGTAACTGGTGGACTTGATCCAGAACAGAAGCGTTGTCTAGCATTTTAAATTCGAAAAATTCATAGATTAGAAACTTATCTGCGCCTTGCTTTTCATTACTGTACTTTGTCTCTAAACTTTTCCATATCTCCCTTGGTGATTTAACATAAGTGAAGAGATTGTACAACCGATCAGACAGTGTGTTGAGAATATGGCCTTTGCATACAATTTCATCGTCTTCGCGCTTCTTTCTTTGAGCCACAATCTCCGCAGTGTCTTTGTCAGTAGGTGGCGGAAGAGGGGCTAATTTTTCATCAAACACGTAAGCAATTTTCAGTGTAGTGAGAAGGAACATGATTTTATCTTGCCAACGAGTGTAGTTCGTGCCATCAAAAAGGTCAAATTTTGTAAATTCCTGGTTCATAATCTTGTAGGTAGATTCTGATGAAGCCATAATAATTCCTTAAGATTGTTGATTTTCAGATATCGAAACGAAGCGGAAAGTTGGAGGAGGCAGTGTCTCAAGCATGCACAGAACGCTATCCTTAAGGAATTATTCGGCCCCACTATTTTCAGTGAACAAAGCTGCGAAATTCCTCCAGGATACAACAAACAGCAATGTTACAGAAGTAGATATTGAGGGGAGAAGAAGATTATTTTGGACGAGAGAGAAGTGACGAATATATAAAGGCTGAAGGGGTGTAGCGGTTGGAGATAGTTATGCGCGAACAGGTGTATCCATTCGTTCAAAAAACATGACCGCTTGGAACAGCTGAACCCGCTCCGTACGGTCACGCACGCTTTTGTTCACTGAAAATAGTGGGGCCGAATAATAATAAGGTGTATCCATGCACGAACAAGTATATCCAAGTGCCCATCTTTTGATCCATAATAATTTTATAGGTCCAAACTATTTCAGCCCAACAATTGTGTCCATCTTTAAGCCCAAGTTATTAATTCACTATATCTTATTCTAACTATTCATATATAAGATGAGTTATACCATAATATTTTGCCGATGTGAGACAAATATTTATTGCAATCTTCCCAACACATAAGCATGATGAACGACAATCTCCAAGCAGCCTCAACATGTTTAGAATCTGTAAACTTCTCTCAAGTCATTTTTTTACAATAGAAGAGTTCAACATGAAGTAGTTCAGCAAAAATGTTCATAGGTCCTGCAGCAAAATACTCATGGGGTTCAACTGCCGAGGAGTGAGTGGTCTCAAGGGATGAAGGGAGGCGCATGGTCGGATGGAGGGGACTGGAAGTCGGTTGGACGGTGGTGTGCAGGCTTGGACAAATGGCCGTGGAGGCGAGGGACAAGGTGCGGGTTGGGGTTCGATGCAGATGGACTTCAAAAGAAAATGTAACTTTTCATGGATAATTATGTTTTTACAGAGATATCAAAGTTCTCTAATATTTGAATCACTATATCAATCTTTTTTGATATTTTTCATGAATATTCATCTGTGTACTAAATCTTTACGTTTGCATGGTTGATTAAAAAAATTACTTTTGATTTTTAATATAATATTTGTACTTTTTCTTTCATGTATAGTTGTTTCGTATGTAGTTTCAAATAATTGAAAAATGACAACAAAATACATTCTTTCATCTTATGGCATTACAAGTCGGTTTTTCCACGATTATGCAGTAATACTTATTGTATGAGACATAAGTAAATTATTCGATGGGGCCTATTTTGTTATTTCAACGTTGAAATAAATAAATGACTGTCTATTTCAAGGGACAAGGCAGAAAAACAGGAACAGCTGATCAGGTATCTAATCGAAGTCTGCAAGTTTGCGTTCATATGTTAGCTTGAACGTTCATTTGAAAAAAAAAAAAAAAAATTATATTCGATACAAAAAATGCATCGAGAACTATTGAAAAAAGGAAAACTACAGCATTCCTATCCGCATTAATCAGGCATCTTGAATTGTACTCTACGTTGAATTTTAAACAGAAAGCAGTACAAACTAACAAAATCTGCTGTCATTTTTGTACTACCTTCCCAGAGTTAGCTTACAGAATCCCCAAAGCTCCCCTCTTTTATTAACGCTAGCCGTTAATTCCCAGTATGCCAATAATTCCCAGCTCGATCCATCCAAAAAATGCTCAAATCCTATCTCTTCATCCTCCTACTCCTTTCTGCCGCTATCTCCGTATATTCACACGGCGGCGGATCGGATTCCGACTCCTACCTTGACGCCGACTCTGATGCTGATTCCACGAGCCCGAATGACTTGAGGTCTAAATCGTTGATCTTAGTTAAAATATACTGTTTGATTCTTGTGTTCTTAGGCACGTTCATTGGGGGCGTATCTCCGTATTTCTTTAAGTGGAATGAAGCGTTTTTGGTGCTTGGGACGCAGTTTGCTGGCGGCGTGTTTTTGGGAACGGCTATGATGCATTTTTTGAGTGATTCTAATGAAACTTTCGAGGATTTGGTTCAGGATATTGAATATCCCTTTGCTTTCATGTTGGCTTGTGGTGGCTATTTGCTTACCATGCTAGCTGATTGTGTTATTAATTTTGTTGTTGCTAAAAAGGAAGGGACGAAGATGAACGATTCTGGAGCTGTTGGTGAGCATGGTGAGAATTTTTAAAGTTGTTTTCATGTATGTTTTTCTTGTTAAGTTTGAACTGGAAAGCTGTTATTATTTTATTTTTTAAAATTTTATTTTGGAAATTTGATGATACCTATGTCCCTTTGGTCGTTTAAATCGAGAGCTGTGTCCAAACAGAGTTAAACTGCTATGTTGTCATCAGTTGATGTTTACAGCTTTTTCGTAATTTTTTTAGTGGATTTAGTTTTATCCCTTCTTGAACTATTTAGGTATGTCCTAAGACGTCAAATTCTGGTTAAACACAAGAATTTCCTGAGTAACTCTCCTCTTTTCTAAGAAAAAATTTGGATACACAACTTTTCACTAGATCAAATCCTCTGTTCTCCTTTCTAGCCCCTTGTCTTTTCATTTTTCCCACCTACCCTTACTCGTTCACGCAAACAAACTCACGCAGCAAAATCCTACCTTCCTCATCCATTGAATATCATTCACAATTGTACTTCAATCATACGAAAATTGGACTACCACCAATTAGATGCAGGCGTGATGTGCAGATCATCGACTATCGTAGGCACATGATTATGGATCGGTCTTTTGCTGTTTTTTTTTGAAAGAATAAGGTCTGTTTTTTGCTGTTAATTTTAAAAAATATGGTTTAGTCTACCATGTAGAGTTTCTGCGTGGTAAAAATGCAAATCATGCTGTCAAACAACATGGTAAGTCCTTTTTTTAAACCTCGCAGAGCCTCTGCGTCGTACAAAGGCATGCCACGCAGAGTGTGATCAACTGAAACCTTGTTTTGTAAAATTCATTTTCTGTTTTTTAATCCCCTTCTAATTTTAAATCTGAATAACCTCTTGTGATTGAGTTAGAATTTGGTTTTTCTCATCAATGATTATGTTGATTTCTGTTTTTTCATTCTTATGATCATCCATGGTTATCTTTTCCATTTTTATATCTTTCCTTGTTTTGGCTCAATACCATAGGAGTTGGTGCAGAAAACAAAGCTGGCCATAATGGTGGGATTTCTCTTCCGCAGTCTGATGTAAGGTTACACTTATGTTTTGCAATAGCTAGTTAACCTATTTCATTGTCGTTGCATCACGGAAGGAGAGGGAACAAACGTTCTGTACTTTTACTGTCCGATGGTTGTAAATATACTTTTAGTCATCCATGAGTCTTACAAAATGAAAAATATTATTTATAATTTATCAGAATTTGTAATAATTAGTTAGCAATGCACTAAGGGTGTCCTTCTCCCTTAGTGCTCAGTTCTCCTCTATTCTGTTCTGTTCTAAACAAGTGGTATTTTCTATAAAATTATATTCATCGTCACTTATCAGATACTAATTACACGAAAGAAACAAAATATTTTTGCTATACCATAATGAATTCAAGTTTCTTTTATCCATGGTTAGAAACACATTGTCATACTCAAAATTACCTAGTGTCCTTCAAAAAACATGTCTCAAGGTATCAGACTGAGTTAAGGATAAAGGGTAGATGTTTATGTGAGAAATGGCAGAAAATATTTCAGGCTTCATTTTTGACAACAACTGAATTAGTGAAACTATTTATTGTAATATATAATGCACATATCCTAAATATTCTTAGTAAAGTTCGCTAAAGCATGTAATCTGTAACATAACTAATAATATGATGGTGTTTATTCCTCATTGTTTAATTCTGGCATGGTGATTAATACTATTGTTTACAATTTTCTCTTATAGGTCGAGCATGGAGCCCATGGTAAATCAGTACAAGAAGTACTTAGCCATGCTAGTTCTTACGGCGATAGCATCTTACTAATTGTAGCACTGTGCTTTCATTCTGTGTTTGAAGGCATAGCAATTGGTGTTGCTGGTATGAATGTTAGATTAATCCTTATTTCACATTTTTCAATCATATTTATCGAAGAATGCAGCTATACATACATCGTCTTCAAACCTTATTATAAAAAAAACATCAAAATACATTGATGCAGAAAGCAAAGCGGATGCATGGAAAGCACTATGGACGATATGCCTTCACAAAATATTTGCTGCAATCGCAATGGGAATTGCTTTACTACGCATGATGCCCAACCGGCCATTGTTGTCCACTTTCTCGTATGCATTCGCTTTTGCCATATCAAGTCCAGTGGGTGTTGCTATTGGTATCGTAATTGATGCCACTACTGAAGGTAAAGTAGCAGATTGGATCTATGCAATCTCCATGGGCATTGCATGCGGTGTGTTCATATATGTTGCAATCAATCATCTGTTTGCTAAAGGGTACCGAGCTCAAAAGCAGGTCACAGTTGATACCCCTATTTATAGATGGCTGTCTGTAGTGTTAGGAATCGGTGTTATTGCGGTCGTGATGATTTGGGATACCTAAGTGATTTAAACACTTGAGGTAGTGTTCCATTTGTGTAAGTGAATCTTTATAGCATTGAGTGAAAGTTGATCAGAGAGATTACTGTGTTTGTGCCATAGTGTAATTTTAAAGTGTTTTATTAAAGTATAATTCAATCAGTTTCTTTGGAATGTCTTATGAACCACTAGTAGCCTAGCTTGTGGATGTTCAACCCAGTTGTTATAGGGTTTATTTTGAAGAACAGATGAGTTAGTTGTTCATGATAACTCAGATACATTTTAATATTTTGCCTACATTTTAGTTCCTTTTCTTTCTTTTGAATGGTCGTGTTGGTTAGATCTGTTGTGACCTGTTTAGTTAAACTTCTCTCGCTTTCATTTGATTTTTTGGCCAATATATGCCTATTACATAACACAAGTTGCTGAATATATGCCTATTACATAACACAAGATGATGCAAATTTAGCTGGTTCACAAATATTTAATGTTGCACATTACATTAACAGCAGCATGGAAACAAACAAGAATAATACAAAACTCGAAAATGATGTAACTTCCTGGAAGATTAGGGAAATTTTAACTCAAAAGGTAGTCAGTATTCAATATTTTGAATGTTTAGCAAAGACAAGTCAACACTCAACAGTTATGGTAAACATTTAGGCTCGAATATACCATATATGCGTGCTTATTGTTTATCCATCAACATGGTTAAGTATAACACAAATATAAGATACACATACAGTTTCAACCCTGACTATGGAGTGAGTTTTAATAATACAGACATACACAATATAGACTATAGTAGTATTATTTGTTTGAATATTTATCTGCACCTGTTTAGTCTATACTGTATAACATAACTAAGACATGAGAAGTTGAGCTACCGCTGTGCATAAACAAATAAACTTTAGAGATAAACAAGAAATTTATTACGATATATGCTTTAATATAAAAGTAAACTTATGTTAATAAGAAATATACATCTTCCGAACTCAGTTCAAACCAAACATGCAAAGAAAGCCAACTACTACTGACCTAACTAAAGCCAAGTCATAGCTCAAACAGGTTAATTATAAGTACCTATGCATGCAATCTCTCATTCCACATTACTGCTTTTATATCCAAATTGTTTCATGGCAACCAGACACATGAATTCCATCAGCTGTTTCATAGTGCTCATGTTATTAAACAGCACTTATTGTCATGCAGCGCGTATATTAATTGATAGTCCAATTCCAGAAATACCAACGCTTCCAAAACCAGAACTGCCGCCTTTAACAGAGATCCCTACACTACCAAAACCTGGGCTGCCAACTTTACCTGAAATACCAAAACCAGAACATCCTCAAATACCTGAATTAATCCCAACATTACCAAAAATAGAATTTCCTCCTCTACCAGATTTGCCCAAAATACCAGCCATTAGCAAGGATGAAAAATCACCTGTACCTGCAGTGCCAGCTTTGCCAAAGCCGGAATTACCACCATTACCTGTTGTGCCTGCACTGCCAAAGCCGGAGCTACCACCATTGCCTGAGCTGCCAAAGTTTGAGCTGCCGCCACTGCCAGAATTTCCGAGCATACCTGGAGTTCATGTTCCTAAGCTTCCAATAATTCCAGCTATCCCTTCTGTTCCTAATGCACCAACTGTCCAAAGCCCATGAGAAGTACTTTTGGAGATTGTAGTACTACTACGTCTTCTTGCTTTCGTCCATATTGTCCTTTGTGCTTCTAGTTAGTCATATATAATATTTAGTTATTTACTTGTTCACATGATTTGAATATTTGTAGTTCTTCGCTATATATGTAGTTACATCATTTAATTTGTAGTTCTTCGCTATATATGATCAATTGTTTTTTACTACTGCTTATTGTGATTTGTGTTCTGAAGGTCCGATGCTTGAGTTAATTAAAGGTAATTTTTTATCAACTGAAATGCTAATTCAACCAAATATAATAGTTACCCTAAAATTAGTGCAAATTTCGTTTGAACTGGCAAAATCCTTTAACCAACATTAATACCCTAAAATTAGTACAAATTTCGTATGAAGTAGCAAAATCCTTTAATCAACATTAAGAATGCTATTCAACAAAATGCTCTTATGCTATGTGTCTATGTAAGAGATTATAAAAATAACTTCAATTTCAAACAAGTAATTGGACATGAATTTGTAATCAATATTGTAATGATTTGAACTAATGAAGGGAGGAGTTGATAAATAGTTGCTAAATTTTGCTGCTACGACATGTAAGACAATAGAGCCTAAGGACATCATCACAATGAAACACTATATACCAAATCTTACTGGTACTATTGCATAGTGGTAGAAATTGAGCTGTGGAACTTTTTATTATTCAATTTATTGCACTATAAAAATAAAGAAATATAATTCTTAAAGTTTATAAAATAATTGAGCTTACATTAGATTAGAGTCATGATAATTTTATCTATAAAGATTAGTAGAAAATATGTATTTTTAACATCTTGTTTGGGAAAATAGGATGTACTTTTTGTTTTATTTTTGGGGACGTTTTTGGGTTTTGAGAAAAAATGAATTTAATTTTTTTCCTTACCTATTTCATAAAAGTTTCAATTTTTTTGAAGCGAAACATATTTTGACTAATTTGATTTCCTTAAAAAGAACTTAATAGGAGTACTTGATTTATTTACTGTTAAATAAAACATGTAAAAACAATTTATCAAAGAAATGAAGTTTTTCAGGCAAAAACAAACTTCTATGGAAAGACTGATACTCTTAATAAATATAATTTTTGAATTTTATCAAAAGGGAAACCGACCGACTCGGTTTCGAACTTGCGCCACTGTTACCACGATGCAAAGTCTTTAACCGTTGGACTACTTTTGAGGACTTACTTTTTTTTATATTATATGTAAATATGTGAATTTTCAAGTAGCTAGAATCAATGACACCATCAATTTAGCACCATTTATAACAATTAGATATCAACCACAAATGTATATTTAAATATTTTGTTCACATGACAAGAGAGACAGAAACAACAAATATTTAAAAGAAAATTTGTGGTTGAACAAAGAATGCAATTGATCGTAGCTTTCATCTCTTTAGCAATAATTTTTTATTGTTATCATTATTAGATATCAAAATAAGTACGAGAAACTGAATTGAGATATTCTTGGAGGGAATAAAGTGGATAATTTTGAAAAGGATATTCCATAAGGATTTAGGAATACATTCCAAAGTCCATTAACTATTTGAGATCTGAAAACCCAGTAAGTTCAAACTTCAACATCATGACAGAAGAAGATGATGGCAAGATCAACGTTAAGAAAGCATCTTGTATTCCAAATAAGCTCCATATATAAGTATGAAATCTTTTACATACTTAGCCAATTCTTGTTAGGGCCCGGGTGAGCATTTATTGGTTGAAACCAATTAAACCAACCAAACTTGTTAAGTTTGGCCGGTTTGGTTTAGTTTTATAAGTTAAGTGGTTGGTTTCGGTTTTTATTTTTATACTACTTCGGTTTATTAGTCAGGTTTGGTTTTTATTATTCGAAAACTGAACCAACAATTAAACCAAACTTAAAAATTTATTTATTTAAAAGCTAAAATATTACCACTAACAATGCTATTATTTACAATATTTTCATATTTTTCAATTTCAAATTGACATTTTTAGAAGAAGAGTTTGTTTTCTAAAATATTTGCATCATATGAACTCAATTATTTGTTTTAATCCTATGTTATATTAGCAACTAGAAGAACTATTTCATTTTAAGATAAACCAAACAAACCGAACCAAATATTATCGGTTCGGTTTGTTTTGGCTTCAGAAAATATCGGTTCGGTTTGGGACAGTTTATGTTTCTTGAATGGTTATTTTGGTTTCAACATTTTCGATCGGTTTGAAACCGAACCAACCATTTGCTCACCCCTAATTCCTGTATTCCAATGCAAGGAGCATATTATATAGGTATACAATCATCGTACACAGACAAATGAAATTGAGACTTTCATTCCACCATTTCGGTGTCTAACATTTTATTACAATGGTACAATTAGAGAGAGTGTTTCCATGACCAATGTGACCAGTAATATACATATATATATATGTATATATATATGTATATGTATATATATGTATGTATATATATATATATATACAATACTAGCTATATGTACAGTAAGCCATACCAATACAACTGCATTTTTATTCACCTACATTATTTGCAATACAGTATATACAACTACTTCCCTCAATTTGAGCTTCTCTTCCTCTGTCTACTCTTTCTTCCTGTCTTCATTGCTTTGCTGCTCCTTCTCTTCCATTTCACCCACGTTCAATTCTTTCCTCGTTCTTGCAAACTGAGTCAGGGACAATGACTTTGTCAAGAAGTCTACTCACTGATATAGTGCAGGGATATGATTAATACATATTTCTTCTTTAGCAACCTGATCTCTAACAAAGTACATGTCTAGTTCAATGTGTTTGGTCCTTGAGTTCAGTATCGGATTTGCAGCTAGTGATATCGTGCTTGTGTTATCACACCACACTGTTGTTGTTTCAACTTTTTCACCAAGTACTTCGTGCAGGAAAGATTTAATCCTCATGATTTCTAATACAACACTCCCTACACTCCGATATTCCGCCTTTGTGCTTGATCTAGACACCGTTGACTGTTTCTTCAAACACCACGATTCTATATTTCTCCCTAGATTTACATGATACCAGCTCATCGATCTTCTGTCACTTTTATCTACGGCCTAATCAGCATCCGCAAAGACACTAATATTCAATGTTTTATTAGCATACAACTTCAGCTCATAGTTTGGTGTTCCTATTAAATATCTAAGGATTCGTTTCACTACCTTCAGGTGATCATTCGATGGATTTTCCATGAACTGACAGACTTTGTTCACGGTGAAAGAAATCTTAAACCTTGTAATTGTAATGTATTATAAAGCCCCTACTATGCTTCTATAGTGGTGCGGGTTGTCTATTGGATCTCCAGTGTTTTTCGCCAACTGTAGGCCTGTAACCATAGGTGTAGGTGATGCTTTTTTCTTGTCCATACCTGTTGAGGTTTTGTGCGCAGCGGGAATTGGACAAAACACCAAAAAAAATGAATCTTTTTCACCTAGTTACTTGGAGATGAATGTGATTGAAAAACAAACAACAACACAAACAATATCGAAAATATGAACACACGATATTCCACCCAACCACCTTCTTTATTTATTCACCAAAATATTGTTTACAACCGACTTGAACCAATAACCTTATTGAGAAATAGATAGAGAATATCTAATGACTAAACAATTTGAGGAGAGACAATGAAGAACAATGACACCAACCCTAATGATTCTATTTAATAACCGTTAAATTTCCCACACCTGATGAAGATGTTAACTAGGTCTTTTATATAATGAATTGCTTCATACCCAAGTTTTCTTGACACCCAAGTAAACTTACATCTAATTTATCTTCATATATGTCAAATAACTATTGGATAAACACCAAATAATCCTTGCCTTCACTTTCAAATATCCCACAAATATAGCAACAAAATCTCTCCATAAAAAATGGATCTACATAGATAATTTATTGCCCACAGTTGTGATTTGCGTATCACAAATCTCAACACTCCACTGTGATACAAAATCACAACATCTTCTCCACTCAACACCAGCCAACTTAGTTCTCACTTTCAACCTACCTTTCTCAATTAACATCATTACAAACCTCCACCATCACCCACTAATGGTGCACCTCCCTCATCCGTGCACCACGCCAATAGCGATCTTCAAAAACGTTTGTAATACCATAAAGACCTCCAACTCATCTTTGTGGATTTCACGACTCGACCTCTGTCTTCCGATGGACGTGATCTCTTCATCTTCGGATCCCTCAAGCATTATCACCATCTGGACCCTTCTGGATACCATGATCCTCCACCTTAGGGCCACCAGCAGTGACCATATTAACCTCTCCACCTTGTTGTGGACTAGATTCTTCAACCGTCACCCGCTTTCCACTATCGACTACCGAACCGATCAAACTACATAGGTTTCCCTCCTCCAAAACTCCTCGCATCATCACATGACCATCCTTCTTCACTCTCAAAACTTAACCTCGAGTCTCATAAGTGCAACCGCGGTGATCTAACTGACCGAGAGATATGAGGTTATGCGAACAAGTGGGATGCGGCTCACACCGGCCACTTCTCTCACCACTCCATCATGCATTTGAAACCTAACATCTCCAACTCTACAAATTGATAGCTCTACTCCATTGGTCGCCTTTATCATACCAACACTCTTCTTATACAAAGAAAAACTTTCCACATCTCAACATATGTGAAAATTGGCTCCTAAATCCATCTTCCAAGGCTCCACAATAGTATATAGGACATCCTATGAAGAATCGCCTTCGGTAACTTTAGCAAAGCCTACCTGTGCCTCATCACTATTATCATCACCTTGCAACTTCTTCTTCTTCATATCTCGTATATATGAATAACAATCATTGCGCTTGTGATCTTCCTTCTTGCAATGGAAACAAGTGATTGCACCTTTACCCTTGGCTCCCTTTTTCTTCCAAACCGTATCGTTCGAGTCTCTTGCTACCAACGCCTCACTTTGAACCGATTTCAACTTCGACCCTTTTCTTCTTAGCTCCTCATTCAAAAGACTGCTTCAAAGTGTTTTTAAAGAGATAGTTCCATTAGTATTGGAAATACTCAATGAAACAACAAAAGTCTCCCAGCTTTTCGAAAGAGAACTCATCAACAAAAGTGCCTGCAACTCATCATCAAAATTGCCTTCATGTTTGCCAATTGATTGACAACTTCCTGAAACTCAATCAAATGCTCTACAACCGACTTTTCCTCATCCAACCTCAGTTGTACCAGCTTTCGTACTAGAAAATCCTTACTTGTAGCACTCTTCGAATCATATAACGATACTATTTGTCCCACAACGCTTTTGCTGATTCACAACTAGCCACATGATGGAAAACCGAATCATCCAGATATTGGTGAATCAACGTAATCGCCTTTTCGTCCATTTTCTTCTATTTTCCCTCATCCATATTCGATGGCTTCACCCCATATCCATCAATGGGACATGCGAATCATAGAGATATAAAACGTCCTCCATCTTCGTCTTCCATATACCCTAATTCTTCCCATTCAAAATAGTCATCTCCAAAAACGTCATCATCTCCGACATCTACAATCTTCAATCCAACAAACACTCCAAGCTATGCAATGATCTGAGCTCTGATACCAATTGTTGAGTTTTGTGCATAACGGAAGTTTGACAAAACACCAAAAAAACAAGGCAAACCTTTTTCTCCCAATCACTTGGAGATGAATGTGATTGAAAAACAAACAACAACACAAACAATATCGAAAATATGAACACACGATATTCCACCCAACCACTCTCTTTATTGATTCACCAAAATACTGTTTACAACCGATCTCAACTATCGTTACAAACAAGCACAACTTAAACCAATAAACATATTGAGAAATAGGCAGAGAATATCTAATGGCTAAACAATTTGAGGAGAAAGACAATGAAGAACAATGGCACCAACCCTATTGATTCTATTTAATAACTGTCAAATTTTCTACACCTAATGAAGAGTTTAACTAGGCCTTTTATAGAATGAATTGCTTCATGCTCAAGTTTTCTTGACACCCAAATTATCTTCATATGTGTCAAAAAACTATTGGATAAGCACCAAATAATCCTTGCCTTCACTTTCAAATATCCCACAAATATAACAACAAATCTCTCCACACAAAAAATGGATCTACACAGATAATTTGTTGCCCACAATTGTGATTTGCGTATCAAAAATCTCAACAATACCAGCTTTCTTTAGTACTGACATAATGTAGCTCTTTTGACTGAGTTGTGAAATCCCTTCTCTTTTTTTTCACTTCGATTTTCAGGAATAAGTTTAATTCACCCAAATCTTTCAGCTTAAACTCTTCATTCAAGTACCTTGTTAGCTTGTTAGCCTCACTATTGGTGCTCCCACTACAATAAAATATAATATTAATAATGTTAATTAATAACATGTTATTCTGAAGTGTTATTATTTACCTTTTAACTAGTTGATTTTATTTTGACCGTATCACTATGTAACGCTTTCCTCGTAGATTATTCAGCGGTCTCCCACACTTCCGTACGTATAACGCTCCCCCACGAAATTTTCACACTCTCCCTCCAAACTTCACAAATTATCATCTCTCTCTCTCCCTCCAAACTCATTTCTCCTCCCTCCAAAATCATTTCGTCTCACAAAGAATCAACGCTTCAATCTCCTCCCCCGATCAAAGGAAGAAAGCACCTTCCGTCTCCAATCTCCTCGACCGATCTGCCGAAGCTAGGGCACGTTCGCACGTTTTGGATATAATCTTCGATTTGGGTTTTAGTAAGTGATTCCATATTAATTTAGTTGATATTATCTGTAAATTCCTTATTTTTATGTTTTGGGTATGTATCATATACCATCTTTTATCTATTTGAATATCTATCTCAGCTAATTTTATAAATTTATCAATATATTATTTAGTTTTTTAGGCAATCGCATTTTGATGTGTAACCGAGACAAGCCAAGCTTTAATTCGTTTTCAAATCTCTTGTAACCAAAGAAAATAATCCTTTGAATGATATGGACTTTCGTTATATGGAATATCTAAGATGGAGGTTTATTCAGTTGTGGAAATCTGAAGTACCAACCTGTTGGATGCATTTGAGTTTAAAAAATTATAATCTAATTGTGTTTGAGTGCTTAAATCATCACATGAGAGGATGAAAAGACTGATTTTGCTATCATGATGCCACAACTAGACCTATTTAATACAATTTCTACTCCAAGACCTTTTCATAAAACGACATGTGAGAACATTTGTGAGTTAAAATTTTTTCATTCTAGATGCAAAAACCAGATTGGTGTGTTACTGAGTTGATCCTTTGGACTAAATTTTTATTCTATGTCCTGTCTATTGATTTATTTTTTGGTGCATTCTTTCCAAGCTGACAAGGCTAATGTGTGAAATACTTAATCCACGGCTTCAATTAGAAAGGGGGCCCAGTAAGCTTGGTGTAGGTCTCTCCTATGCGGGAGATGTCACTAGAAAAGACTGGAAGAAAATTGTGACGGCCCGCCTGCACCAACCGACCTTTACTCCAAAAGTGCGCTGTACACATGTCCAGTTAGCACGAAACGGGTCGAGAGAAGGAAAAGGAAGAAGGGAATGAACATACAAAGAACCTGTAGAATGTCTCACAGCGCATAGAACAAAATATAATAGTAACATACTTGACATAAAACAGGAGAGACAGTGCATAAGCTGAAAATCAGAACTAAACATCATAGCAGCGGAAATTCAGAATACAGCTTATTACAACTTTCAAACTGTCTCAAAGCAAAAGTAAGATAAATGAGGTACACTACTAATGCCCAAGTAGCGACCACCAACGACACAGGGAGAATGTGTATATATATAATACGTGGAAGCCTCCTGCCCGCCTCCGGATCAGCTACTCGCACACCACCAGCTAACCTGTATCTAGTCTGCTCGTGTGAGCACCCAGAGTAATAAGAGGAGACATAAAACTCTGGGTCAGACATAAAGCCTGGTATGAGCGATAAGCGCCTAAAGTGAACAATAACAGGTAGACTAAAACATACCTGAACCTGGACCTGCAACCAAGGAGTTAGCACTACATACGGTACAACACTCTAAGGTATCATATCAAACAGTGTAAAGATACGGAGGTGGGGGAGGTGTGCATGTCATAATGATGGCAAACAATCAAGCATAGCATCCATCCTCACGTCTCTCACTCAGTGCAATAAGCATACGACATTCACCACTTCGATCACCCAACATTCCTTGCTACGATCACTTTGCCCCATGAAGTCATAAATGGCTTCACTGCACTGATAACGTAGCCACAAATCCTTCGCTATGTCCACTCTGCCCCATGGAGTCTCAAGAACCCCACTGCACTGGCTCATAGCCTTACTAATCCTTACTATGTCCACTTGCCCCATGGAGTTATTTACCCCATCTGCGCTGGCTCATAGTCTTACTACGCATCATCTTGCCTCTCAGGTCATAATGACCCTACTGCACTGATAACGTAGTCTTGCTACCATCACTTTGCCCCTCAGGTCATAATGACCCTACTGCACTGATAAGTAGCCCATCATTCTTTTTTAGTGGTGAATCGAAGTTATGAACATCGACAACTCCTTAGCACACGTCCCGCAGCAAAGTCCAACCATGAAGTGAACTCGTTGGTTCCCAACTGGTTCCGGGATCCTGAGCTCTAACTTCCATTTGGACTACCTTTGCATCTCGGGTTATTGATCATCACCAGATCGGATCGGATCGTGGCTTTCAGATCGGATCGGTTCGGAGTCCAGCTCGTCTGCACGGATCGGATCAAGTTACGCCATCAGCTCGTGGTCACCCATTCGGATCGGGTCGTGGTCACCCATTCGGATCGGGTCGGGGTTCCTCCTTCAAATCGATTCGTGCTTCCCCAAATGGTCGAGTCGGATCGGGTGCACCATCCCAGGTAGTCAGCTCGTGAACTTCTGAAGTGAATCGGTTCGTGCTCCTCCCTTCGGATCGTTGCGCCTCATCAAATCTGGATCGGATCGTGGAGAGGATTCGTGATCGGGGGTGGACATGCGGATCGCTGTCTTCGGATCGGATCGTGGTATATACCCACGATCGGTTCGGGTCGGGGAGTCCGATCCTATCCCACTTGCAACTTCCTGCAGTCCCTCCAGCGAGCAGTTTACGCCATTCGACGGCGTTTTCGACCATTCTAACTATTGAAATCAATCACAAAGCATTTCATACAGTCATAGCAACATGCATAATCAACCACAAACATCAAAGCATCAATATGATAGGTTAAATGGATCAAACATACCCAAAATCTCATATTTCCCCTTAAGCATGTTTAGGTGAAACTAATGATAGGATTAGCAAAACTTAACCAAATTAACCCAAATTCATATCAGAGGTCTAAAACATCATTCCGAATTTTATGAACATTTTTCCAGAATTTTATTATGTTTAAATTCGCTAATTAGCACTAATCACTCCTAATTAGCCATAATTAGTGCAAAACTAAGCAAATCACTCACCTTAGCCACAAAACAAACTAAGATCTGAAATGATTCTCTGATTTGGTGCGAATTTCAATACCAAACAGCAGCTCCTTTGTTAATTTGGGGAAGATCCTCCTCGATTAGGGGTTGCTAAGCCAAATCCTTAACCTAAAGGTGATTTGGAGGTGATTTAGAGGTTGGAGGCCATTTTTAGGGATCCTTGGTGATAAGTGGAGGCTAGAAAACTGAAATGGAATGATTCTCCATCTCATTTCAGCCCTCCCATAACCCTAATCCCGAAATGGGTTATGGGCCTACTCACTAATCACCCGATTTGGCCCGGTTAAGCAGTTTTTCACCCTCCAAATCTTATTTCAGCCATATCTCCCAAACGGTAAGTCCGTTTGGCTATTATGACCACTCTACGGAAAGAGAAACCATCAAACGAATCAAATGGAAGTGGTTTCAGGTCAAAATTCCTTTCCAATCAAAAGTTATGGCCAAAACAGTACCAACTAGGGGCAAAATGGTCATTTAAAAATCGACAAAAATCATGAACATGGGAAATGACTCTAATAGATGTTTCCCAAAGTTACATGACCATACGACCTCACATGGGAAAGAAATAAATATTCTACGATCCTATGACGTGTAGAATACAGGTCATTACACTCTCCCCCCCCCCCCCCCTTAAGAAATTTCGCCCCCGAAATTCCCAAATCCAAACATACACAAAGGTCCCACATGCTTTTCAATCATAAAACAACAATCAAACATGCAAACAAGCAAAGCAAGTCTATCCTAGCATGCGGAAAACTAAATTGCAAAGTAAATCTTACCAGGCAAAGAGTTCTGGATAAGCCTTCCTAATGCTCTCCTCTGTCTCCCAAGTACAATCATTCTCGTCCTCGCCCCACTGAACCTTGACTAGCTTCACCGACTTCCTTCGAAGTTGCTTCATATCGTGCCCCATAATTCGAATCGGCTGGCGGTTCCCAACCGCCTTGGGTTCTACCTCGAAGTCCTCTAACTGGTCAGGTGAAATAGTCACATCTGAGTCGTGAACGAACTTCCTTAGTTGGGAAACATGGAATACATTATGAACTCCCGCCATCTTCTCTGGTAAGCCAACTCTATACGCCAAATTCCCGACTAATTCAAGAACAGGGAATGGCCCAACAAATCTTGGTGCCAACTTGCCTCTCCTGCCAAATCGAATCACGCTCTTCAACGGAGAGATCTTGACAAACACCAAGTCACCAACGGAGAATTTCAAGTCTCTTCTCCTCTTATCGGCATAACTCTTCTGTCTATCTTGAGCAGCTTTCATTCGTTGCTGAATTACCTTAATCTTATCCGATGTTTCTCTCACCACATCTGGCCCAAGCACAAACTTCTCGCCAGTCTCTATCCAACATGATGGTGAGTTGCACGGTCTTCCGTACAAAGCTTCATATGGAGCCATACCGATACTGGATTGGTAGCTATTATTATATGCAAACTCTACTAGATGCAAATGGTCATCCCATGGTCCACCAAAATCCAATATACACGCTCTCAAGAGATCTTCCAATATACGATTCACCCTCTCCGTTTGACCGTCGGTCTGAGGATGATATGCGGTACTGAGATGTAATCTTGACCCTAGAGCCTCTTGTAAGCTCTTCCAAAACCCACTAGTGAACAACGGGTCTCGGTCACTCACAATGCTTTTGGGTACTCCATGAAATCTCACTACCCACTTCATATACAATTCTGCCAACTTGGCTGCTGTTCTGGTCGATTTGACTGGTATAAATCTTGCGCTCTTAGTCAATCGATCCACAATTACCCAAATGCTATCATATCCCGATCTAGTCCTTGGTAAGCCATCGATGAAATCCATCGAAACTTGCTCCCATTTCCATTCGGGAATTTCTAATGGTTGCAATAACCCACTAGGCTTCCTTTGCTCGGCTTTAACTAGCTGGCAATTCATGCATTTGGATATAAACTTCCCAACGTCTCTTTTCATCCCTTCCCAGTAGTAAGTCTGCTTCATATCTCGATACATCTTATTACCACCGGGATGCATAGTCAGTTTTGAGTGATGACATTCTCTAAGCACTTCATCTCTCAATCCATTCACGTTGGGCACAACTAGTCTTCCATTTTTCCGAAGCCATCCATCTCGATCAAGCCCATACACACTCATCTCCTCATCGATACCCATCTCTAACTTGGAGATGATTTCTAGTAGATTAGGATCGTCCCTCTGGCTGGAACCAATCCGCTCTATCAAAGTGGGTCTGATCGTCAAACTAGCTAGCATAACTGGATCCAATTCGCACTTTGGTCTGAAATCAAAACCCGCGATATACTCCAGTTGCTTCCATTCAAGAAACATTGCCCCTAAGCTGGCATGTCTCCTACTCAAGGCATCGGCTACCGCATTACCTTTCCCAGGTGTATATGCGATATCAAAATCATACGAAGCCAAGAACTCTAACCATCTCTGCTGACGGAGATTCAGATCTTTCTGAGAGAATAGATACTTTAACGATTTATGATCGGTAAATAACTCGAATCTTTCTCCCAAGAGATAGTGTCTCCACATCTTCAGCGCAAATACAATCGCTGCCAATTCCAAATCATGGGTAGGATACTTCTTCTCATGCGGCTTTAGCTGTCGACTAGCATAAGCTACAACCCTACCTCCTTGCATCAATACTGCACCCAGTCCGGTACCACAAGCATCCGTGTATACCGTCATCTCTTCATTCCCTTTAGGAATGACTAACACTGGCGCACGCGTCAACCTCTCTTTTAGACTCTTGAAGGCATCCTCACACACTCCGTCCCAGACGAAGGACTGATTCTTCTTAGTCAACCGAGTCAACGGTGCTGCTATCTTGGAGAAGTCCTGGATAAACTTATGATAATATCCGACTAATCCCAAGAAACTTCTTGCATCTGTAGCATTCTTGGGCGTAGGCCAATCCTGTACCGTAGCCACCTTCGCAGGGTCCACGGCAATACCACTCTCTGAAACAACATGACCCAAGAATCTCACTTCCCTTCTCCAAAAATGACACTTATAGAATTTCGCTTTCAATTGGTGTTTCCTCAACACCTCCATCACTATCCTCAAGTGCCCCTTGTGTTCCTCCTCTGTCCTTGAGTAAACAAGGATATCATCCACGAACACAAGAACAAACTTATTCAACTGATCTCTGAATACTCGATTCATAAGATCCACAAAATAGGCAGGTGCATTGGTCAACCCAAATGGCATAACCAACCACTCATAAAATCCAGACGGCGTCCTAAATGCCGTTTTCGGAACACTCTCATCTGCTACTCGAAGTTGATGAAATCCTGTCGCGAGGTCCAACTGGGAGAACACTCTAGCTCCTTCCAGCTGATCAAACAAATCATCTATCCGCGGTAGAGGATACTTATTCTTCCTCGTCACCTTATTTAACTCGCGATAGTCCACACACAAACGAAGGGAACCATCTGCCTTGGTGGCAAACACAACTGGTGCTCCCCACTCGGAGACACTCCTTCTAATAAATCCCTTCTTCAAAAGATTGCTGACTTGCACCCCGAGCTCTCGCTGCTCCTTTGGTGCCATACGACGAAGTGGCATCACTATAGGTCTGGCATCTTGCACTAAATCAATACGGAACTCAATCTCTCGGTGTGGTGGAAGCCCGGTCACCTCCTCGAAGACGTCCGGATACTGGCCAACCACGGGCACATCTGACAACTCATCCTGCGGGATGTCGAGGGAATTTACAAAACTAGCCATAACCCCATCACTAGGTAGGCTACCAAACACTACCCTCCGCCCATCATCCGCCCTCACTGTCACCAAAAAGCCCTCACAGTCTACCACCACCCCGTATCTTTGGAGCCAATCGACTCCCAATATAATGCCATACCCAGTAAAGCCCAAAACAAAGCAATCACATACAAACATACATCCATGACTCGATAAGACCAAATTCCTGCAAATCATACTAAGGCTAGTCGAACCACCAATCGGGTTCGTCACTATCAATGGTCTATCGACTATCTCGGGTTCCAGTCCCAACCTATCTACCAGGTCACTAGATATGAAGGAACGGGAAGCCCCAGTATCAAACAAAACTCGAACTGGTATATCATAAATAGAAAGCATACCTTGAATAACAACATTCTTTCCTTTCTCCGCCGCAGTTGGGGCAATCGACGAAGAAGGAATAGCATCAAGAGCATATGCTTTCACAATCTGCTTCTCCTTAAGAGGTTGCGGACACTTGTCTTTCTGATGTCCCACTTGACCACAGTTGTAGCACTTCCTTTCCGCTGGCTTGGCCCGACATTCCTTAGCATAATGACCTTTCTTTCCACAGCTGAAGCACTCAACATCCTTCTTCCTCTTTTTCTGGCCACCTTTTGATTGGTCCTGCTTCCTCTTATTCTGAGAATTATTCTTGCCTCCACCGCCTGCTTGCGGCTTTGGCCCTTCTGCAGATGCAGCCTCAGTCTTTGACTTAGGGTAAAGGCTTTCTGATCTCAAAGCTTTCCCCACGATCGATTCAAAAGTCTCATCGATGTGGTTAATGAGCCTCTCCCCCAAATACCCATCCAGGCCAGTAATGAACTTCTCATTCTTCTTTTCAGGAGAGTATCGATAAGAGACAGTCCATACTTCGACAAAGTGTTGAACTCAGCAATATAATCAGAAATTTCCCTTCCGTTCTGCTTGAGTTCCAAGAACCTCTTAAACAACACTGACTTCTGGGCAGCTGGAATAAACTTCTCGCTAAAGCGAGCCTTGAACTGATCCCAAGTAACTTGATCCTCTGGAATAGCTGTTCTGATAGCATTCCACCAATTCATCGCTCGCCCTTGCAGCTGACGAGACGCTAGCCTTCTCTTCATCGCATCCTCGAGACCCAAGTCATCAAAGATACGGTCACAGCTATCCATCCAGTCTTGAACATCCGTGGCCGACTCCGTTCCATGGAACGGCTTCCCACCAAGATTGGTGTAATCTTTGCACAACTTGGCGAAATCGACCCTAGGCGCCTGCACTACTGGGCCAACACCAACTCCGGGATTGGGAATTGCCCCTTGCACTTCTCTAAGCATGTCTCTCATAAGGTTAGTAAACATAGCCCTCATGTCAGCGGCATTCCCTTGGTTGGTCCCTCTACCAGCACCTCTCGTCTCTCGGCTCATTGTTAATCTGTAAAAAGGGAAACGATTAACGACCCCATAGTGGTGCTAGTGCAGTGCGACTTCATCTTCATACTACCAATAGTATATACATACATAGCTTTTGAAAACCAAAGTAATCACAAATACGCGCTCTCATATACGTACTAACTCTCCCTAGTGTCTTTCCTTAGGTTAACTACGCAACCTAGAGCTCTGATACCAAGTGTGACGGCCCGCCCGCACCAACCGACCTTTACTCCAAAAGTGCGCTGTACACATGTCCAGTTAGCACGGAACGGGTCGAGAGAAGGAAAAGGAAGAAGGGAATGAACATACAAAGAACCTGTAGAATGTCTCACAGCGCATAGAACAAAATATAATAGTAACATACTTGACATAAAACAGGAGAGACAGTGCATAAGCTGAAAATCAGAACTAAACATCATAGCAGCGGAAATTCAGAATACAGCTTATTACAACTTTCAAATTGTCTCAAAGCAAAAGTAAGATAAATGAGGTACACTACTAATGCCCAAGTAGCAACCACCAACGACACAGGGAGAATGTGTATATATATAATACGTGGAAGCCTCCTGCCCGCCTCCGGATCAGCTACTCGCACACCACCAGCTAACCTGTCTCTAGTCTGCTCGTGTGAGCACCCAGAGTAATAAGAGGAGACATAAAACTCTGGGTCAGACATAAAGCCTGGTATGAGCGATAAGCGCCTAAAGTGAACAATAACAGGTAGACTAAAACATACCTGAACCTGGACCTGCAACCAAGGAGTTAGCACTACATACGGTACAACACTCTAAGGTATCATATCAAACAGTGTAAAGATACGGAGGTGGGGGAGGTGTGCATGTCATAATGATGGCAAACAATCAAGCATAGCATCCATCCTCACGTCTCTCACTCAGTGCAATAAGCATACGACATTCACCACTTCGATCACCCAACATTCCTTGCTACGATCACTTTGCCCCATGAAGTCATAAATGGCTTCACTGCACTGATAACGTAGCCACAAATCCTTCGCTATGTCCACTTTGCCCCATGGAGTCTCAAGAACCCCACTGCACTGGCTCATAGCCTTACTAATCCTTACTATGTCCACTTGCCCCATGGAGTTATTTACCCCATCTGCGCTGGCTCATAGTCTTACTACGCATCACCTTGCCCCTCAGGTCATAATGACCCTACTGCACTGATAACGTAGTCTTGCTACCATCACTTTGCCCCTCAGGTCATAATGACCCTACTGCACTGATAAGTAGCCCATCATTCCTTTTTAGTGGTGAATCGAAGTTATGAACGTCGACAACTCCTTAGCACACGTCCCGCAGCAAAGTCCAACCATGAAGTGAACTCGTTGGTTCCCAACTGGTTCCGGGATCCTGAGCTCTAACTTCCATTTGGACTACCTTTGCATCTCGGGTTATTGATCATCACCAGATCGGATCGGATCGTGGCTTTCAGATCGGATCGGTTCGGAGTCCAGCTTTCCTCGTCTGCACGGATCGGATCAAGTTACGCCATCAGCTCGTGGTCACCCATTCGAATCGGGTCGTGGTCACCCATTCGGATCGGGTCGGGGTTCCTCCTTCAAATCGATTCGTGCTTCCCCAAATGGTCGAGTCGGATCGGGTGCACCATCCCAGGTAGTCAGCTCGTGAACTTCTGAAGTGAATCGGTTCGTGCTCCTCCCTTCGGATCGTTGCGCCTCATCAAATCTGGATCGGATCGTGGAGAGGATTCGTGATCGGGGGTGGACATGCGGATCGCTGTCTTCGGATCGGATCGTGCTATATACCCACGATCGGTTCGGGTCGGGGAGTCCGATCCGATCCCACTTGCAACTTCCTGCAGTCCCTCCAGCGAGCAGTTTACGCCATTCGACGGCGTTTTCGACCATTCTAACTATTGAAATCAATCACAAAGCATTTCATACAGTCATAGCAACATGCATAATCAACCACAAACATCAAAGCATCAATATGATAGGTTAAATGGATCAAACATACCCAAAATCTCATATTTCCCCTTAAGCATGTTTAGGTGAAACTAATGATAGGATTAGCAAAACTTAACCAAATTAACCCAAATTCATATCAAAGGTCTAAAACATCATTCCGAATTTTATGAACATTTTTCCAGAATTTTATTATGTTTAAATTCGCTAATTAGCACTAATCACTCCTAATTAGCCATAATTAGTGCAAAACTAAGCAAATCACTCACCTTAGCCACAAAACAAACTAAGATCTGAAATGATTCTCTGATTTGGTGCGAATTTCAATACCAAACAGCAGCTCCTTTGTTGATTTGGGGAAGATCCTCCTCGATTAGGGGTTGCTAAGCCAAATCCTTAACCTAAAGGTGATTTGGAGGTGATTTAGAGGTTGGAGGCCATTTTTAGGGATCCTTGGTGATAAGTGGAGGCTAGAAAACTGAAATGGAATGATTCTCCATCTCATTTCAGCCCTCCCATAACCCTAATCCCGAAATGGGTTATGGGCCTACTCACTAATCACCCGATTTGGCCCGGTTAAGCAGTTTTTCACCCTCCAAATCTTATTTCAGACATATCTCCCAAACGGTAAGTCCGTTTGGCTATTATGACCACTCTACGGAAAGAGAAACCATCAAACGAATCAAATGGAAGTGGTTTCAGGTCAAAATTCCTTTCCAATCAAAAGTTATGGCCAAAACAGTACCAACTAGGGGCAAAATGGTCATTTAAAAATCGACAAAAATCATGAACATGGGAAATGACTCTAATAGATGTTTCCCAAAGTTACATGACCATACGACCTCACATGGGAAAGAAATAAATATTCTACGATCCTATGACGTGTAGAATACGGGTCATTACAAAAATAATCTGGGTAAGCAGTTACGTTGCAGGTCGTGCTATCTAAGAATATTTATGTGCTTAATCATGCTATCTGCTGTTATAGGTCCTATTATTCGGTCACATGATAATGTTAATTGCCGTGTGAACTTATAATAGTTGGGTGATTATTGATGAATTGGTGTTATTGTTGTTTATGCTTGTTCAAAAGCTTACTGTAGTTAAATTTTTTGCCTTAACCATGTGCGTTTTCTGTTATTTGCGTTCTCTATTGCAATATTATTTGAAAATCATTCACACACTACACTTCAATTTTCAAGCACACCTTCATGTTTATTGTTTTAGCGTGTAGTTGCTCTTTATTACAAATTTCCATGCAATTAATTACATATTCACGTCTGGTGTTATTGAAATATTACTTATAAGCATCTTCTTATGGTCTACGCTTATTGGTATTCCTGAAAATTTCTAATATATCTAAGCAAAATCTCACCAAAATGTGTTGTTTTCCATATATGGTTGTCCTAACTATTTTTGGTTCTCTCTGGAATTATTCTACAGGTTATACCTATATAGCATAATTCAAAAATCTTAATTCCGTTCCTGTTGTTTCTTCCACATACGAAACTATTAACTTAATCTTATAGTATTAGTTTTTGGTTGTGCCGAGCAAATTTGTATACCAATTCCTTATACATCAATTAAGATAATAAATCATGCATGCTAACATTGCATATTGTTTATTTCACTGTTGACCTCTACTGAAATATTTTGTTTTGGAGATCTATCTTATGTGAACTCAGGTATGCTCAAATCTATGTACTTTAAACTGTCACAAGTATCTTAAGATAGGACAATTTCAATAAGCTTAAGTTGTCAGTATATGATATGATGTTTGATTCCAATAATATAACTACATTTTATTGCCTGATTCAAGAGACAACAATATAAATAAATGCAATATGTGAATTTTATAAGCGCTAAGTGGTTCGGTAAAATTATGTGTTATAATTTGATTTCTTCCGATCTGGTTTGCAAGTTCTCCTTAGTCATCGCTTGACTAAATCTGATAATTGTAATTACTTATCGTTTCTAAAAAATGACATTTAACAAATATAAACTTTATTATTATTCTTCCTAAAATACTAATTATATAGGGAACTGAATAATGTATATTAATTATCACATAGGAAATTGTTGAATGTTTATTTTTAGGACTCATTTGATGGACCATTTAGTTGATGACAGACCAAATTTGAGGAAGATGGACCCAATCTGAGAAGGGTGGTTTAGGTATGTATTACATATATACATTACTCTATGGATTTTTTTTATGTTTCTTATGTTAGAACTTTTGTAATTACACAATTGTATTACAAACAGACAACAACAAAAATCAACGTTAATCAATTATGCCACAATTGTCACGTCAAACTGTGCTTACAATAATCACAGAAAGCATAACCGATTTGTGCGCAAGATAGAAGATAAACAGAAAGTATTCTGTTTCAGTAATGTCCGAGTCCAGATATTTTCTGTTTCCTTGAAACAATATTGTCATCGTATGCACCAATCGACGTAGTTGCAATTTGTTTCCCAGGATAAAACGGACCAACTCCGTTGCGTAGTGGCAGCAAACGGAGCTCTGATGAACTGAAGTTGATTACAGAAACTAGATCAGAGAATTACTTTGAAGAAGAAGAAGCAGTACAAGCAGAAAAGTGAATTCTGTCTTGTTTTGGGCAGTGTATATATAGGCAAGGAGGAGTGCCTGTTCGCATGCATTAGTAACCGTCAGAATAGGAAAGGTTGCGACCCTTTAACCGCTCGGTTATTAATATGCATACGCTGATAATTCAAATGGTTGTACTCGTTCAGTTAACAGACATTCCTTTCGAATTCTGGACTGAACAGACACACCTTTTAAAATTCTGAGAAAAAAATATTCTCATGTCAGTGCTAATATCTTTGACTTTTCAATGTATTTAATATGGCCAAGTTCACATCCTTTATCATCCCTCTCTTTTTTATTTTACATAAGCCTATTTGGCTTCTAATATATAAGGAGAGATTGTGCTAATATTTCTATGATGTGGGACTTTAAATGTTGCTATCCCTTCTTCTTCCCTATCTCTTCTTCTTTCTTTGCTCATTCATTTTCCAACATCTTATAGTATAAAATCTGTTAAATCAGAGTACATTAGAAATTAGCTTAAAATGGAATGGTTACACAGTGAGTTGAATTTGCAATTTTTTGCCATAATTACTATTTAACATGTTATAATATTACATGCCATAAGGAAACAATTGTAATATTTGTTAATAAAATTTTGAATATTGGCAATTATAACTTCTGTTTATGGGAAATAATGCAATTAGGTTTGCATTCAGTGGTACAAATATACATTTTTTATGTGTATTTGTCTGCCTAGACGGTTACATGATGTCTACCAGCCTCAATTACCTAAATGACACTCTTTATTTTCTATTTAACTTTCTGTTACTACTTCTTTGTAGAATATAGCCCAATCCTGTAAATAATTACCACCAACAGAAGTCTTTCTTTCTTTTTCCCTTTTTGGTTTCAAAATTACATATTCACTTTAGAAGCAACTACAATATAATACCCACTCCATTAGTGTAACGACCCTGAATTTTGGGGCCAAGTTAAAATTTATTTTAAGTGATTTTAAATGAGTTTTGATATTTAAAATAATCTATTTTAAATAATAAGGATCACAAATTTGGTTCAAATCGAAGTTAGAATGAATAAATTAATTTTAAATATAAAAAGAGCTAGAAATGGCGCGGTAGTTTGAAAAGTCAAACTTGAACTTTGACTAACCATACAGGATGCAAAATTTAACGGATTTTAGTAAAACCAAAAATATTATAATCTATTTAAAAATATCTTTCCAACGAATCCGAAAAATCGAAATTTCATAGCGGAAATCAAAAGTTATGGCTAATTCAATTTTTAGAAAGGTCGGTGGGTAATTTGCATAGGACAAAAATGCTACTTTTCACATATGTAGGAATTTGAACTCGAAACCACTTCCATTGGTTTCAGAATGACGTTTCTGCATTGAAAAACAGTAAACACTTATATGTTTCGAGTTTCAGAAAATATTTGTTTAAAAATGTATTTTTAATATTAAAAATATTCGCCTTGAAAATAGCCATTTTTCAAAAAGTCTCAGAATTGAACGAAAAAATTTTTGTTGTGATCGTATCGGTATAAGAAAGCCAAAAATAAATTTTCCGGATTTTTCTGACTTCGTATGTGGCCCCGGCAAAATTATATTTACGTTCGAATTTAAAATAAAGGATTTATTTGAAAATAAAAGAAAACCATACTGTAACTTCAGAATTAGACCATGGGGACAGCGCCATCGCGTTCAGAAGACGTCAAAACATTAAGTTCTACAGTCGTTGAGCGCGAATCGGAGATCGTATGTGAAAACGGTAATTTTCTAGAATTAACTAATTAATTAAAAAATTAAATAAAACCCTAAATACACGTATAAATACCCCGTATACGTGAACAGTACCTTTCTTCCTCCTTCGTTGTTTGTGGCCGCCGAAACCCACCTCTCCTTCAAATCTTTGAATCCACTTTTCTCCCTCATATCTTAACGGTTTTCAGCAAACTATATACCGATTCGAAGCTATTTCCGAGATCTTCGTTTTGGTACCAATCTCAACCTCTCCCGTGACCCGTGCCGCCCGCCCCGAGCCCGAGAAGGCGCCGCCGTCGCAGCCACGTGGGCCCCACCACGTCCAACCGCACCGCCCCCAACTCCCGGCGAAGATCGGCCTCTCGTAGCACTCCAAGCTCCAACAAACGGCACCCAAAACCGTTCAGTAAATCAAGAGAAATCCGGATTTGAAGTTTTGAACAAAAGGGTATGAATAATTTCAGAAATAGCCACGCTTTTATTCGTTACAACTGCAGTTGTTAAAGATCCGAATTAGTAAAACATTGATAACTTATTCGTTTGAACACCGATTCTGAAAATTTCAGATCCGACATGACCGTGAGGACGAGTAGTATTTGCTGAGACCGATTGGAGCCTTCTGAAAATTAATTTGGATTTATTATATTTATTATCCAAGCAAGGTGAGAATCTTTTATTTAAAAATTTTACATTAAAATAAACTATTCAGTATATGATGCGATTATAATATGATTCTGATCTGTTGTTGGTTATGATTTGGTGATGCCTTGTTATATGATTGAATGGCTAATATTAGATCCCTTGATTTCATGTTCATAGGTAAATAGAATTGACTATGTTAATGAACTAATTTGTTCAATATTTAATAGAAAATTTATTCATGGTATGTTCATTGGCATTTTTGCCAATGTTTAAAATAGAAAATTATTCATGGTATGTTCATTGGCATTTTTGTCAATGTTTAAAAATAGAAAATTATTCATTGTATATTCAATGACATTTGGTATGTATAAAATTGAATATGTCACCGTATGAAATGAACTATTTTTGTCATTATAAAAATAGAATATGTCACTATATGTTTATGGACAAATTTGTGTCATTATAAAATGGGATTATACACCGTATGTTGATGGGCACTATTTTTGTTCATTAATAAAATAGAAATTGCCATAGTATGTTAATTGATAAATTTTGTCAATATTAAAATAGAAATTATTCACCGTATGTTAATGAGCAAGTTTTGTTAATATAATGTTCACCGTATGAAATTAACATTTTTATTTAATGTTAATATAAAGAACGGTCACCTTATGATAATGACATTTGTGGAAAATGTTGAAAATGTTCATTGTATGATAATTAACATTTTAATATACTAAAATAGAAAATGTTGAATTTGTTCATTGTATGTTAGAGTGACATTTTGTACATATTAATATAGAAAATGACTTCGTATGATAATATAACTTTTTGTTATGTTAAAATATGAAAATATGCATCGTATGAAATGAATGACATTTTTGTTAAAATATGAAAATATACACCGTATGATTCAATAACATTTTTGTTAATGTTACATAGAAAATACACTGTATGTTAAATCAGCATTTTTGTCATGTTATTAATATAAAAATGCACTGTATGTTAAACCAGCGTTTTGTCATGTTAAAAATATATAAATTTGCATTTTATGTAAACTAGCATTTTGGATTATGTTAATAAAATAGAAAATGCATTGTAAGTAAAATAACATTTTTGTTTAAGTGTTAAGAAATAAAAGAATTTTCATTTCATGAAAAATTAACATTTATTTTTAATGTTAATAAAAATGAAATGTAAGGCATATAAATTAACATTTAATGTTAATGTTAATAAAAAGGAAAATGTATTGTAGGTTAAATTAACATTTATTTTTTTTATGTTAATTAAAAATGAAATGAATGCATATTAAATTAACATTCATTTTTGTTATATAAAAAGAAGGGATGATTTAGCATTACTTTAATGTCAAGAAAAAGGTATTTTTGTCATTTTCATTTAATGTTTAACATATAAGAATGCATTGTATGTGAATGGTATTTTTGTCATTTTTATTTAATGTTATAAAAATATAAGTTTGCAGTGTATGTTAAATAACATTTTTGGTCATGTTATAAAAATATAAGTTTGCATTGTATGTTAAATAACATTTTTGGGCATGTTATAAAAATATAAATTTGCATCGTATGATAAAATAGCATTTTGTAAAAAATGAAAATATTTACCCTACGATTGATTGATACTTATTTTGTTAAAGATGAAAATGTCACCGTATGATTCATTAACATTATTTTTAATGTTATGTACTAAGAAAATGAACCGTACGAGATTAACATTCATTTGTGTTAATATTAGAATTATAGAAAATTTTCACCGTATGTTGAATGGAAAATTTTTGTTAATGTTATATAGAAAATTTCACCATATGATAATTTAACATTTTTGTCTATATTAAAAATATAGAAAATGAATTGTATGATTCATTAACATATATTTCTAATGTTAATGGGATGGAAAATAAAAGAGAAAAACTCACTATATGGTTCATTAACATTTATTGTATGTAAATGTAACATTATTTTAAATGTTAATAAAAAGAGTATTTCTATCGTTGGAAGAGTACATTATTTTTAATGTTAAAAATAAGTAATTTACAATGCATGGGAAATCGACATTAGTTATAATGGTAATTTAAAGAGGATTAACTGTAGGAAAGAGATTACATTTTATTTATGCATTATATTATAAGAATAACACCATTGTATGATATTAACATTTTAATGTTAATGTTAAAAAGAAAATAACACTGTATGTAGTTAACATTATTTTTAATGTTAATATAAGAGAAAATTTCATCGTATGTCAAGTTAACATTTAATTTTAATGTTAACACATAAGAATTTATACCGTATGGTTTTAACATTATTTTATAATGTATATAAAAAGAGAATTCACCCCGTAGGAAGAATTAACATTATTTATAATGTTAAATAAAAGAGAATGAAACTGTATGTAAGGTTTAACATTATTTATAATGTTAAATAAAAGAGAATGAAACTGTATGTAAGGTTTAACATTATTTATAATGTTAAATAAAAGAAATGAAACTGTATGTAAGGTTTAACATTATTTATAATGTAAATAAAAGGAATGAAACGTAGGTAAGAATAACATTATTTATAATGTTAAATGAAAAGTAAGGAACTGTATTGAAACATTAACATTATTTATAATGTAGGTAAAAGGGAACTTACACCATAGGAAAGTGTTCATTATTCATAATGAAATTGGAAAAGAAATATATAAAGAAATGAATGGGATGGCACATTATAATTTACATTCTTAAATGAAAATTATAAAGTATAAAATAAATAATAATGAATTAAAAAGGGAAGAATTATCGTTTAATCCTAAACTACATTGTCATGTAAGTAGAAAGGTGAAAGTTAAGAGAAATGTAAGCTGTACGTAGGGACGATAAACTAAACGAATTATTTATATGTATATTTATATATATATAATTATAATATAACGAATCGAGCGCAGTAGTTCGTGTTTTGAAATCGAACTTTTAAATGAATATACCGGAAGATCCGACCGTCGGATTTTCCCAAAACTGAAACCGTTAGGACCGTCTTGGAAAAATCTTTCCAACGATATAAGCTACGCTAAACTCCAACGGTTAGATTTTGAGGAAAGTGAAAAACAAAATTGATTGAAAAACAGCGCCAGAGTCGCCCTTGACCTGAAGCGTCGTTAAATAAGGAAATTAATTATATTAAAATAATTAAGGCAAGAATTAATCGTTATAAAATAAAATAACGATATGAAATATGTTTTTCTCAAAATATATGAATGCGAGATTATTTGGAAAGACCGGGTTAATCCCATTCCAAATGATCGTACGATTTCAAGAATTCAAGTATGAAGACGGCGTATGAAGACCGTAAATCTCCCCTCGAATGGACAATGATCAAGACTCTGAGTTGGTTTGATCCCAATTCAAGGGTCGGGATAATTGCCCAAACGTACGTGTTGATTTCATGGGTTTGACCCTAGTTCAGACCTAGAGCATGGGTATAAATGGATGGTGTGTCTGACATCGTACCCCACAAAATATTATGTTGTTGATATTCAGTTAATATATAAACGATTGGTGGTAGAGAATTTATTCTCTACTTAACACCCGTTTATATAGTGACGGACGATCAATAGTACGGTATGGAGTGGCGGTGTGGCATACTAAGATGCAATGATCAGGGTTTCTTGTTGAAAAGCAGAACCTCGTGGTATGAAGAACATGACTTCACGAGCCTCACAAACCGGTAGAGTCTAAAAAGGGGGAAAGGAACGCAGGGAAAGTAGCACGTTTCTTTCTAGTTAGTAGTCATTTTACTTTTGGAGGATGATGAAATGAGGCGCCTCGGATAGGTCCTATAGGACCGGGAAACGTGTGCTTAGGAATAACTAATCCTCTAAGCTGTATGTGAGGACCGGCCCTGCCATTTCCAAGGGTTAACTGCGGGTAATCCTGGGGCATTAACTAGAGTGTCTCGAATCGGTAAGGAGTCCTCCCTAGCCTGGACTCATGATGGAAACCCAAATTTCCAATACGACCCCGACGGATTTGATTGTATTACTAGTATTGGAGGCATAATATATGGTACCTATGCTTCCTAGGATTAATACATTGCTTTGAATTGTTTTGAAACCATATACACTAATAATAGTATTAGTTACGTATTTGGCGTATTTAGCATGTTTAACCACCATAAGGTAAAACTCTATCCTCTTGGTGTGCGTTGCATTGTGTGATGGGACCTGAGTCTTATGGTGGTTCCATTTTTCAAAAGACATCGCGTTGTTGACGACTTATTTAATCATTTATTATGACACTTTAAATTATGCACGGCAGTCCCTTAGAGTAAACCCGTTCCGCGTTAGCGGCGTGATCTTTTGGATTTGCCTTATTTTTATTAGTATAAGTTATTTAAGAATTCTCACACCAGTCCCACGACTGACCCATAGTTTGTTTCACCTTTTTGCAAACTTGGGTGCCCTCTCTTCTACACGGGCAGCCAAGTAGACAGGTTCATTCTTTGCTTGGAGCTTTTCTTTGTAGCTGCTTATTTTCTCTCTCTTAGATTCTGCTTGGGAGAAGAGGTGATGACTTGGAGCTTGAAGACTTTTTGTTTCTATTGGCATCTTTTCTTTTTAGACATCAAACTTATTTCTTTTCTGCAAACTTGTTGTAATAATCTTAGTTTTCTGTGACTGTGGAATTTCTGTGATTGATGACATTATATTTTTCCGCTGCTATAATGTGATTACTCTATGAATCTCCTTTTCTATATTGTATCTGTGTTCTGTTTTATTGTATTTATGTTGTATTCCAAAAATGATTTCTCCTGCTTTCACTTGTGGAAGTTTGGGGTTATCACAATTAGCTTCAAATTATTTCTCTTATTTCCCTAATTAGAAATTATAAAATTTCAAGCATCTGTTTATGGTTCACGCTTTTTCCTGAATTTAGAAATATTACTATAGCTTACTAAACAGTATGTTCTATGACAATTACTTCCTATAAATATGTAGCTTCCTTTTTGTCAAAAAAATTATGCTACTTCATATTTTAGAAAATTCAAAACTATTTGAGAAAAAACATACAAAACATGTTGTTTTTCCGTATATATTTAGTCCATCCATTTCAGTTATATCTGGAATTATTATAGAAGTTAATTTTTTTATCTATATAGAACAATTTGGAAATCTAAATTTATGTTCTGTTATAGCTTTCAAATGAAGAAATATTATACTTAATCTTGGAGGATCAGATTTTGGCAATGCATAGCAGGCAGTATACTAACTACTTATACATCAGTTAAGGTTATAAAACATGCGTGTTAATGTTCAATACTATTTGTTTAATTGCTAACCTTTGGCGAAATATTCTATTTTGGAGATTTATTTTGTGAAAAAAGGTTTTGCTTTCATCTGTCAACTTTATACTATCCCAAGTATCTGAAGATAGGACAATATCAATATGCTTAAGTTGTAAGTTTATAATTGGATGTTTTATTCAAACTTATATAACTACATTTTATTGCTTAGTTCATGAGACAATAACATAAACAAATTGAAATAAATGAATATTGTAAGGCCTACACGTTTTAGACATGCCTTACCATTTCTAATCGATTTACTACTGTACGTATTTATTTTAACAAAATTTCTTCCAAACTTATTTGCAAATTCACCCTGGTCATTGCTTAACTGGATCGGGTAATAATTATTTATTGTTTCCAAAAGTGGCATTTAACATATATAACTTTATTGTCATTTTTTAGTAAACTGTAATTGTCGAGGGAAATGAATAATGTATTAATGTAAATCAATCATCATTGATGAATTTGTTGAATGTTTATTTTTAGGAATTATTTGATGAACCATTTGGTTGGGGCTTGGTAAATGTCCTAGAAAAAAGGTTTCAAGATATATATTTAATGTGTACATGCAGTTATGGATATTTTTAATGTTTCTTACAATTTAAAATTTTCTAAACTAGAGTATATTAAAGGAATAACTTAAAAAAGAAATGGTTAAATAATGAGTTAAACTTGCAATTTGCTTTTGGACATAGTTACTACCGTACATGTTTTATTACATGCTTGAAGCAAAAGGGTTGCAATATTTGTTAATAAAATTTTGAATATTGACAGTAATAATTTAAAATTTATTGGAAATAATGCAATTACTTTTGCATTTTGTGTACTCTTATATATGGTAATTGAGGCTAATGGTCATTTATGTAACCAAATAAATAGGTAAATACTCCTTTATTAATACATTTGTTGGAAATGTTTTATTAACATTAGTGAATTATTAAAAATAATGGAATAAGTGTATGAATGGCTCATATGGGTGAATAGTCCCACATCATGGGATTATATAGAAGAGGCAAGCATTTATACTTGTTTCTAAGAAATCATGTTGGGGCCTTGGGCTCCCAATATATGCATTGTTGTGAGGAGGGAGACCATGCATCATGACCACCACACACGCGCGCGCGACCGACCGACTCGACTCGACCCGGCCCGGTTCGGTTCGGGCTCGGGCTTTGTGGTGTAGACACTTATATTTTTTGGACCATAAAACTTAGCCTTTTTCGAATCGTTTTTTTATGGAAACCCTAACCCTAATTCTCGTCCTATATATTGTCATTAGCTTCAGACGAGAATACCTACCGAATCACAATTTCTCTTTTTCTCTCAGCCGCCATTAAAAAATTTCTCTTAGAAATTCTCGAGCAGTATTTTAATTTAGAAAGTGCAAATCTGCACTGATTTGTTGTGCAAGCAAATCAATTATTGTTTTAAGATGCTGTTTTATCCTAGAGGCGGCGGCGAAGGAACGAACTGGTTTGCACCTCCGACCTAATCACCGAATCATCTTCAAGAAAGCGACCTAGTCCGCGACTCAGCCATTGTTTCCCAACAATTTGAAGACGATCTGAAACAATGGCTTCCAACTCAACCCTAGACGATTCTGCTCCACCCTCTACTTTCCAGAACCCTCTCGTGGCTGCTGCTCCATTCAGATTTGAAGGCTTGCATTTCAAACGATGGCGTCAGAAGATGGAGTTCTTCCTCACCATCAGAAAGGTTGTGGCTGCGCTGACTACTGACAAACCGCAGCTTCCAGATAAACCTGACAAGGCTGATGCAGCGAAAATGGCATCATGGACTGAACAGTCAAAGCAACTGCAGACCTGGACTGAACAGGATTACTTATGCAAGAACTTTATTTTGAACGGACTGAGCAATGATCTGTATGACTACTATAACTCAGATGAAAAGACAGTAAAGGAGATCTGGGAAGCACTGAAGAAGAAGTATGATACAGAGGAGGCAGGGGCAAAGAAATATGCTGTGAGCCATTACCTAAAGTACCAGATGACTGATGATAGATCTGTAGAGATGCAGTCTCATGAGCTGCAGAAAATAGCTCATGAGATCATCTCCGAAGGTATGGTCTTGGACGAACAATTTCAAATTGCTGTTACCATTGACAAATTGCCCCCAAGCTGGAAAGATTTTAAGAATGTCTTGCGACATAAGACTAAGGAATTTTCCTTAGAGAGCTTGATTACACGCTTACGTATTGAGGAGGAGGCATGCAAGCAGGACCAGAAAGAAGAGGTGCTGATTGTGAATAAGAACAGTACTAAGAAGACCACTCCCGCTGTTCTGAAACCAAATCAGAAATCTTTTAAGAATCAGAACATGCGCAACAAACAGAATGGGAATCCGCAATGAAACCCAAAAGGACAGCAGAAACCAGCCCAAAAGAATGACTCTGGACAGTTGTTTCTATGTTACAACTGTGGAAAACCAGGTCATATGGCACGTAAGTGTCGGAACAGGCCAAGCTCTGCACCACAGGCTAACCTGACTGAGGAGCCTCTTACGACTATGATTACTGAGATTCACCTCGTTGGTGGATCAGAGGGTTGGTGGGTAGACACTGGTGCTTCTCACCATGTCTGCTATGATCGTGGCATGTTCTCGACATACACGTCTGCTGAAAATCAGAAAGTGCTGTTGGGAGACTCTCACACCACTAGAGTTGCGGGGATTGGCAATGTGGAACTCAAGTTCACCTCTGGAAAAACTGTAATTCTGAGAGATGTTATGCACACTCCATAAATTAGGAAGAATCTGGTCTCTGGCTTCCTCCTTAATAAGGCTGGTTTCACTCAAGTAATTGGGGCTGATTTGTACACCCTAACTTATAAGGGAACTTTTGTGGGAAAGGGTTATGCTACTTGTGAGGGTATGTTTAAACTGAATGTTGAATCTAATAAAGTGACTACTTCTGCTTACATGTTGTGTGATTTTAATATCTGACATTCTAGATTATGTCATGTTATTAATCGAATAATCCGTAACATGAGCACCCTAGATATGATACCTAAAATGACAGAATCTGAACTTGATAAATGTGAATTATGTACACAAGCTAAAATCACAAAGAAACCTCACAAATCTGTTGATAGAGTTTCTGAACCCTTAGACTTGATTCATTCTGACATATGTGAACTAGATGGCACTTTGACTAGACAAGGACATCGTTATTTTATCACTTTTATTGATGACTGCTCTGATTTCACATATGTATACCTTATGAAAAATAAAAGTGATGCTTTTGACATGTTTAAAACATTCAAAACTGAGATTGAGAATCAATAAAATAGAAAAATTAAGAGTCTTCGTAGTGATAGAGGAACATAATACGAATCTAATTCAATTCTGGATTTCTATAAACAACATGGTATAGTACATGAGAGAACTGCACCCTATTCTCCTGAAATGAACGGTAAAGCAGAAAGGGAAAATAGGACCTTTACCGAACTAGTAGTTGCCATATTATTAAATTCTGGTGCAGCAAAACATTAGTGGGGGATATTTTATTGACTGTATGCTATGTTCTGAATAGAATCCCCAAATCTAAGAATAAAATTTCTCCTTATGAAATTTTAAAGAATCATAAACCCTATGTCTCATACTTTAGAACTTGGGGTTGTTTAGCTTATGTTCGCATTCCAGACCCTAAGAGAATAAAATTGGCAAGTAGAGCATATGAATGTGCATTTATAGGCTATGCTATTAATAGCAAAGCATATAGATTTTATGACCTTAATGCACATAATATAATTGAATCAAATGATGCCGATTTTTATGAAACTAAATTTCCTTTTAAATTAAGGAATAGTGGGGGCACCTCAAATATGCCAATTAGAACAGAACTTAATGAAAATTCTGAAGCTGAACTTAGAAGAAGTAAAAGAGCAAGAACCATAAATGATTTCGGTTCAGATTTTTGTGCTTTTACTATTGAGGAGGATCCCATAAACCTCCAAGAGGCCTTATCTTCTTTAGATGCCACTTTTTGGCAAGAGGCTATAAATGATGAGATGGATTCTTTAGAATCCAACAAGACTTGGCACTTGGTAGATTTACCCC